>OY288276.1:11820870-12563406 GCA_958450335.1 Hibiscus tridactylites | reverse complement strand
TATATTGATTTCAGAGAGAGAGAGGAGTAGTAGTAGTGTAGGTTGGAATTTGGAACAAAGTTATACTTGAGCAATAATAATTTAAACACCTTTGCTCTCATAAGCAAGGTATCGTTTTCTCATTCCTATAAAAACACTCTTATTCTTCAAAATGGAAATTGAATGAACATAGATGGATATGGAAAACAAGTTTCTTCACTTTACACAAATTAAGAAAAGCAATTGCAAACTCACTTTTCCTTCTATGAGAAAAATAACTAAAAAGGCCTATTTCTTATCATGTTATTACTCAATGTCCATAATATAATGTAATTAAAGCAAGTATATTGCAAACTGAAGAATGCTTTATTTAATTCAAAGACCAAAAAATCATCATTACCAATTGACAAACACAGCTACAAACAAGTCCAGCAGAAGACCAACAACAACAAAAAACTCAATGACATATCATATCACATACCAGTTTGACAGCAACTTCCTCTCCGGTTTTCACATTTACCCCTTCACAAAAAAAAAAGGATCAGAAAAAGGAGAGATGAGATGCAGACAAAGAAACAGGACACATTTTCCATAAGGATAAGGGTATTAAAGAGATTGGGATTATTATACCTAAATAAAGCTGTCCAAAAGAGCCACTCCCAATTTTTCTTCCAAGCTTGAACTTGCCACCAATTACACGATCCATCTCAAGCCACAAATATAAAAGCTAAACCCTTTAACAATACCGAATGCTCCCCAAAAGAGATTAGTCTAAGCTGTTTTTAACTCGAATTTTGACAAATTCAGTGTTCATAACCCCAAACCAACACCCCCAAAGCTTGGGGGATTTACCAAATTGATAGCAAACAACTGAAGAAAAAATCTTATTCTTCTTCACAATCAGCAAGGGCAAAATCGTCACAATGAAAAAAAATCCGAGCTTTTGACTAAGAGCACAAGAAGACGAAAAATGAAATCAAATTCAAAAGATGAGGCTAAAAAACCCAAAGAGATTTCAATCTAAGCCCAGGAAAGGCAAAAAAGAAGGGAATAAGCTTTTATTATAATGATTATCAGAAAGACCCCAGTTTCCTCAACTACATAGCAGTCATAGCTTGATAGTAAAATCCCCCAAATTTTGCAAAGGAAACCCTAATTTGAGAAGGTAAAGAAAAGCTACATTGACTTGTGAAGAAGAAGAGGAATCAACATGCAAAACCAAGCATCCGTATGCAATCAAATAAAAGAAGACGGCTTAACAAATGGCCGAAAACAATGAATCAAATTAAATAAGAAAAAATGTTCTTTTTTATTTCTTTCTTTGGGATAAAAAAACAAAAAATAGTTTTCAGCAGTGCTGTTTGTTAAGGAGGAAAAACGATCGAAAGAAAGTGAAAGGGGAGAATTTAGGAGAAACAGATAGGAAAGTGATAAACAATAGAAACAGAAACTTTATATATCGGGAATTCTCTTTTTTATTTATATTTTAATTTGAGAAGGTAAAGAAAAGCTACATTGACTCATGTGATCACCGATCTATTTGAGTGTACTTATTTTGACCATCAAATTAAGTAATTTGTCAATCAAACCATTAAAATTTTAAATTAAACCTATTTTGACCACCGTCGTTAAAAAAATTAACGGAGGAAGTGACATGTTTCATGTTTCTTCTTTGAGCTCTCTTTGGCTTCGTTGTCAATTCCAATGAAGAACATCCAAGTTCCTTCTTTGAGCTCTCTTTGGCTTAACCAGCTTTTGCCATTTCTCATCCTCGACCTGCATTCAAGGACGATGCTAATAATTTTCGAAATCACATCCTTCTGCCATGGAACATGTTTCTCCAAAGCATTGCACAAAATGTTCATCTTCTCGACATTAAGAGCCTTGAACACGTTAAGGCCGTTAGTATCTTTTTCGGTTGATTTGCCTCACTTGAAGAAGCCGAATTTGGGCTAGAGTTAGGTTTCAAGAGGAGGCCCAACTTCGGTCATTCTCGAATATCCAAAACTGGAGCTCTTTAGGTGACTTTTTAAATTAAAAAATGAGGGCCAACTTAAATTAAGAGCATCATTAGTGTTGCATTTATTGAAAATATCCCTCACATTTACTGAATTCAGTTGAAAAAAAAACAAAAGAAAGTTTAAATATCAAATTGTTTCAATGATTAATTCTGCAAGTGAAGTTCAAAATAAGACGAATAAATAAATACCTTATTATCATGGGAAATATTTGTTTTGGTTCCTTCTTTGTAGTCATGAAGGCAAAATTAAACTGGAAGAGATCACGTTTTCAAAGTTGAACAATCAATCAGTAAAGGAACTGTGATTTTTATTTACTACAGCTTCAGCCACTTGCCAATTAATCGAATTTATAGATTCATTTATTCTATACTGAGACTGAGAATCAAAGCTGGAATAAGTCAAAAGGAGAAGGGGGAATGATTTGTTAAATCGAGAGATACAAAATGAAAAGTATATATATTATTCATCTCAAATGAAGCCATTATATAAGCTGAAATAAAATAGAAAGTCCATAAAATATGCAAGATAAAATTCCAGGAAATCAAGCAACTAAACTCCTAAAGAATATGACTACCATTATTTGCATAAACTGAAAGGACTGCAAACTTAGTTTAGATATTTATTTCAAACATCTTTTCTCAAGCTAAAGTTAATAACATAAGTTTAATGCAACTTGTCGACAAGGCACCCTTCCTTGAACATAATCTTTCATGTTGTAGACTCCTAATAATTTTCTGAGCTTTTGAAATGCTTTGTGAATAAATCAAATTTGATCCTTGCTTCTGCAGTAATTGAGATCGACAACTTTTTCCTTGATAAGATCGCGTAAGAAATGAAATCAAACATCAATATGCTTGCTTCTACCATGCAAAACTGAATTTTTAGACAATTGAATTGTTGAATTGTTATCACAACTAAAGTAGAACCTACTTGATTGAAATGAAGTTCTTTAAGGATATTTTTCAACCAAATTGTCCAGAAAGCACGCGATGTTGCTGCAACAAATTCCACTTCAGTAGTTGAAAGAGTGACTATAGGATGCTTTCTTGAAGACCAAGAAATAGCTCAAGACCCCATCATAAACACATACTCAGGTGTGCTTTTCCTATCATCTTGATCTCCCACATAATCATTATTTGTAAATTCGATTAAATCTATTTTTTCTCCTTTCTTGTAGAATAATTGATAAGTATTTATTTTGGTTATGTTTTTAGTCCTTGTTTTGATCGAATATATATGTTTGAAGGACTTAATTGGGCTATTTTTGTGTTGTTCTTGTGTAGGTTACGTAATGCCAGAAACGAGTTGAAGTGCTGCAGGAAATACTGAATTCGTGGGTAGATTCATGGGCATGAACCAGGGCATGAATGCTGACTGGGCGCCACATCAGCACCTTCTAGAAGATGACGTCAGCAAGCTTGATAACCTATCAGTCCACTTATCAAGATAGCCTATCATCCGAATTTTATCTTTTAAATTCAAAACTTTGATATTTATCTTTTGTAATTTTATTTAAATTTTTTAGGATTTATCATCTTAGGTTTTTAGGGTTTTTCAACTACTATAAATACCCCACTTTGAGGGTGAATTATTCATCAAACATTTTCCATTGTTCTCTTCTTCCTTGAGTAATAAAGCTCTCCATTTTTCTCCATTTTCTTTTCTCCATTTTTATTTATTTTATTAAGTATGGTTTTTTCACAAACCATGCTTAACTAAATTCCCTTTAGCCAAAAGCAACGCCAAACCCGACAAATCTCGTGAGATTAGGAAAATACTTCAATCCTTCAACAACTCCTTTTTAGATTCTCTGCAAAATTGATTAGGCAATCGGCCTAATCTTTAGGCATCGCAATTGTTTCATTCCGAGAGAGCGCATCGGCTTGAAGTGGTTTAGATCCATCGTTGGGGACGAGGAAAAGCTTGTAGCCAATTCAACTCCCTAAGAACAAACTTAGTGGCGGTCCACTAAGGGGAATCAAAATCGGAAACAATTCTCATCGAGACGAATATCCGAGCACGGGCTTCTCCAGCACTAACTCAGATCTGGGTTAGCATCGATTGTCGTGGCTAACTCACTAAAGTTTGATTTCAAGGATTGCCCTGGGAGTCGAATCTACCAACGAGAAGTAAGTTACAAGGGTTGGGCCTTGTAGACTGTAACCTGCAGGAAAGTCGAAGAAAAATCAACTTCAGTGATCGAAGATGTCGTGGCAAAGCGTGGCTTGAGGCTATTTCTATCCATAATTTATTCTCAACATTTATTTTTACGTTTTTATTATTTTCTCATTCAAATCACTATTCTAAAATCCCCCTTTATTTCCTTTATTTTCTACAGGTTATTGGTCTAAATCAGAAGAAAGGTGTTAGAGTTCCTATTCCCTGCGGATCGACCCTAACTCTCGCTATATTATTTTAAATCTTATTTTATTTGAGTTTAAGGTTTTATTTTTGACACTATACGACGCATGTCAAAATTGGCGCCGTTGCCGGGGAATACGGCAAATTACTAATATCGTTTTATTTGATTTATGACCAGGAGCAATCCGAGAGAACAATTTGATCTCATCCCGGAAATCGAAGCACTAACCCGAAAGTTGAACGCACAAACACTTCGGGAAAAGAAAAACAAAAGACGCCAACAGAGACTCGAACGCGATCTAGAAATCACATCCGAAGCAGAATCGAGTTACGAGCCCAATCCGATGGGAGACGAAAATCAAACCATTCGCCAACTTAATGCGGCGCCCGATGGCCAACAACCTATGTGCATAACTTTCCCGAATGGCGAAACACCGTTCGTGCTAAAAACGGGTTTGATCCATCTCTTGCCTACCTTTCACGGCTTACCGACAGAAAATCCTCATAAACATTTGAAGGGATTTCACATGGTTTGTCTAACTAAAAAACCACAGGGAGTATCCGATGACCAAATCAAACTTAGAGCTTTTCCATTTTCCTTAGCTGATATAGCGAAAGATTGGTTATTTGATTTACCCCCTAATTCTGTTACAACATGGACTGGCATGGCTAAACTTTTTCTTGACAGGTTCTTCCCTGCAGCGAAAGCAAGCGAAATCAGGCGCAACATCCTAAGCATTCAACAAAAAGAAGTTGAATCCTTGTATGAATACTGGGAGAGGTTTAAAAAGTTGTGTGCAAATTGTCCACAACATGGGTTGTCGGAACAAACCCTCCTTCAGTACAGTTTCATTAGAAAACAAAATCGATAAATTAGCTGAAATAGTGCAAACTCTTGTTGCAGATAAGAGAAAAACAGTTAGACTTTGTGGAATCTGTACCAGCCCAGAACATCCGACAGACTGTTGTCCGATGATTCAAGAAGATGATGTCGTCCAAGCCAATGCCATTGGGAATGCTTATAATTCTGGGTGGAGGAACCAATCAAATTATGGGTACGCGAATAACCAAAGGCCAAATCAACCGTACCAACAAAGACAACCCTACCCTCAACAAAAGACGTCTCTAGAAACCTTGGTTGAACGACTAGCGATATCCCAAGAGAAGTTCCAGAACCGTACCGAAATCCACTTACAAGAGTTAGACAAGCAAATGAGCCAGCTAGCCCAAACAGTAAGTCGTCTTGAATCCAAAGGTAAACTCCCTTCGCAAACAGAGATAAACCCAAAAGAAAATGTTAATGCCATCACCCTTAGAAGTGGCATCGTGATAGAACCCAAAACCTCAGAGGTAAACACCCAAAAAGATAAACCAACTCCACCAGTCGAAAAAGATACATCAAATACAATCCCTAAACCATCCCCTTATGCTGTCCAACCACCATTCCCGTCGAGATTGATGAAAAGAGACAAACAAGCAGAAGAAAAGGAAATCCTAGATGTGTTCCAGAAAGTAGAGATCAACATTCCGCTCCTCAACGTAATCCGAAAAATTACAAGGTATGCTAAGTTCCTTAAAGATTTATGTACTAATAAAGGTCGTCTTATTGGAGTTGAAAAAGGTTAATCTAGGAGAACATGTATCGGCGGTCTTCCAACGTAAGTTGCCACCAAAATTGAAGGACCAAGGTATGTTCGCCATTCCCTGCAAAATAGGTAAAGTGGGTATTAAACGAGCAATGTGTGATTTAGGGGCCTCTATTAATGTTATGCCCCTTTTATTTTATAACTCACTTTCTGCTGAGTCTTTGAAGGATACGAGGGTAACAATACAACTGGTAGACAGATCCATAATCTACCCGGAAGGATTACTGGAAAACGTTCTCGTAAAGGTAAATGATTTAATCTTCCCAACGGATTTCTATGTCATTGACATGGAAAACGACCGAGCAAACAACTCTTCTGAGATCCTCCTTGGCCGCCCATTTTTTAGCACTGCAAACACAAAAATCAATGTAAGAAGTGGGATCCTTACAATGGAATTCGATGGTGAGGTAGTAAAATTTGACGTTTACAAAGCTATGAGACATCCTGAAAATGTTGCTAGTTTAAATTTTGTTGATGTCATTGAACCTGCCATAAATGATTTCTTTGACACTAGTTTTACTGACTTCATGGATGATTTGTACAATGAAATCGCGGATTCCGACGAAGAAGGCAGGGAGTTTGAAAATCTTTGTTCGATAAATAAAGACTTAATACTTACTGCATCTAAGACTAAACATTTACCTTCTGTATTGCAGGCACCCAAGATCGAACTTAAACAATTACCTGAGCATCTAAAGTATGCATTTTTAGGGGAAAGAGAGACCCTACTGGTTATTATCTCAACCAAGCTATCAAACGAAGAGGAGGAGGACTTGCTAACAGTACTACGAGCACATAAGGAAGCCATTGGGTGGACTGTTGCAGACATCAAGGGCCTTAGTCCCTCCACTTGCATGCATAAGGTAAAAATCGAAGATGGAGCTAAGCCATCTCGACAAGGACAACGCCACCTGAATCAACCTATGATGGACGTAGTTAAAGAAGAAATACAAAAGCTTCTAGACGCAGATATAATCTATCCAATTTCGGATAGTGACTAGGTAAGCCCGATCCATGTAGTCCCTAAGAAAACCGGAGTCACGGTGGTTAAAAACGCAGAAGGTGAGTTGGTTCCAACAAGAGTCCAAAATGGTTGGCGAGTCTGTATAGACTACATGAAGTTGAACTCTCTAACTCGAAAAGATCATTTTCCACTTCCTTTTATAGACCAAATGATTGAAAGATTAGCCGGTAAAACTCACTACTGTTGTCTTGACAGATTTTCAGGTTTTTTCCAAATCCCTGTGGCGCCCGAGGATCAAGAGAAGACAACCTTTACATGTCCTTTTGGCACGTTCGCCTATCGTCGAATGCCATTCGGGCTTTGTAATGCGCCGGCCACATTCCAAAGATGTATGGTGAGCATTTTCTCAGATTTCATCGAAAAAGGTATAGAGGTATTCATGGATTACTTTATAGTTTACGGTAATTCCTTTGGAGAATGTTTATTAAACTTAACAAATGTGATAAAAAGATGCCTTGAATTCAACCTTGTTTTAAATTATGAAAAATGTCATTTCATGGTATATAAAGGGTTAATTCTAGGACATATTGTTTCCTCAAAAGGTATTACTGTTGATAAAGCTAAAACAGATGTTATACGCTCACTCCCATACCCCACAACTGTGAGGGATATTCGATCATTTCTTGGCCATGCAGGGTTTTACCGCAGGTTTATTAAGGATTTTTCAAAGTTGGTGCAACCCCTCTGCAGTCTATTACAAAAGGATCAACCCTTCAATTTTGACGAAAAATGCAAGGAGGCATTTGACATACTCAAGGAAAAGCTTGTAAACGCACCTATCGTTCAACCACCGAATTGGAACCACCCATTCAAATTAATGTGCGATGCTTCCGATTTTAGCGTTGGAGCAGTGTTGGGTCAAAGAATCGACAAGGAACTGCATGTTATAGCCTATGCATCACGTACCTTGGATCCTGCGCAGAAAAATTATTCAACAATGGAAAAAGAACTCTTTGCTATTGTTTTTGCCTTAGAAAAGTTTAGATCTTATTTACTTGGTACTAAAATCGTTGTCTTTTTTGATCATGCAGCTTTGCACTTTCTGATGAGCAAAAAAGAGGCAAAACCGAGACTGATCCGGTGGATACTATTACTCCAGGAATTCAACCTAGAAATTAAGGATAAGAAGGGATGCGAAAACCTTGTTGCGGACCATTTAAGTCGCATCCCCTTATCTATGTCCGATCCACCGGTTAGAGAGGAGTTCCCTAACGAAGGATTGATGGCCGCTCAGCTTAACGTTCCGTGGTTCGCAGACATGGTGAATTACTTAGCCACAGGTAAGATGTCGCAAGATTTACCGAGATCGGAAGTGAAACGAATAAAAAGGGAGTCTCGATTCTTCATTTGGGATGATCCCTATCTTTGGAAACATTGTTCGGATGAGGTAATTAGACGATATGTAGCAGAAAGTGAGGTAAACTCTATCCTAAATTTCTGTCATTCTTATTCTTGCGGTGGTCACTTCGGGCCTAAACGTACTGCACATAAAATTTTTGAGTGTGGTTTCTACTGGCCCAACATTTTTCGTGATGCATATTTATTTTGTAAATCTTGTGAAAAGTGTCAAAGGGTTGGTAATTTGAGTCGACGAAACAAGATGCCACTTAATCCCATTACTGTATGTGAGATATTCGATGTTTGGGGATTAGATTATATGGGTCCCTTTGTCTCTTCATTCGGTAACTTTTATATAATTCTTGCGGTAGATTATGTTTCTAAATGGGTTGAAGCTAGAGCAACCCGAAATAATGATGCTAAAACCACTGTTAAGTTTCTAAAAGAATCTATCTTTTGTAGGTTTGGCACACCGCGAGCGATAATAAGCGACCGAGGGAAGCATTTCATTAACCGAGTGATTGATACTCTCATGAAGAAGTTCGGTGTCACTCGCCGGATTTCAACATCTTACCATACGCAAACGAATGGTCAAGCGGAGGTGTCGAATCGAGAGATAAAGACCATACTCGAAAAAATCGTGAAGCCGGATCGCAAAGATTGGAGCATAAAGCTATCCGATGCGTTATGGGCATACCGTACTGCGTACAAAGGCCCCATAGGGATGTCACCTTACCGTCTTGTTTACGATAAACCTTGTCACTTACCAGTCGAGCTGGAACATCGCGCATTTTGGGCAATTCAACAATGTAACATGGAAATGGATGCGGTTGGAAGGGAACGCAAGTTACACATTCAAGAGCTCGAGGAAATCCGGAAACATGCCTACGATAGTGCACAAATTTTTAAAGAAAAAACAAAGGATTTCCATGATAAAAATATTTCATTTAAATCTTTTTCCGTTGGTCAAAAGGTTCTATTATTTAATTCTAAATTCAAACTTTTTGCAGGAAAATTGCGTTCCAAATGGCTCGGACCATTCACTGTTGTTCAATCTTTTCCACATGGAGCAGTAGAAATTCAAGACACCGAAGGACATAGCTTTAAAGTTAATGGACAACGGTTAAAACAATTTTTCGAAAATGTTCCAGTTGGTTTGGTTGAAGAAATTTATTTCGAGGAACCGAATGCATAAATAAGGTCGTCAAGCTAGCGACGATAAACAAACGCTAGATGGGAGGCAACCCATTTCTTTTTATTTTATTTTTCTTTATTTTTAATGATATTTAAATTTTCTTTTAAAAAAATAAATAAAAAAAGAGAGAAAATCGAAATCATCAGATTGAATTTTTATCTTTTTTTTTATTATTTATTTTTGAACTTTTATCTACTTTTTAAATTTATTTTTATCTCATCTTTTTATCTTTTTATTTTGAATTTTATTTTCTTTATTTTTGTAGATAGATTAGATCGAATAAAGAGATGAGAAGCTATCAGGATTTTGTGGGCTGAATTTTTAATATTCGGATTTTATCTCTTTTTACCCAATCAAATCCATATTTCAAACATTTTTCTTATCTACCCGGTCAACCATCACACTCCAAACCAAATTTAAATACCCATGGACCCCACCTGTACAAATTTTTACACGGTCAAACACCCAATCACCCATTTTATTTTATTTTTTTATTCCTTTTCTTTCTCCCCTTTAGCCGCAGCCTTTTTCCAATATTTTCAGCCACTTCAATTCCGTGGAGCCCACCCCAAACCCCACAGCTTTGACCTAAACCCCTCCTTATTTATTTCCTCACCTGCCGCCAACCTACCATAACCCTTCTTTATTTTCTTCCATAAACAGCCAACCGAAAAACCCTACACCCCACCACCATGCCTCGCACCAGGAACCAAGCTCGCCGGCTTCCACAGCAGCCACCGCTCGTCATCGGTGGCCGCCGGCGTTTCCAGCCACCGCAGTACGTCGCCCTCAGCAGCGATTCCGAGCATCCACAGCAGCAGCCCACCACCATCCCATCTCCCGAACATCCCATCACCACCCCCATCCTGTCGACCATGCACCGCCGCACCACCAACCGCAGCGACCACCGTCACCCCCATCCCCCTCCTTCCACTCCCTTGCGATGCCGACCACGTCCATGCATACAGCCACTGCCCGCACGCACCACTCATCTCCCTCGCACCACAACGATCTGGCCTTGGCGAGAGACACTCCCACGCATAGATCCGGACAGACCAGCACCGGTCGCACTGCTCGTGTCACCAGCAGTGGCGAAACACCACCGTCACCACTCCACCGTTCATCACGTCCACCATCGCCGTCGCCTTCCCCTTACCACTCCTTGGCGTTCGAAGCGGCTGGCGGCTCCTCACAGCGTCATCACATGCCCATGCAGTCACCAACCCGTGTGCCCTCCTATCACATGCACACCAACACGTCCGGGCACTCGGATAACTATTCGGCAGCCGATGAGGTAAGTTCTGAATTTTTTCCACCATTATTTGTTATTAACCCTACCTCTGAATATGCAGATCACATGCATGCTAATTTTGCTGCCCAAAATCCCTCGGACGCTGCTCAACCGGAATCACCGCCTCACGAACACAATGATATTCCATCGGACCATGAAGAACATCCACGACGTAGCCAACGATTTACGACACCAAACGATGACAACTTGAAAGGGTTTTTACAATTTACTGGAGACGAACTCGATATGTTTAATCATATTCGACATCGCCCACTTCCGGTCTGTAAATACATTCCCGATCATACTTTAGATCGTTTGCATATACGTGAGTCGGTCCTAGCACATTTTGATAATATTGGATGGCGTCGATTTCATATTATTACTTGTGACACGTACTACGAATTAGTTCCTGAATTTTATTCTACTTTTTCGTTTGATCGTAGTCGCGCTAGGTCTCTTGATACACCAAATGTAATATCTTTTCGCTTATTGGGTCAATACTTTCGGTTGTCCATTACTGAGTTTAATGTTTATATGGGTTTCGTCACTAATGTTTCGGACCCTAACTATCAATCTGCACTTTTAGACATACCGGAAGATTTCGATAACGACATTTCTCTCGAGACTTTGACAGGTTTAGCAGGTGTGCAGTACAATCCGAAAACAACTAAGGACCACACTATTCATAGCCCTACTTTACGATATATCCATCGCTTCCTTGTTTACAACTTGCCTGGCAGAAACGACACTCCATCAACCGTGAGTAGATCTGAGTTATTCTTTCTATGGTGTATGCAGGTAAATCTTAAGGTAAATCTTGGTTTTTGGTTGGCTCACACATTTCATCGTGTCCCCCGAACCTCTAGGTCACGACCATTAATTCTGGGCCCTTATATGACCCATTTAGCCTTGCGTATTTTTCCTGCTACTTTTGATCCATCTCAGTTTACTTATGTGTTTTCTATGAGTGCTCTAGATGAGAGATGCCTAGATGCAATGGGCCTACTTGCAGGCACCCCTGATGCACCTTATATTGCTCCCCCGGGCACTCTCCCAACTCGTCGAGAACGAGTGTTTCTTAGACGAGCCCAATCACAACCAACACAGGACGACCAACCCCAAAGAGATATGGATAAGCGTCTCCATTCCATCGAGACCAACTTGACCGAGATCTTATCCTATCTTCGCCCCGGCACTTCCCGCGGACGACGTGGCCGCGGTCATGGCCGCAATTGATTAGGGGAGTCTCTCCTTTCCTCTCTTTTATTTTAATTTTTCATTTTGGGACAAATGAATCTAAGTGAGGGGGAGGAAGATATGCTTATCAATTTTTATCTTGCTTATCCGTCTTGATTGTTCGCTTGAAATCTTGGATTTATTAATTTAAGTTCTTTGTTTAAATCCTTAATTTCGCCTTGTCTCACTGTTTTCACATGGTTCTGAATCTATCTTGTTAGAAAACTCTAGGTTGCATGGTAAATTTTTGGCATGATTAATTTTTAATCTTTTATATGACATTTTATTTCTCTATTAATCCACATGATGCTTACCTAAGTACACAAGACATATTTGTGAGTTTTTGAGCCTAATGAGCATGCATGATATTTGCTCTTTGTTTCTTTGAGTGTGCCTAGCTAAATTAGTTGCATTCTAGAACTTGTTTTTAAATTCTTTTTGAGATTACATTGATTGATTATGATGCTTTAATATGATGGAGGCACTAGGTTTTAACCACTTCTCTTCCCAAATAAACACATACCCTTTAATTAATTTCCCCTAGTGAAACAATCTTTGAGCCTTAGCCTTTTTCTTGAAAATTACCACATTTTAAGCCTAATCCAATTTCTTCTCAAATCCATCACTTTTGTTCCCTTTTTCAAGACAAAATTCGTCTTAAAAAAACAAATTCGAATAAGTGCAGTGCAGCAGCTAAAAACACTGTGTAGAAAAAAAGTGCAGAATTGATTCGAATATACAGTGCAGGAAATTGTTCGAATCTGCAGAAAAATAAAACAAAAAAAAGACAGTGCAGTTCGAAAAAAAAGGTACACTGTCGAGCAGTTTTGGTTCGAATGAAAAAAAAACAGTTTCGAATATATATTTTTTAGATGATTTTTTTGTCTTGAGTTTTAGCCCTTATTTTCAGCCTTTATCCTACCCTTACCTTAGCCCCATTACAACCCTTATTTAAGACCTCTTGATTTTTGCATCATATTCATGTTAGTAGTGGAGATTAGATTTAAACACAAGCTTATGGTTATGCTCTAGTTAGCTTTGGCTCGAGTGATTTTTCTCTACCCTTAAACACTTTGAGTGACATGAGCGATTCCTTGTGAGGGTACTTGGTTTGCATCATTGATGTTAGTAGAGTTTTAGAATGTCGTCTCAGCTTTAAATTATTAGTCTTGCCATTTATCTATTTTTGCTCCTTAGTTTTCTCTCATATTTAGATGCTTAATCATATTGAGAACTTTTTGAGACTTCATGAAATTAAAGATGAAAACTTGAACTTAAGATTATTTAATTTTGAGATACTTGAGGACAAGCATCGGATAAGTGAGGGGGAATTTGATAAGTATTTATTTTGGTTATGTTTTTAGTCCTTGTTTTGATCGAATATATATGTTTGAAGGACTTAATTGGGCTGTTTTTGTGTTGTTCTTGTGTAGGTTACGTAATGCCAGAAACGAGTTGAAGTGCTGCAGGAAATACTGAATTCGTGGGCAGATTCATGGGCATAAACCAAGGCATGAATGCTGACTGGGCGCCACATCAGCACCTTCTAGAATATGACGTCAGCAAGCTTGATAACCTATCAATCCACTTATCAAGATAGCCTATCATCCGAATTTTATCTTTTAAATTCAAAACTTTGATATTTATCTTTTGTAATTTTATTTAAATTTTTTAGGATTTATCATCTTAGGTTTTTAGGTTTTTTCAACTACTATAAATACCCCACTTTGAGGGTGAATTATTCATCAAACATTTTCCATTGTTCTCTTCTTCCTTGAGTAATAAAGCTCTCCATTTTTCTCCATTTTCTTTTCTCCATTTTTATTTATTTTATTAAGTATGTTTTTTTCACAAACCATGCTTAACTAAATTCCCTTTAGCCAAAAGCAACGCCAAACCCGACAAATCTCGTGAGATTAGGAAAATACTTCAATCCTTCAACAACTCCTTTTTAGATTCTCTGCAAAATTGATTAGGCAATCGGCCTAATCTTTAGGCATCGCAATTGTTTCATTCCGAGAGCGCGCATCGGCTTGAAGTGGTTTAGATCCATCGTTGGGGACGAGGAAAAGCTTGTAGCCAATTCAACTCCCTAAGAACAAACTTAGTGGCGGTCCACTAAGGGGAATCGAAATCGGAAACAATTCTCATCGAGACGAATATCCGAGCACGGGCTTCTCCAGCACTAACTCAGATCTGGGTTAGCATCGATTGCCGTGGCTAACTCACTAAAGTTTGATTTCAAGGATTGCCCTGGGAGTCGAATCTACCAACGAGAAGTAAGTTACAAGGGTTGAGCCTTGTAGACTGTAACCTGCAGGAAAGTTGAAGAAAAATCAACTTCAGTGATCGAAGATGTCGTGGCAAAGCATGGCTTGAGGCTATTTCTATCCATAATTTATTCTCAACATTTATTTTTACGTTTTTACTATTTTCTCATTCAAATCACTATTCTAAAATCCCCCTTTATTTCCTTTATTTTCTACAGGTTATTGGTCTAAATCAGAAGAAAGGTGTTAGAGTTCCTATTCCCTGCGGATCGACCCTTACTCTCGGTATATTATTTTAAATCTTATTTTATTTGAGTTTAAGGTTTTATTTTTGACACTATACGACGCGTGTCAATAATCCATAATCTATGCTTCCTTGCAAATATAGTAAAATTCGTTTTGCTGATGCAAGATGCATTTATGTTGAATTTTCCATGAATCTGTTGATCAGACTTACAACGAGCATGATGCCTGGCCTCGTTATAGTTAAGTACATTAAACTTTCAATTATTTGCTTGTAAAGAGTATTGCCAATTTTTTTGCCATCAAAATCTTTAACCAGCTTTAAACTTGTCTGAACTGAAATGCGAATTGGACTGCAATCTTGCATTTGAAACTTGATTAAAATGTTTTGCATATATCTCTTTTGAGAGATAAAAATACATGCACCGGGTTGATCAACTTCTATACCCAAAAAATAGTGCATCAGACCAAGGTCTGACATGTCAAATTCAGACATCATGAAAACTTTAAACTGCTCAATCATCTATCCATCATTGCATGTATAGATTAAGTCGTCCACATATGAGCAAACTTTGAGCATTTTTCTATCAGCTTCAAATCGTACAAAAATTGTATGTTCATAAGGACAATTTAGAAATTTTTTTCTTAAAAATAAGTTTCAATACGACTATATCATGCTCGTGGGGCTTGTTTTAGACCGTAAAGAGCTTTTTTTAATTTATACACCTTATGCTCATCTTCTACTTTAATGTAACCCAAAGATTGATCAACAAACATCTGCTCTTCCATTTCTCAATGTAAGAAAGCGGATTTGACGTCTAATTGAAAAATTGACCATGAATTTTGAGCTTCCAAGGTAACCACAAGTCTGATGGTATTATGCCTTGCAACTGGAGCGAAAACCTCTTTGTAATCAATTCTAAACTCTTGTTTGTATCCTAACTTGTCATCATGAATGTGACAAACATCATTTTTATCGTGATCTCATATCTCTTCGCATGCAATTGACCAGTGCTTAACAAGTTAGTCCTTAAATCTGGAACAAAAAGAACATTAGAGATTATTTGAAAAAAAAATCCCTATTGTTCTAATTGTTACCTGGCCTTTTCCCATAATAGAAATTTTAGTGTCGTTGTCGAACTTCACATCATCTCTATATGACTTGTCTAAATTTAAAAATAAAATCTTTGTCACCACACATATGATTGCTGCAACCGGTGTCCAAGTACCATAATTACTTGTTACTGTTTTTATTGGTGTTGCAAACCATCAACAAAGATATCTCCTCCTCCGTTTCTGCAAAATTTAATTTTTCTCCACTCTTTGTTGGCAGGTTGGTTTGACATTTTGATAATGCTCATACTTATGAAAACGATAACACTCAACATTCGACTTGTCTACTGAACATAAATGTCTAGTTGTTGATAAACGGTTGCCTCTACGTCCTCTTCCTTTGCTTTTACCTCTTCCTTGAAATGTGAAGCTGTGATCATCATGAGAATTTTTTAACATCTGATATCAATGTTAAATTGAGAGATATAAAATGAAAAGTATATATATTATTCATCTCAAATGAATCTATCATATAGACTGAAATCTAATAGAAAGTCCATAAAATATGCAGGATAAAATCTCAGCAAATCAAGCAACTAAACTCCTAAAGAATAGGACTAACACTATTTGCATAAACTAAAAGGACTGCAAACTTAGTTTAGATATTTATTTCAACATGATTAGCATAAGTAGAACACGTGTAAAGATGAGAAAAAAGGTAAAACAAACAACTCTTTTTTCTCTTGAGAAAATAAAGCAAACATTCAAATCTCAATATTTCATAACAAATAATTTACCTTTTAGGATTAAGACTGAGACTTAAGTTGTCAGCTGAAATTATAAGAGAATAAAGTTCTCAGATTAATTTTAAAAAAGGAAGGCATGTTTTATAGTTCGTGTAAGTTCTAAAAGTTGCAATGCCCATCAGAAATAATTTTCCACTCTCCTTGGTTCCACATACTAATCTTTTGAGTTCAATGATTATATGCTCTACAAGGCAATAATAGTTTCTTCTTTGAACAACATAGGTTGACCAAAACTCAAAAATTTATTTGAATCACCTAAATTTGTAAGTTATAATAGTTTTTTCTTTGAACATTATAGGTTCCCATATAACTCTTGAGAAGGCTCAAAAAAGAGTTTAGAAATCCAAGTTGCACTAAAATTCTATCCGCACGTAACTCACTAATGTGCAGTTCCATCAACACCACAATTTAAGGATCATTTATCTTGATAAAATTCTTAAAGTGTCTTCAAAATTCAGGGCTCGCCACGCCCTGCGCATTCCAACATAGTACATTAATCATTATAACAAATGAGAAAGGGAAGAAGTACCTTACTACAAGGTACTTGCAGCAGTCCCAGACGACAATGAAGCAGACAACTCCTCATGTTGTAGGACCACCGCTTGGGTATTAGCTAAACCTAGAGGTTTGCCAATAATCTATGGCGTCACCTCTATATTGCATGGCTGTTGGTTCCCTATTGGCACGATCACAGTTGAAGAAACCACTACATTCGCCACTCTACGACCCGTTTTAGGTTTGGCAAGAACATTGTTCATCCATTCCGAAACAGTAGGTTTGGTTGGGACTTTGAATTCGGGTGCCATATGAATCTTCAGACTTTTATCAATTCGCCCTTTTTTCGCCTCGACTTTAATCCTCCATTATTTCTCATTGTACCTTTCGACTGACCCTGAGTACCCTAACCTTCCTCCGTTATGCTAGTTGCCATGATTACCTCATCGGATATCAGACTAGACTATGACCTCCTGCACCACATTTCCATCCACCATCGAAGACACCCTACTCTAAGTCGACGGAGGGCCAGAATCCTTACTCGCACCAACCCCATGTGCAACAAGAACATCCGATTTTGGTGTTCCATTATGTTTTTGGAGAACCCTAATTTTGAGGGATGTATTATTCACCATCACTTTTTGTCCTTATCAGTGCCTCTAGAGTCTAGACACAACAGGAGAAGTTGTAGCTGTTGCTGTCTGCAATTCTGATTTTCCACAACACTCTTTAGTGTGCCCATAAACACCACACTTATAACAAATTAGCGACAAACCCTCATATTCAAGCTTTTAATTGAAGCCATCAACATTCAAACTCGGAAAAAGAGGCTTGTTTAAATCAACAATCACCACTAGTCTCGCGAACCGCCCTCGCTAGCCAACCTTTATGTTGTAATCAACTTTAACCACTTTGCCTATTAGCTCACCTATCCACTGGAAGAGGGCCTTAGTGTAGTATCGAAATGGCAGCCCTGGAAAACGAACCCACGCCATAACCTACGAGGGATGATTTTCAAATGTGGAGAATTTCTGACTCCATAGTTGGACTATAAGATAGCTCCCAAAGATAGACCATGGACCATTCGTTAACACCCGTGTGTAATCTTCTTCCTGCATAAATTTAACCAGTACATAATCATTATCAATGTCAATTAATTGAAAGTTTCCTACCGGAGCCCATAATGTCGAGATTCGAGAATGGAGAGCCCTGTAACTAATAGTCTTGCAAAGTAGTCGCACAACAACAACAACAATCCTCATTCTAGAGTCAATGAGAGCATGCACCTTTTTCTAAAAAGTGGATAGAGGGTATCAATCCACTCTTACCAATCTTGACGTCTCTGCGTTGACCACAATATCCTCATCAACACTAATTTTTTTTACATGGCACATCAATAGAAGTGCCCTTCACTGCATAAGCATACGAAGGTGCCTTACCCGTATTAACACCAGTCGGACCTTTCTTTATGCTATCATTACCACCTACCGCCTCATCCATTTCCATCATCTCAGAGCCTCTAACTAAGTCTTGTTCCTCCAATACAGAACTAGTAAGGGGGCTTTCCATGGCCATGCATGGTAAATTCTCCTTACTTCTCCCTTTTTTAGCTATACGTTGGTCTTTCGATGATAAAGGCGACCCCGATCTTTTGAGAGGTGATGGAAAATCAAATCGCATAACCGGCCTCAAGCTATCTCGTGCATCTTTGCTATCAGAACCCGCTACAGTCATCGCCACTGTGTTATCCTTGGGGTTTCCAAGCGATACGACACCAGGGTTTCCATTATGGGACCTAGGGTTCTCATGAACATCCACCGATGACACCTCCAGCCTGGTAGAGTCCGTGGAACGCGGTGGAACAGACATCACAACTTCTTTTGGTGGTCGGCCGATTGGGTTTTCATGGTGGAGTTTTAGAGATCACACACTAGGGTTAGGGTTTTCCATTAAAACTCCTAGTTTTTTAACTATGACAATTTGATTGAAAATTAATTTTTCGTGTTAGAGTTGTTTTTAAATTGTTTGTGTAGATATTGTTTAATTATTTAATATTATATATATGTGTGAAATTTATGGTTTATTTACATATATGTATTATATTTTGTTTAATTATTTATTTTTTCTTTATAGTATATTAATTTTTATATTTTTAGCTTAGGATTCATTTACGTATAAATAGTATTATTATTGTGTTTAAGAGATTTATTCATGTATAGGTATTATATGTTACGAGAGATTGCTGGTTCGCAGCTGCAATTTGGACCATCGAGACCATCGAGCATGTTACGAGAGATTGCTGGTTCACAGCTGCAATTTGGACCGCCCTAAACGTTTCATGGCCTATCGCAGTAAGTAACTATGGTTTCTATGACTGGTTTTTTCATCTTTTACAACACACAACATATAGTGAACATAAACAACACATAGTTACAATTTGGGCGTTATGGAGCTCGAGAAACAAGTTACTACATGAGAATGTTAAACACAGAATAGGGGATGTTCTTACGCTGATAAGAAGTTACTGCTCACAACTCTCCTCTATCACATCCCCGGCGCGACAAATCACCAAAACACAACCGGAAAGATGGCAACCTCCGACGGATCCTGACATAAAGGTCAATGTAGATGCAGGTTACAATCCTCAGTTATTAAAATCAAGTTCCGGTATAGTTTTTCGGAACAGTGAAGGATTGATAATGGGGGCAGCTATTAAAGTAAACAACAACGTTACCTCTGCTTTTGTCGCAGAAGCAATTGCGGTGCTCCAGGGCCTTGAGGTTGCAAAAGAGTTAGGGTTCCGAGCGGTGGTGGTGAAGAGTGATTCTCGAACAGTAATCGAAAAGGTTAATAACGAAGCTACAGATCCATCGGAAATAGGACACATATCAAGAGATATAAAGTTTTACTCTCACCTCTTCAGCTCCTGCCGTTTCGTCTTCACTAGGAGAGAGGGTAACCAAGCCGCGCATGCAATGGCAAAAGTGGGCATGGCGGCGACGGCGGACGTGATATGGGTTGAGAAAGCCCCGAGATCCATACTGTCATAGGTTGAGGAGGACCGCCGCTTCCGTGATCCGCCATAGACGCACGTCTTCAGAGTTTTCAAGGGGGTTTTAATCTCTATCGGGCTTTATGCCAAACCCTCACCACCGTTATTCCCACCGAAGCTCTTCAGATCGAATTTTCTTGTGAGGAAGATAGAGTTGATTGCTCTAGTCATTTTTGGTTTTTCGGATTTCGGGGAATCAGAGACCTTTGGGTTTTCTAAGGCTCTGGAACCTTCGTTTTATGTTTGCTTCACTGCTTTAATTTTCTTTTGTCGTTTTATCTTTCTTTATTGTTTCTTTATTATTTACTTTATTAATAAAGGCAGCCGGCATTTTAAATCAAAAAAGGTATTATATGTTGTTTGTTTTGTAACGATTCGAATTTTTGAGTCAACTACCTAGCATTGATCTGAGTCGTGGGTAATTTAGTCTAGTAGGGCAATAGGAGTGTTGGACTTGAATTGAACGCTTGTTGGACTCAAGTAAGGGTCTTTTTGAGAAAGGAAAGAAATGGTGAGGGCAATTAGCCCATTCCCGGAAATAGATTGATCATTCCCTAAGGAATGGTCTGCTTTGATATGGGGGAGTGGGAGACTAACCACTCTCCACCATCCTCTCATCCCACATATTTTTTTCTTCAATCACAAATTATTTTTTATATTCTATATGCATACATATTATTTTAATTAATTACAAATTATTTTTCTAGTTAACAATAATACTAAATTTATAAAATGCGTAAATGATAAGGACTAAATTTAATTTATTTTTTAAATTAAAATTAAATTAATTGAATGTATTAATATAGAAGATTAAATGTACTTTTATGCAAATTTTACTAATTGTTATATCACACTTTAACGACTTTTAACAGCCAATGATCATTTGATATTTTAGATTTTACTTGATTCTAAGCTTTGCATGATATTCAAAGTACATGATGTGAACCGTCTTGTGAAAGTTTGTTAAGCACATCAAACGCTTATACAATTTGTCAAAAGAGAGTACAAATCCCTAAACACGAGTTAATAGCTGTACAATGCAACAATCCTTTTAGCTCAAGAAAAAGAGCATAATGAGAAGCCATCAGGTAGTTAAAGTAAACCTGGCAAATTTGACCCGAAACCCGAATCGAACTACCTGAACCCAGACCCGAATCGAAACCTAAAATTAACTCGAAATCTGATTCGAAATTTGATCCGAAACTCGAAATAAATCGAACCGAAACTGAACCGAATTTAGTTGAACCGAATGGACCCGAACCGAGTGAACCCGATTAATAGAAATAAAGAAAGATAAAATATGAACAACCGCACAAGTCACTAAAATGTCAAATATATTGACTTTATAAAGTCATATATAGGGTGTAAAATTCTAACCAACCTAAAAATTTGATTAAAATCGATTGATCTCTTATTGAACCGAAAATAACCGAACCGAAATCAACCGAACCGAAAATCAACCGACCCGAAATGACCCGAAACACAATAGACCCGAACCGAAACCGAAATTGAATCTGAACCGAAAATATCAGGCCCAAAATAACCGAAACCGAAATGACCCGAACCGAACTCGAACCGATTGACCCGTTTGCCACCTAAGTTCAAGCAACATTCTATGGGCTTCTTCAAAATTGTAAACAAAAAGCACATTCCAAGCTCGAACATCCCACGCCTCACTGATAATTTAAGGAGGCTTACGTATTTTTTCCAAAAATTTTGAATGTCTAAATTAATTTTTTTTTTTAAATGAATACTTAATGAAAACTTTAAAAAAACTTTAGGAGGGTTCTTAATTTAAAAGATTCAAAAATCATGAAACATAATAAGAATATTCCAAATTTTTGAAGGGGCCAAATTGAAACTTTTAAAAGTTTTAAGGATTAAATATTGAAATTTCAAAATTTTGGGGATAAGGGCTCCTATTGGCTTCATTACCGTTCCCCCTTGTCCTCTCACCTACTTAACCCTCTACCGTTCACTCCATTTTCACCGCAACTTCATATAATTTTTTAAAAAAAAATTATGTTCCTTGGCCTAAAGAGGCAAAGTTGTGTATGATGGTCCTGGGGGTGGGGGAATTTTGGGAGCAAATCACCGACGTTAAATTGTTAACATATTGCAAAGTAAAGCATGTACACTTGATGGTATTGGTATGATACGACATTAAGAGTATCCCTGTACAACATTTCTGTAGCCCTTTTGACATTATTTAAAAAAAAATAAAAGAAAAATATTTTGCACCTATTAGTATGAGTTAATTACTCCTTTCCAATTCCCCTGTTTGTTTTCATCTTTATTTAAGAGTGAAAAATTACTTTGATCAGCGGTAGTTTCCCCCCGGTATTTAGACCTTAAGAGGCGAATCAAATCCGAAATTTCCGTAGATAGAACTTCAGCCACCAACATAACTAAATGGAGAAGACAGCATGGGAAAATGTTGGTTAGTCACCCAAACCAACAGGAGGCGAGTTATGGGGATCCACACTGCTTTTCAGTGGCTTCCAGTTCAGGAGGCAAGAGATTCAAGAAGCTCCCTTGAACAGGCTGATCACTTGTTGTCTCTGAAGCATTTGAAGACTCTGGCTCACCATCTATGTTGAGAATTGAATACGTTAAAGATAGTGACAGTGAAAGTATGTCTGCGGATGTAGAAATCAATACATGAAGTGTAAATAAGGGGGGGAAAAGAGAAAGTACCAAAAAGCGTCTTAACCGATGGCTTATTGGATTTGGGATTCTTCTTCTTCAAATCAGCTAAAATTAGAAAGAAAATGTCCAAAGTCAAAATACTGAAAAACCGTGGAAATCTTGTGAAACAAAGACCATAAAGGTATTATGTAATCCCAACAATAAATCAAAAACAGACTGGATATATATTATCTTGAAATATTCTTATTATGAAGCTATAAAGTTGAGATATTTGTCAGCCAGGCATTCTTACACATGATTCTGGAAAGAAAAAAAAAAGAATACCATGACTGTGTATGTAGATAATCCCATATAAGGTGGGGGAAAGAATGATACCCATTCCAGGCACTTGAAAATCATTGGCAATTTCAAAGTTTTTGTATGTGTATCCCACGAAATTTATATCCTTGGATGGAAGCATCTGTGCAACATAGAGGGATTATTAAGAAAAAAAACAGTAGCGTATGTCATGAAAAATAATAACAACAATAACAATATTCGGTAATAGAACTCTATAGTAGACAGCCAAAGAAAAGAATGACAACTTCATCATCTACCAACAGTAGAGTCAAATGCTATCCGTAGATGACTTCGATACAATACAAAAGATATTGGAAGCTTACTTTCCTCCATGGACCAGATTTTGATGGCCTAGAACACATTTCTTCCGACTGCACAATGAAATACAAGCAAACAGAAAACTAACATCATAATACAATAAAGTTGCAACATGATTAGCAGTACTGAAATCGAAAATTAAGGGATAACAGTACGGTACCTCATCAAACTTTTCAAAATTTTGAGTATCTAGCTCATCATTGACCTCAGGAATAAATGCAGCATCCGTTTCAAATATTCTATCCCAGTCCAGACCTTGAAACCATGGATGTACCTAGAGAAGTAAAAAGAAGCAAGACAGCCTCCTTTATCTGGAAACAAGTGCAAGGAACATATCCAAAAATCTAGAAAAGAACACACCAAGCAACACCTTAATTTCACCTGCCCCGTTTGTTCCTAATCTGTGATTGACATCACACAAGAGTCTGCTAATTAGATCTACTGCCTCTGCAGATAATTTTGCCTCTTCAGGAAACTTCAGATGAGTTCTCCAGTTCACTATCTACGCCAGTAATAAAAAAATTGACATTATTAGACAAATGAAACTTCTTAAAATCCTCCTTTTTCTACTCTGCTTCAATCATTTTATTGTAATATATGGCTGCTCAAATAAAAAAGAATTGTACCAAAATCTATCTTTCCAAATAAAAATTCATAAAATAAGAAAAATCTATGAAAAAACATATATATTGCTGGACTCTGACGATTTCTTTTCACATTTCATCCTCAATCAGGAACAATTAGCAAAGATAATATGAGATACATCCAGACAGAAGTAACTAATGAAAAAGAGAAAAAGTACATAATCAATTGGCAATGTTCTCAGGTTACCTTCCTACAGGTTGACATCGGATCCTCTGAATAAAAAGGTGGATACCCCACAAGCATTTCAAACATAATGGCACCAAGTGACCACCTATGCAAAAATAACAATCAGTCAAAATAATCTATAATACTGTCACGTGCAAAAAATTAATGAATTGTAGACATCATCAAAGGATAAGTCACTTTAATTCACCATGTATCATTGAGATATCGAATCTAATCTTTCGAAATGAAGTCAACATTCTACATAAAATAGTTAAAAATGAAATATCCTCTAACCTGCTACTAGACATAGCCAATTCTGTTTCTAAATTAAAACGTTACAGTTTAAATTTCTATGTCAGACAAACCAAGATACTTGTATCTGCAACAAGATGGAATTTGTTTTCAAAATGCATAAATACTGACCAATCACATTCCATTCCATAACCTTTCTTCAAGAGCACTTCTGGAGCAATATAGTCAGGAGTACCTACAGTAGAATAAGCCTGCAAAATCCAAGCATTCAACCAAAAAAAAAAGAACCATCTTACAGTCACTGCTTAGTTCTTAAAATAACTTAGAACCATTACTTTAAGAAGCACACACAAACACATACAAACAGAAAGAATTCTAACAGTGAAAAGATGCACATGTAAACCGACGTCAATCATCCAACAAATATCATGATATAAAAGTAATGTTGAGTCCAATATGTTTCGTTTAGTGATTCCACGAGTGAAAAGATGCACATGTAAGACCGTCGTCAATTCATCCAACAAGGGCAATATAACTCAAAGTCACCAATTTATGAATTGAAATTAGTGAACCACTAAATTGAATGAGATATAGTGGGATAAAGAGACAACTGAAACATAATGATTGAGACTCACAAGCGTTCTACGGTTCTTTTGCCAATGTTCTAGTTGCTCTTGCTGTGTTCGCTTTGGACCTAGTGAGCGTTCACCATTTTCCCCAGCCTCATTAGTATTGCCACCTACAGTAAAATCGTTTTCTTGGATGGTACTGCAATCTAAGGGTTTACATAGTCCGAAATCTGACAATCTTAAATGTCCATATTTATCCAGTAGCAAGTTGTCAGGCTTGATATCCCTACAACGTTCAACACTCCAAAGGTTAACCCTACGTGATTAAAAGAAGAAGAAAAAACACCTTCACAGTTTATTTTGTTTGTAAACTAACCTATGAATATAATTGTGTTTATGGATAGATTCAATAGCCAAAACTGTCTCTGCAACATAAAATCTAGATTCATCTTCAGTCAAGATATCCTTTCTCATAAGTAATGTCATCATATCTCCCCCAGGTAGATATTCCATTATAAGATAAAGGTAGTCATCATCTTGAAAAGAATAATAGAGTTTGACAATACAATTGCTGTCAACTTCAGCAAGCAGGTTCCTTTCAGCTTTCACATGCTCAACCTAAAATCAGAAAGAAAACATTCAAAATATAATAGTGTATGAAACCTCAAGAATACCACATGAAATGAATACCTGGCCTCTTCGAAGCATTTCTGATTTCTTAAGTTTCTTCATAGCATATACTTGGCCTGTTGTCTTTTCCCTACAAATTCTAACCTGCGCCATAAACACAATTTTAAGTAACTCAAAAAATTTGGAGTAAATTAAGTAACCTATGGTATAGGTACTCTCCTGCACAAGGAGTCAAGGACAACACAGAATAAGATATACAACAGGTGACATTGTATACAAGTATACCTCTCCAAACGCACCCTTGCCAATCATTGTTAGTAATTCAAAGTCATCAACACCCATCTTATGCCTTTGACGGCGCATGTATTCAGTTTCTTTTTTCTCCAAGTACTTTAGTAAGTTATTTTGATCTTCCTCAGAAAGGTTAGCTTCTGCCAGTTTCTTTTCCAGGATTATGCGTCTATCAAAAATGGAATTGTTAAAAAATGGATATGTAAAAGAAGATAATAATCTATATACTAGATATACTGGAGTTTAACAAACATGATAATAAAATGCCCAATGTTAAAGTTTCATTTAAATAAATCCAATCCAAATTATTATATTCCATACACCATCTCTCCCATGCTTAATTTGACTCTTAGTTACAATGTAAAAGGCGGAATGTCTTCAGAATCATTCAGTGCATAGATTACTACTACGGGTGGAAATGAGCCGAGTCAAGTCCTAGTAGTACTGAGTTCGACAGCCGAGTTCAAGCTCGAGTTGAGTATTGAACGAGTCTGACTCGAGTAGCTCGATCTGTCTGTCTCATTTACAACACTACTAATAATAATATCTAACAACATACATTTTAGTTCACTTTAATTTTTAAAAATTAAAAAATAGTATATTATATTTTCGAGCAGCTCGCGAGCTTTCTGAGTCAGGTATCGAGTAACTGGGCTCGGCTCGTTAACTCAATCAAGTTCAAGCTCGAATCAAGTTTTGACCATGTCAGACTGAATAGCTCGTTCTCATTTACAACCCTAATTAATTAGTACGCCTTGGCTCTTGATATCCACACTATCTTTTTTCACTGTCTTTTAAAAATCATGGGAGAATTCCTAACTTTGAATAATTATTCAAATATCATACAATAGTAAGTTGGATTCAATATTAGTGTTTCAGATATATCTAATGATATCCTCGATTCTCGATATAATTAACAACTTATATTGAGAAATGAAAGACAGTTGAGAATAAGATTAGGAAGGTAAAGAGACGAAGGAAGCTCTACCGCTCTTTTCTTTCTTGAAGGTTCTTCATTTGTTCCTTGTAATGATTCTCAATGTACTGCTTGGCAGCGGCGGCTTTTTGTCTGGTGGCCTCGGAGAGAGCTTCGTCGTCCGCATTGGCTTCGTCAGTCCCTCCTTCGCCGCTTCCAGTGTTAGACGTCTCCTCATTCCTCTGCGCGGCCCTCAACTTATCCTTCGTTTGTAGCTTCGATAACCAATTCTTCGCTGAATCCATTTGCACTAATCAAAATCAAATCTCACGCAAACAAAAATTCCCTCGCAATCTGCATTTCAACAATATATAAATATTAACAGAAAAAACAGATCATCAGATTTTGAAAAAGAACAATAATGAAAATATAAGCTAATCGAGCACAGAAATTCGCGCTACAGCGTAGTTTACGCGAGACAATACGATCCGCGAAAAACTTTCTCGGCTATTTTGCAGAGGGTTTTTTTTCAATAACTACTATTGTTGTTTTCAAAAATAAAATTGCTTTTCTTGTTGCGCGCGTTATTCTCCGAATTGTATTCCTTCTGAGTTGTATTTTGATCGAACACCTTCCCCCTCTTCATTCAAATTTTATTTATTGAAATAATTATTGGATATTAGATAAAGTATTTATAAATGACCACTGATCAAATAAAAATAAGGGAAAACTACACCATTGACCACCAAACAAGTTGATTAAATAAAATAAATTAAAATTAAATTAAATTAATCCAATTGGGTGATGACATGTGTCCTCATTTGATTGGTTGATTAATTTTTATTTAATTAAAATAAAATTAGGATCAAATTGATTTAATAAGTAAATAATAGGGACTAAACATGTCATTTTAAAAATGTCATGTTAACTGCCACGTGGAACTTCCGTCACCCCTCTGTTAATTTTTTAACGGCGGTGGTCAAAATAGGTTGATTTAATAAGTTTGGTGGTGTGATTGACGTTTTTTATAGTTCGATGGTTCAAATAGGTATCCTCAATTTGGTTGGTGGTCAATGGTGTAGTTTTCCCTAAAAATAATCGTTCTGATTATTAAAGTTGGAAAAAATATTAAATTCATCGGACGGTTATAAAATATTTTATTAAATTTACCAAAATCCATCACTATTTTACAACATGCAGTCATGTAGTGATCATTTTAGGTTGAAGTACAGTAGAACTCCCTCTATTATACCTAAAAGTTTATTTTAGTCCCTTTACTATGAAAATGAATATTCTAGTTCATGTACTCTATTTAAACAAAATTTTAGTCCTTGCATTTTATTTAAAAGTTTAGTTTAGTCCCTATACTATAAAAAAGAATATTTTAGTCCTCGTGCATTTAAAAAGTTAACATTTGTCGTTTGAAAAGTTAACATTTTGGTCAAAAATACTAAAGTTATTGATAGTTATAGGGGTGAGCGTTCGGTCGAGTCGAGTCAAAAAATTTCGAGTTATTCGAGTTGACGCGTCATATTTTACAACTCAAACTTTATTTGAAATATTTTCGATTCGAATCGAGTCTTCGAGTTCCTATAAAAATTTAATTGTAATTATTTATCATGTTATAGTAGGGTTTGATTCCAATTTAAACTCTTTTCTCTAATCATATAAGATATGCACATATATATTTTTTCACATGTGACAATATTTCTTCATATTTTTATATATCGGTATGCATATATCATAAAAAATAGAGGGACTCACCCGAACATAAAAATAAATCCACTAATTACTAAAAATTTCGAGTTATTCGAATTTTCATTTTACAACTCAAACTTTATTTGAAATTTTTTCGAGTTATTCGAGTTTATGAAATTTCGAGTCGAGTCAAGACGAGTCGAGTATTTTTGCCTCGAGTCGAGTTATTCAGTTTTTTCGAGTCAAGTCGAGTTTTGCTCACCCCAGATAGTTAAGTTAAATATTTTGGTTTAAACACCCTTTAAGTCATTATTAGTTTTGAAATTGAGCAAATCGACTCATCTTGAAAAAGAAAACGTAATTTATTCAATGTATATCTAATACTAATAATAATATTTTTTAAATTTTTTTGATAATTTATCAATAAATGACAAGACGGTATAATTTTTTTTTTCTTTTCATTGGAGTTAAATACATAAATTAGTAAATTATTTAATTTATTAGTAAATGAAGTGATATCGTACATAACAAACTATAAAAATATATAATTTTTCCTTTATATCGATATTAAATAAATTGTATTGAATAAATTGAACAATTTATAAATATATTAATACATTACCATTTATTAATAATAAAGTGTACATTTTGAAAGGGAATAAATAATAACAATCTACTATGGTATTAACCTTATTGTCAGTATATCACACATGTCTAACTGTGATTGAACAATTTTTTAAAATAAAATAAACCAAAAATGTTATATAAATTTATAGTATTTGTTGATCAAAATTTAATTTTATAATATATTTTCATAATTTTGAAACTTTTATGAGATGTTAAATATTTTTATAACTATTGTATCATCTTTTTCGGTTAAGCCCTTACTCTCGCTTCAAATCTAAATTTTTTTAGAAAAAAATATGTGCACTTTTTAATTAAATATTTAAAATATTTTTTATATTTTAACTTGTAATTGTAATATTATTGTAAGTGAAGACAATAGAGTTTGAAGTTAGAATATGAATTAATTTTGCATTTAGATTTCATAAGTGTTTAAAAATTTTATGTAAAAATTCAAAAAAATATCTTTAGAGATTAATTTGCTCTAGTTTAAAATTGAGAGGGACCTAAAAATCATTTAAACCAAAATATGTAAGCCAACTACCAATAACTTAAGTGTTTTGGATCAAAATATTAACTTTTTAGATGTACAAGGACTAAAATGTTTCTTTTTGCAATAGGGGACTAAAATGAACTTTTTAGAATAGTACACAGACTAAAATATTTTTTTATAGTAGAGGGACTAAAATAAACTTTTAGATACAATAGAGGGACTTGTACTATACTTTAACCATCATTTTATAACAATTGGATAAATTTAACAATCATATCATATGTATACTTTATCCGGTTAGATATTATCAAAATTAACAAAAACATGTTATATACATAAATATGAATTTTTTTATATAAATTCTTCTGTTAGGTGCTTGATTCGTAAATCAATCATTTTATATGGCATCCTCCTCATGTTGGTTGAGTTTGTCTAAATTTCGATGAAGCTGTCTCCTCGACGCCATCACTTGGCATTGCTGGTGGTGTTTTACGCGACCACTGTGATAATTTTATTGTTGCTTTCAACCTCTTTAGGCCCTTCGTCTGTCACTCATGCTGAACTTTGGAGTGTTTACGAGGGTCTGAAGCTTACTCGTTCTCATGATTTTGCCCGGGTCCTTGTCCAATCTGATAGCTCCGACGTAATTGACCCCCTTTCTTCCCCCATCCATGGTGAGCCCCGTCGCACTGGTTCGTTACATCGTTGCTATTTGTTCCAGCTCAGGGGAAGTGGTTTTCTCCCACATTCGCAGGGAAGCAAATTTTGCCCCTGACCACATGGCCAAGCTTGCGACCCTACATGGTTATTGCCTTAGTATCTTCGACAGGCCTCCCAGCTCATTATTAGATATTGGTCACCGTGATACTTATGGTCCGTCTCACGTTCATATGAACGCTTGATATACTGGCTTCGGCCTCATTTCTATTCGGAAAATATATAAGAAAAAAATAAAAATATATTTTCGATTATGCTAATTATCATTTATAAAAACAATTTTTGAATATTTTCAATTAGGTTAATCTTTGTTATTCGGTGACATCAATTCAGGCATACTTTTAATTAGTAGGTTAGATGGCACAAGTAAATTAATATGATGTTTGTAATTTTATATTTTGGTTGGGACCGGTCTAAAGGTTTCTTGCAATAAGGGCATCATGTGACATCTAACATTCAACAACAAATGGTAGAGTGGGGAATTGCTTAGCTATCAAACTATGTATATATCAACAAGACTGCAACCAACAGAATTGAACCATTTTTCAATTATTTACAACATTGTTTGCCGAGAGACAGAATACTTGGATCAAGGCTAATCCATTGTAGTCACCAAGATACAAAATTTAAAAAACCAAGGTTAATATGTAAAACCCGAAAACTGCGATTAACCGACGAACTATTAAAATAACTTATTGAATTGAACTGAGTCGAATCGAACCGTATATCCCGGTTTAATTTTGGGATTGTTCTGGCCCAAGCCTCATTTTCATTAACACCTTATAGTAACTGAAAAATCCAAACTGTTGGGCCAAGGCTTAAACGTTCAGGGACAAACTCCGTAAATTCAACTTAGTACTTGGACCAACTGGGTAATTTTAATGTTTTTATTTCAAGTGCTTGCTTTATTTCTAGCTAGCTAACTCACTACACTCGATCATCACTTTGCGCACAGCAAAGACTGAAGACTTTAAACGGAAAATACAATGCCGAGGAATTTACATTTCGTAGGTTTTCCGTTTTTCTTGATCTAAATCCCTAGTGTTTCCCATATTAAATTATTTCCAATTTTCAGATCCCAGTAAACAATTTTAATATTTGCGTCAATGAATCTCAGTTTTTGAGGCTGTTTGACTGAGTGAGTGTCGGATTTTAATTGCAGGAAATGGCCAGGAGGATAGTTGGATTTATGGCTCTCTTATTCTTCCTATCGATCTGTGAAGCTGCTTCGTTTTTTCAGCCGATCTCCGATTCTCATCGATCCGCCGCTCTTGAGCTCTTCAGTCTCGACCATGGATCCTTCAAGAGGTTTCCTTAAAGCATTGTTTATTTTTTTAACTACATTTACCCATTCATTCGTGTGTTGGTCAAAAAAAGAAATTAGGAGATAATGGGGAATGAATACCGTTGAAAGTCAAACGTATGTTTATTTATTTTTTCTTTCTTTCCATTTTCAGCGGTGAGGAATCTGATATTCTAGTAATTGTTTTTTTTTAATTGGAAATAAATAGAGATCTTTGAGAATTAGGTTCTAGGAATGCCTATCTTATTTGATGTAATTGATCTCACCAGTTTAGAAGAGACATACGAAGCACTAAGAACATTTGACGTTCTTGGAATTGAAAAGAAGCCTAATGTAACTGCCACAGCTTGCCATTTAATTTCGAAAGCTGCTGGGTCATCATCATCAACCCCGAAGGATCTTTTTTATGCTTTAAAAGCAAGTAGCATAGCGAAATGCAAGATAAATGATAAAGCTTTTCAGGTATTTAATAGAATTTGCCAATTTGGCACACTACCTTGCCATTGAAAATATCTTAACTTTTTTTTAATCCCGGCTCTTAAACATTGTTTTTATTCCTTTGTAAAAGGGCATTATAACAAGACTTACTGCTGCTGTCAATGATGCAAGTTCATTGCTTGACTTCTACTATTCTGTAGGAGGTTTGGTGCTTATCAAGGTAATAAATGAGTGCATGATACTGGTTATAATGATGAATCCAATTTAATAATTCTTAGGTGTTTTCTAGAATGCACCTAAACTTGCTTTGTTTGCTATGTTGATCAAGGGACCTTATTTATCCAGCTTCTATAGCTTTTTAGTTGTTTCTATCCCCCCCCCCCCTTTAAGTTCTAATACATTGTTTGTCAATGCTGGATCAGAGTTCCAAAGATGACGTTCATCTTGCCAATGCTGATGAAATTTTCCGCTCAGTCAAGGTTTGTTATCATTACTAGATTTAGTTTTGTGGAGAGATTTGATTTAGCGGGACTATCATTTTGGTGGGACTAGTTGAACTTGATGGTATGGAGAGATTTGTGTTTGTGGAGGACTCATTACTTGAACTGCCTTGATCTTCTAATCTTATTTTTATGTTAACTTTTTCACTTCAGCCAACTTCTATAACCTGATTATGTAATGATGTATGTTTTTCATGAATGGTTGATTTTATGTTACAAATTGTTTCCAGGCTTTCAGCCAGGGTGATGGCAAGTGGCGCTATAGTTCAAATAATCCTGAATCCAGTGCATTTGCTTCTGGTAAAGATTTTTCTAGATTCTAATTTTTTTTTTTGAGACAATGTCCTGCAGGACCTGCACAACCACCATTTAGCAATTTTGATTTTTTGAAGATAATGTCTTCATAAATGTTGTTTACCCTCGTTTTTCCATTTATCAATTGTTCAGTTCAGTTATGAGATAGTTATTTGTCAAGGCATGTCATGTTTTTCCAGGAATAGCACTTGAAACACTTGCAGGAATTGTTTCATTAGCATCTTCTGAACTTGACCAATCTTTGGTAAGTAGTAAATGTTGCTTGCTTTTATTTGGTGCAGTTTTGACACTTTTATGTATCTGAATTGTTAATCAGCTTAAAATGTATGATAAGATGTTCTTTTGTTAAATTTCATCGGTTGTCTTTTTTTGTGTGTAGTGAACTGCTGGTTTTTAGCTAATATAGGTTTTGCACTTTCGGAATTGATTGTTTTTTCCCCTTAATACATGTGTGATACTGATATCTAGCTCATAGATGTTGTGCATCTTAATCAATGTTTCTTCAAGGCAATATAAGGATCATTACCAGATATTCAATTATTTTGGATGTTATCATTAAATTATCTTGTTGAGAAAAAAGTGGACTGTCGGTTATCTGTCTTGTGGCCATGAGGGCTTTGTTGGGACTCTTGTAAGGAAAAATGGGTTTCCTTCTTGTAGGCATAGAGCTACCTTTTTCTGTAGCTATGAGCACTTCCGTAAAACTCTGTAGGCCATCTGGTCAAATTCCATAAACCATATTAAGCTGAAGAGGAATGTTTTCAATTCACGAATAATACTAGGCTCATCAAGTGAGCTTAAAATAATCTGCATTTCCATGAATTTTTAAATGTTTTTATTTCATTATTTCAATTATCCATATGGTGTCTTTTGATATTGAATTGCCTCTGTTCAAGTACGCAAGTTTTGCTTTCATTATTTTTGTTGCTTATCTATCTGTCATTGTTAGTTTGCACATTCCATTTTATATGCTTGGTTATTGTTGGCAGGTCAGTACTCTGAATAATGATATAAGCAAGCTTTTTGACAGTATTGAGAAATATGGTATGTGTGTTTTCTTCTCTCTTTTTTTCAAATTCCTTTTATGTTATTTTTTATCGGTTCTAATTTTCCTCATTTTTTCTCCTATTTCCATTCATGATTCATCTATAAAAAGAATAGTTTCACCAATTTTTTGTTCAATTATTTTTTCCCATCCTTTTTATTGTCTCCTCTTTTTCAGATGATGGGGCTCTTTACTTTGACGACAAGCTAGTTGATGGACATGACCATCAAGGTCCCTTAGCAACCACCTCGTCTGTTGTTAGAGGACTAAATGCGTTTGCAGCAGTGAGTAATGGAAGTCTTTATGTCTATTGGGAGAGTTCACACATCATGAACTTTTAGCCACTTCTCTCTTCTTCTTCTCCTTTTTTTTGGAGTGTGTTGTAATCCTTCTGGTTTATTTCTTCAGCTTTCAGGCAACAAGATACTCGGATTGGCTAACTTCTTCCTTGGTATTGGAGTTCCTGGTGATGCCAAAGATTTATTCAACCAAATAGACTCCTTAGCTTGTTTGGAAAGTAACAGGCAAGGTTTTCCTTTGGCATTTTTAATGTATTTGTATTTATTTAATATAAAAATTTGATGATGGTATTAGATTTCCTAGACCTTAAATTCATAATTCCAATAGCTGTTTACGACGGTGTTATGTCAACCTTTTTCTTTTGTTTTGTGTAATGAAGCTCTGGAGCTTAATAGATCTTAAATTTCACACTTGCCATGCAGGGTTTCCATCCCACTGATCTTATCACTTCCATCTACAGTGCTTTCGTTGACCAAAAAGGACTCACTCCAGGTTTGTTCAAAGTTAACATCGTTGACATGAATACTTAAGTTCTTCTAAAGTGGTAGAAACCTATCACCCAAAGACTGATGGTATTAACATTAGTGGCATTCTATTTTGCTTCGCTATTCCACAGTAGTTTTTACTTTTTAGATCCTGAGTGCCTCATATGATGTAGTGTATGCTGACCACTGTTGGCCTTTTATTTTTAATTTTTTATCAAAAAGGATTTTTTTCACATGATGCATATCTGTAGTGCATTGACTTGCTTTTCACTTCTTTATTCATTTGTATACATGAGCCTCTTTGTACCAAATTTGGGTTCATTTAATCTGGTTTTTAGGGTTTTGTTATTCCTGATTTTTAATTCTTTTCTTTGTATATATCAGGTTAAAGTTAACACTGTGCTTGGTTCAAATGCACCACCTCTTACCGTGAAGCTTGTGGGAGCTTTTACTTCTGGTTCAAAGGATGCATCTCTAGTTGAAAGCCAGGTTTATTTTTTTTTATCAAGCCCTTTTCATTTTGTTGGACATAATTTCTGCTGTATACAAGTTATACTTTTGCATTCCTTTTGTTTAATTTGATTCAATGTCTACAAATATTATAAATATAGGAACTTGTGTTTGACGCTGAAACTGGGCTACATAACTTGAACAACTTGCCAAAGAGTATAGATGTTGGAAGCTACACATTTGTTTTTGAGGTATTGTGGTTGTAATCAGATTCTTAGATTTATAGTTTAAGCTTTGTGTTCATCTGTGTTTCCCTTACATCTGAATTGAACTTTTGTAGATTGTGCTCCATGAACCTGAGCATGAAAAGGTTTATGTCACGGGAGGCCAAAAGAAAGTACCAATATTTGTCTCAGGACTTGTCAAAATTGAAAATGCAGAAATCGTTATACTTGACAGCGATCTTGGGAGCATAGAAACACAGAAAAAGTATGCTATCTGTCTCTTTTGCTTATCTTTTGTTGGTTTTGTACTAATAATTGATAACTGCCTTGGATACCGATAAAGTACATTATCTGTCTCCTTTGCTTATCTTTTTGTTGGTTTTGTACTAATAATTGATAACTGTCTTGGGTACTGATGCAATAATACCTGACAGCTCTTTTATAAGTTAGCCTCTAGCATGTTTGGTTTCTTTTCAAATCATCCCTGACATTGTTATTTTTTTCATGGTCTTACCCCATATATTATAGGCTAGATTTAGCTGGACAAAGTGCTGTATCATTATCAGCAAACCATCTCCAAAAGCTACGTGTATCCTTTAAGTTGACAACTCCTCGTGGACTTGCTTTTAAGCCACATCAGGTTCATACTTGTCTTCATTTTTAATTAGTGGTATTCTTTCCGGTAGTTTATTGATAAGTTTGGTGGTTTGCAGGCATTGCTCAAGTTGAGACATGAAAGCAAGGTTGAGCACATCTTTGTGGTTGGAAACTCTGGAGAACAGTTTGAAATAGTTCTAGTTAAGTATCGTTTCTTTCATGGTTAAATGTCATTTTGGGCTGTATGACAGATTAAATTTTTTAGTATCTAGAATAATTAGTGATTTCTTTATTTCACTAAGAAACAAACATATGTTGCCTTATACTATTATCATAAAGTATTCTTCCACTAGCTAAGCTTATTCTACTTATGTTGTTCATTATGTATTAATCTTACCTGGCTTGTCTTGTAGAATTTTCTTGGGCTGGTTGAGAAGTTCTTCTATCTCTCAGGTAGATATGACATTGAGCTCACTGTTGGTGATGTTGTTATGGTAAGTGTTGCTATTGCTTTATAAAATTCTCAATTTGTATGATCCCACAAATATTACAATAATATATATATATATATATTGCTTTTCTCAGGAGAACTCTTTACTACGAGCTATTGGGCATGTTGAGTTAGATCTACCAGAACCACCTGAGAAGGCACCCCGCCCTCCTCCACAACCTGTTGATCCTTACTCAAGATATGGGCCCAAAGCAGAGATAACACACATCTTCAGGGCTCCCGAAAAGCGTCCTCAGAAGGAGCTTTCTCTTGCTTTCCTGGGTCTTACCTTATTGCCATTACTCGGATTCTTGTTTGGGGTTAGTCTTGCATGCACTACTTTTATATTTTCATTCGGTCAAAATGTGTAGAGGGATGCAATTTTGAAGGCATAAGTATATACTGTATGATTATAGTCGATGCATATGTGCATAATGTAAATTTAAGTATATTCACTTCAATATTGTGCTAATGCTATTATTCGGAATGGTTACTTGGATAGCTATCACGATTGGGGGTGAATTTGAAGAACTTTCCTACCAATACCATACCTGCCACATTTGCCATTCTCTTCCATGTTGGCATCGGAGCAGTTCTGTTACTCTATGTGTTTTTCTGGTTGAAGGTTAGTTCTTCTTCCAAACAATATGAGCAAATTGAATTGTCATTTTTTTATTGTAATTATTTATAATTCTACCGTTAACTTGTATGTGCGTATTGTGGATGCAGTTGGATCTGTTCCAAACGCTGCAACTACTGGGTTTCTTGGGAGTTTTCCTAGTGTTTGCTGGCCATAGAATCCTTTCCTACTTGGCTGCTACATCTGCCAAGCTTAAATCTGCCTGAGTTGATTGAAGAATAATTTCATTTCCTTTGCAAGCCTTGTTTGATGCAAAGCGCCTTTTTTCTTTGGTTTAGCAGATTTATTGTCTTGGGACATTTTTAACTCAATTTTGGTAGGGCTCATTTTTTCTCAAATCAAGGCAATCTTTTATGAATCCCTTGGTAATTATTGATACGCCAAAGAAAAAAAAAGAGGCTACTCCCGATTATAAGATTGTTTTATTTTGGTGCAGCAACACCAAAACGGCTTTTGACTCTGATGTCTTTGCTAATTTGATTAAAAAACTTTGCTAATTTAAAATTAAGAACCAACAATGTTGGGACAAATAGGGGTGTAATTGGATGAACTATTCGTATTACATTGTTTATGTTCGCTTAATACATAGACAGATGTGTGTTTGGTTCGTTTATTGACTGGTTTATAAGCTTGTATTACATTGTTTTATAAGCTCATTTTTTTGTTAAGTTGAATATATGGTGAACTTTAAAGTTCAAATTATGAAGTTTGTGGAGCTTAAGGACTAGTGTCTTAATTTTACCACGTTTTTTAATGCTAAATGGACGTATAAATGAACATGTTCACTAACGTTAAGGAAACATGACTAATCGAACACGAACTCTTTCAAAAATAAATAAATGAACATGAACATAATATTAAAAATCTAACCGAACACAAATAGAACATGAAGGACAAATTACAAAAAGTTAAAACATGCTATATATTTATGTGTTAATTGTTTTTTAAAACAAAAAATAAGTTTTTTTATTATATATATTTAGAAAAATACTTTGATACACAAGCACAAGCCTTTTAATTTTAAGGTTTAGGAATTTAGATTGGGGTTTAGGTTATAAGGGGTTAGAGTTATGAATTTATGTTTTAAATTTACAATTTAAATATGAATTATTGTGTAATTTTTTATACAGTTTGTGTATTAAACACATATTTTTCAATAAATTAAAATTAGTTTTTTTAACTAATAATATTTAATTTGTTGGTTAATTAATACTAATGGGTTGTTATAATGATACAATAAAAAATAATTTTCTAAACTCAGATCACTCCTTCCATAATCTCAATATTCAAACTAACAACAAAACTGATCATGTTTGGTAAATAGTGGTTTGAGCTAAAGTTAGAGGTTTAAGCTAAAATTAGATGCATGATTAGTCAAATATGCTAACTTGGATGTTTGGTAAATAGCGGATTGTAATAGTAGATTGAGGTGAAACCTTTAATTTTGAAAAAACTGCTAATATGAACCTTTTGAAATTAGAGGTTTTGATATTAAGATATAAAGATCATTTTACCCTTAATAATTATTAAAAATCTCTAAATAACCTAGATTTGACATTTTCTATTTTAATTTTCCACACTCATGTATTTACATTGTGACATTCGTAAACTAATATTTTTTCTTTTTATTCTCACTCGTTTATATTTGTATTAATACTTAATAATTGATTAAATTATAATAAAAAGAGTTATATAAATAATAAATTAATATATAGATCCTAAAATATGCTTAATATTGTTATATTAAAAAATTATTTTTTATAATCTAATTAATATTAATAGATATAAAATAATAATTTTTTTATTAAAATAATATTAATAACTAATAAACTATTTAAATAAGTATCGAATATAATTATATTATTATATGTTATTTTATTTGTTTAAATAATTAAACAATATCTCTTAATTTTATTAAATACTTTTATACTATCAAGTAATATAATCAGTTAGTTAATTAAATTAACTGATTGCTAGACAGCCCAATGTTTTATCCAAAAAGGATTTATCCCTCGCCCCTTTATTAAACTTGTTAAACGGCTTAGCACCTCTTCCAAAAAGGAATTACTATAAAAAAAAGGTAAATTACATAATTTTTGTTCGCTTTTAATATGCCTCTCATGTTACCTTTCGTTAAAAGCTGATGTTAGCTTTTGTTTTTTCTTAATAAAAAAATAGGTAAACTACACAAATCATCGCTCAACATTCTTCTCACTCCTATTTTGGTCACTAGAATTAAAAAATTCAATTTAATAACTTAACTTTCGAATCGTTCATATTTTGGTCATTCTCAAATGACATGGTTATACAAATACAAAAAATCGATTAATCCTTAAAAAAATCTCGGGTAATGATTTTTTTTTTACTTTGCTTATTAAATTTACCATATTATCATATTTGATATTTTAATAAGCAAAGTAAAAAATTATTACTCGAATCAAATATTCTAATTAACCAATCAATCGATTATCCGATTTAATTGGTACAATATAAAATTGAGAATTGAATAATTTGAATTTAGCAAACAACTAAAATAATTTTTAAGGATTAATTGAACCCGATTTCAGTACAATTTTTTAAAATAAATTATTTCGATTAAATTATGGTTCACAATTTTAAGAAAAAATGATTAACTGATCTCATCTAGTATATATAATATTTCTAAATTTTATGAATTGCAATATCTTATAGTTTAATGGTTTTGATACTCTTGTGATTTTTTTAAGATTTGGCTCTGGGTAGAATTAATAGGCATGACCTTTCAATTTTTGACTTTCTAGTTGTTTTTACACTTTTATCATAACCGAAAATTTATTAAATTTACAATATTACCATATTTGATATTTTAATAAACAAGGTAAAAAATCATTTTTAGAATCAAATATTTTAGTTAACTAGTTAATTGATTATCTGATTTAATTGATATAATATAAGATTGAGAATTGAATAATCTAAATTTATCAATTAACCAAAATAAATCTTTTAAGGACTAATCAAAATTTTCTATTTGTATAAACATGTCATTTGAGAGTGGTCAAAATATGAACAATTCGAAAGTTAAGTTATTAAATAGAAATTTTTTAACTCTAGTGACAAAAATAGGAGTGAGAAGAATATTGAGTGGTGATTGGTGTACTTTACCCATTTTTTTATTAAAAAAAACTCAAAAACTAACGTCATTTTTAATGGAAGGTAACTGGAGGAACCATATTGAAAGCAAACTAAAAGTTTGGTGACTATATTAAAATTGAACTAAAGGTTTAGTAATTTTATCAAATATTTTAAAAGTACAGTGACAAAAATGAATTCACCCTAAAAGTTCGGTGACTATATTGAAATCGAACTTAAAATTAAGTGACCTTATTGAATATTTTAAAAATACGGTGAATAAAATGAATCTGACCTAAAAGTTCAGTGATCATTTATGTAATTTACCCTAAAAACGTTTCCTCCACGTGAATAACCATCCTTCAACTTTACAGAGAAAGCCCCAAAACTGAGGGATTGGTGGGGTGCTGAAATTCCCAATTCCCGTTAGATGAGGGTTCCCTGTCATATTTGCGAGGGAAAGTTCAAACAAATTAGGGATTCGATCTGTGAAGATTGGAGATTCCGGGGGCTCTCGTAGACAACTCGAAGAGGAACGGGACGACGTCGTGTTGGACAATGAGAACAGACCGAGTAACAAAGCAAAAATGGGCCTCACGTTGGTTGAGAAGAAATGGGCTTGAGACGGGTTCGCCCCAATTACCACGAGATCCAGATCATGACGATGCCTAGTCAGCTAAATAGTGCAATTCTGTTATGAATTAGTTGTTATTTGACAGCTGTAAATAAACAAATTGTCCATAGGCCAACATCTATATTATGAGTTGTACTAAGACAGAGAAAAAATTATCTGATGAATAAAATTACAACTTTTCTCTTCTGAAACCTAATCTCTATTCTCTCTGAAATCTCTAAAAATTCTCATTTTTTAGCCTCCACCATTACATTTGGTAATCAGAGTCAGGTCCCTGATCCAACAATCACACTGGGAAAATAAAAGAAAACACAGCCAATGGGGGATAACATGGACTTAACCGCCCTGCAGCGCCAAATGGATGAGATGAAAGCAGATAAGGATAGCTTGAAGGAAAGGATGGACAAAATCGACTCTCGTATGGATGAAGTCCAAGAAGATCTGAGGAAGATCGTTGATGCTGTGACGAGAGGAGTGGGAAGCTCAGAACCAGTAACACCTGAGAAGAACAAACAATCAATCATCAGCCGAGCATCAAATGAAACAAGAAGGTAAGAAACATATTCAAGTAACTTTCATTGATGATAAGGAAAGATATTCCATTAATATGGACAGCCCGGGAGTCCTGGGCTCAAAACCACAAGGTAACATGTCGTCTGAAGGAAAATGGAATGAAAAAGGGAATACTTCGAATCCCCAAGGAAGCCAAAGAATGGAAAGGGAAGGGCAGGAAAACTGGTGGAACTCCTTAAATCTAAGACCTAAAATAGAGTTGAGCATGTTTGAAGGGGAGAACCCGAGGGGCTGGATAAGAAGGTGTGAAAAGTACTTTGCCATTTTCAATATACCAGAAAATCACAAGATGAAGATAGCTGCAATGCATTTGAGTGGAAGGGCAGAAACATGGTTTGATGGCTATATGATGCAGAAATATAGGATGAACTGGCACGAGTTCATAGCTGACCTATGCCACAGGTTCTGTAATAGGACCACTAGTGATGTGATTGAGGAGTTTAACAAGCTAACTCAGAGGACAACTGTTGAAGAATATCAGGACAAATTTGAAGAATTAAAACCATACATGCTGCAGCTGAACTCATCCCTCAGTAAGAGCTATTTTGTATCCAGCTTTGTTAGTGAGTTAAAGGAGGAGTTGAGGCACAGAATCAAGGTCCATCCCCCAAAGGACCTCTCGGAGGCTTTCAGGCATGCAAGGTTAATTGAACCTATCCCTGGACTTTGAACACAAGAAACAGAAATATTCTACTAAAAGTTTCACTCCAGCTAGTTCATCAGGAAACAACAAACCAACAGAAGTTCCCATGAATGCAAGAAATGCTTCCCAAATGCAGGGCAACAGACAGACACTGTTATAATATAAGAGGACTCATAACCTTTGTTACAGGTGTGGTGAGAAATACTCCCCTGGACATCAGTGTAAGGTTAAGCAGTTGAATGTGATGGAAGAGGAGGACACAAAAGAGTTAGAAACAAAAGAAGAAAAAGAGGAACAAGAGGAAATATGGGAGGAGAAACCAAAGGAGACAAATCTGAAAATCTCTATAAATGCCTTAACTGGCAGCATTGGGCATAACACCCTCAGAATTCCTGGAACCATTAAAGGGAAGATGCTCAGTATCTTGGTAGACAGTGGGAGCACACATAGCTTCATCACTCCTACATGGGCAAGAAGAGGAGTGGAGCTTGTACAAACACCACCTTTAGCAACCACTGTTGCAAATGGTGAAAAGTTATATAGCACAGGCAAATGCAACAAATTGAGTTGGAAAATGCAGGGCCAAGACTTTGAACATGATTTCAGAATCTTGAGACTAGGATGGAGTGATATGGTCCTAGGAGTTGATTGGATGAGCAAGTACAGTCCCATTTTAATGAATTTCAAGAAGATGACACTGAGCTTTGAGAAGCAAGGAAAGACAGTAGAGCTACAAGGTGGGAGGAAGTCAGAAAAGATCAAGGAGATTTCCAGTAATAAAATGCTGAAATTGACAGAAAGAGACCCTGATTGTTTTGGGGAAATGTACTTACTAAAAATGGAAGAAGAATAGGCGGAAGTTCCTGATAACCTCAAGGACATTCTAATGGAATTTTCTGATGTTTTTGAAGAGCCTAGGGGACTCCCACCCACCAGAACTCATGATCATGCTATCATACTCAAACCCGGAACCTCTCCTATCAACCTGAGGCCCTACAGATATCCCTACCACCAGAAAACAGAGATTGAAAAATAAGTAGCTGAGATGTTAGCCAACTCTGTAATTTAGACTAGCAAGAGCCATTTTGCTGCACCTTGTTTGATGGTTAAGAAGAAGGATGAGAGTTGGAGGTTCTGTGTAGACTACAGACAACTCAATTCAGCAACTGAGAAGAACATGTTTCCTATTCATGCAGTAGAAGACCTGCTGGATGAATTAAAAGATGCTGGGTATTTCTCAAAAGTTGATCTTAGGTCAGGGTATTGGCAGATTAGAGTCAAGGAGGAAGACATCCCCAAAACAGCCTTTAGAACCCATCAAAGGCACTATGAGTTCAGGGTTATGCCTTTTGGGCTAACCAATGCTCCTGCTACCTTTCAAGCATTAATGGATGAACTATTTGAACCTTACTTGAGGAAGTTTGTATTGGTATTCTTTGATGATATCCCAATCTACAATAAGGGGATGAAAGAGCATGAAGGGCATGCCAGAGTTGTTTTGAAGGTGTTGAGGGAGAACAAGTTGTTTGCAAAAAGAAAAAAATGCTTCTTTGGACAGATACATGTGGAGTACTTGGGCATATTATCATAGATCAAGGGGTAGCCACTGATCCCTCTAAAATTGAAGCCATGAAGAACTGGGCCTTGCCTACAAATCTCAAGTCCTTAAGGGGATTTTTAGGCCTAACAGGCTACTACAAGAAGTTCATCCGAGACTATGGATCAATTAGTAAGCCACTCACCAACATGCTCAAGAAGGAAGGGTTCAGTTGGTCAGAGGAATCCAAGAAGGCATTTGAAATCCTAAAGGAGGCCATGCGTAAGGCCCCAGTGCTAGCCTTACCAAATTTCAACAAGGCTTTCTGTTTGGAAACAGATGCCAGCGCTAGGGGAATTGGAGCTATGCTATCTCAGGATGGGAGGCCCATTGCCTACTTGAGTAAAGCCTTAGGCCCTAAAGATGCTGATCTAACAATATATGAAAAAGAATACCTGGCAATCCTCCTAGCAGTCACTAAGTGAAGGCACTACTTAGAAGGGAACTCTTTCATTATAAAGACAGACCATGAAGCACTTAAACACCTACTAGAGAAAAAGTTTACCACTACCATACAGAAGAAAGGGCTCACTAAATTACTAGGGCTAGACTACACCATCCAGTACAGGAAGGGAAGAACAAACGTGGTTGCAGATGCTCTATCCAGGCAGGAGGAAGGTGGTCCTGAGTTAATTGGCCTCACAGTGACTACTCTAGTACCATAATGGGTTAGAGAGATAGAAAGAAGCTATGAGCAAGATAGTCTAGGCCAAGAATGTTGAGATCTTAGGGGCTCGATTCGATCAACCTTTCTTGCTCGCCAAGTTTAGAGAAGTTGGATAATTGGATGTTTTAGTGGGAGGTGAAAATTGGCAATTTGACACAAGGATTTATAGTGGTTCAACCTTCTAACCAAGGTCTACATCCACTACCTTAGCTCCCCACTAAGGATTTCTAACAAATTCACTAAGAATTTCGTTTCCTCTTCTAGGATTAGGAGGAAATCGTTACAACCCTCAAAGCTTTCTACCCAAAGCTTGAAGGAACACTCTCTTTACAAAGAAAGACTTAGCAAACTAGAAATCCCTCTAATAGGTGTTTGTTTGCAATTCTAAGCACTCACCCAAAACCTAAACACTTGAGCAAATTTAACAATGTAAGCTCATAAGTGTTGTCTAAGCAAGAAATGTACAATTAAAGCTCTAGACAAATTTTGACATCATAATGTTGTAACAATTGAAGCATTAACTTGTTTTTGATGCTTGGAGGTCTCTTTTATACTCCCAACTGAGTTTGTGGCCGTTACTAGTCGTTGGGGATGATTTGGAGCCGTTGAGGACTTTATTTCCCTTCATAAATGCTGTTCTGCAGCTATCCGTATCGATACGCATGGAACCGTATCGGTACAGCCTTCATGAGGAACTAGCCATTGGGCTCTTGCCAGCCTAGGCGTATCGGTACGGGTTCACATTTAAATGGTCGTTGGGAAATAGCCGTTGGGGTTGGTTGAAAGGGGATCAGTACGCTTACTAGGCGTATCGAAACGATCCCGATCCGTATCGAAACAGCAAAGGCCTGTATCGATACGAGTTTTGACAGTGGCCAAACTGGGCAAAAAGGTATCGATACGGGTAAGACCGTATCGGTACGGGTACTTTGAAAACACAAGTTTGGCTATTAAAAACATGAAAAATCTTTTCCAAAAACCTCTTAAAATACATCAAACATAATTTCAAGTTGTTTGGACTTAAAAACAAGTTTTAAATTCTTTTCAAATTAGTCCAAAACATTTTCAATTATTATATCAAAACATTAGTTCTACAATCTCCCCCTTTTTGATATAATAAAACTCACTTGAAAAATTATTTGGGATTCTCCCCCTTTAGCTTTAAAAATGTGAATAAGAGATTAAAAATATGAAATCAAATAAAGCTCCCCCTTATTCATTTGAAAATTCAATTTTTCAAACTATTTCCCCCCTTTTTTTATATCAAAAAGAATTTAAAAACATTAAGTTTCAAAATAACAATAGAGGTAAAAGAAATTTGACACACTTAAAATTTTGGTTTAAAATTGGCTCCCCCTTACTCAAAGCATCATAAGAATGTTAGTTCAACATATATGATTATCTAGTTGACATAAATGAAAATTAATCAAATAAAAGCAAAAGCAACTAGACTTTACCACACTTGAACTCAAGGGAGGATGTGAAGCCTTTCTTCTTCAAGTGTTCTTCATATGTGTGCATGGAGCTCCCCCTCAATTTTTGACCTGTTGATCACTCTCCATCACACCTAGAACAAGACAATCAAGTAATTTTTGGTATCCAAATTGCTTTGGATCCATAGACATTAGTAGCACAAAATTTTGTCCCCTTAGGAATCCATTTTTCATTTTCATCATTTTTAGTTGAAGTGGTTAGTCCTTTTGGGACCCAAACACTTCTAAAACATTTACCATTTATAAATCTAGGGGCACTAGATTGCCTTACAGAAAAGTTTGATTTTCCAAAACTATTTTTCTTTTCAAGTTCATTGGAAATCAAATCTTTTTCTTTTTGAACTTTGAGAAGAAAATTTTGTAAATCAAAACATTTTTGTTCAAAATCTTTTAATTTTGCTTCAAGTTCAAGATTTGTTTTGGAAAGCAAATCATTTTCAATTTTTATTTTTGAAATCAACTTTTTGTTCTTGGAAAATGATGCCTTGAATTCCAAAAGCAAATCATCATAGGCATCTTGTAACTCATCAAATGTATAAGAATTTGAAATAGATGAGTTAGAAGTTACCTCCCCCTCATTGAGGGCCATCAAGCATAGGTGGGCTACTTCATCATCGGTGGAGTCTTCATCACTCCATGTGGCCACATATGCTTGTTTTGAAGATGAATCCTTCTTTTTGGATTTGTGGTAGTCATTCATCTTCTTTATCGATTCATGCTTGGATTTTTCCATTTTGCTCTTCATGAACCGGGAAAATTTGTTAAAGAGATAGGCCATCTCTTCATCTTCACTTTCCTTCTCACTTGAATCTACATGATGTCATGTGGAGGATTTGAGAGCTACGACACTTGCATTGATGCCTAGCTCCATGATCTTCTTCTTTCCCATTGCTCTAATCTCTTCCTTCTTCTTCACCTCTTCTTTGTTTTTCCTCATTATTTGGTGAGTGAGAAGTGACCTCATTAGTTCATCAAGCCTCAAGGTCTTCAAATTTTTTGCTTCGATGATGGCGGTCCTCTTTGAGTCCCATGACTTGGGAAGGGAGTAGATGAGCTTTCGAACAAGCTTCTCTTCCGGGATGGCTTCTCCATAACCTTTAAGACCATTGGTGATAGTGGAGAACCTATCAAACATCTTCTCGATGTTCTCTTTCGTATCCATCTTGAAGTTTTCATACACTAAGGTGAGGAGCCCGATCTTGGTCTCCTTTACTTCATTAGTTCCTTCGTATGTGACTTCAAGCTTGTCCCATACCTCCTTGACACTCTCACAAGAAGACATCTTCTCATAGATGGTTGGGCCAAAAGCACAAAACAAGATGTGCAAGGCTTTGCAATTAAGCTCCATCTTCTTGCGATCGTCGGCACTCCATTCCGCTTTGCTTCGTGGAAGCTCGAACGGACCATCTTCAACTATGTCCCATAACTTGTAGTCTTTTGACTTCATGAAGAATTTCATCTTTGTCTTCCAATGGGCATAGTGATCTCCGTCGAAGAAGGGCGGTTTGTCGATTGATTATGTCATTTGAGCCGGTTGGTGAAATGTTGATCAAGCTTGCTGAATCTTCTCAATAGGATGTTAATCCCCTTCGATTGAGCCAAGCTCTGATACCAATTGTTGAGATTTTAGGGGCTCGAATCGATCACCGAAACCATCAAGGAGGGTTGTTTTTGTTTAGTGGTTGAATTGGCTAAAATCGAAATGAAAGTAGACAAGTTACACAAAGATTTTAGAGTGGTTCGGCCTTCTAACAAGCACCTACATCCACTACCTTAGCACACCACTAAGGATTTCCCAATTCACTCAACAATGAATTCGTCCGCTTTTCACGGTTTAGGAGGAAACCGTTACAACCCTATCTTTTGGACTTGGCTAAGATAGAACCAACTCTAGTTTTTCTCTCAAGGCTAAACTAGAACCTCTCATTTTACAAGGTATTTGATTGGTAAACTAAATACCTCTCTAGGTGGGTGTTTAAACAATTTTAAGCTCACAAGAGTGTACAAAGAATTTACAATAAAGCACTCTCTAAAGACTATGTACAAGAAAATAGTAAAAATAAGACTTAGACTCTAATTCTCTTGATCATGTTGCTTGGATGTAGTCTCTAACCATCTTCAAGTGTTCTAGCCTTCAATTTATAGTTCTAATTGAGTTTGTGGCCGTTACTAGCCGTTGGGGATGATTTGGAGCCGTTGAGGACTTTATTTCCCTTCATAAATGCTGTTCTGCAGCTATCCGTATCGATACGCGTGGAACTGTATCGGTACGGCCTTCATGAGGAACTAGCCGTTGGGCTCTTGCCAGCCTAGGCGTATCGATACGCTTGAGGGCATATCGGTACGGGTTCACATTTAAATGGCCGTTGGGAAATAGCCGTTGGGGTTGGTTGAAAGGGGATCGGTACGCTTACTAGGTGTATCGAAACGATCCCGATCTGTATCGAAATGACAAAGGCCTGTATCGATACGGGTTTTGACAGTGGCCAAACTGGGGCAAAAAGGTATCTATACGGGTAAGACCGTATCGGTACGGGTACTTTGAAAACACAAGTTTGACTATTAAAAACATGAAAAATCTTTGCCAAAAACCTCTTAAAATACCTCAAACATAATTTCAAGTTGTTTGGACTTAAAAACAAGTTTTAGATTCTTTTCAAATTAGTCCAAAACATTTTTCAATTATTATATCAAAACTTTAGTTCTACAAAGAAGCTATATCAGCTTTAACTGTGAGTCAGAGTTACAAACCAGGTTGGACACACTCGAAAGAGGTATTGAGGTTTGAGGATAAAGTCTATGTTGGGGAAACAAGGGGATTGAGAGTACAACTGCTCAAAGAGTTGCATGATTCCCCACAAGGAGGGCATTCAGGGATCCAGGCCACCCTTCTAAGGTTGAAGAGTACTTTTTACTGGCCTGGGATGAAAAACTCTGTTAGAACCTATGTACAATAGTGTGAGGTGTGTCAAAGGACAAAGGGAGAACATGTGGCTAAGCCAGGATTGCTCCAACCTATTGCGGTTCCTACTCAGGCCTGGGAAGTTATCACTATGGACTTCGTTGAGGGCCTTCCTACCTCTATGAAGTACAACTGCGCACTGGTCATTATAGACAAGTTCACAAAGTATGCACATTTCCTAGGGTTATCTCATCCTTACACTGCTATGGATTTTGTCTGAGCATACTTGGACCAGGTTTACAAGCTGCACGGGCCCCCTAAGATAGTTATTTCAGACAGGGACAAGGTATTCGCAAGTCTATTCTGGAAGGAACTTATGAAACAGGCAGGGACTTTGACTCACTTCAGCACATCATACCACCCTGAGACGGATGGGCAGAGTGAAAGATTGAATCAATTCCTTGAACAATATCTCTGAGGCATGTGTTTCCTAAAGCCTAATGCTTGGGCTAAATACCTACCCCAAGCAGAATGGTGGTATAATACTAGCTACCACATTGCTATAGGAGTTACCCCATTTGAAGCACTCTACGGATACAAGCCTCCTAACCTAGCTTGGAATCTAGACACGGCTGTCAACAATGTACAAGAGGAGAGGGCAGATCATGAACACATGGATAAAATACTAAAGGAACAGTTAGAGAAAGCACATCAAAGGATGAAACATTACACATATAAGCATCGATCAGATAGACAATTTAATGTCGGGGACGAAGTTTATTTAAAATTACAGCTTTACCGGCAGACGACCCTGGCGTTGAGGAAGAACTTGAAGTTGTCTGCGAAATTTTATGGGCCCTACAAGGTGATACAGAGGATAGGGTCAGTAGCATATAAACTGCAGTTGCCGGAAGGGTCTAGGTTGCACCCCGTGTTTCATGTAATCCTATTGAAGAAGAAGATGGGGCACAGAGAAGTTACCTCGCTGGAACCACCTGAGACCACTGACGACGGCCAAGTAAAGATCTACCCCGCCTTAGTACTGGACAAGAGAATGGTGAAGCGGAACAATCGGGCGGTGACACAGCTGCTGATCAAATGGTCCAACCTCGGAGAGGAGAACGCCACCTGGGAGAATTTTAGTGTGCTTCAGTTTCAATTCCCAGACTTTGATCCTTGGGGACAAGGATCTGCTGAAGGGGAGGGAAATGTCATATTCGCGAGGGAAAGTTCAAACAAATTAGGGATTCGATCTGTGAAGATTGGGGATTCTGGGGCTCTCGTAGACAGCTCGAAGAGGAACAGGACGACGTCGTGTTGGATAATGAGAACAGACCGAGTAACAAAGCAAAAACGGGCCTCGCGTTGGTTGAGAAGAAATGGGCTTGAGACGGATTCGCCCCAATTACCACGAGGTCCAGATCAGGACGAAGCCTAGTCAGCTAAATAGTACAATTCTTTTATGAGTTAGTTGTTATTTGACGGCTGTAAATAAACAAATTGTCCATAGACCAACAACTATATTATGAGTTGTACTAAGCCAGAAAAATTTATATAACTAAATTACAACTTTTCTCTTTTAAAACCTAATCTCTATTCTCTCTGAAATCTATAAAAATTATCATTTCTTAGCCTCCACCATTACATTCCCTTAAAAGATGGATAAAGGAAAGAAACGCAGAAGAGAAAACGAAGAGATGGAGGCCGTTGTTGATACCGAAGCTAATCATTCTCTTTCCCTCGGTAAATGTTACACAACAAAATTACTTTACTTGCTGTTTTCTCCTTTCCTGTTTCAGCGAATGCTCATCACGAATCCTTTCTAATTCCGCGCAGAGCAAAATCTTAGCTTTAGCGACACTTTGGTGGCGCTTCGAATGATGCGAGCTCAGTTTCCTCAGATTGATAAGGTTTGCTATCCATTCCCTAAATTTCTACCCTTTTTCTTCTAAAACCTATTTACTTAGCAATTCTCTATAAAAATTCATATTTTTTTTTCAAATTGCAATGTGTAATTTTATTCATTTTTAGATTCTTCTATATCTACTTTTATTTAAACCTTAAAATGATAAAGCTAAATTTGTTTCATTTGTTTTGATTCTGTTTCAAGGTCGCGATTCAACCTTTTATATTACAGTCACAATTGTATAGCAGTGTAAAGGACAGAACTCAAGTGGATAGGGAGCTAGAGGTTTGGTTCCTTAACCTTCAAATTTAGAATATTACTTCGTCTGTAGAATTGTTCATGATCTAGTATCCAATGGTATGTTTGGCCAAAGTTGTGCTTTATTAATTGAATAATGGGAGTGACATGTTTTTTGGGTGGTGATGGGTTTGATTTGAAGTGTTATGCAAGTTATTTTGATTAGTTGTGTTATTCTTGCACATTTTGTTCAGAAGGTTTAAGGACTTTATCCCAAGGTATCTTGTATTTTGGTTTTCTTGTCTTCTCTAGGGCATTGTCACATATTTTCCCAGGTTAGAAGTTAGAACCATCTGCTTGTTGCAGATTATAGCTAGACGTGCATGTTTTATGATGAACACATCATGTGGTTCTTGGTAAAGTAGATACTTAGGACATGTTTTATGACTGAAAGGTGATAAGAAAAGCATCCAATTATCTGATCAGAGCGTTCCTGGTTCTTGTAGAGTGAGCAAGTACATGTTCTTGTTTCCTAGGAGTTTTCTTTGATTGCATTTCTTGCAACTCTCTCTCTCTCTGCTGAACTGATAGGTAGGATAACCTTCTCACTTAGTCCCATGTGATTTCTATAACGTGTTCTCGTTTCTGCAGTCTCTAAGGAGGGATAAAGTAGTGCGCATCTTCAAACTAAATACAGGGCAAGATGATCATGGTATAATGTTTTTAGATGATTATCTAAAACAGGTTGGTTATTGATGTCTGTAAATTCATAAACGATGAGATGTTTAGTTTTCAACTTTAGTTTCAATTAGTTCAAAGTGAGTGCCTGTTACTTATAATCTGGCCGGCTTTGATTGAGGTATTAGGGTTTATAGTGCTTGACACTCTTTGTGAATTGTGAGGGATATTTGTGTTGTTGGTTGCAAGCTTACTAAGTAGGATTCCTTTTGACAGATTTCTCTGTCCACAATATTTTTGCAGGTAGAGCATGTTGTCAAAAGAATGGAAGAAAAGAAACAAGGTGATCTTGAAGTTTTTAAGTGGTTCAAAGTGCATGTTATTGAGTCCAAGCTGGAACCTAGCATTGGACATCAAGAACTTGTGAGTGGTCGAAACGCCAATGAATTATGCTGTTTATTTATTATTTTATTATGCTTGAGATAGATATAACTTTGTGCTTCTATCAGAAGATATCATCTAATCTTTTATGAATGTGGGTTAAATTCTATTTATTATTTATTCTGCTTGAGATAGATATAACTTCCTATATCATGAAATTTTCCTGTTACTCTAGAAGATATCATCTAATCTTTTATGAATGTCTTGCTGTTTCTGTTTCAAAATTTTTCTTTGCAATTTTTTTACCATTTTTCTATGCATGCATGACTATAGTTTCTTGGCTTTGCTTATCTTTGCTACAGTATGCACTCTTATCACTAGGGGGACGGGTGAAAGATGAGCATGTATCCCTCCTAATCAATGCTGGCCTTCTTGTAAGTGAACTTTCCTTCTGCTGAGTTTCTATCCTTAGATACTTCAATATTATATGAATATTTCACTGTGGCATATCATAAAAATGATTGTGGATGTTAAATTGAGTAATTATATCAAAATACAATTACATCCTATATTTGAGAGTCATCTGGTTTGGTTTATTAGAATGCACGTATTTAAACACGTCTCTGCACGTGAAAATATTTTGCTAATCATATTGGTAATTGAATGCATATTGGGCCTTTTCTTTTCCTTTTAGTTTTCCACCATATGGTACTTGTGCAATTCCATTTCCCTCTTAGTTTTCTTTTCCTCTTATTGCATAATCACATTAAATTAGACATGCTTGATTTCTTCTTGAGTCTATACCTATTCTAACAAGAACATTTCCCTTTCAGACTCGCCAATTGATTGACCCAAATATTTACTGGTTTGCAATTCCAAATATTGGTTCAATACTAAAAGGCCTCTCCCAGGTAAGTTAATTCTTTCGCATAATTTTCCTGCTCTAACTGGTAGGATTTTAATATATGTTGATATATTTTGTAAAGAAAAGGTTCGTATGTTGATTACTTTTGTGCTTGAAGTTTCGATCATTCTGTAAATCAGTAGCTTGGAAGTATATACTCACAACATCGGAACTATATACATATTTTCTGGTTATAAATAGGAGTAGAAATTTTCTGGTTATTTTATTTCAGTAACCGTGGCCTTGGGTTGAGTATGATATATAAATAGACGCACATCCTCCAAAACTTTTCGAACACTTAGCATTTCACTGAATTCTTTGAATAATTTAGATGCTGCTTTGATCTAGCAAAGTCTGAAGCTTTTAGATTTTACATTATATATCTAAATTTCAAGCCCTCTATTCTGTCAGTGTTGCATTTATAGTGTTCTTATTTTGCTTGGACTTCAGGGAAGGAAGGAACTCCTCTCTCTTTTAAATCGTAGGAGATATAAAGAGATGATGTTGGCCCCTTTGGAGAAGAAGCGCCTTCGATTCTCTCCACTTGATATGAGGTTTCACCTTCGTGACTTGATTGGATCGGGTCATATTAAAACTGCCCATACACCAACTGGTATAGTTGTTCGGGTTTCAAAGGATTAGGTCTCAGAAAGATACTACAAGCAGTGACAGGTGGATTATTTTGCTTCTCTTTTGGCTCAGTCTTGAATATCAGGTTTAGTTACTAATTTACCGGAGCCATTAGCTTTTAATGCTTTATGTCGTCTGTCAGTTGAATGATGGTTTTCTTAAATCAGGTTGTTGGAAGAACCACGGAGGCACGGACAATTGACATGCAATCATGTGATGTGGCAATAAATGCAGGATGAAGTGAGTGTCTTTTCTTCTAAATCTTGTATATTCATTTATTTGGCAACCTTCCATGATTGAAATCTTGAGAATGTATACTGATCAAAACAAATTCAAGAGAGAAAATACATGCTAGTTTTTTTTTGGAACCATAAAAGACCGCTGGAGTGTGTCAATAAAGTGTATAATTTATTGACGGTTTTTGTTGAACTGCGCGACATGACCATTTGATCAAAATCTATCAGAAAGCAATGCACATTCCTTAGGAAGTCAGCTATGTTGTTAGGGGACTGTGTTTTATTCAATGAAACACATGCTTGGCTGATAAATATGTTGGGGGTGACTGGCCATGACTCATGAGAATAGGCTACTGACTTTTGATATGATTGAAGATTTTGGATAAGTGTAGGGTATGCTTCCATTCCCTCTTTTCTTCCCTACATTTGGTCTTGTAGATCGGGTTTGCTAGTATCAGAATCCAAGTTTATATGTCCTGTATTAGAAATGGAATTATATATAGAACTTGTGTAGTTTTGTTTGTACACGAATGCTGGAATAATGTTAAAGGCCAACCCCAAAAAGCATGGCTAAATCAGTATATATATCCAGGCACTCTCGAATTTTGAGCCCCCATGTTATGCTACACAATACAATCATGGTCATTTTCGTGTAGTGTTTTCAAGAGTGTGCGGTGTGGAAAATCTTGTTATATTTTACGAGTTCCACATCTTAACATCAAAAGGGCAAACCCCTTGGTTGTAAAACATAAATTTCTTCTTCAAGTTCATGCATGCAAAATTCTCTTGAATTATTCAGATTGTTATTTAGTCCATTTTTTATTGAGGGTAAATTATATTTGGTAATCACCTTACAATTAGGGTGTTGTTTTGGTCACCCAAGTATAAATATTTTAAATTAATCAATCATTTTACAAATTTAATTAGTTTTAAACTTGCGTGATGTACGTGAAACTTGTTTTAATAACAAAATTTAATTTTAACGAAACTTTTATTACTCTTGCGAAATCTATAATATTACATTCAAACGAATTAATATGTATATATATCAAAATCTTATTTCCTTAAAAGGCATGTTTTTACATTTTTCAAAATAAATCTACAATTTATATGCTAAGGTAAGGACGGTAAAATTAAATGAATACTCTTTTCGGGAGTTATTTAGAAAAACAACCTTCATTTAAGATTATGTAGAAAAATATCCCCTTTCAATCCCTCTAGGACAAAACTCGCATTTAAGCCAAAAGCCAAAAGCGAATTTCGAATTTGTTTTTTTTTACTGAATGCTAGTTTCGTGGTGAGTAAGTAAGAAGTAAAAATTTTAATTTACCAAGTTCTTTTTTTACACAAAACTCGCTTTTGGCTTAAATATAAGTTTGCCTAACTTGAGCTGAAAAGAGGTATTTTTCTATATAACATTTAATGATGGTTGTTTTTTTAGATAATTCTCAGAAAAGAAAAAATTAAAACGTGGCACAGAAAATAATGTATAAGTGAGAAAAAAATTTATAGCTGGATAAGAGATTATAAACTTTTAAGAGTTATATTATGAAAAAATATTACACAATTATTTTTTTTAAATTTAAAACTCTAAAGCTTAACTTTAAATTATAAAATTATCTTCGATCCAAAATTTTTATCAGGGAAGCATAGGTAAAAATATGAAATTTTCATAGAATTTTATTATAAGTAGAATATTATTCATATTTAATTATGAGAAATTATTTGATACAGAAATGATCTAAATTTAAACTGTGCACATCTTTGTGTATTGCAAATTGCAATGAAGGCTGAGGTAGGGTTGACTAAGGATAAGATCAGTGTTGCAATGACTGATCAGGACACGTGTAATGATGGAATGAACAGCTGGCGATGAAGTCAAATCAAATCCCAAGCTCGAAGCTTTAAAGAGTCTGTTAGTAATAGTAATAGTAATAGTAATAGTAATAGTAATAGTAATAGTTTGGCCATTGTTACTAATATGCATAACCTTGTACAAAAACCATGCACTGAAAATGTCTAAATGTGTAGTTTTGAAAAGATTGTAATACACTCCACAAACTTGTTTTTATAAGCATAACCCTTTTGAATCCATTTAAGTTTCATGTCAATGCTTCTCTGCAACTATGGGGTTTTGTCTAAACATAAAACAACTACCAAAGCTCCAAAACTCTGTTTCGTGACTTGTTCCTTTCATTTCTTTTGAGTAATTCGTATGTTTATCGTTCAGATTACTCTATTTAATCTTTGGGAATCATCATATTTTGGTATAACACTGGTTCCACGCTTGGGAAAACACACAAAGAGATGTGGCAAAAAAGGAGGAATAATCCCACATCGGTAGAATTTATAATTCACGTGCTATTTAAATAAGAGATTATGGAGTATGTAGCTTGCCGAACGGGGTAACGCCTGTTTGTGACCCAAGTGGGGGCATTAAGGCGATTGAACTTTGGTTCAACCCACAGAATCGGGTCCTTGGTGGCTTGTCTCTGGCCCGCCCGTTCCAAGCGAGGAGTTGGGCTACAGGTCTCGAGCGAAAGCACGAGTCTTGCAGTTCCTAGAGCGGAAGGCAATGCGTGAGGCTGGTTTCACAGAGCAGCGATAACTTCTCTCTCCTGGCAGTGGAAGGACAACGGGCTGTTGCCGCCTGGATCCAATATGGTTCTGTGGGTTGTCCTCAATTGGACAATCTCCTTTTTTGGCAATTAAAATGACATTATTAGAAATAATTTAATCTTAAAATTTTATGGTGACATATAATTTATCTGATTAAGCGATGGTGTATGTGTTGGACAAGCTACCTGCCAAAAACACACATTAATCATGTGCCAGAAGAAAATGGGTAGAGTTTTGAAAGATGTTAAGCTAATAATTTGGTTTTGGGATTAGTGTTAAATCCAAAATGCAATCAGAGACCAGCATACTCAGAATTTCAAACATTGATTGATATCAGCCTCTGAAAAAACCAATGCTTAATTATTTCTCCACAACCAAGCAGTTCAAGAAACACGTCTTCTTTGTCTGCAAAATTAACCTTACCATGATTTAAGTGATTACTTAATTTTTTTTAATAGTTTAAAGGTGATTAGTTAAGTTTAATCCTAAGGTATTGATTATAGAAAAGAGATTAATTAATTAAGATGTGTGTTATGATGCAAGCATTCTAATTTTAAATCATATATTAAATCTATGAATCTGTTAAAATTTTGGATGACCAAGTTTAAAATACATAATAAGATTATGAGGAATGACATGTTATATTATCACGTTTGCTTCATTTGGCCAAAAATATAATATTACGATATTTGATTGAGAAATATAAAATTACCAAGAAACACATTTTACAATTGTTGCTGTTATAAAATTTGTTTTTTTAAACAAGTTTAGTTCATTTAATTTTTTAGTCTCAATTTCCTTAAAATTATTATGATTCTTATTTTTATTACAATTAATATATTAATAAATATATGATGTTAGTGCATTTGCTTGTTAATTTTGAAGTGATAAAGTATCATATAACAAGACAGTTTGTCGCAACTCAAATGCACATTGATTGATAATTTTTGACATAATTATAATGTTGCATTAGATTTGATAAGTTCGTACAATTTTGATATAATAAGAGTTCATCATATAGACATGTATTTAAAGAAATTGTGATATTCTTTTAATCATGTTTGATCTCTTAGGAAAAAAAATAATTTTATGAATTTTTTTTGGTATTGCTTTTAAAAAATACTTTGTTAAAAAATAATTTTGAAAAATTAATTGTAAAATTATAGTTATCGGTATTGTTGTTAAAAATATTTTTTAAAAGATAAAAGATCCATTTTAGATATAATATTGTAAAGTAAAAATAAATGGACGTAAATAATGTTTAAATTCATTATCATAAAATTTATTAATAATTATATATATAATATATTTAATAATTATTTTATTTAATATTAAAGTATTAGTTTAATATAATAATTAAGTATTTTATTTAATATTATTTTAATATACTACTGTTAATATTAGTGTTAATAATTAAGAATAAAAAACTAACTTCACACTTTTCACCCCCAAAGAGTTAAAAATCTTAATTTTTGAGGTTGAGTGAAAAATCGCTTTTTTAAGTTATTTTTCACACTAATTCAGAAGTGTTTGACATTACTTATAGGTGAAAAATAATTTTTTTAAGCAAAAGTAATTTTTTAAGCCATGCCAAAGGGGACTTTAGTACATTTTCAAGTTGTCAAATATATCTAAAACAACTTGAGTAACAATACTATATTGTTGTGGGCATGTGACTCTTTTTTTCAAATATATCTTAATGTTAGCCACCCATAAACTTTCAACCCTAATCCCTAAAACTAACCTTAATCCCTAAAGATCTTTGCTCTCGGGCAAAGGTAGTGGTACCAGCTTGACCATGGCCGATTGGGCTTTCAACCGCTCTAGCCCAAATCCATTTGGATTATGTCCATCGCCAGGAGAAGGGGGCCTAACATTAAGATCAAAACCTTCCCCCCTTCGCGATATAGAAAGAAATGAAAATACAAATCTAGATCTTAATCCTAGACCGGGCATGCAAATTTCACAAGAGAAGACAATAGAGGCAGTTGTTGATCAGCCAAAGGAAGATAATTATGTTCATGGCATTGAGTCCTATTCAGTGAATGATGAGGCAGAAAGAACATTCAGTGTTGCAGAAGTTTTGGGTTTCTCCATTGTGGAACCCAGAGAAGAGGTACTTTCAAAATTCCGAAGCCTGGAAGAGGCTCCCACTGCTAAGCAGTAAGGTCAGTCACATCGATAAGTTCCATTCCGTCGTATCTTCTCTTTTATGAAGAGTTTTCAATTCATTTCTTGGAATATCTGTGGAGTATGTAATCCACTTAAGCAGAGAGCGGTCCGCATAGTTTGTTCTAAAGGTGTGGTTAAATGAGCCCTAATTCAAGAAACGAAGATGAAGAAATGCCGTATTAATGTTCTTCGTGCTCTATGGGTGTCTAAACCAGGTGATTTCATTGTTTGTCATGCGATGGGTCTCTCGGGGGGTTTAATCACGATGTGGGATCAGAGGTTCTTCAATTCTGAGAAGGTTCTGGTTGGTCAGAGGTATTTAATCATGGTGGGCGAGTTTACCATTTGGAGAAAGAAGGTGGTCGTGGCCAATATTTACGCACCAAATAATGAGGGAGATCGCAAGGATTTTTTTGCCCAGTTAGCTATTCTGTTGAACAGTTTTAATCTCCCAATCTTATTTGGAGGTGACTTTAATTCAATATTGGAGACAGAGGAGAAAGTGGGCTCATTTTTTAGCAAAAGTTCTTCATTGAATCTCTCTAATTTTCTGGATAGTTTGAACTTAATCAATCTTCCTCTAAGAGGGGGGAATTTTACTTGGTTTGGAAAAATGGATCCACCCCAAGCCAGTAGAATAGACCGATTCTGCATTTCCCCTGAATTATTGTTACCGTGGCCAAATGTTCAACAAAGTGTGCTGCCAAGAAGTTTGTCGGATCATTGCCCGATTTCACTATCCGTTGAGAACAGGTGCGCTGGATCCAAACCATTCAAATAGTTCTTATCTTTGTCTGATATGGAGGGATACTCAGAGCTCATTAAGATGGCGGTAGACTCTTCTGGTGGTCAAGATATTGGTAAGGTGTTAAAGGAGTGTAAGGCTCAATCTAAGAAATGGGCTCAAGCTTCTAGTCAATGGAGTTATGATTCTATTCCTTGGTTAGAAAAGAGATTGAAGGAATTAGAAGCACAAAATTTTGAGAACAAGTCAAACACTGTAGTAAAAGCCGAAGATGCTCAGTTGAGAAGCCATCTTTGGAAGTTGTATAGGAAAGAAGAGAGAGATTGGCTTCAGAAATCTAGACTTAAATGGTTTCGAGAAGGAGATAGAAACACTCGGTTTTTCCATTTGATCGCATCTAATCGTAAAATCAAGAACCAAATTCTGCAGCTCAATAGTGGTGGAGAATTTTTTTTCTGATCTAGTTTTAATTTCCTCACATTTTGAACACCACTTCAAGCAAAGCTACTCAAGTCGTATTTCGCTTCACATTTGTAAGTGGGAGTGTTCCATAAATTCTCTGTCTGTGGATTCTGCGGATTGGCTAGAAAGGCCATTCACTAAAGAAAAAGTCTGGGAAGTACTAGAGGCTGTTGACGGATCCAGGGCTCTGGGCCCGGATGGATTCAATCTCTCTTTTTTCAAAAAAATACTGGAATCTGTTACAGAATCATGTTATGAAGTTTTTCTCTAATTTCTACAGTGGAGAAGGGTTTCCTCCGAAGTTGAATGCAACATTTATAGCTCTCATCCCTAAGGTCAATAATCCAGATTCGGTTGAAGACTTCAGATCGATTAGTTTGGTCGGAAGTATTTATAAAATCCTCGCAAAAGTTTTAGCTAGAAGATTGGCTACGTTCATGAATCAACTAGTGAGTGAAAAGTAATTTGCATTCATCAAAGGGCGGCAAATAATTGATTGTTCCATGGTAACGAATTAAATAGTCGAATTGGCAAAAGAAGAAGAGATCAGATTGTGGTTTTCAAAACGGATTTCAAAAAAGATTATGATTCGATTGAATGGTCGTTCCTATTTATGGTATTGAAAAAGATGGGTTTTGACCAAAAATGGTGTAATTGGATTCGAGCTTGTATCTCTACAGTGTCCATGGCAGTCTTGGTCAATGGCTCTCCCACAAACTTCTTTCGCATTAAGAAAGGTCTGAGACAAGGTTGTCCGTTATCACCCTTCCTTTTCAATTTAGTAGCAGAGGCTTTGAGTGTTTGCTTATCCAAAGTTACCGGAGGAAACTTGTTCAAGGGTGTGACAGTGGGTAACGGTGAAATCAGTATTTCTCATCTACAATTTGCAGATGATTTAATAATCTTCACCGAGGCAAAAAAAGAGCAGATCCTTAACATAAAGAGGATTCTCAAAGTTTTCGAGGCGGCTTCCGGTTTAAAGCTGAACTTAAAGAAGACTGAACTATTCAGAATTAATATGAATTCTTGTTTATTGAGTGAATTCGCAGCTTCCATCAATTGTTCCCATGGTATGCTGCCAACCAAATATCTTGGCTTGCCATTGGGTGCGATCAAGAATGATACTTCCTTGTGGAATCCAGTGATTGACAAGTTCAGGAAACAACTTTTGGGTTGGAAGGGCGCGAATCTATCTCCTGCTGGGCGTCTAACCTTGGTGAAATCAGTTCTGTGTAGTCTTCCTCTTTATTTTCTGTCTATCTTCAAGATGCCAGCGTCAGTCAGCAATTCCTTGAATAAAAGTATAACAAGATTTATTTGGGGAAAGGTGGATGAGAAAACCATTCATTTGGTTCGGTGGGAAGATTTGTGCACCCCGAAGGAGGTAGGTGGTTTGGGTATTGTAGACATCAAAGTGAGGAACCGTGCTCTTCTTAATAAGTGGTTATGGCGTTACAGCAATGAGCAGAATAGCCTTTGGCGAAGGATTCTGAACGAAAAATATTACAGCAAAAACAACTCGCTGCTGCCTTTAGTATCAATCCAAAGAAGTTATCCTGGATTTGGAGGGACATTTCTAAACCTCTTTCATATTCGACGAACATCCTAATTGAAAACATTCGGCCAGTTCTTGGTGATGGACACTCAATTGATTTTTGGTTCGAGTGTTGGGCGGGTGATGCTCCCCTTGCACACCAGTTTCCTAGAATATTTGCACTAACTACAAAAAAAATTTGGCAAAGTAAAAGATTTTGGGATTAAGCTGGAAAAGGGTTGGAAGTGGTTGATTCCTCTCTGAAGGATTCTGTTTGATTGGGAATGGAAGGTTTGAGAATTATTCTAAACACTCTAAATAAGTTTTCATCAGCTCCTTATCCGTTCGATTCCTTACGTTGGCTTGGGAACTCTAGTGGTCAATACAGCTCTAAGAGCTATTGTGAAATAGTCTCTTCACTGGACAAAAATCCCTCAGAAGTTTGGAAGCTTGTTTGGAATAAGTTCATCCCTCCCAAAGTTTAAATTTTCACGTGAAGAATGATTCGTGGAAGGTTAGCTACCAAAGTAAATCTTATCAAAAGAGGATCCAAATCGGTATCCGATCAGCTTTGCCCGATGTGTAAAAGGGAAGCTGAAACTGAGCATCATATTTTTTTCTCATGCCATGTAAGCTGGAAGTGCTGGATGCAATGATGTTCAAAGCGGAATACAATGTTTACTTTCCCAGGGTCCATTGCCAATGTTTTATCAGCATGGTGCGAGAGCAATATTAAAAAAGAAGCCAAACTGATATGGTGTATCTCATTCTTCAGTTTCTGCTGGACCATCTGGAAGTTCCGCAACGAGATCATCTTCAACAATCGTAGGTACGTGGACCTTTTATTCGATACGACTCAAATAAGAACTTTTCATTGGTGTCAAAGTAATTGGCCCGAGTCTTTTACCTCCGAGAGTTACTTCTTAGCGAATCCTTCAAATGTGTTGATTGATGTATCGGTTATTAAAAATCCAAAGACCAATTGGTGTCAGAAAAAGGGCTCCCTCATTTTTAAGATAGATGGTGCGGTGAAGATCTCCTCTGGTGAAGCAGGTATAGGGGGAACACTCCGAAACATTGGTGGGAATCTGGTGATTAAATTCTCTAAGTCAGTAGGTATTCTTGACGTGATATCTACGAAATTGTTGGCGATCAAAGAAGCATGCTATCTATGTAAGTTTTTCTCCTTCCTTGCGGATAGCTAAATTAACTTCTGTTCAGATAGTGCAGCTGCATTACAACTGATCAAATGTCCTCAAAAAGCGCCAACAAATCTAAAACCAGTAGCCCTTGAACTGTGGGAATGGAACAAATCGAATCGATGGTCCTTTGTTAAGATAAGAAGAGCTTGCAATGTAGAAGCTGATTCTTTGGCGAAGGAAGGTATTGGTCGAGCTTGTGATCTGCTGTTGTTTAATAATGGAGAATGTTCATTCCCTGAGGATTAGTTACTTTTTGACAGTGCGGTCCTGCGTAATTAGTATGTATTTTGGCTGTTATGTTAGAGCTGTTATACAATGAAACCTCCACAAGTAAGTAAGGTGCTTAAATCTGCAGGATAATTGTAGTGGTTTATGCATTGCCTTTTGGTTATTCGAGTGTTGTAATTGTTGTCAAACAACATTTTGATTATTTATAAAGTAGATAGACACTCTTTTCCCCCAACCTAGGATTAGTGGGGTTTTTTAATGAGGCCTAAATTCCATTTCAATATATATATATATATATATATATATATATATATATATATATATATATATATATATATATATATATGTTCGAAATTATTAATATTTGTGGGCACGTGTCTTATATTTATTTATTAAAATGATCACACTTACTAAACCTATGCATATATATATATATATGTTCGAAATTATTAATATTTGTAATTCATGATTATTTTTGTTTGCATTCATGTATTGATATTTTCTTTATGTCATTATATCGCTTTTGCGTCACTTAATATTGCTTTTCGCACGACGCAAATGATCTTTCACTAAGGTTATTCAAGATAGTGTCTTTAATTGTAAGATTGCGATTTTCCTTAACTTTTTGAAATAAAATAATATTATTTTGAAAATTCGAGTAAAATTCAAATTTCAAGTTAATTCTCTTAAAATAAAATCTGCGTGCACAAAGAATAGTATTTTTTTTTAAAAATAAACCTTGAACTCACAATTTCCATTATTAAAACAACTTATAATCAATTAGGTATCGATTTTGGGTGTCATATAGCGCTAATCCTTCCTCAAGCGTCTTGAAAATGTAAACCGAGAATTAAAGAGGAGAATGAAAACAAATGCTCTTTCATTAACCAAAGCTAAACGGATACCAAAAATAAGTTTACAGCTGTAAACCTTGAGAGATGAAAAGAGAATTCTAAAATATTGGCCAGATCAGCCTAAAAAGGCTCGTGACAAAATGGCCAAAAAAAAGATATTTCACAAAGTGAATATCCTTTACTTTATATAGCCCAATATGATAACAGAAAGTGGTTATTAGTTAACTAATCTGTTAAACATAAACGGACTCAACAACCTGTGAGAAAAATATAATGGTGGTTGCACGCACATGAGGTTTGGTCAAGAAGTTTAGTCCAATTGAAACCGACGAATTTTCCCATGTGGATGAACTTGAGGCCCAATCCAATTTTTAGTTTTTGTTTTTATTATTATTTAAAATTTATTTTAGACCATTCATTTTCTGATTAATTTTAACCATTAATTTCAAATAAAAACATCTTTATTTTTAACCATTCATTTTATTTTTAACCGATTTGTCCTTGTCTAATTACTATTTTTAGATGCCCTTTTTAGGCATGCATGGTACTACAAATACCATGCACATATGTCTTCATAATTCATCAAAAGTAGAATCATCTACTTACTTTCTTCTTCTTTCTCTCATTTTAAACACCTTTTAAAAGCTGAGTATTCATTGGTTCTTTGCTCTTTCCGTTGCCTGCTTTAGCAGAAGTGCTTGTTGAATCCTGGAGGGTACGCTTCACCTTGAAATATCCTTAAAGACAGTGTCTAGTGCACGCCTCAAGCAAGTCTTATTTTCAACCCTTTTCGGTTTAACCAAACATTTTCCCTACAATCTTAAGGATATTTCTCCCATTTCCTATTTTAAACCGAAAACCTGCGGCCTCTTAACAAAAATTTTTGTTGGTGTTGCTGTTGTTGTTACGCTGTCTGTGCAGTACTTTAGCGCGTCCCTTTACAGTCGAGATGTTATTTGTACATCATAATTTGAACTCCACTGCTAAAATAGGTATGTATTATCTATGAATTTTTGAGGATGCTTTTAGATAATAATTTTATTTATCTATGTTATAATATTGAATTATTATTATTATGCCTAATATATATGCTTACAGAATTTTGTGAGTTGAGCTTTAAGCATGATTGAAGTTGGTTACAAACTTAAAATAACATTTTGAAAAAAAAGAAAAGGAAAATTATTTTATGTGTGGCAGATTCCATAATGGATTGTTGGTATAATGTGAAAGTGCATGTCTAGGATTGGTCCTATCAAAGACTTGATATTTAAGAGTGTCTTTTACACCACCTCTCTTTCATAGAAACCTACCTGGTGCATTATTCATTGACTATGCCCACGATTTTTATCTCCAATTATGATGACACATTGAGCCACCATATAACTTAGTGCAGAAATTTCAATGAGAAATGGTTATATTGTTAAGCCAAATATTAATTTGGGCGAAATAGATGTCGTTAATCCTGTTAAGCCAAACATTAATTTGGTTAAAATAGATGTCGTTAATCATGTTAAGCCAAACATTAATTTGGTTGAAATAGATATTTTTAATCCCGTTGAGCCAAATTTTAATTTGGTTGAAGCAGATAAGATAATTTTTGTGACCATTTCTCAAAGTTCATATATTTACGAATACAAAAGAGTGGATGACATACAATGGTGCTACTAGGCACATACTTATTTCATACCCCCTTACGGAGGAAGGGGAAGAAATTGTCTATCTCAAACACCGTTTGAAACTGCACAAGTATTTGAAGAGGCAATGTATTATTCAAAGTTAAAAAAAACCTTAGCCTAAGTTTCCTTCAAATGTGACGAATCGAGAATATATTCTGTGAAAAGGGTTTGTAACATGTTTATTCAAAATTATTAGGCATGCTATTTATATTTCTTGTATGATTAAATGTTATGATGATCTATATGATATGTTAATGTGAGAACTTATATTGTTATGATTGATTTGACATGCTAATATTAATATAATTTGTAAAATGTGTATGTTGGATTTTTATGTGAAAATGATTAGAGACACCTTAAGTTTATAAAATTTATATGTTCTTAAAATATTTTTAAGTGTGGGGGTATTTTGCCAAATTTATGCTTCTAGTTTGTAAGGAAAAATAATTGTTTCTAAAGTGTTAGATTGCATGTTCACAATGTTGCATATACGCTTTGGACAATAACATATTTGGTTGAAATAAAATTGTTAAACAAACAATGATTATAATTTATGTCAATTTTAGTAGTATGTTTTCGAGTTATATCATATTTTATTTTAAGAATAAAAGAATGGGTAAGATAAATGAGATGCTTATTTTGCTTAATGACTATAATGAAAAAGAAATCATAATTTGTGATCTATCTCCCCTTATAAATTGGTGTATCATTAAAATTGCACGCTTGTTTCTTCTAATTTATGAGCCAAACTTATTTGAAACCTGATTGTGAACATAATGATTTGAGAAGATCTGAACGACCTAGAACTGTAAAATTCTTTGGAAGTATTATTTTTTATATTTATACTTGGCTGAAAATGATACAATTTTTCTGAATCGATTTCTTCTTACGATGCTTTTCTTTTGAAAAGTGGTTAATATTGAATGTAACTCATTTTTACAATGTTTGTAAATTAATTTTTTACTTCATAAAATAGTACTTATCGGTTGCAAACAAATTCTTTTTACAAAGAAATTTCAAGAATAATTATTTTATAAATATATATTGCAAAAGCTTTTACTTAAAACAATATAAATTGTTTCGATATTTTTACTCCATTTATAAAAAAAATTATTGGAATTTTTTTCTCTAGTTTCAATACAATTTTTTTATCAGCCAAATGGATGTTAAAGTCATATTTTTTGTTACTCAAAAGTATATAGTGAACAACCCGAAGAATGCATCGTATCAAGTCGTGAAATAAAGTATAAAAATTTCTCAAATCATTGTATGTCTTGAAACAAACTTCTAAAATTGTGGAATGAGAAATTCAATCAAGGGATACGTGAAAACATGGGTGATTATTTGTTTGTGTTGGTAGCATGTTTATCTTTATAATGTTTTTTGTTTATACTAAACTGATTGACGATGTTTGTGTGATTATTTATTTATGTATTGATTACATGCTTATCTTAGTAATTATTATGTGAGACTGAAAGGTATCTTGCTTCAATGAAAGACATGAATGAAGCAAATGTCATACTGAGTATATAAATCGCGAGGAAGCGTGGTAGCAAAATGCTATCACAAGAAGATAACATTGACTTTTTAAAATGTTAGGATATATTGATACCAAACTTGTGATTACTCATTATGATGCTAATATTCAAATGAGAAAAATATACATGTGATCATGTTGCTCAATCCAAGTATGCACAAAATTATTAAATTTTGATGCACTTGATGAATTTTACTAGACTTGAGATGGTACATGTTATTTTTCAATTGAGCTGATATACACAACTCAAATCATTATTGTTGAGTTGATGTAGTAAAATTAATAAGATATCAAAAGGATATCATGAGTTATGATATTCTACTTAGTGGAATACCCGTTGTATTAAAAGGATACAATGCTGATAATTGAATATCTTATTCACGTGAGACTAGAGCTACTAGTGGTTATGTATTTACCCTTAGAGGTAGAACACTATCTTGAAAACTAGCTAAACAGACATTTATAAAAAATTTACTATGAAATCTGCATTTATTGTATTAGAGTTGACTAATAATGAAGCTAAGTGGATTCTTCCATTTCTTAGCCTGTATAATAAAGCTAAGTGGTAGAAAAACTTCTTAGCCTGTGTAATGAAGTTTAGTGGTAGAAATTTTTTTATCCTGAACAATAAAGCTAAGTGGTAGAAAAATCTCTTAGCATGTATTTGAAGTTGAGCGGTTGAAAAACCCCTTAGCCTGTATTTTATTAGGCACAAAAATGATAGATTAAGTGCCAAGGCGTTATGATTGCCAAGTAGCAATAGACATTGCAAAGAATAAAAACTTTTAAAGGTTAAACTAGACATATTTGTCTAATGACATGATGTAATAAAGCAATTGCAAAAAGATGAAGTGATATCAATTGATTATGTGAAGTTAGAAATGATTTTGGCCAAATCATTCAGCTAAACCCCTGGGAAGAAAATTAATATGTGAAACATCGAGGGGAAAAAGGACATATGCCAATATAAGAAATCAACAGTGATGGTAACCCAACCTTTGTGATTGGCGATCCCATGAAGAAGGTTCATATGGGTAATAACAAGTCATTGATTGATCTTGTAGAGAAAGCACTACATTATTTTTTTGTTCATTCCTATGGTGTAAATAGTGCTAAAAACTGCAAGGATGGTGAGGGTGAGTAAAACTCTTAATCAAGTTCATAGCCTTTTATAGGTGGTGTATTGACATGAAGAATACACTTGATGACTTGACCTATATAAGTGTGAAGTGGGGCCGCTTCTATGAGTTATATGGAAAAGTCTCTAGAGCACTTATGAAAACCAGACACGCGTATGGCCTATTAGCGCACAACCATGATAAAGAGCAAGAATAGATATAATGCGATTAATGAGAATGTTAGCTTACAATAATGAGTTATTAGTTCATAGAAACGTGTTTCACCAATTACTCTGTAAGTTATGTCTCATTTTTCTAAGTTTTGGTTCATAGTCCAGAAAGACACCAGAATGAATACGTTACGTCAGAATACTCAACTAAACCTTTTTATTTATCATTCTTTGAAATATGTGGGGGATTGTTGTAAAATTATAAGTTTACTCAGTATATTTTAAAGAATCTCACATCTCTCCTTTATATTATTTGTTTTGAGTTTAAATAGAGAGACTTGGTATTGGGCTTGTAAGAGAAAAATATAACATTGGTTGCACGCACATGAGGTTTGGTCAAGAAGTTCAGTCCAGTTGAAACCGACGAATTTTCCCATGTGCATGAACTAGAGGCCCGATCCATTTTTATTATTTTTGTTTTTATTATTATTTAAAATTCATTTTGGACCATCATTTTCTGATTAATTTTAACCATTCATTTCAAATAAAAGCATCTTTATTCTTAACCATTCATTTTATTTTTGACCAATTTGCCCTTGTCTAATTACTATTTTTAGATGCCCTTTTTAGGCATGCATGGTACTATAAATACCATGCACATATGTCTTCATAATTAATCAAAAGTAGAATCATCTACTTACTTTCTTCTTATTTTTCTCATTTTAAACACCTTTTAAAAGCTGAGTATTCATTGGTTCTTTGCTCTTTCTGTTGCCTGCTTTAGCAGAAGTGCTTGTTGAATCTTGGAGGGTACGCTTCATCGTGAAATATCCTTAAGGACAGTATCAAGTGCACGCCTCAAGCAAGTCTTATTTTCAATCCTTTTCGGTTTAACTAAACATTTTTCCTACAAGAAACAGGCCAAACCAGCATAACCAAATAACAAACTTTCCCAGAAATAAAAGTTTCAATAACTCCCAAAATAGCTTTCAACATTCTCCCTACTTCTCTCGGTCTTCCGCCCCCTTCAGTTTTGAGACTGAACATTCAACTTGTCTCTGAAAGTTTGAAAGTATGACTTGGACAAAGGCTTAGTCAACCCATCAACAACCTGATACAAAGCGGGAACGTAATTCACTGACACTTGTTATTGAGTGACTTTTTCTCGAACAAAATGAACATCAAGCTCAACGTGTTTGGACTTCGAGTGGAACACATGATTGGCAGACATGGCTATAGCACTCGTATTTTCATTCCATACCACTGGTACGAAGCTTGCTAAAATATCCAAATCAGTGAGAACAGTTCCAACCCATGTGACTTCTGCCACGACATCAGCTATACTTCAATATTCTGCTTCGGTAGTGGACCGGGAAACAAACTTTTGTTTCTTGGAACACCAAATGACCAAACAATTATTAAGGTAAACACAATAGCCGGTAGTCAATCGTCGATCATCAGGACTACTGCTCCAATCTGCATCAACATATGCAACAACATTTACGGACTGCTCATTTGAAGGAGAAAATACCAGACCAAAGTGAAGAGTACCGACCAAATAGCGAAGGATTTGTTTAACAGCAACAAAATGTGCTTCACAAGGGGCATGCATAAACTGAGCAACTTTATGCACACTATAAGCTATATCTGGACGACTGTGACAAACATAGAGTAAGGCACCGACGATACTGCGATATGAATGTGCATCTAGTAAAGGATTGCCACTGTCCTTAACCAGTTTAGTAGACGACACCATTGGAGTGGGTGTAGGATTAGCGTGGGTCATCTGAGTTTTCTCCAACAATTCCAGCACAAACTTGCGTTGAATAAGCACAAGAGACTCACCAAATCTACATGCCTCTATGCCCAGAAAATATGTGATTTCACCAAGATCTTTAAGAGCAAACGTGGTACTCAATTTTAAGATGATATTTTCTACTTCAACATGAGAGTTTCCAGTAATAATAATGTCGTCTACATACACTATCAAGTATGTAACGACGCTGTCAGCATTATGAACAAACAAAGAAGTATCAACTTTAGATTCTCGAAAGCCAATGTCATCAAGATAAGAACACAACTTATTATACCAGTTTCGAGGGGCCTGTTTGAGGCCATAAAGTGCTTTCTACAAACAACACACAAGAGGAGTCCCATCGGCTGCAAACTTTTCAAATCCCGGAGGCTGATCTATGTAAACATCCTTAGTTAATTCACCATTTAAGAACGTGTTATTTACGTCAACTTGACGAAGACACTGTTGCGTGTAAAATAGTCTATCGCAATTGTAGTGCAAGTATACACGACGCAAGTAGTAAAGTGATACAAAGTATCGGATATCGTCTCCACAGGGATTGGGCTAATAGCTTCACCTAATTTCACTGCACGAAGTAAAAGAAATAGTTTGAGAGAATTGTCACGAATAATAAAGTAAAAACGTAAATAAAAGGAATTGAGATATCAAGATAGAGAGAATGGGCTGGTATTGAGTTGCTCAGTAGTGTAGGTATTGAATTGCTTAGGATCTCCAGTTCTGTCGTCGCACCCGTCGCCGACAGCACCTGTCGCGGCGTCTGTCCGTTAGTTGTCGCGGCAGCGAACACTAACTCCGTACTTCAAGCTTGGCAAGAATCCCAGATCTGCCTTGCCCTATCCCTAGGCACAAGTCTGTCGATGATCACGTCTTTGATGATACCTCCCGGCGTGAATCGAAGGATGAACACCGATGTGTATGAATTCTTCCTTAGCCACTTAACCTCGCCTTATCCCTAAGCACGAGATGGTTCAACTATAAACTAGAGAACGCGCTTTTATCTCTTTCGTATACTTAACTCTCCCGATGCTAAGTAAATGGATAACCTCACAATGCTCTCCCGATACTCTTGCAAGATATTAAAACCAAGATAAAAGAACTTGAAGTTTATTTTATTGAACTTGAAAAATCCTAAAATAAAGCAACCCTTGCAACTACTTTACAAAACAACCCGTAGCCCTAGGGGGAATTTAGAACATATTGGTGACAGGTAATCGGCAGGGTTTTGGTTTCGGTTATGGGGTGGTCGGCTATGCCCTAGGTTTAATCTATGCCCTTTATATAAGCTTTGGGCTCAAGTTATCTAAGGTAACAAGGATTACAACTTTAACTAAAAGTAAGACTCTAATAAAGATTAAATCTCTAAAGTATCCTACTTCCTAGCCGCCTCCTTGCTTTTAGGGATTTCCTCTCTTTTGAGCTTTGGCTTGACATATCTTTTGATCCGGGGCTTGGAAAATTATTTGGCTGCCACACGACAGATGAGCAGATTTTTCTCTATCCATCGATGTCCACTTCATTTTTCCTCTTCAATAATCTGCTGTCACCATGCTGTCGTGACGGGTCCATGACAGGTTCATCTCCTTCAGCTGCTTGTTCAGTTCCGCCTTCCTGCTTATCTGCCCTTCGCCTGCCTTCATCGTCAACCAAGGCAGCTACCTGCAAAATACACCATCTTTTAGTAGAATCCGTGCCTTTTATATAATTGTGATATTTAATTGAAAACTAACCTAAATGCAATGCAATGATGCTTGAATGCGGCAGAAATATGGGTTAAAAGGGTGTAAATAATAGGACTTTTACACACTCAACACACCCCCAAACTCAAGTCTTTGCTTGCCCTCAAGCAATTAAACCTAAAGAAAAATGAAATTTTTTTTTTCTGTGTTGGCTTTCAAAAAGTGAACTGTCCCTTACCCGTCGCTCATTCTCTATGGCGGCAGCAACCTGTCGGAAGGGTTAGGATCTGTCCGGAATCTCCCTATAGCTCTCGTGCAGTGTGTGCATGCTTGTGAACAGTTATATGCTAAGACCCTCTTAGTTTCACTAGAATATTCAACTTCTTAACTTGAATTTTATGCCAAAGTTTACTTTCTTTTAGAAGGCACATTTTCATGCTTTTTCTTCTATTTTCAAGCTAAGTTTTTCTAGAGCCAGTTTTGGGCACCTCTAGTTAGCTTCCTAGAGCCGGTTTCGGGCACCTCTAGGTTTATTTTTGATTTTTGCTAAACTTCTTTCCTAGAGCCAGTGTTAGGCACCTCTAGGGGCTTTTCAAGCTCTAAGCATCCTATTCTAGTTTGGCTAAAATAAGTCTAAGCAAGATAACAGTCACAAAAGTGTTTAAATTTTCAGAACTATAGAAAGGCTCTAAACTTTTCCTTAACCTGTCCTATAGATGCTGCCACGACAGAGACGTCATGACAGGTAAGTTAATTTCACAGTTTTAAGCCAACAGTTTAAATATTTTTTTTTAAAGAACTTAAAAAAAAATTAACAAACTAATTAGACATAACAATTAAACAAAAGATGTGCTAAGGACTCCATTAAATATGGAGGGCTGCCACCCCCAAACTCGAGGGTTGCATTGCCCTCAATGCAAGATGACACTAAAAATAATTAAAGAAAAACATAAAAAAAAAGAAAAGTACATCACAAATATATAAAGGCAGGCAGCAAATAAGAGAGGAAAAAGAAATAAAAACTTAAATTTTAAGTGCTGTCCTCATCACTGCTGCTGACGCGGATCTGATGGTAGCGTCTGCGTTGGGGAGGTGGCTGGGCAGGTTCCTGGGCAGGTGGATCAACAGGTTCCTCGGCCTGTTGAGGTGCAGATTCCTCCTCCGGTTGGTGGACAGGGTCGTCAGCAGGTTGAAGGGCAGGTGGCTCCACTAGTCGAACATCAGAATTGCCGCTGCTATCCCAGCTGTTACTCGTGATGGCCTTGGACAGCATCCTCTTGTTGGCCACATGCTTGATACGCTTCACCCGTGTGAAGGCGCTGTCCAAGTTCCTCCGGACAAGGGGGCTGTCGTCAGTGGCAGCTCGCTTTGTTCCTCGAGGGGAGGTGTCTGCTGGTGGGCTGCCGGCTGCCGTCGGGGAAGGTGTGGAGGAGGCAGATTCTCCATGGGGAGAGACAGGTGGTGTGGGAGTAGGGGACGGGATATTGAAATAATGGGCGGGGAAGGTAGGGAAAAAGACATCCGAAAAATTCAAAGTATTGGTAATAAAGTTTACTGTGGCGTTGGAGAAGTCGCGGATGAATGTCATTAATCCCATCTGCCGCTCCTCTATCCTCAAGATGGCAGCTAAGATGTCGGCGTTCTGACCTGCCGGAGCGGTGTTGGTCGCAGCTTCTGGGGCAGGCTCGGTGGCAGGTTCATCATCAGATTCAGCAGGTGGGGCGTTTGGATCGAAGGCGTTGAGGGGCGTTACGACGATGATCTCCATAAGGCTGGAGATGTTGCTGTCGGTCCAGCCGCTGCCCTTCTTGATTTTGTCTGAAGGGTCCTCCGGTACGGCAGCGCAGCGGCAGAGGGCCGTGATGGTGAAGGGCAGGCATAGACGTGAGTCCGTTCTGAAAGCACAATCGAGAATGCTTTCTCGCATGTACCTGCCCACGTTGATCGGCCTGTCATGCATGATAGAGTGGATGAGGGCAAGCCGCTGCCTGTTGACTGTCGTGTGGTGGGATGAGGGCAGGATACGCTTTTTAATAAAAGCGTTCCATAGTTTAGCCTCGGGGAGCAGCTGTGCCCGGTTGACAGAGTTGGGATTCTTTTTGCTGGTGCTCCATGTTGTGCCCCTTTCTGTCAATTCCCTCATGACAGCATCGTGGCCGGCAGCGTCGAGAGAGTCCCAAAACTGTTGATGAGCGTCGTCATTGGGGCCAAAGAAGAGGTCGAAGACATGATTGATGTTGCTGGCGGTAAAAGGGACTGTCACTCCTCTGACGGTGACAGATGTTGTCGTCTTGCTCTCGATCTCCGCATAGAACTCCCTTACCAGGGTGTCATTAAGCTCTGTCGGCTGCTCGGCAAAGTCTTCCCATAGTTGCGCCGTGATAGCTTTCATGATGAATGGCCGGAGGCCAAAAAGAGGGGCATCTCTGTTGTAAATGAAGCTTCGTTCCTCCCAAAGTTCCTTGTTGGCGAACGGAGATGCTGCTGCGGAAGAGGAAGCGGCGGCAGCGTTCTGTCGGGTTTGTCGTGAAGACATGTTTGGTTGCAAGGGCTGAAAATGAAAGAAAAGAGATTAAACTAGAAGAGAATAGCAAGAGAGAAAATCTGAAGTGAGGAAAAATGAAAAGGAGAAGGGGTTTATATAGCTGTCGGGGGCTGCCCATTTAATGCCGCAACGGCAGGCGGGAATAATGGAGCGGCAGATTGAATGTTGCGTCTGACACGTCTGACGGACATTAATGCTGCGTCTGCCGCACGATTCTTCGTCTGTTGTGCGTCTGTTGACAGCCTGTCAACTCCGTCTGCGCCGGCAGCCGAAACGACATGTTATTATAAATGGACTTTATTTGGGCTGATGGATGGGCGGTGGGCTTGGGTCACTTCTTCTTTCTCACTTGCCTCCTTTATTTCCTAAAAACTGAAATTAAAAACAAAATATTATTAAAATAAATCTAATTCCTAATAAATAATATTAATAATAATAAAAATGAAAATAAAAGAATTAGGTTAAATTAGGGATGCCTTGTGGGGCATCACCTAAAGTAACCACTTCCTGTATTCCTGGGGCTTCAGTCCCTTGATAGTGCTTGAGGCGTTGTCCATTGACTTTGAATTGGTGCCCGTCTTTTAATGATTGAATTGTAATGGCACCATGGGGGAAAACTTGAATTATTTGAAATGGTCCAGACCATCTAGATTTGAGCTTCCCTGGAAAGAGTTTCAACCTCGAATTAAACAACAACACAAGCTGCCCTGGGCAGAACTGTCGCGGCAGCAACTTCTTGTCATGCCACTTCTTTGTTTTCTCCTTGTATATTCTTGCGTTGTCGTAGGCCATTGTCCGTATTTCCTCGATTTCATTCAAATCTAACAGCCTTTTCTGACCTGCCTTGTCCAAGTCCATGTTCACTGCTTTGATTGCCCAATATGCCTTGTGCTCTATCTCGACAGGCAGGTGACAGGTTTTCCCATAGATCAATCGAAATGGAGACATGCCCAATGGAGTCTTGAAAGCTGTCCTGTATGCCCATAATGCATCATTCAGAAGTAAAGACCAATCTTTCCTAGTTGGTTTGACCATTTTTTCAAGAATGTTCTTTACTTCCCTGTTGGAAATCTCAGCCTGTCCATTGGTCTGTGGGTGGTATGCTGTCGCGATCTTGTGCTTGACACCATATTTTCTCAAAGCGGCAGCAATTACCCTGTTGTCAAAATGTCTCCCTTCATCACTGATAATCGCTCTAGGGATGCCAAATCTAGAAAAAATGTTTTTGTGCAAAAACTTTTGGACTGTTTTGGCATCATTCTTTTGAGTTGCGATTGCTTCTACCCACTTGGAGACATAATCTACTGCTAGGAGGATGTAAAGATTTCCACATGAGGATGGAAACGGTCCCATAAAATCAATCCCCCATACTTCGAAGATCTCGACTTCTAGGATATTCTGCAGTGGCATCTCGTTTCTCCTTGAGATGTTACCTGTCCGCTGGCACCTGTCACAGTTTTTGTAAAATTCCTGTGCGTCCTTATACAGTGTCGGCCAGTAGAAACCTGACTGCAGCACCTTGGCAGCAGTTTTGTTGCCTCCTAAGTGTCCTCCATATTGTGAAGCATGACAGTGATGGAGAATGTCCTCTTGTTCTTCTTATGGTATACATCTCCTTATAACCTGATCTGCGCATAGTTTGAAAAGAAGAGGTTCGTCCCAATAATAATGTTTAACATCATTTTGAAACCTCTTCCTGGCTTGGTAAGTAAGATCAGAAGGTAATATTCCGCTAACTATAAAATTAACGAAATCAGCATACCAAGGAAGGTTAGAAGACTTACCTACCTCCATGGCTGTCGCGACAGCTATTGCGGCAACAAAGAGCTGTTCATCTGGAAAGGTCTCTAGTATGTGTGTCTCATCTACAGGTAGACTTTGTCCCAATTCCAACCTCGACAAGTGGTCTGCCACCTGATTTTCTGTCCCCTTTTTATCTTTGATTTCAAGGTCGAATTCTTGTAATAGCAAGATCCATCGTATCAACCTAGGTTTTGCATCCTTCTTTGCGAACAAGTATTTAAGAGCAGAATGATCGGTGTGCACTATTACCTTCGTTCCAAGTATGTAAGAACGAAACTTGTCAATGGAAAACACCACAGCTAACAGCTCCTTTTCTGTGGTGGTATAATTCACTTGGGCATCATTCAATGTTTTGCTGGCATAATATATGACATGAAACAACCTGTCCTTGCGCTGCCCAAGTGCTGTCCCGACAGCATAGTCACTAGCATCACACATAATTTCAAATGGCTGCGTCCAGTCTGGTGGCTGTACTATGGGGGCTGTCACTAGTTTTTCCTTTAGAACCTTGAATGCTTCAGTACATTCTTCATTAAAGTCAAAGGGTCGGTTCTGCTCTAAGAGATGACATAGGGGCTTCGTGATTTTTGAGAAATTTGCAATGAATCTCCTATAAAAACCAGCATGCCCTAGGAAACTCCTAATGCCCTTGACTGTGGTTGGCGGCGGCAGCTTCTCTATGACTTCAATCTTTGCCCTGTCGACTTCTATCCCACGGCAGCTAATCTTATGGCCTAAAACTATTCCCTCATCTACCATAAAATGGCATTTTTCCCAATTAAGAACAAGATTAGCTTTTTCACATCTTTCAAGTACCTTTTGAAGGTTGCCAAGGCAGCTCTCAAAATCGTCTCCAAAGACAGAAAAATCATCCATGAAGATCTCAAGGAAGTCCTCTACCATGTCGGAGAATATTGCCATCATGCACCTTTGGAAGGTGGCAGGTGCGTTACAGAGTCCAAACGGCATCCTCCTGAATGCGTATGTTCCATAAGGGCATGTGAAAGTCGTTTTCTCTTGGTCCTCCGGTGCAATAGCAATTTGATTATATCCTGAATAACCATCAAGAAAACAATAGTAAGGTTTACCCGCTAATCTATCAAGCATTTGATCAATAAAGGGTAAAGGAAAGTGGTCTTTTCGGGTAGCTTTATTAAGCTTTCGATAGTCCATACAAACCCTCCAACCGGTCACAGTCCTGGTTGGGATTAACTCGTTGTTTTCATTGGTTATCACAGTCATGCCTCCTTTCTTGGGAACACATTGCACCGGGCTTACCCATTTGCTATCGGAGATGGCGTAGATGATACCAGCGTCTAACCATTTAATTATTTCTTTACGCACTACCTCCTTCATTGCAAGGTTTAACCGCCTTTGGGCATCAATAGTCGGCTTATGATCTTCCTCTAAGAGGATTTTGTGCATACAGATTGCCGGACTAATGCCCTGAATGTCTGCTATAGTCCATTCGATCGCCCTTTTGTGCTGCCTCAACATGTCGATCAGCTGTCGTTCCTGTTCCTGTGGCATCTTAGCAGAGATGATTACGGGTAGTGTTTTATCACTACCACGATAAGCATATTTAAGCTGCCCTGGCAGGGGCTTAAGTTCTAAGACAGGTGGTTCGACAGTAGATGGCTTTTGAATTAAATGGTTATCCGAAGTGTAATTTAAGGGTTCGAATAACTTACCTGGGCGATGGTCTAACCAATCTACCTCCTCATGACCTTCATTATCAGATATATCGGATTCAGAGGAGTTGCTGTCGTCGACGCTGTCGTCGTTACTGTCGTGACAGGTTTGTAAATGGCTGTCGCAGCAGTGACCAAATTTTGTATCTTGACAGCTCGACCTGATGCAGGGTTGATCAAAGGTCACCTCAATGATGGCCTTGCATTCTTCATCCACATCAGCATGTTTCATTGCTTGGAGAACATTCAACTTAATTTCTTGATCGTTTACGCGCATGGTGAGTTCTCCTTTTTCCACATCAATCAATGATCTTCCCGTGGCTAAGAAGGGTCGCTCTAGGATGACTGGTGCGTTCTCATCTGCCTCACAATCTAAAATAAGAAAGTCAGCAGGAAAAATAAGTTTATCCACTCTTACCAAGATGTCTTCAATTTTTCCCTCGGGGTGAACGTAAGAGCGGTCGGCTAACTGTAAGGTAACTGTCGTGGGCCGCGCCTTGCCAATACCTAGTTTCTGAAAAACAGATTTGGGCATTAGATTAACACTAGCACCAAGATCACATAATGCCTTACCCACAAATTTATCTCCGATTACGCAAGGTATGAGGAAGCTCCCTGGATCCTTCTTTTTCTGAGGTGGTTGTCGATGAAGAATACTCATGCAACCTTCTTGCATCCTTACCGTTTCAAATTCCCCAAGTTTAGATTTTTTAGACATGACATCCTTGAGAAATTTAGCATAACCGGGCATTTCCCTAACAGCATCTAGCAACGGAATGTTAATATGAACCTGTTTAAAAATATCATAAATCTTTTTAAGTTGAGATTTATGCTTAGCTTGCTGTATCCGTTGCGGAAAAGGTGGTGGAGGACGGTAATCAGCAATGCGTCCTTCCCACTGCATGCGAATCTGAGGACGATAATCTTCCTTTTTCTCCTCTGTCGCTTCTGCTGTCGTGACAGGCTCATCGGCAGCAGTCTGTTTGTCACCTGTCGGGGCAGTTTCCTCGGCAGGTTTTTCCAAGGTCGGTTCTTTTTCTTTTTCAGCTTCTTTTTCCGGCCCTGGTAACTTTTTCCCACTCCTAGTAGTAATCGCCTTACATTGCTCATGAGGGGGCGCTCTAGCATTTTCAGTATTGCTAGGGAAACCTCCATTCTGCCGTGGCTTAATATGCTGCGACACCTGACCCATTTGTGTCTCTAGAGATTTCAAGGTGGCCTCATGGTTTGTCATTCTCATCTTAGTCTCATCCATAAAGTCTTCCGTTTTCTTGACAAACTTATTGATGTTATCCATATACGTGCCAGTCTGAGACATAAAGGTGGCCAGAGTCTGCTCCAATATACTACTCGTGGCAGGTGGTGGTTGCTGTTGTTGCTGAGGCGGCAGGTTCTGCGGCAGGTTTTGTGGCTGTGGCTGCTGTCGCGTCAACAATCTCGGACCCCCCTGATTCTGATTATATGCTTGCGGATTTAGAGCATTGTTGGGGTTACTCCAGGAAAATTTGGGGTCTTTCCTCCAATTAGGGTTGTAATTGTTGGAATTATAGTTTGGCTTGTAATTTCCAACATATTTTCCTTCTTCTATATTTATAGGGCACTCATCCCTACTATGATTTCCCTCACATGTAGCACAAACTTCCTCGACAGCAAACCCTCGTACTTCCTCTTCACTCAATAAGTGTTTCATGGCTTTAGTGAGGAATGCTACCTGTGATTTCATAGTGCTATCGGCCTCATAATCCTTGACAGCAAGTACCCGTTTACCCCCTCTTCTAGCGGTTGGAAACTGCTCCTCATTCTTAGCCAGATGTTTCAAAACTTGCAGGGCCTCGTCCGGATCTTTATCCAATAATAGTCCATTCGCTGCAGAATCAATTCGAATGCGAGTTTGTAAGTTAGCAGCATTATAAAACTTAGTTACCTGATTCCAGACGGGGAATCCATGCATTGGGCAGTTTCGTAGAAGAGTTGTGAATCTGTCCCAGGCCTCGTGCATTGGCTCGTCATCTTCCTGTTGAAAAGTAGCAATTTCATTACGTAATCGCTCAGCTAAATGTGAAGGATTAAAACGAGACAAAAATTCACGAGTTAAATCTGCCCAAGTCATGATAGAACCCGGTGTAAGTTTATTCCACCAAGTTTTAGCTCTGTCCCTCAATGAATGGGGGAATAACCGAAGCCTCAGTATCTCCGGACTAAATCCTGGCAGTCTAAACGAACCACAGATCTCCTGGAACGTTTTGAGATGCTCCCTGGCATCTTCTGTCGCAGAACCACCAAACTGCCCGGCATTGTTGATCATACTAAACATGACAGGTTTAAGCTCGAAGTTGTCAACGTCAATATCCGGCAGCGTGGTCTCCAACTCTACATGATCGTTCAGCATGTAGTCACGACATGACCGTCGTCCACCTGCCGCGGGCGGGTCACCGACAGGCGGGATTTCTTCACCGGCAGGCTGATTACGGGCCATCTGCTCTAGCTGTTCTTCAAGGTATTCGTTTCGGTCTAAGAGGTGGCGAATCTGTTTCTTGAGATTAAAGGAACGTTCAATCTCCGGATCTAATTTATACTCAGGATCTTCACCTCTTTTCGATCTGCGCATAAACAGGAAAACCTTGTGAAAAGCAAGAGTTTAAAAAACACAAAAGAAAAATTTAAGAAAAGTAAAAATAAAAGTAAAAATAAAAACAAAAATAAAAACAAAAAGTGCAAAGAAAGAAAGGTGTAGTTATGTTGCCAGTCCCCGGCGACGGCGCCAAAAACTTGTTGCGTGTAAAATAGTCTATCGCAATTGTAGTGCAAGTATACACGACGCAAGTAGTAAAGTGATACAAAGTATCGGATATCGTCTCCACAGGGATTGGGCTAATAGCTTCACCTAATTTCACTGCACGAAGTAAAAGAAATAGTTTGAGAGAATTGTCACGAATAATAAAGTAAAAACGTAAATAAAAGGAATTGAGATATCAAGATAGAGAGAATGGGCTGGTATTGAGTTGCTCAGTAGTGTAGGTATTGAATTGCTTAGGATCTCCAGTTCTGTCGTCGCACCCGTCGCCGACAGCACCTGTCGCGGCGTCTGTCCGTTAGTTGTCGCGGCAGCGAACACTAACTCCGTACTTCAAGCTTGGCAAGAATCCCAGATCTGCCTTGCCCTATCCCTAGGCACAAGTCTGTCGATGATCACGTCTTTGATGATACCTCCCGGCGTGAATCGAAGGATGAACACCGATGTGTATGAATTCTTCCTTAGCCACTTAACCTCGCCTTATCCCTAAGCACGAGATGGTTCAACTATAAACTAGAGAACGCGCTTTTATCTCTTTCGTATACTTAACTCTCCCGATGCTAAGTAAATGGATAACCTCACAATGCTCTCCCGATACTCTTGCAAGATATTAAAACCAAGATAAAAGAACTTGAAGTTTATTTTATTGAACTTGAAAAATCCTAAAATAAAGCAACCCTTGCAACTACTTTACAAAACAACCCGTAGCCCTAGGGGGAATTTAGAACATATTGGTGACAGGTAATCGGCAGGGTTTTGGTTTCGGTTATGGGGTGGTCGGCTATGCCCTAGGTTTAATCTATGCCCTTTATATAAGCTTTGGGCTCAAGTTATCTAAGGTAACAAGGATTACAACTTTAACTAAAAGTAAGACTCTAATAAAGATTAAATCTCTAAAGTATCCTACTTCCTAGCCGCCTCCTTGCTTTTAGGGATTTCCTCTCTTTTGAGCTTTGGCTTGACATATCTTTTGATCCGGGGCTTGGAAAATTGTTTGGCTGCCACACGACAGATGAGCAGATTTTTCTCTATCCATCGATGTCCACTTCATTTTTCCTCTTCAATAATCTGCTGTCACCATGCTGTCGTGACGGGTCCATGACAGGTTCATCTCCTTCAGCTGCTTGTTCAGTTCCGCCTTCCTGCTTATCTGCCCTTCGCCTGCCTTCATCGTCAACCAAGGCAGCTACCTGCAAAATACACCATCTTTTAGTAGAATCCGTGCCTTTTATATAATTGTGATATTTAATTGAAAACTAACCTAAATGCAATGCAATGATGCTTGAATGCGGCAGAAATATGGGTTAAAAGGGTGTAAATAATAGGACTTTTACACACTCAACAGACACCACTTGTTACTCATAGCCAAAGCAAGAATGATATTTAAAGTAGAAAAACACATCACAAGGATGAAGGTTTCTTGAAAATCCTAACTCGGAACTTGGGAGAAGCCCTTCGCCACGAGACACGCTTTGTACCTCGACACAGTTCCATCAGGGTTTCTCTTAACGTGAAAGATCCATTTGCAGCCAATCGAACGCCGCCCGTCAGGTAACCCAACCAGTTTCCAAGTGCCATTACTAACAAAAGCATTGTATTCAACATACACATCATCTTTCCACTCACTAGACTGAAGTGCTTGAAAATAGTATCCGGGACAACATCATGAGTTGTGGCAGTGCAGAGTTTTGGCTTGAAAATGCCACATTTACTACGTGTGGCCATGGAGTGAGTGTTAGGAACAACATTGGACAATTCCTGATCAGTAACCAGAGGAGCAACAACTTCACTGGACGAGACATCTCTAGTGGGTGCATCAACAGGACTAGACACAGCACAACCAGATTGAGTAGTGTCATGAGAATCAATAATATCAACGGAAGAAATAGCACCAACTAGTGCAGCAGCAAATCTGGACTCGTCACAGCCTGAAGGGCTAGAAGCACGAGTCTGAAAGTCTGGTGCAAGAGGTGGCAAAGCAGCATCTAATGAATCGTGCACCAGAGAGTGAGGTATAAGAGAGTGGTGAGAATCGGGTGACTGAGTAGCAGCAGCACGATCAGGTACAAGAGACTGTGTGGCAACAACAGGCTGAAACACAACCTGGGCAGAAAATGGAGAAATAACAGGAAATGGACCTGATCGAAACAACTCAGAGGAGCTTCTATTGCGTGACACACCATACAACAACATAGAGCCTGCAAATGGAAACAACGACTCGTTAAATATCACATGGCATGAAACAACAACCTTACCCTGAGGCGTAAGACACTGGTAGACTTTGTGGAGAGGACTATAACCAAGAAAGGTACATGGCTGTGACCGAAATTCCAACTTATGATTTTGAAACGGCCGTAGATACGGATAGCATTGACATCCAAAAACCTTGAGAAGGTGATACTCATGAACTTTTCTTAGCAATTTCTCATAGGTGGACACATCATTGAGGACGTTAGTAGGAAGTCGATTTATCAAATACACAACACTTACTGCAGCATACGGCCAAAACCTTAAAGGTAGAGAAGCTTGCGCAAGAAGGGTGAGAGCAAGTTCAATAACGTGTCGATTTTTACGTTCAACAACACCGTTCTGTTATGAAGTGTGAGGGCATGTGACACGATGAACAACACCAAACTGAGTATGCACAAGCTTGGAGAACAATTTGTAGGCATCAACAACTTGTGACTTATTTTTAAGTAGAAACAACCATGTATGCCGAGAGAAATCATCTACAAAAGAAACATAATAAGAGTATCTAGCAGAAGCAATATGGGCAGGACCCCATAAATTAGTGAAAACCAACTAAAACAGATGGCTATAAACAATGTTGGAGTCAGGAAACGGTAACTTGTGGCTTTTGCCTTGTTGACAAGCAGAACAAATAGTCATTCTATTCATTTTCAAAGCAGGATTACAAACATATGACATTTTGGCCAAGGTAGAGTGAGCAGGGTGACCCAACATATTGTGCCAAAGATCAAGCTCATTACACTTTATTTGTGAAAAATTAGACTCAATAAAATTGCTACCCATTGAAACACTTTTATCAAATGTATATAAACCACCACTCTCAACACCTCGTAACAGCTCCTCTCTAGTCTCTTCATCACAAACCAGACAATGTCCAATATGAAATTGAAAGTACACCTTGTTGTCATTAGCAAACTTGGAAACAGAAAGGAGATTCTTAGTAATGCTTGGTACAATCAACAAATCACGCAACAATAAGCTTCTAGAATCAGTAGAAAATGAAGAATGACCCACTTTTGAAATAGACATACCTTTACTATCACCCACGAGTAGTTTACCTGGTCCACTATAGTCAGAGCATTGATGAGCACTGGACACATTCGGAGACACATGATGAGTCGCTCCAGTGTCAATGAACCACGAGTCAGGCGAGCCGGGCGCATCATTGGTTGAGCTGTGCTTGCACTGAGTACACCCGGAAGTAGCTAGCCTTGCAGTGTTACAGGCTGGAGAAAGGATGTTAGTATCAGTAGCACAAACATAAGCAGTAGAGGAACCAATATGAGAGGAATCCCTAGATGATGAAGCTATAACCCCAGCAAAACTTTTATCAAACCTCCTGTAGCAACGATCCACCAAGTGACCAAGTTTGCCATAGAGCTGGCACTAAAATCAATTTCGGGACCGTCCACGACCACCAGTATTCTACTGCGAACGACTTTCTCTCAGAGAGACACTACGAGACTGAACCTCGGACCTGGTGGACGTATGCACATTATGAGCACTCATAGACAGATGGAGATGTTGGTCAAACATGGATTGTTGAGCTTCAACATCAACCAGAACGACTGTCATTGCATCAAGAGTGAACGGTTCACGACTTGTCGTAATCACCGCCACGAACGACTTATATTCTGCCGGGAGTTCGTTCAGAACAGATGCAATCTGCTCAATGGTGGAGACGGGGCTGCCACAAGAGGACAACACATCGCAGATCTCCTTCACCTTCACAATATACACGCGCATCCTAAGATCACCCTTCCGGATGGATCGGAGCCGAAAATGAAGGCTCATAACTGTTGTAGTGGAGCGGTTACTGAAGTGCTCCACAACAATTTTCCAGACTTCAGCAGACGTTTCCGCTCCCACAAAGTGAGTTAAGAGATGCAGACTCATGGTTGAAAGCAACCAGGAGGCCAGAGCACTATCCTGGGCCACAACACTTTCATAGTCGTTATTGTCAACCTCCGTACCGTCAGCAGAACGAACACGCTCCGGCGGAGCCTTAAGCTTGCCGGTGAGAAGCTTTTCAAGGCGAGGACTCCGAACGATTAATGAGATTTGTTGCTTCCAGACCAAAAAATTGGTGTTGTCGAGCAGAACATTAACCCTCTTATTCGTAAAAGTCTGGCCACCATGAGAGGAACCAGATCCAGTCGTATCGCTGTCACCGGAAGCCGGAGCGCTAGAAGTCACCATTTTTCCAAAGAAAGAGGATGACAACAGAGAAAAGCCACAAGGGAAGAAAAAAATAGAGAAGACGAGAACTGAAAAATCATGAAGAAACAGAAAAACAGTGCAGGAATCGGAACCTAAGCGAATGATATCATCTTGGAAATGTAAACCAAGTATTAAAGAGGATAATGAAAACAAATGCTCTTTCATTAACCAAAGCTAAACAGATACAAGGAATGGGTTTACGGCTGTAAACCTTGAGAGATGAAAAGAGAATTCTAGAATATTAGCCATATCAGCCTAAAAAGGCTCGTGACAAAATGGCCAACAAAAGATATTTCACAAAGTGAATATCCTTTACTTCATATAGCCCAAATATGATAACAGAAAGTGGTTATTAGTTAACCAATCTGTTAAGCATAAACGGGCTCAACAACCTGTGAGAAACGGGCCAATCCGGCCTAACCAAATAACAAACTTTCCCTGAAACAAAAGTTTCAATAACTCCCAAAATAGCTTCCAACAAAGCGTAACCGACTCTTGAATTTAAATTCGTTTTTTTAATTTTCTTTAGGTGTTTCGTTCTACTAACCATAAAAATCGACGACGACATTATTTTCAATTTAAAATTGAGTTTTCAATAAAATTTGGATTTTCACGCCTTCCAAAAATTAAAATTCGTCAATGTTATCGTACCATTTCACCCAAAAAAACCTAAAATTCATCGAGCTTAGACATTGTTTTTGACAACTATGATTTTTGTTACAAAATGGTCACTAAGTAGTTAACTTCCGTTAAGATGGTTGCATTGTATTTAAGAAAAGTTGTATAATAACACATTTAATCCTCCGTATTTATAAATTCAATGAATTTAGTCATAATTAAAAAAAAACTCAATAAATTTAACCCTCATTATTTGCACACTTAATAAACTTGTCATAATAACAATTTCCACCCTAAAATTATACACTTTATTTTAATTTGATCTTAATTTTAAAAAAATAACCCAACATTTCAATATTCTATCACTCAAAAATGTTTTAACTTTAGTTAACCATTCTAATCATTGAATTTTAGCCAGAATTAAACCAAACAAAGGAAGAAATCGATCAGAAAATCAATTCAAAAAAGAGAAAATTATTCCCAAATCATAGTAGTAGCCAAAAGGGAAAGGGATCAGTGATCTACGTAATATCGGTCGAATATGAGAAGCAATTAAAGAAAAAGGGAAAAGAATTCAAGTCAAAATAAAAGAGGAAGTAATCGACCATGATTTAGGAGATTTTTATTCTAATTTCCCATGTAAATTTGGCATGTAAAATATTATATAAAGCCCATCATTTCCTTGTAATTTTTCACCACAACTATCCACCACCACCACCAACACAACACAACACAACACCCACAGAGAGCATTGTAAGCATTCTAGAGAAAAATAAAAGGCAAATTTTTTTCTAGCATTTTTTTGGTTCGAGATTTCTTTTTTACTTTTGCTTTGAAATAATGAAGATCCAAGGCGTTACGACGTGTAAAAACCCTTCCACCCTAATTTAGTAAAATAGCTAGCCCTTCATTTTTTATATATTTAATTATTTGGTCCATCCGTTTTATTTATTTTAGATTTTGTACTTTCTTTCTTTTAATTTTTGCATTTGAGTTTTGTTCTATTCATCTTAAGTAAAATAATTTGCCTATTTATTTTGCTTTTGCAATATCCATGTGCATTATTCTCTGCATTTATTTAGTTAAATCGTATCCTACATTAGTGCATACATGTATGGCATTTTTTATATAGTAATATTCTTCTATATATATATATATATACTAATTAACTTTGTCTTTTACTTTTTATGTATATATTTTATTTTCCTTAAATATTTGTTCATTTATTTAAATATGATATTTTTCTATATGTAATATTTTTTGTACATTATATATAGAATCCATGTTTTCTAAGGTAATACATTTAAACTAATTTTTCAACCCTATGCATGATTCTCCAAGTTAATACATGCGTTTTATACCATATCTATAAATACCTCTAATGAGTATCGTTTTTACCTTAATATGCTTTTATTATACTTATGTATATTTTATCTTTATTGCTTATATATTTTATATGTAATATTTTCTAACATGTTATAATTTTATATATTATGTATATATTAAAGTTCTAATCTTAAAGTGTGATCCTAAGTTATCTTCCTTTAAGCATCCTAAAAATAATGGCTCTATATAGTTCTAAACATTGGTAAGAAGAGAGAGTTCTTTGCCAAGAATGAAGATTTAATTAAAACTAAATTAAGACAATTGATAGAAAGTATTGATGTGGCATGTTATATCGAGTAAAGGCAATGCAGTAAATCCTCTCAAATTTAACAGTTATGAACAAAAACTACAATTATATTAAATTGTCACGGCATGGCAGTGCCTCAGCCTCTCAACCTACACATCTAAACTCAAGATAGGCATTGCCCTCAATGCGTTAATCACAATATATAAAATAGGAAATACATGCCCAACAATTAAGGGCAGAAAATAAAGACAAGAGAGAAGAAAACTAGAGTGGTTGAGACTCAGACGAGTCATCGCTTTGGATGATCAGTCTCCTCGTTGCCATATGCTTGACTCGTTTGGTGGTTCTCGGTGGTTGGGTGCGTGTTGGGGGAGTGGGCTCTTATTCGATGCCGCGACATGAGCAGTAGGCATTGCCAGGGCGACAGGTCATGCCGCGACATGATCTGTCTCGCACGTTTTGGAAGTAGTTTTGGGACAGATGTTTGCTCCTTTGGTTGAGCTCAGGCTTGCCATGGTTTTGGGTTCTTGGCCATGGTGGTTTTGTTTCTTGACATGGAAAACAAAGAAAATCTGGGAACTAATTATACTAAAGACAAATAAAATAACTTCTAAAATAACCAAAAATTAAAAACGAAAAATTAAAAATTCTTGGAAAGAGCATTTTCATGCATCTTCTAAGGTTACCACATATCCAAGAAAGCTTGAGGAGGATCGTTTCCGATACTTCTTATAGTCCATCCGCACCCTCTATCGAGTGACATTATTGCCCAAAAAGAGTTGGGATAATGTGCTCGCAACTACTCCCTTTTGCGTTACTATGGTGGATGCATCTTTCTTTCGTGTTCCCTTGTAGTCCATGTATACGCTCCACCTTGGGACTTTTTTGAAGGATTGAATAGATTATTAGGAAAAATTAAATCAATATCCAACCATTTACTTACCTCATTCTTGTCGAAATTCGTTGTGGGTGGATGTAGCCTTCTTTGTTGTGGCAGTTGCGTTGGAAACCAATTGTCATAGCAATCTTCTACCATAATTCAGTGCAAGTCAAGGGAAAACTCAATTTTCTAAAAAGCTTTGTGGATCAAACCCTGTTTTCTTTAGGTCCCTCGAATATCTACATCAGTAGAGATTTTGTTGGCTTATATTCTACCAACATTGGTTCCTCAAAGAATACCTGCAATGGAAGAGGTGAGTTTTTAAAGAATTCAAAAGATTCAACAATTACCTGCTCATATTCCATTGGCAAAGTATTGTCATCTTGTTGATGTGGTGGAGGTCAAACATTATCAATCTTTTCATCTATTTGAGACTTGATTGATGCAATTACCGAGGCATTAGGTTTTGCCAAGGTATGTCTAGTTGCCGATGCATGTAGTGCCGTCGTGGCATGTGGTGCTGCCGCGGCATGGCAGTGTTTTATGCGCCATACTTTTCTCATCATGGCTAAGTGTTGTTGTTACATTGTTCTGTTCAAGCTCCTTAATCATTGTCAAGGCAATTCGTTGCATAGGCTCATCATGTGCTGGGTAGTCTCTCTCATTGGCATCCTCTCTACTTGGATGTTTTAGTTGTTCCCCACACATTGGGGAGCTCTCTTCGCATTGCTCCTTGTCATCCTACCTTGGGACTTCAGTATCCCTAGGAATGGGTTGTTGGTGCATGTTTTCCATGGCATATGTAGATTTCTTCAATCGAACTTTCGATTTTCTCACGAGTTCAGCCATCATAGCAATACACGCATCCATGGAATTTAATAGCTCTTGACGAGGACTACCTTGCCATGACATATCTATTGACGTGACACTCAACTGTTGATAAGGACTACATTGCCAAGGCATGTCTGCTGCCGAGGCACTACATTGCCAAGGCATGTCTACTACTGAGGCATTGCCTTGGCAAGGCATATCTGTTGCTAAGGCACATGAAGGATTTTGCTGCTGGTTCCATCTATGGTCCTCCTTGTAGTCATATGCATCGAAAAGATGAGGGCAATTTTCAAACACATGATTTTCTCCACATATAGCACAAGAGTTATCCATGATATATGCTTTTCTCGGTTGATTCATCTCTTCTAACATCAACTCTCGAATAGTTTTGCTTTTATTTTTTGACATGTTGATGTCCCTTAACTTATAGCGCACCTGGACTTTTTTAATAAAACAAACAAAAAGAAAAGTTACTAAAACTAATAAACTAAATAAAAATAAAAGAGTGTAAGAAAATAAAAACAAAACTCACCAATCCCCGACAACGGCGCCAAAACCTTGTTTCATGAAAAGTGATGCGCAATTTGTTCAAGTATACACGTCGCAAGTAATAAAGTGATATGTATATCAAGTATCGTCTCCACAGGGATTGATACTCGTCTTTTGGTCCTATCTTCTCGCACTGCAAAATAGATAAAGTAAAAACACAGATAAGTTGATTGGAAGAGTTTTATCTAACTAAAAACATATAAGATAAATAGATAGGATGAATAAGAGAGAAGATTAGGCCAGGTTAAGTTGTTTCGTAGTGTGGAATCCAATTGACTTGTCTCCATCTTTGCATGTAACGAACACACTGATGCCCCTGCAGTGACGTCCCTGCCGCGGCCGCAATGATTGAAGTTTCTACCGCGATAATCCCTTGCTCTTGGCAAATGCTGTTAAGGTTCGGCAAAGCGTCCTTTGATGGTTCCTCCTTATCCTTAAGCTCAGAACACTTGTTGATGAATGAACCTTGATTATACCTCCCGGCGTGAACCAAAGACAAACACCAATGATGTTTACGCTTCTCTTAGCTGCCGAAACTCTTAACATATCCCTAGGTCGAGTTAGCTAACACCACGTGGGGTGATAACCATGCTTATTCGTTTCGTGAGTTCAACTCTCCCGATATTGAACAAATAGATAACCTCACAAACCTTCTCCTGAATAGAATGCAAGAATGGTTAAAACCAAGAATAAGCAAATCTTAACTTTATTGCATTAAAAACTTAAACAAAATACAATTGTTTTCCCACAACTACTAAACAAAACAACCCTAACTTAAGAATTAGAAGGTGCTAAGCCTCTCAAACTCTCAATATTCGACATCTCTCCTCTTGAGCGAAGGGTCCTTTATATAGGAGGAGGTGTAAGACAAAGTCCTTGGATAGGAAGTTAAGTTGGAGTTGGACTTGTCTTCATTAAAGAGGTGAATCTCTTTAATTTAATGCATTTAATCCTCTTTGGCTGAAATCCATCTTCAACCTTCCTTCTATGCTTTCGTCATCTTCTCATGCTCCGATCGTCATGCAAAGTGTGTAGAAAAATTCAGCGTTTACAGCTCTACAAGTCGACTACCATTTTGCCCATTTTTTCCTCTAGCGGAATGCTGCCGCGGCCTGGCCTTTTGCTGCCTCGGCATTGGTCTGCTCTGCAAGGCTTCATCAGCTTCCCTTAGTAGAAGCTGTCATGTGGCTTGGCTCGATCAGGGTTTGTTGTCTGCTAATTTTGCCTCATCTTCCCTCCTACTTTTTGTGTTGTGGCGGCATCTTCCTACTCCAACAGTCTACAACCCTAAAAAATATTAATCATGCATTAAATAATACATTTTTCATAGAATAAGCAGAATATAAGGCTCAAAGGCATAAATAATGAAACATATGGATGAAAGGCCATAATGCAACTCAAATGGGTGTAGATTGAGTGATAATTGCCATGTAAAAAGGGTGAAAATATAAAACTTTTAAGCACTTATCAGTAGGAAGTCTATCGAGTATTGACATCCACCCAATTATGACATATTTTGGATGTACAATGGAAAACACAATAACCTTTGTCACATCACTTTGTTCTTTACCTACTAAACTTCCTCTTAAATCCAACTAGCCTTTACTTCAGACCAGCTTTGAATCGAGGAGAAGACCAAAGCTGCTTCGGTTCTCAACTTTAGGAGCTTATTCATTATCTAGCTAAAATCTACTTTTGGTTTAACCTACAAGAAATCGGCCCCTTTCATTATATACTCATGTATCCAAGAAACCCACAATGATCCTTGGTTAGCCAAAATATTTCGAATGAAAGTCAATAAGCATGATTTTGACCAACACTCTAAATCCTTCAGACTCAAACCCCCTTTAGACTTTAGGGAGCAGATTTGCTTCCATATCACCCTTGCTTCTTTGACTGAGCTGTCACAACATTTTCAAAAGAATCGAGAACAAAGTTGCTTGATTCTTTTAATCACTATCTTGGGAAGGGAAACCTGCATGCACTAGTAGTTTGATATACTACAGAAGACTTATTGAATCAATTGGAGCTTACCCCCTATAGCTGAGTCTCTTCAACGACCAAAGCCTCAACTTCTCTACAATCTTCTCAACTTCCATGTCACCAAAAGAATTCTCAGATAAAAAACTCGTAGCTTTCCCACTTTGAAGCTTGTATTGCTCACCACATCAACAATACAATCAACACACATACTAGAAACAAGAAGTTCGGATTTAGAGGCATTCAACTTCAAACCTGAAATATTATGGAAGACATATAATATACTCATTACTCCTAGAATCGAATATATATCCCCCTTGCAAAATATTAAAAGGTCTTCCGCAAAACATAAATGGGTAAGGGAAACCCTTTTACACTTTGGATGAAACTTGAATACTCCTTTCAGAGCTACATAATTCAACATGACAGATGAAACATTCATCATATGGACAAAAAGGTAATGTGATATGGGTCACCTTGTCTAATACCCCTTTGAACTTTATAAAACCCCACGAGACTGCCATTAAATGAGATAGAGAATCGTGATGCAGTAACACATGCATTGATCCACTTTCAAAATTTCTCAGGTGACCTCATTGCCTATGGCACTTTAATAAAAAACCCAATTAATGAAGTCAAAAGCCTTATAGAGATCCACCTTAAGAGCACACTTGGAGGGATAAAGAACTTCTATTATAACTGTAAAATGTTCATAAGTTTTATATTTTGTATGCATTTCATCTCATATTATTGCTATTCTTAAGTGCATTTTAGGCATATTTAGGTACATGCAAGCATTATTTACAATATTCTTTACTTTACCTTGTTTCTATTGAATATCTTTGATTTAGTAAGAAAATATATTGTTTTAGTTTAGTTTTAGTTTCAGATGCTATAAGCTATCCGGAGGAAGAGAAATCAGAGGAGCGGATGCTGAGGCAGCAAACCAAGGAGTTGTACTGAAGTAGTTCAACATAGAGAGAGATGCTGCCGAGTAGCTATCCCGCCATACCTGCCGCCCAGGGCAGCAACTTGAGGAATTGGTGAAGTGGAGTGCGATCGGTAGAGCATAATTTGTTGAGCCCATCCACATAATTTATTGATGCTAGAAACAACAGACAGAGCCGCCAAAGGAGAAGATCAAGGCTTACTTGCGGCACAAGGCAACGACAAGAAAAATCCAAATTAAAGTCAAAGAAGTCAAATTTAAAGATTGCATTTAATGCAAAATCTACTTTATCATGAGGAAGACTTCTACTCCAAAGAGGACTTGACCTAGGCCATGCCATATATATATATATATATATATATATATATATATATATATATATATATATATATATATATATATATATATATTTGATCATATTTTGTATTTTAGACATCTTAGAATCCCCCTAGTCGGCAATAGCTTAGGTTTCTCTTGTGCTTCCTTGCCGCTGCTATGTTCTAAATTCTCTAGGGTTTGGGTTGTGTTGTAAAGTAGTTTGGAGAACGATTGTTTAAGTTCAAGTTTGTTATTACAATAAATTCAAGGTTTACTTATTTCATGTTCTTCATTGTTTGCAATTGATTTTGAAAGATCGATTGTGAGCAATCCATTTGTTTGGCATCGAGAGAGTCAAACTCACAAAAGAAGTAAGCACGATCTCATCCATACTAGGTGTTGATCAATCCAGCATAGACATAGGTTTGGTTTTAAAGCGGCTAAGAGATGACGAACCAAAGGTTGTTGTTCATTGTACGATTCACGCAGACGGGTATTATCTGCAGTGGGTATCAACAGTATTATGACTTAAACATAAGCAGAATCACTTCAGAAGCGTTTTGTCGAGCCTTGAAGGTTTGCCGAACTTGCCGCAGAGCCATTCACCCATTCCACCTGTCGAGGCAGCGAAAGTTGTTGAAGCATCAATCTGCCATCTTCCACCGAGGCAGTAGAGTCTGGCAGCGCAATACAACTTGACTTATTCAATGCAATTTCACACTACGAAGCAACATAACTTGACTCATTCTATCAACCTGAACTCTTCCTTAAATTACTTGTGTTTATTTACTTTTCTTTTAAACAAACTGAAACTTAATTGTGCATTTACATATTCTTTGTGCAGGGATTTACATTCGAATTTTGCTGTCCAATCCTCATGGGAGACGATATCATTTGTACTATAACATGACAAGAGTGTGCACTTGCGCTCATAATTGGAAAATATCCAAACACTCTACAATTTTTTTGGCACCGTTGCCGGGGATTGGCAACAGTAAATTCATCTTTATTTTTTTGCACTTTTATTTTATTGCATTTAATTTCAATTTTTATTTTTCCTTTTTATTTGAAAAAAAAGAAAAAAAGGAAAAAGGAGCAATACAAGCCCTCGAAAAAGCTAAGGATAAAGGAAAAGCAGAGGAAGTCATGCATAACGGCCAAGACAACAACCCTGTTAACAATGCCTAAGACGGCATGGACGGGCAGCAAGATCTTCCGCATGGGCAGCAGCCCCTAATCCAGCCCAGATAACAACAGTATGTGCGCACCACTAGGGACTACTTGGAGCACGACTTCAGAGGATTTGATCCCACTGTGGCAGAACCTTAAATTGAAGCAGATCACTTCGAGCTGAAACCAGTATTGTTTAACATGATAAACATATTGGGGCAATTTGGAGGAACTACCACGAAAGATGCTCGATAGAACTTGAGGGAGTTCCGTGACATTTGTAAAGCTTTAAGATACATAGAGTCCATCAAGATGTGCTTAAGCTGAGACTATTTCCCTATTTACAGAGGGATATGGCAAAACAATGGTTGAATAACCAACCAGCAGGATCGTTTAACACTTGGACGAAGTTGTACAAGGACTTCCTTGACCATTTTAGCCCTTCAAACGTAATTGACAAGTTAAGAAACAAGATCACTGCATTTCGATAAGGGGATGATGAATCGATGTATGAAGCGTGGGAACGGTACCAACAGATGCTAAACAACTGTTCGCTTCACAGTTTTCCAACCTGGACTCAAGTGTCAATGTTCTACAATGGAGTCAATCAACCGAAGAGAATGATGCTTGACGCTTCAGCCAATGGAATCATCCTAGACAGACCACCCAAGGAGGCACTACAGATTCTGAACAGGATCGTGAAAAATGACTACAAGTTCCCTACAGCCCGCCGCAGCGGCGTGAGGCGGTTAGCTGTTGCGAACGAAGTAGAAACCATTAAATATGTCACTGCCCGCCTAGATAAACTAACACAGCTGGTGATGAATATGGCCAAACCCACTAGGAAAACATATGAGGTCAAAGATGTAGAGCCCTTCTGGGATGAGTGTGAGGGCAACCATGATTCCTCCGAATGCAACGAATCTACCAATTTCATGGGGACATATGAGAGGAACATCAGGACCAACACCAACGCGTACAATCTGGATGGAGAAATCATCCAAATTTCCTTTGGAGTAACCCTAACACAGCTGCAAATCCAACCCATCAACTAGGAGGATATCAGCAGAACCTGTCCCAGCAACAACAACATAATACGAACAATAATTCACTTGAATCTACTTTACATACTTTTATATCTCGCACTAGTGATTTTATTGTTCATACTAATAAATTTATTGACAAGGCTGAGTCCTTCATGGACAGGACTGAGATGCGGCTGCAAAATTAGAAGGCAACAATCAAAAACCTGAAGACCCAGTTCGGGCAGTTCACTCAGATCATAAACAACAGGTTAATGGGTGCATCATCCAACAACATAAAGGCCACAACAAAACCCACTTATGAGCAATGCAAAGCAATAACGATAAGAAGTGGGAAATAATTGGATGATCCCATAGTTGAGCATCCAAAGAAATAGCAACCAGAACAGCCCGCCACAACAGCACCATAAACTGAGGCCCAAGCAGATGACAGCAGCCCTGAGACAGATGATTCTGAACCCCCACAGATCAGATTTCCATGTAAGGAACGCATCTAGGACATCTGTCTGCCACCCCCCAAAGACTTAAACAACAAAAGCAAGAGCACTAGTTCAAGAAATCTATGGATATTCTTAAACATGTGCACATCAATATTCCACTTGTGGAAGCCATATGCAAAGTATTTGAAAGATATGGTTTCCAAGAGAAGGAGAGTTGGGGAATTCGAGACGGAAGCTGTCACTGAAGAATGCATGGCAATGCTACATAACAAGGTGCCGCCCAAACAGAAAGATCTGGGCAGCTTCATAATTCCATGCAAGATAGGCAGCAACCATGATATGAGAGCTCTATGTGACCTAGGAGCAAGCATTAATCTGATGTCCAAGGCTGTCTTAAACAAAATAGAAATTGGAAAAGCAAAACCAACCTCCATCATGCTCCAATTAGCTGACCATTCCTTTGTGCAACCGAAAGGAGAGTTGAAGATATCCTTGTATGAGTGGGCAACTTCATTTTTCCAGCTGATTTCCTTATCTTGGACTGTGAGGCAGACGAAAACACCCCTATCATTCTTGGGAGACCATTTTTAGCCACGGGCAGACCATTAATAGATGTAGAGAATGGGGAACTCATAATGAGGGTTAACAATCATAACATAAAGATACATGTTTTGCAACCCATGAAACCAGCCAAGGAAAAAGAGGTATGTCAAGACACACATGCCTCCAAGGTCAGCACAGAAATAGAGCAAGGCAGCAGCCGCCAGGGAAGAAAGCAGGGCAACAACATAGACCCCAAGGAGCAAGATGACCCACCTGGACGAAAAGCAAAACACAACCAACTCAGGATGTGGTTATGTTTGGGAGATGCATCTCAATGCACTCCCAACATAACTTAATTTATTTTTTTCATTCTTTTTATTTTTTATGTTTTAGTATTAGATTTTAATTTATTGTAATTTATTTTCCATGTTATTTTTTTTATTTTAAGTTTTCTTTATTCATTTAATTATTTTTATTTCAGGTTTAGGAATAAATAAGCAGGATCAAGAAGAAAGCCCAACAAGGAGCCCGCCCACCATGCCGCCGAAGCAACCGAGGGCAACCCAACGACCAAAACGCGTAATAGCTAGAATACCGCTAATGGCTAGCCGTCAACGGCTACAGTGTAACGGGCATTTAATCCCGTAACATGCACCGAAAAATATGCCTGTTAGGAATTTAGTGCCGCCACGGAATCTCTCAACAACCTCTATATATACCTCACTATTTCATTCATTTTCTTCACTTCATCTCCTTGTTTACATCTTCTTCGTCAACCTACTTTCTTACTATTTTCTATTTTCAGTTTAGTTTCAGAATATAAACCGTTTCACCACTATGACATCATCACAATCCAAACCCCCTTTTCAGCGATTCTTCTCTGAATTAGATCAAAAGAGACACATAACACAATTCACATATCGATCAGTATAGGAAGAGCAAGGGTTTCACCACTCGCAACAAACAGGAGACGTAGGTCTCGAGCCTGCCCTCTATGAGAAGGATGGGAGATTTTCACCAAACAACCCGACGTGGAAATTATCACACTCGTTAGAGAGTTCTACGCCCACCAACCCCGCCCAAAAATATCGTTTGTCTTCGTCCGAGGGGAGGCAGTAAAACTCAACGCCACCACCATTAACAGATTCTATGGGCTGGAGATGGACGATAATCCCCATGAGGAATGGCGACAGACATTGACAGTAGGGGCCTACAACAGAATGAAGGAGCGGCTATGCGAACCAAACACCCCATGGTTGGAAAAGAAACACAGTGGGTCTGTGCAGCGCCGCCGTATGTTGTCGGAGGTAATGTTGTGGAACACCTTCATCAAAAGACGCCTGAAGCTCACCTTCCACAACTCAACAGTTGATCGATCTCATCTCGTCCTGATCCACTCGATTATGAACAATTGGCCGATCAACGTGGGAGATATAATTTGTAAAGAAATCTACAGCTGCTACAGAAAGTCGAAGGGCAGGCTCTATTTTCCCTCCCTCATCACAGGATTGTGCGCGAACTTCAACATCCCCACTGACTCCAAGGATGTGATGACACCATCAAGGGAGGGCTGGATCAGAAAAGTCAGGCTTTAGATGATACATGCGCCTGAAACAGAGCCAATCACACCATCCCAACCATCTGTCGCCCACACAACCACACCGGTAGCAAGAGGCAGCACTGAGGCTGCCCAAAACCCTGAGGACATCCAGCTGCTCCACACACAGATCGAAAGCAACAAGAGAATTGAGTAGCAGCAGTTGACCTTCATGAAGTACGTGAGGGAAGTTCAAAAGGCCTTTCTAGCCTATCTTTTGAAAAAGTTTCCTAACGACGGCCCATCACTGCCTAAATACCTAGAGGAACAGCCCGCCACAGCTGAACTAAAAGAGGCTACACCACCAGATGTTGTTGGCCGCCATACTGCCTTTCGTCGCTAGATGCCTTCGCCCGCAAGATACTCGTCATACTCAGCCACCTCCTCTTCCCACACGGTGACAGACACTCTTGAAAGGCATCACCAACAATTCTCTTCAGCCACCACAACGACAACGGAAGAGCTACACCCTTCCAAGGATTCTGTGCAGCATATGGCAGAAACCAGGGAACCAATGGCCACAGTAGAACCATCGGCAGAGCCCATGGTGGAACCAAGCAGGAAAAGGAAGCGACATATAATCTCGGCCGAGCCGGAGGATGAGGACTAAAAAATTGAACCGGTTCACACTAAAGCTCCTCGCCCTGCGAGAGTCTAGTCGCCGCGCAAAACAAAGAATTATCCCGCCAAGCCTACTGTCAGGACCTCTGTCAGCCGTCGCCTGATCAACCAATCATCATCTTCCTCCTCTGCCTCAAAAACTCCAGCATCATCTCCATCATCAGACAACTTTTAGCATTATGTTTTATTCCCCCTCTTATTTATTGTTTTTCTGTTTTACTTATTTTTTTTCTGCACTGAGAGCAATGCCCATCTAGAGTTTGGGAGATTAGCACTCATCTATTATTCAGGCATACTTAGATCATTTAGTTGCATATGTATTTGCCTTTAAATTAATCAAAAGAAAAAATTGTTAGAACTTATGGCTATGATAGGATAGCCAATAATAAATTTTTCGCAACATTAAATAAAAAGAACTTAATTTTGGGGAAAGCATAAAAAAAAACTTAGAATTTTTCTATGATTGCCAAAAATCATAAAAACTATTGTTACTTGCTGAATTTGAGTGAATTTCTGATAAACATTGCATGCTTGAATTATTTGTAAAATTCTAACATGGTTACGGGTAGCTGCCGCGGAAGACAATAAACAGAAAAAGAAAAGCACTGCCACGACATGAACAAAGAAAGATATGTTGTTTTACCATAGAGGTGCCCGAAACAGGCACTAGGAAGAATCATGTGCTAAGGACACTCCGCTACTATCAAAGTCCATATATCTAAAAAAAATTGAAGTGACGGAAAAATTAACATGAGTGAATGAAAGTCTTCACGGGATGACTCTACTCAATGGGTTCGGGGTTTTGTAGTTTTCTCCTATCTTAATTTCAGGCCTAAAGAGTAGTTGTGATGAGTTGAAGCCCTTACTGCCATGATTGTAAATTATGCTTAATTGTGCTGCCTCGGCAGCAACCTTATATTACCTTGACAACATCTTTGTTTACTTAGAATATTCTTCAGATTCAGCTTGTACATAGTTTCTGCACACACTGCACTAGCATTATAGTTTAATTTTGAGGTAATTCGTGTTATTTTCCTTTCACCAAACTAATGATAGGTGCCACAACCTTGAAGTTCGAAATCAAGTTTAAAACATGTTTTTCTTTCTGATTAGTGTGAAATCAAGTTTAAAATAAGTCTTATATTTTGTATGCATTCCATCTCATATTATTGTTATTCTTAAGTGCATTTTAGGCATATTTAGGTACATGCATGCATTATTTACAGTATTCTTTACTTTACCATGTTTCTATTGAATATCTTTGATTTGGTAAGAAAAGATACTATTTTAGTTTAGTTTTAGTTTCAGATGCTAGAAGTTGTCCAGAGAAGAAATCAGAGGAGCGGATGCTGAGGCAGCAAACCAATGAGTTGTATTGAAGTAGTTCATCATAGAGAGAGATGTTGCCGAGTAGCTGTCGCTGCCATACCTGTCGCCCAGGGCAGCAACTTGAGGAATTGGTGAAGTGGAGTGCGATCGGTAGAGCATAATTTGCTGAGTCCATTGAGCCCGTTTACTCAATTTACTGATGCCAAAAACAGCAGACAGAGCCGCCAAGGGAGAAGATCAAGGCTTGATTGCGGCACAAGGCAAAGACAAGAGAAATATAAATTAAAGTCAAAGAAATCAGATTTAAAGATTGCATTTAATGCAAAAGCTACTTTATCATGAGGAAGACTTCTACTCCAAAAAGGACTTGACCTAGGCCATGCCCTATATATATTTGATCATATTTTGTATTTTATACATCTTAGAGTCCCCCTAGTCGACAATAGCTTAGGTTTCTCTTGTGCTTCCTTGCCGCCACTATGTTCTAAATTCTCTAAGGTTTGGGTTGTGTTGTAAAGTAGTTGTGAGAGCAGTTATTTAGGTTCAAGTTTGTTATTACAATAAATTCAAGGTTTGCTTATTTCATGTTCTTCACTGTTTTCAATTGCTTTCGAAAGATCGATTGTGAGCAATCCATTTGTTTGGCATCGAGAGAGTCAAACTCACGAAAGAAGTAAGCACGATCTCATCCATACCAGGTGTTGATCGATCCAGCCTAGACATATGTTTGGGTTTAAAGCGACTAAGAGAGGACGGATCAAAGGTTGTTGTTCATAGTACGATTCACGCAGACGGGTATTATCTGCAGCGGGTATCAACAGTATTCTGACTTAGACATAAGCAGAATCACTTCAGAAGCTTTTTGCCGAGCCTTGAAGGTTTGCCAAACTTGCTGTCGAGCCATTCATCCATTCCACCTGTCGAGGCAGCGAAAGTTTTTGAAGCACCAATCTGCCATCTTTCGCCGAGGCAGCAGAGTCTGGCAGCGCAATACAACTTGACTTATTCAACGTAGTTTCACACTACGAAGCAGCATAACCTGACCCATTCTATTAACCTGATCTCTTCCTTAAATTACTTGTGTTTATTTACTTTTCTTTTAAACAAACTGAAATTTAATTGTGCATTTAAATATTCTCTGTGCATGGATTTACATTCGAACTTGGTTGTCCAATTCTCGTGGGAGACGATATCTTTTATACTATAACTTGACAAGAGTGTGCACATGCGCTCATAATTGGAGAACACCCAAATGTTCTACAATAACCCTTCACTAGCTCTTGTGCAAGAAGGATGTTATCCGCAATGCTTCTCCCTTTTATAAAGGTAGATTGGTTAGAAGACACCATTTCAGGGAAAGACTCGACCAACCTCGAGACTAATACTTTGGTGATGGTCTTAAATACCACTGAGCAACAAGAAATAGGAGAAAAGTCTTGGGTCTCAAAGCATTAGTCACCTTGGGGACCAAGGCAATGGAAGTGAAATTAAAAGCGGGTAATAGTGAAGTCTGAAAAAAGAACTGCACAACCCTAGTGAAGTCCCCTCCAACTATATCCCAAGCAACTAAAAAAATAGCATTAAAGTCATCAAGGCAAAGGCTCTTATCCTTTCTTTTCTTAAACAGACCTTTTTTAATCTCACCATCTATAATAGGTCTATTTAAAACTTCAACAGAAACTGTAGGAAGGATACTTTAACAAATCTGTTAAAGACTCAATAGAGCAACCCAGGACAACCTCATTCTTTCTACGAATCAGCCAAGTAAAATATTGAATCATCTCAGAGGCTTCGAATGGTTCAAATCTATTCCCTTCATCATCCACAAGCAATTTGATAGTACTCTTTTTATTTTCGTTGCTGACATCATTATAAAAAAATTAGAGCCAACATCCCCTCATGAATCCATTGCACACGAGCTTTTTGCTTGAGAAAAGATACTCTAGCCTCCTCTACCAGCTTAGATTGTAAGAAAGCTTTTGCTATAAGGTCCACATTTGCACCAGACATATTAGCTAATTGTTGAGCCTCCAACAGTTTTCTTTTCTGAATTACCTTCCTAGTTAAGTCATCAAAATGGGCCTTATTGAACATCTTTAAGAAAATCTTTAGCTTTTTGAATTTTAAGAACAATACATGCTTAAGATTACCCACCCACAGCCTCAGCCATCCATGAGTTTGCAACAACAATTTTTTGAAGTCAGGGTGTTTAATCCAGAAATTAAAATTTTTGAAAGGCTTGGGCCCATTCATTGAATTCTCCTTAATAGGTCATATCATGCCAGGACAATGATTAGATATACCTGGAGCCAAGAATTCCACAAAAGAATTGGGGATTGCATGGATTCAAGAAGAATTCACCAGAATCCTAACAAGCTTTTTTGCCAAAAATTCCTCGTCCTGCTTTTTGGTCCAAGTGTACACAAAGCTATTGAAATATAATTTATGTTAGAAGTGAGATTTGAACCCGCGACCTCGTTAAAGGACCAAAAATTGAGCCTGGCACCTTAGACCACTTGACCATCCTAAGCACTATTTAATTAGGTTGTTGTACTTAATTTATACCCACACGCGCACGCACACACATATATTTGGAGAATGTCAAGTTTTGATATATGTGTTTTGATAAAATGTTCAATGTAGTAGTTGTATTTTTAAAATGTCTGATGTGATACCTATATTTTCAAATTGTTTAATACGGTACATATAAAATTGTTTATTGTGATAGTTTATTTTAACAAAATATCTAATGTGGTACTTGAACTATCATTATGTGTATTGTTATGGTACATGTGAAGTTTCACTAATTGATTTGACACTTACGAACAATGTTCAATTGTCATGATACTACACAAAATAATAGTTCATGTACAACACTTACTAATGTTAACTTAGGTATCATAATAATATACGAGTACTAAATTGGTGATTTTGAAAAAGTACATGCACCACATTTGACCTTTTAAAAGTGCATGTTTTAATTATTTATAGAGAGATATTATATTCCGAAGGCAAATGTCGGAATTTGAACACATACAAGATGAGACAACATAAACATCCTTCACCATAGAACATTTAATGAATCTCTAAAATTACACGTTTTACATTAGACATTTTTATCAAAATACATGCATTATATTTGATATTTTGTTAAATAACATATACCACATCAAATATTTAAAGTACATATATTACATTAAATATTTTGTTAAAATATTGTTCAAAAAATATTTCGTTAAAATACATATACTATTTGATATTATCATATGAATATTGTGCATTGAATATATGGTTTTTTGTGTTAAAGAATATATAAAAACGTACCTCCTGTAATTAGCTTAGGAAACAGATTCGGATGGTAATGGGGTTCAGAGTCCATAATTTTAGAAAATCAATATTTAGAATTTCAAAAGTTATAAAAGTTTTGAGTTCCATAAAAATGTTAAATATTCTTATTATATTTTAAATATTTTTAATTAAGTCTCCTTTATAAAACTTTTAATATTCTCATTAAGTAATGAAATTATTAAACAAAATTTGTTAAACTAATATTTTAATTAAACTCTTTAAAAAAATTAAATTTAAAAAAGGGTAAAATTCATAAATGATCACTAAACTATCCCAGAATATTCATTTTGATCATCTAACTTTCAAATATTATAAAATGATCATTAAATTTTTATTTTTGTTACAAAATGATCATTGAGCCATTAACTTCCGTTAGAAGGGTGGCATGAAAATAAGAATATTTTTATAATAGCATATTTAGTACTTCATATTTATAAATTCAGTCATATTTCAGGAAAAAAATCAATAATTTTAGCCATTATTATTTATACTTTATCAATTTTGTCCTATTTTCAAATATATTAATATATTAAATTAACACGTTTCACCATATGGTTGGAGCAAAAAATATTAAATTATTTATAATTAAAACTAAGAACAAATTGATAGAAATTGTAAATAATGAGTGCTAAATTTATTAAAGTTTTCTCGAAATACGACTAAACTGATTGAATGTATAAATATGGAGAACTAAGTGTGTTGTTATACAAATTTTCTTAAGTGGCACGTCACTCCATTAACCAGGGGTGTTTAAAAATATTCGATCCGATTATCCGTTGATCCGATCCGAAAATGTAGATATTCGATCTGATTTTTATTTTCGAATTAGATATTTGATCCGAATTTTTATTTTCCTGATCGGATACGGATCACAATATATCAAGTTTCAGATTATCCGAAATTCTGAAATATCCGAAAATTTAAATTTTTATAGATATAAATCTTGTTATATTTAGTAATTTAATGCTTGTTATATCAATAAATTCAAAAAATAAAAAAATATTAATCTTGTTATATTTGACAATTTGTTAATTTTTTATTCAAAAATCTAAAATTTGCATAGATACGACCGTCAAATTCAAAAAACTACTTAAATCAAATTATATATTATCTGAATATCCAGATATTCAATTTTTTCGGATCGAATACAAATCGCTATTTTACCAATATAAAATTTCGGATCAGATCGGATCCAATATCCGAAAATGAACACCCCTACAGTTAACTGCTCAACCAAACTATTTTGTAACATTTGAAAGTTGGATGACGAAAATCAACATTTTGATTTTTGAGATAATTTAATGATCATTTGTGAACTTTACCCTTTAAATAAATTCCTTCAAATATGGGTGAGAAAAACTCGAATCGAACAACTCGGCTTAATTTCACTTAAATTTTTTTAAATAAAGCTTGATTTATAAGATAAGACTTTTCAACCCAAATTATTTTAACTTGATTTGATCTTATCTAAAACTACCTTCAAAGTGTAAAAAAATAACATAATAGTAAATGCAATTTGTGTGAGTTTGCTGCTTTTGTGAATTGTGACTGCCAATCACATCCATAGCTGCGCGATCAACGATGCTTATGCTTACAAAGATCAATTTCCAGCGTTTTCAAGCTATCAATCCCAATCTTTTGTTATGATCAAAAAAAAATCCCAATCTTTTGTTGTGGTTGCATTTTTTGTCATAATATATTTTCTTTACTTTAATTCGAAAAAGACATGAAGTCTTTTTTTTTTCTTTTTCAAAGAAGGTATATGTCAAACTAATCATGTATCTCATTTGTGTATGACATTAATTTTATGTATAATAATAAATTTATTTTGAACTTTCATACTTTTGATCAATTTGATTTTAAAATTTTAGAAAAAAAAATTAGTATTTAAAAGTAAAAAGAAATTTGACTATTAACGAACACAATGAATGATCCCAATGGAAAATTGAAATATCACTATTTTTAAGAGATTTATATTTGTTTAGTATGTGTGCAGAATGTACATGAATTTATGATTTAATAAAAAGAGTAATTACTAGCATGAGACCAAAAATGCTAAAAAAAAAGACTATAACATTTTTTTAAAAAGAAACAATATATTTTTTTAGAGAAATATTAATTGAAATATTAAATTTGAACAATGTTGACATGACAACCCACACGACAGTCCATTAAAATAATTTTTAGTATTTTTTAATATTTATTTTTTAATTATTTATTATAAATGATAAATAATGTCATATTAACATGAAGTACACATAGATTATCACGTACGTTGCCATATTAGTATCATTAAAATTTAATATTTTAATTAATATTTTCATAAAATGAAACTCTTTTCAAAAGTTTATGGCCAAATTTAATTAAAAATTAAAGGATCAAATTGATAAAAAATATAAATATTTCATCCAAAAATCATTGGTGTCAAATCCAATGTGGGGAAATTCCTTTGATGGAAGTATCGCCAACAATCTCAATTATTGATTTACTTCAAATGACATAGCTTTGTTGACAAAGGAGGACATTACTTTGTTCCTATACCTACATATGATGCAATCTTACCTTAACTTTTTGGTAAAATTTTGATACACAAACGGTGTAAAATTAATTTTATACAAGCTTGTATATATATTTATATTATAAAACCTAAAATATAAATTCTCAACTCTAACCCTAAAAAACTAAGCCCTAAACACTATACCATAAATTCTAAACCCTAAAACATACATAACTAAACTTTAAATCTCAAACTACACCCTTAATCCCTAAAACTAAAAGACTCATATAAACTAAAGTTTAAAAGGACATTATATTGAAGTTTTTCTCTTAACTTTAATGCATAATGTTTTTTTTGGCCATACACATTAATTCTTAGCAAAGTTATTCTTCCTTGTTTTTTTGTTTCAATGTTCTTTGACCACAAAAATAAGCACTATATCCCTTAAGTAATGTTAAGAGTTCGAGTTTTAATGTTATGAATGGAGAAAATGAGTTAGGAGGGCCGCCCCATAATAAGCCTCTACCGTACTTGATCTGAATTACTCGGTCAATGAATTAGATGCAAGTGGTTAAACCAAAAAAGTATTTCTATTCTTTTATGTTATCTTATGATTTTTTTTTCTACAAAATTATGGGTTTGAAATAGGTTAAAATGAGGTGTTTACTGATGTACTTATGACTTTAATTAATCAAAATAATAATTGAACTTATTTTAAATTCTTGAAAAAAATCGACCCCTTCAAAGAAATGACAAACAAAGGTATAGTTAACTTATATTCAATATATATATATATATATTTATCAAATTACACTATGTAAAACTCAATTAGTTTTACACTAATTCATCACTATTGGATGAGTGAAATGGGTGGATGAGATTAATAGTTGGATATGTGAAGATTATCACTTGAGAAAAAAAGTAATGAGTTAATCTCATCCAACCATTTTACCTATCTAATGGCCATGAATTAGCGTAAAACTAATTGAATTTTATATAGTGTAAGTGGATCCTAACACTATATATATATATATATATAAAAACTATTTAAAATATAACTTGCTTTGCTTTTCTGAGTCTTCGTAATCGATGTGGATTATCTTTAAGAGATAATTAATACGTATAAACGTTTAAATCCATTGAATATAATTCTAGTTCTGAATTAGTGGTTTACTTCTATAAATAAATCTTCTCCTTTGTTTTTATTATTTTAATTTAGTACATATATAGTAATGGGATAAACTTGGGCATATTAATGCTTCATTAATGTATTACCCTTCATGACAAAGTCGTGAAGAAATAAAGAACATCTTTATCAACAATGAAAAAAATTTTGACAACGCGATTTAATCAATAAATATTTCTACATAAAACATATAAAAATATCTATTTATATTTAATGTGCGACCAACACATAAATTAAAATATTGATATTGAACTCTTATGATACCACTTGTGGTACCATGTTACTCAACTTGCGGATACTTGACCTTCACAGATTGGGACACGTATCAAATTTTTTTTTTTGTTATTCAAAGACAAATTATGTACAATTAATGATGAATCGGATATATGTAATTATGAAATATATATATATATATATATATATATATATATATATATAATTAAAGACTAACGCTAATACTTTCTAACTTTACCAACAAAGATTATCCATCGTAAAGAAGCAAAAACAAAAATTAGAAAATACTAATAGTTATTAGTCACCACAAATAATCTGATAACATATTACTTTTCCGATGAATAATTTTTCAAAGAAATGTATCAATAATTTCCAAGAGTTGTTACATTGCGTTCTTTAGGATCAGAACCAGATGTAGAGTTCATATGAAAGAAAAACTAATTTTGTTTATAAATAAGTACTATTTTAAGACAATAATTTTAGGCAAATTAGGGGAGGTAGGAATATCCCAACACTCTAAATTATTGGCTCTAAAGAGGAATATGAAGCCGTCACACATCCTCCAACGTCATATCACATGTAAAACTTACGATTTTTTTTTAAAAATAAATAAGAACTAGTTAAAAAAAACCTTCATACCTGAATTCAAACGGAATAAAATTTAAGTATTAAAGGAAGATAAGAGTGTCCAAAAAAAATTTATTCATAGCCTTGAAAGTTCCAATACAATGCAAAGGAATTCAAAATTCCAGCAACTACATAGGCCCCAAACATAAGGCACCAAGCATGTGCACCAACTATAAGTCGACTAAAAACAAGAAGAATAACACCCATCGTCAAGAGCAGCAAAAAAATGAAGGAAGAAATGACTCTCAGTCTCCAACGATCAGTAAAACACTTAGGACTAGATAATTAGCACGAAAAATAATCGGGCCAGCAAAACTCCAAGAGAAATACTTTTAAATGGCAATTAAGCTGCAGAAGGGGCAATCCAGAATAGATGTAGAGACCTGCCAATTCCACTTTTCGCTAAGGAGTCCGCATCTGAGTTCGCGTCTCTACCAACCAAGTTAACCTGCCAATCTCAGGATTCACACCAAAAAAAAAAACAAATTTCCAGAATAATCACAAGAAAAAGGTGTGGAGCATCCTGCGGATTTGATAACCAACTGTAAACTAACAAGCTATCCGATTCAAGGATGAGACGCATGGGAAAATTCTCAAAAAAATTCAGGAAAATGGATCAGACTTCTTTAATCGCAAAAAGTTCAGCCGAGGTTGCATCCAAAGTCCCTGTTAGTTTAGCAAAGCGAGCCAAAACACGCCCCGGATGATCTCTCAATAGCCCACCAATCCCCGCTGCACCGAAACTACTCGATATAGTACCGTCGACGTTGAATTTCAGAGCGTTGAGCGAAGGAGGGCACCAATTGATTGGTAACTTTTGAGATGACGGAACAATTTTGATCAACGAGGGATTAGCGATAAAAGTGTTCTCTGAAATAATCTGATTCGGTCAATTACATTTACACCACCAACAGGTTCGAAGCACCGATAGATCAAAAAATTGGCCCTCGTCAACCACTTTTTGGTTGAACACTATCTCATTGCGAAACAACCAATTGACCATACAATCCCAAAGAAGGCCAACGCCCAAATTGAAAAAGATGACGGCTTAATTTGACAATGAAACCACAGATGGAGCAACTCGCCGAAAAAAACGAGGAATGGTAATGTTTACCCCCCACCATACACCCCATCTTTGCCACAATCTCCAAGAGACAGTGCAATGGCAAAATAGATGCGCAACCGATTCCTCGGTCGCTCCACAGAAGGGACACAGAGTCGAGTTGTGTAGGATGACCCATCGACGACTCAATTCTATTTTAGTAGGAATTCTTCCTAGAACCAGCCTTCAAGTGAAAAATTAGACTTTAGGTGGGACAAACTTTGACCAAACAAGTTTTCAAAATCCCTCTTTCGATGATGAAGCCGACGAAACTAACTCGCAATACTTTTTAGGCTCATAGAAGCCAGAAGAGTTTCCCAACCATCGAATCCTGTCAGAAGAAAGATATGAGCAGAAGCTTGAGATAATAGTTTGCACGAAACTTTCCTAAACTTGAGTTTCCCAGTCGAACAACAAACGCCTTAGCGGGATGTTCCAGAGCCAACCATCCTGCGATTTTATTCTAAATTCGCAAACCTTTCCAACTTTGTTGATGGCCAGAGCAAAAATTTGCAGAAAAGCGATGCATAAAGGAAGGTCCCCAACCCAACAGTCAAACCAAAATTCAATCAGCTTTTCGTCTCCTAGAATCGACCTTAAATTTTCGGTAAACACATCTGAGGTCGTTGCAAGCGGTTTCACTATGTTTTTTCATATCCAAGATATTTTCTGATTACCTGGAGGGGAAGGGGTAATGAGGAGTTATTGGATTCATACTTCGCAGAGATCACCTTCCTCCATAGGCTATCATGTTCACAACCAAATTGCCACACCCACTTGTTGAGAAGGGTGTGGTTTCTTACCTTGAGGTCGAAAAATCCAAGGTCGCCGAACTCAAATAGTCTGTAAATAGAGTCCTATTTGATCCAATAAATTGCTCTGCCACCTACTTTCCCCATAAGAATTTTGTATTTAATTTATTTTATTAGAGAACTAACCCCAGTCGGCATCTGGAACAAAGATAGATAGTAGATAGGTAAACTATTGAGAACCAATTTAATAAGGGTCAATCGACCAGAATGTAACAGAAGGTTGCCCTTCCAATTCGCAAGATAGATTTGAAATTTTTCGATTATGAGATTCCAAATTGCAGGGCTATTTTTTGCTACACCGAGAAGGAGCCCCAAATAGCCAGTCGGGAATGAACCAAAGCTGCACTTAATAGACTTGGCTAGAAATGCAGTATGACTTTCATCTATATTAACACCATAAACTTTAGAGTTTCTAGAATTGAGTTTTGAAACCCGAGATCGTCTTAAAAAATTTTAATTTTTTTTGATGTTCTTGATTTGTGTCTCATCCGCACTGAAGAAGATGATTAAATCGTCGGCAAATTGAAGATGAGTAATTGTTAGGTCCTTGTATTCAACTAAAATATCATTGAACAAACCCTTCTCAAAAGCTTATTTAGAGAAACATTGAGGGCTTCAGCTACAATAATGAACAAAAGAGGTGAGAGGGGACATCCTTGACGTAAACTTCTTTTTATACGAAACGGAGCAGTAGGAGACCCATTGATCAACACTGAGATATAAGCCATCGACACATATGAATGAATCCAATTGCACCATACTTGACCGAACCCCAACTTCCTTAACACGAACAGAAGAAAGGACCAATTAACAATATAGAAAGCCTTTTTAAAATTCGCTTTAAAAAAGGTGGCTTGGTCACCTCTCTTCCGCACCAAATCTACTAATTCATTGGCGACTGAAAAACAGTCCAAAATCTGCCGGCCTTTTATGAATGCGAATTGGTTTTCTCCAATTACTTCGTTGAGGCACCTCGAGAATCTCTTTAATATCACTCTTGCCAATAACTTGTACATACTTCCCACAAGGCTCATAGGCCTAAAGTCATCAATAACCTGAGGCAACTGAACTTTGGGGATGAGTGTAATGAAGTAGTAGTTGAGCAATAACTAAATACTTTTGCCAACATGGAAATTTGAAAAGAAATCCATAACATCTTCCTGGATGTATTCCAATATTTCTGTTAAAACTGTAAGTTGAACCCATTAGGGCCAGGGGCCCAAGAACCATCTGCCAACGATAGAGCTTCCCATACCTCAACCTTGGAGAAGGGTCGCTCAAGCCAATCTGTCGAACTCAGACTAATTGAGGGCATTCAGCAATCTCAACTACTCAGCTGAATTGTGTTGTAGAGACTATAGGCAGCCTTGAAGTGATTTTCAAAAGCAGTATAAATTTCCAAAGGAACTGAGAGAACATAATCCCCAACTCTTAAGGAAGAGACTAAGTTCTTCATCCTTCGTGCCAACGCCGAAGAGTGGAAAAATCTTTTGTTTCGGCCCCCTTCTGAGAACCACTTTAAGTGCGATTGCTGGAGCTAATCCCTCTCTTGTCTTCTATATAGCTGCCACAATTTTGACTTTAGAGAATATATTTCATCCCTAGCACCTGCAGGAGCAATACCTTGGCAAACATCCAACTCTAGCCTCTGTATTTTCTTTTCAAGATTCGATATAAAGTCACGATCAGCAGCTTGGATAGACTTCAGCCACTCTTTAGATCGAGCTTTACAGCATCTAAGCAGTCTTGAGATGCCTTTGCTCCGGCTTTTGTAACACACGACCTTGATGATGTATTCATAACCAGGTTCATCCACCCACGAGTTAAACCACTTGAAGGGCCTTGGAACCCATTTAGTGTCACATTGCTTTAAAACAATATGGCAGTGGTCTGAGATACTTCTAAGCATAGCAGAATGAACTAGATTAGGCCACAATACGAGAATTTCAGAAGACACAAGGAACCGATCAATCCTGCTAGCCATTGGAGGATTTAGGCCACCAAACCAAGTAAATGATGCACCACTCAGAGGAAGGTTAATAAGGTTGAACCCTTCAATAAATTCAGAAAAATCACTGGCGGGTCTCTAATTAAAACCAGAACCTACATTTTCCTCACTTGAAATAATTAAATTGAAGTCTCCTCCCATGATAATCGGGACATGAAAGTGAGTAAGCAGATTAGAGAGTTAAATGAAGAAATTCCTGCGCTCAACTAAATCATTAGGTGCATAAACATTCACTAAGCACGCTTTTACCTTTCACCTGCAGAGCTCACCAACAAGAATGATGAATCATTGTGATCTCAACTCTTTATCAACCGCAAAAAACTCAGATTCCAAATTGAGATTAACCCTCCAGAATGACCCATAGAAGGGGTGAACGAGAAGCCACCAAGCCTTGAACCCCACAAAGAACGAACTAAGTTGCCTTTGTAACACTGAATCTTGGTTTATTGTAACAAAATAACAGAAACATTACCTTTCGAGCACAATCTCTTAACCGCCCTCTTCTTTAACAGATTTCCTGACCCTCTGATGTTCCACAAAATTAAATTAGCAGAATTCATAACTAACCCAGACAACAACAACACATTCAACCGGAAATGGGAAATCAAAAAACCTCATCTTTGATACGCCTCAGATGGCTAACGACTTGGTCTTTTGAGGCATTGAACTTGAACCCAAGTAAATTTGCAACTTCAAACGTAGCCTCGGCTTCATCTTCACGTGAAGTACCATTAACTAATGAAGGATGTACTTGGGCGTTGAGCGATTTAGGAGAACCACCCGAGAAGGGGGAGACGGTGATTGCTGGGAGACAAGGTGAGAGATTCAGGGACGGTGGGTTCTGTAGATTGGTAGAAGTATTATGGGCTCCTAATACTTTGACGTATTTGGTCCTGAAAAGCCTTCAATCTGACTTGGAAGTTGGAACCAAGGAGACACGGTGATAGGGGTTTAGCGGACTTAATGAATCTAGGTTTTATGGTAAACAGGCTCGTGGCGTGATCTAAGACATGTGCAATGGGCTCACTAGAGCCAGAGGAGGAGTCGGAAAGACCTAGCCCCATAACAATAAAAATATTATGTAAAGAGTTAATCTTGTGGGTCCCGGAGCAATGAGCGCCCACCAATTCTGAAAAAGGTTTGGGGGGATTGATACCACATGTCGAGAAATGGACAGGGCTAACCACTTTAGGCTTCACACTGACACTATGGATCTCCACTTTCTTGGGACCAAGGAAATTAGTCGACTCATTAAGATCCAGGGAACAATCCTCGAAGCGATGGCAACCTGAAGCGTCGCTATGTAACTCCAGATGCCCGCCGTCAATCCAACATCGGTTGTCTTTGAATTCAGACGTAGAAATCCTAATATCGAATTTTCCCCCGTTTACTAATATTGAAGCACTTGCTGGGATATCAGAAACCGATCCCACCCCCAGGAGAACTTGAGCACAGTCGAATATGTTCCTGTTAAGAGTATCTTCATTGATATTTACCACATTTCTCCAAGTGCAAACAATGGATTCGGTAACCGAATGGTACCAAGCACTTAATGGAATCCCTTCAATGTTGATCCACAACTTGAGGTTTTTCTGTGAGATGGAGTGCGCAACAGAATCTATGTCATCAAACCATTCAGCTAGTAGAGATTGTTTAAGATCCCAAAAAATAGAAACTTGTTCTACTTCTAGAATTTGAATTATGACATAGTAACCATACCACGCGCCTACTTTAACGTTGAAACCCTAAGATCGAAGAACCTATTGGACAAACTTCGCATCATACATGCCTTTTACTAGGCCCACCAAGCACTAGTTTTGCCAAGCCATTTCAGACGGGGCAATGGAAGTCTCAATACGAATGATCTCTTGAGGTTTAAGTGACATGGGCACACTATTAGGGAGAATGGAAGAGCTTGGAATGTGAATGTTTTTAATCTTTTGAAGAAAAGGTTGCTCCAGTAAGGCGTCATTGTATGATTTTTCGGGAGTCACTTTAGACAAAACTCTTCTTTCCTGTTGTCGAGAATGTCTGACTTTGCGATGATCTTTTTCTAAAGACTTTGTCTTAGGATCAGGCTTCTTTTTAAAGAACACTCTTATGGAAGAACCGTCCATTTTCCTACCATTAGCCACCTCCACCGCCCTAGCGGCCTCTTCCCGAGAAGCAAAACGGACGAACGCAAAGGTGTAACTACTTCTTAATCTTCTGATGTTGTTATAAGCGATGTAGACACTAATAACCTTATCATATGCGGAGAAAGCTTCTTTGAGGGTTCCCTAATGGATGGAAGGAAAGCTTTACAAAAGGTATATGAAATGTGCACAGAAAGCATGAAATATTCATTAACAGTGAAGGGTTTATAAACCCATGCAAGGACATTCTAGAGACTTTGCCACATCAGCAAAGTTTGTTAAAACAATCTAACAAACCCTAACCATGTGCAGGTTATTTAACAACTGGCTAACAAGGCTCTAACAAATAGAGATTTCTTAGAAAAGTTGGTTGGTATTTCATGCTATCATTCCCCAATGAATTCTTTTGCTTACATGGTTGACGAACATAGTTGCTACACTATCCCTTCCCCTCTCCCGAATCCTATTGACTTTGAAAGCCTTCCTCGCAGTTGAGCTTTGACGGAGTTCATCAGCACCTTGCCTCTTCATTCTCTCTCAGTACATCAATATAATATAAAAAAGTAATCAAAATATTATACAATACAACAAAAATAACATTTTTAATAGTTACTTTTTGCGCCTGTGCAAAAAGAGTCAGAGCAAGTTCTATGATGTGTCGGTGCTTGCGCTCAACAACACCATTTTGCTGTGAGGTGTGAGGGCAAGTGATTCGATGAACAATCTCAGCACTGCGCAGAACCGGAGTTAAACTTCGATATTCCCCACCCAGTCACTCTAAACTGCTTTGACAGTGGCGTTAAACTGAGTATGGACAAGCTTAAGGAAATCTTGAAATGTTGCCAAGGCCTGATATTTGCGTTTCAGCAAATAGAGCCAACAGTGACGCGTATGAGCATCCACAAACGAAACATAGTAAAGGTACCCTTGCGAAGCAACATTGGCTGGACCCCAAAGGTCAGTGAAAACCAACTGAAAAGGGGTATCACAGCATGAATCAGAGGGAACAAACGGTAATTTATGGCTCTTTCCCATTTGGCAAGCAGCACAAACAGATGAAAGTGTATTAGCATCACTAGAAATTCGAACATTACAAGAATTGCACACTGTAACAAGTGTGTCATGAGATGGATGCCCTAAACGGCGATGCCACAATTCATACAATGATGTAGAGCTATGAGCTAAATTGACCTTAGGAACAGATCGATTATTACAACAAGAAGATAAACTTGAACGAAATCTATAAAGACCTCCATCTTCATCACCAGTCAAGACAACATCACCAGTGGCTTCATCACGAACAACACAAGATCGAGCATGAAATTCCAAGAACACGTCATTATCACTAGCAAGCTTGGACACCGAAACCATGTTCTTTGTTATGCTAGGTACGTGCAAAACATTGTTCAACTTTAAAGTTCGAGAAGAAGAAATCAATGCAGATTGGCCTAATTTGGAGATACCAAGTGAGACACCATTACCGATAGTAAGCTTACCAGGGCCTAAATAGTCAGTACTTTCAAGGAGAGCATTCGATTCAGGTGATACGTGGTGCGACGCGCCAGAATCAGCAAACCAATGACCCTTGGTAGCAGTCACAGTATTGGCTTGAGCAGAGGGAACATTGTGGGAACTAGAAGACGGTTTGGAAGGTGGTGCATCAACATGGTGACAACCACAACTGAAGGAATGAGCATCAAGGGCACAGAGATTAGCATCACCAGATTCATCACGAACCATGTCTTTGTTGCGAGCAGTAACACCAACAAAGTTTTCATCAAACTGATGCCAGCACTGGTCAACTAGGTGACCTAATTTGCCACAGAGTTGGCACTAAAGTCTTGAACGCCCAAATCTGCCACGACCACGAGAAGCTGATGTCGATCGATAGGGTCGGGAGGAATTGGAAACAGTGTCTCAATTAGCATGAAAGTTGGAAGAAGCCTGCACCATATTAACACTAGAAGATAGATCAGAGAGAGGATTAAAGCTTAAAAGCTGAGTTTCAGCATCAAACAAGACTGAAATAGCAGCATCGAGGGTAAACGGCTGTTGGTTGGCCGTGATGACCGCCACAAACGGTTGATACTCTATGGGCAAACCATTTAGAATCGTGGCAATCTTTTCGAGATCCGAGATCGGACTACCGCAAGAAGAAAGGGCATTGCAGATTTCTTTGATCTGGGAAACATATGTCCTCATACTGGAGTCACCCTTTTTGACAGATCGAAGTTTATAATGAAAACTCATGACAGTGGTGGTGGATCGGCTGAAGAAGAAATGAAGTACGGTGGACCAAATCGCAGTAGCAGTAACAGCTCCAACAAACTCGGAGAGTAGATGAGAACTGATCGTAGAAAGGAGCCAGAAGGCCAACGCACTGTCTTGAGCCACGAAGACCTCATAGGCTTCATTGTCAACAAATGAACCATCAGCACCAGGAATGGTGGCCGGAGGAGGCTTGAGATCGCCAGTGAGCAGCTTCTCGAGACGCAAACTTCGAACAGCTAATAGGACTTGCTGCTTCCACATTAAAAAGTTGAACTCATCAAGAACAATGTTCACTCGTTTGTTTATGAACGTCTTGCTCATCTTGGCCAAGCCAGCAGAAGAATCAACATCAGAGGCAGAAGCAGCATCAGAGCCATCAAGTTGCGTTATCGGAGCAGAACGACGAAGGAATGAGGAGGCTAGAGTACGCAGCAGAAAGAGATCCCAGAACTTTTGGCGAAAGATACCATGATGGATGGAAGGAAAGCTTTACAAAAGGTATATGAAATGTGCACAGAAAGCATGAAATATTCATTAACAGTGAAGGGTTTATAAACCCATGCAAGGACGTTCTAGAGACTTTGCCACATCAGCAAAGTTTGTTAAAATAATCTAACAAACCCTAACCATGTGCAGGTTATTTAACAGCTGGCTAACAAGGCTCTAACAAATAGAGATTTCTTAGAAATGTTGGCTGGTATTTCATGCTATCGTTTCCCAATGAATTCTTTTGCTTACATGGTTGCCGAACATAGTTGCTACACCAGCCCTTCCCCTCTCCCGAATCATATCGACTTTGAAATCCTTCCTCGCAGTTGAGCTTCGACGGAGTTCATCAGCGCCTTGCCTTTTCATTCTCTCTTAGTACATCAATATAATATAAAAAAGTAATCAAAATATTATAAAATACAACAAAAATAACGTTTTTAATAGTTATTTTTGCGATGAATAAATATAATGCTTGTAGTATGAATAAATCTATTTTTTTAACCAAAGTAGCATTTGGTTATTTAGTCATTTCTTATATAAATACAATACATAAAAAATTTCAAAATACGAGGGTTTATTATTTAAGGTTAGTCTATTTATATTAATGTAAATACATGAAAAATAGTTTAAGGGTATAATTGACAAAATTAATGTAAAACTAGCGTTTTAAATAAATACTACATGTAGATCAATGATAATTTTTATTTATTTTATTTATTAAATAATACAACGCATTAAATTTCATATCTACCAAATACATATGTTCATTTATACTTTCTGTAATATAGATGTATTAAATAATACATCACGCAACTACGCGCCTACCAACAAGCCCTTAAACTAATGTCATTTTCTTAATAAATGTTTTTAGTTATACATCAGTCGACAATAATTTAATCCTGATAATGGAACACGATTTTTTTGGAAGGATATGAAACATTAATTGATAATTGTCCAAAGTTGAATTAATTAGGAGTCGCAACCTATAGAAAGATGTAATATAATTATGATAATGACGACAACCTTCACTTTCATATGTTAATTATTATTCGGCATAGCTCATAATCATGATTTCAATGTAGATGCTTCCAAATCAATTCGCCTTCAATTACTACCTTTGTTTTTTTTCCCGACAATATTATTATCCAGTAGACCACGTCCTATTTTTAACAGCTATCTTCTCCGTGTGCAATTTTTGCGATTTCTTTTCAAAATTCATTCTAATTTATGTTTCAGAGTACGTGAGTCTATATTACTTTGGTGTAAATGAGAGAAAAATATTTTGATACGTGTGTAAATTTTAGTTTACATAAGTTTGTATAAACTTTAATTTATATAAACCTTTTAATTTTAGAGTTAGGCTTGATGGAAATGAAACAGGATGAAAAAAATTTTAATCAAAAGGTGGAGATTCATAACCACCTTCTTACTTTGAATCTTAATCGTCTGATTAACAAATTTTCCATCTTTCATACTAAGCAAAGTCTTTGAGTTTAAGGTTTAATGTGTAGGGTATAGAATTTAGGCTTAAGGGTGTAAGAAGCCCTTGAACTTTTGAAAAAAAATCAATTAAGCCCCTAAACTTTTTTTACACCTAATTAAGCCCTTGAACCATAAAATTTAATCAATTAAGCCCTTAAACCAATAAATTGAATCAATTAAGCCATTTGACCAACTTTGACCATTAAATCTTAATAGTTTTATTCGATCCGTTGTTGTAGTGCACTATGCCATAATGTTTCCACTTGACAGTTTTCGAATTTTTTTATTTTATTTAAAAAATTCTTTAAAGGTTCTAAAAATTCTAAAAAACTTATAAAATTTATAAAAAATACTTTTTGATTTTATTTTGTAAATGCAGCATGATGAAACTACAGTGTGTCATATGCCGGTAATATCTAAAGAAAAAGAGAGTCAAGATTTAATGGTCAAAATTGGTCAAAGGGCTTAATTGATTCAATTTCTTTGTTCAAGGGCTCAATTGGGTGCAAAAAAAGTTCAAGGGCTTAATTGTTTATTTTTCAAAAGTTCAAGGGCTTCTTACACCCTTAAGCCTAGAATGTAAGGTTTATGTTAGAATTTAAAATTTATGGTTTAAGGTTTAGGTTTTAGGGTGTTAGGGCTAGGGATTTAAGTTTTAGATTTTTATAGCTTAAATATGAAGGGTTGCGTAAATTTTTTTCACAGCTTGCGTATCAAAATATAACATTAAATTTAAATGTATTTTGATTCATAATTCGATTGTACATAGCAATAAATTATATGTATATTTTGATCCAACTAGTTTTAAGATCTCTCAATTAAGTTTAATCTATTTTTTTATTTAAATATGTACTAGGTTCATGTTGATTTGAAATTAGATAATTTAAATATGACCTTCATTTTCAAGTCATGTCAATTTTAAAATTAAACTCTAACCTCTCAATTAATGTTTAAATTTTAAATTGATATCTTAACAATTCAATCCTGACCCCCTATTTTGTTACTAATTATAGTCCATTCGTTCCAAAATTCCATCATAATTCAGCCTCTGATCGTGTATGTTATAATAATGAATTATAATTATATTTGTACTCTATTATTTATGTCTGTACTTATTATTATTCCCCTGTTTTTAAAAAAAAATCTCCTCCGATGTTATACCTTCCTCGAATATCTTTTATTTCTTCTTAGTTTCACTTATATATATATATATATATATATATAAGGGCGGAGCCAGAGACCCCAAAATCTTTGGAAACCTATTTTTCCTATATAATTTATATAGAAAAAAATTAAAAATATAGATAAATGACACATTTTTATGAATAAAATGACACCCCTTTATAAATAATTAATCCTCTTTAAATATCGTTGAAAAAATGACACCCCTTAAATATATTTCTAACTCCGCCCCTATATATATATATATATATATATATATATATATATATATATATATATATATATATATATATATATATAAAGACAAAATATTTCATTCACTTGCAGTAAAAAATTTATTATCCAACAACTGTTGGGTGTATTGGTAAGACACATTGCAATCTCAAGGAGAGAACGTGAGTTAGAACTTTAGAAATGACATTGTTGGGAGGGGCAGCCTCGCACCTTGAACATGGACCATAAGATGGACATGCATATAACCAAAAAAATTATTATCTATAAATCTGCCTAATTTAAAATTTAATTTAAAATTTAAGATTAAAATTTATATAATTTAAATGTTAAAGTTCAAGATTTAAGATTTTACGGTTAAAAATTTAAAATTCATTTTAAAAATAAAATTAACATATTTGTGAAGTAATTTTTCCCGTGCATGAAATAATAACCTGTCATATAAATAAGCCACAAATATAACAATAATAATAATAAAATGTCTAGTGGCAAAAACGACCTTTCATCTCAATAGGTAGCCAACTTATATGTAAGTTACTCGGTCTCCTCGTAAAAGCACAAAGGACAATATTTACTTTTCGCTAATGATATGTATATTTATTTAAGTTAAAAATTGTGTTAAAGTATTTATTACATGTTTTTCGGATTGTTGAATGAGTAAAACGGATGATTGTGGTTAATAATAGAATATGTGAATATTATCACTTGGAAATAAAATGGTAAAGAATTTATCTCAGTTATCTATTTTCCCCATCCAACAAATCAAAAAACGTGTAAAACTTAAAAACTTTTATATTGTTTAAGTGGATCTAAACTTTTATCTAAATATCATTATTAAACCTCAAAAGCTTTATTTTTATTTGTTAAAGGGTAATTATACTATGCACTGGCAGCATGAATTTTTTTTCTCTCATAAGTATGACTAATTTTACTACTAAAATTAAAACCATAAAATCTAGTCCTAAAGCAATAAATCTTTAAAACCTAAATTGAAATCATAAATTATAAACCATACAACTTAAACCTCTAGATCCTAAACCCTAAATTGAATCCACTTGTGAAAATCAAATTTTACACCGTAAATGCATGAAATTTTACACAGATTTTTTTTAACATAAATTGAGAAGTGTTTATCTAATAAAACTGTTTGGAATTGGTCGAATATATATCCACAAAAGTACCCACAACAAAGAAGATTTCTTGTAACTTTAGTTTTGGTTGTTACTTCCCAATTATAACTAACTACTCACACAAGCATGAGCCCTGGTAGAATATATTGTAAGAAGCAAAGTCCCTTCATTTTCATCCTAATCTTGTTATTTATATATACATTCACACACTTTTCCTCTTCAATATACTCTTATATATATACATGGCCAAGTCCTCTGAACAAACAAAATCATAATCATACCTTCATTCATAAAAATTTCCCCTCTTCCTCTTCCTCTTCCTCTTCCTCCACCTTATACAAAAGAGTGAAAATCTATTTTGTTTTTGTGACATAAGAATGGGGCTAAGGGACATAGGAGCAACACTGCCGCCCGGGTTTAGGTTTTATCCGAGTGACGAAGAGTTGGTGTGTCATTATCTGTACAAAAAGATTGTGAATGAGCAAGTTTTGAAGGGTACTTTGGTGGATATTGATTTGCATACATGTGAGCCATGGCAGCTCCCCGGTATGTCTCTCCTCTTTAAATCTTTTTTCTTTCATTCTTTTCTGAGAATGCTAGGCGTAGCTGCTGCTGTTTCCAAGAAAATTATTGAATTCATTATCTGATAAGTGATGAAACCCGGAGCTGTTGTCTGCCATGTTTGCTGTTAGAAACAGTACTGAATAACTAAGCAAAATCGACCTCCACATCGATCGGTGGGTGTCGAGGTCCGACATCGAACAATTATAAGGACATATTCTGAAAAATTATATTCAAAACTTTAACATTTTGGCAAATATTTACGTGATGTGTTTAGTCACCCTACGAAATTTAAAAGCGTCCATACATAGTTATTTTATTATTATTTACAACGTAGTATGTCCTTTTTAAAGTAGGATCTGTGAAGGTATACCATGTTATTCATGCACAAGATACCTAATATTTGCCCACCAATTAGGGGTGATAAGGCTCTGCTCGGGCTCGAAGCTCGCGAAGCTCGAGTTCGAATTAGATAATTTGAGCTCAGCTTGTTGCTTTTATTTAAATTATTTTTTTTAGTTTTTAAAAAATAATATGTGAAAATCTATTTGGAAAGAGATAATATTTATTTTTGAAGTCCACAAGTAACCGTAGTACATTTTCTAAATTATACAAGTCCACAAGGAAAAGAGGATTTAAAGTATTTAACCATAATAGCAAGTTAACAACACTGAAAGATACAAGTGTGTGTATATATAATATTATATATATATGATTATTTCGAGCCTGTTCACGAGCTTTTCAAGCCGAACTTAGATCGGCTCGGCTCGACTTGTTAAGGTCTTGAGCCGAACCCGAACTCGAGTCGAGCTCATTTGAGCTGAACTTTGACCGAACCCGAATAGCTTGCAAGCCGGTCATGTTCATTAATGCCACTACCACCCATATCTGTCATTTCTCTTTGTGCCAGCTCGTGTAGTTTCCAAATTAAGAGTATATTTGTCTATGTATTGCCAAAATGGCAAGTTCTAATATTCTACATAAGCAAGACCATTACAACATCTGGCGTAGGGTAATTAAATTACTTGAAAAAAACAGAGAAAGTTACATAAGACATTCTCTAAATGTTTTGAGTGTGGTCTTGAACTCCTAACTTGTGACCTAGAAATAGAAGCCTACTCTATTTTCCTCCTTAATTATTTTATTCACATGTGAAGGTTCTTGTTTTGGTGTTCTTTAAAAGTTTATAACTTTTTCCAAATATAAAACCTAACACAGCAAAGAGGATTTTATACATAGTTGATTTTTTGGGATAAAATGTGTGCTAACTACTTGCAAAGAACATAAACCAATCAATTGAAGAGGGACTCCCAATTATACAAGGATCCCCAAATCAAGACACAACCTCCCATAGTTGATTATTTATTTTGTCTCAAAGTTTGTTTTTTATCTTTTATGTTTATTTTATTATTTATGTTCAAGATTTGTGGTATTTTTCTAGCAATATTATCTCTAAAAACACGAATTCTCTTCTTAAAATGCAATGTCTTATAGGGACAAACCATAATAAAACCTAGAATGACGAATATAAACAATAAATTGAGGTGTCGTAGTCTAATTATTAAGACATCTATTTAGTATTTAAGAATTAAGAGTCAATGTCTCATTTGTCTCATTCTAAAATTGACGAGGCCCTAATAAGTATTTAAACCAAAAAAATGAGATGTCATTGTTTTATTTACCTAATTTTAAAATTAATAGGACCTAAGAAGTAATTAAACTGAAAAAAATGGGTCATGGCTTAATTTATCTAGTTTCAACTACTATGGACCTAAGAATTAATTGAACTCTAAAAACTGAGGGTGAGGCTTCTCCCAGTCCACTTTCCAAGAGATTTAATTACGAGTGTCTTACTATTATACTGGATCCTTATTGATATTTAAAAGGTATTTGTAAGTATAAGTACAATTTCATCTGATTTAATTGGATGTTACATATTTGTTTGCATCCCCACAATGCTTCAAAACATCACTTTCAAATTTCTAAGAGCTTTGAAATCTTCCAAAGCAAACAAAGAAACATACATATTTATATATAAAAGATCATAGCATGTGATTCTTAGACATAAATCAGGTGGGGACAAAGACTTACCAACACTCTAAGCGTTCCATGGAGAAAAAGTTGGTGAAAATATGATTATTTTTTGGTGTCGACTATAAGAAAAATGTAAGCATAATATGTATGCATGGGATTAACTGCATACTTCTTTGGATTAATTTAAAGAGGTGGCAAAGCTGAATGCAAATGAGTGGTACTTCTTTAGTTTTCGAGATCTAAAATATGCGACGGGGTTTCGAACAAATCGGGCAACAACATCAGGTTACTGGAAAGCAACGGGGAAAGACCGAATGGTGGTGGACCCAAAAACAGAGATGGTTGTAGGGATGAGAAAGACCTTGGTATTTTATAGAAACCGAGCTCCTAACGGAATCAAAACGGGATGGATCATGCATGAATTCCGGCTCCACACTCCACATATGCCTCCTAAGGTCAGTTAATTTCTCTTCTGTCGCTATATGCTTACTCTTTTCGACCATACTCGTTTATATATTTGTATGTATGTATAGGAAGAGTGGGTTTTATGCAGAGTGTTTCACAAGAGCAAAGAAGAGAACATCACCAAACTGAGCTCTGCGCCGATGTTGGAGACCTCATCAAATGACCACACAACTTATCAAAACATAAGCTCTTTATCCGCCGCTGCACCTACCTATCAAAGCAACGCCCAGTGCTTGCTAAACCTGCTTCAATATAATTCTCATCAGGAAAACAATAGCAATGAAGTTACCTCCAAAGTCGATGACGGCGGCTATGACAACTTCTTGTGGGGCATGGAAGAAAACAGCTTGGGTAGCTTCGGATTTAGGGGACATGAGACTTGGGGTTGCTAAAAAGTATAACAATTCATGGAGAAAGAAAAACCATTAGAAATGGTGGTGTGATCCACTCATGGTGCATTGGATATTAGAAGATTTGTGTGTTTTAGTTTAGGGTTTGTTTTCTGTATTCAACAATGGGAAATGTAAAAATTATGCATAAAGCACATATAATTGTTTCTTTACAAGTCATGAGCAAAAGTATATGAGATTGCATCATGGTTGGACTAAAATGCTAGTTAACACATACAAAAGAATTATGTCAAGGTATTAACATTCAAGAATCAAGAGCAGACATAAGAGAGTTTCATATCTCAAAGGCCAGCCGAAACTAATCCATGCAATGTGACAATGCCAATCAAGATATTCTGATGATCTATAACAGGTAGAAATTGTACAGGGGAAGGCTCCGATTCCATCTTTTGCATGGCTTCCACGGCCATTGCCTCTGGACCGATGGTTCTCGGTTCCCTGATATGAAAACAAGATTCTCCGGTAATCAGAAAACAACTTCACAATTTGATACAACTGATTTGAAAATGCTCCAGTTGAATTTACCTGTTGCACATTTCTCCAACAGTGAGCTTGAATGTGGCTTCTCTGCTGGCCTCAAGATTACGCCGTAAATCGCCGTCCGTAAATGTGCCGAGCAAGTGATATTCATCGTCTATAACCAGCAAGCATCCACATCTTTTACTAGTCAGCTCCGGCAGCTGGGCCATCATCAAATCCCCTTCCTTGCAAATTGGAAGTTCAGCTTGCTTCTTCATCACATCTTTTACCTACAAACACAAAAGCCCCAATCCATCATTATTGTATAAGTCCAAAAAAAAATTAAAAGTAATTATTTTCTTGACATTCAAGTTGCCTCCCAGTCCCGCATTACCACATTAAGCCATGAAGAAGCCAATGCACAAAGAAAATATGAAAACATAAAAGAACAAAAAAAAGAGAAGAAATTTCAGTTTCAAATGTCCAGCTATCTCGGTTGACAATGACATGATCCTAGAAGTAGAAGCTCATTTTAATACATCAAAATTACTGCAATAAACATTTTTTATTTTCTTTTTCAGTTTTCATCATTCTACTGCTTCTTATATCAACCAATTATTAGAGCAAAGCAAACAAAAACAACAATCTTTTTCAGATATCAAACAATTCAGGGGTCAACTTTATCAAAATTCATTAAACACCCCTCTCATCTTCAGAAGCAATTATTAAATTTATTAAAAATTCTAGTCTCAAAGGAGTATTTAATAACAATAAAATAATATACCTTGAAAATAAGGCTTTTCCCAATCCTCCCAGCGGGATGATTCGCAGCGTATTGCTCCTTAGTTAAGTTTCTAGCCCCCATAAGCGCAATAGCCACGGTGTCCCCAAATACCATCTGGATCGCAGTCGAAGTCACCGGCGCCAGATCAAACGGACACAACTCCCTCTCCAACGGCAAATGCACATTCATATCGCAAGCATTCGACAATGCATTGTTGGAAACGGAGGTAACCGAAATGAGAAAAGCCCCCTTGGCTCTAACACAGGGAACCAGACGGAGGAGTTCTTCGGTGGAGCCGGATTTCGAGAGGAGGACGAGTACGTCGGCGGATGAGAGTGCGCCGATGTCGCCGTGGAGGGCGTCGAGAGGGGAGAGGAAAGAGGAGCGGATGCCGAGGGAAACAAGGGTTTGAGAGATCTTGTTGGCGACGAATCCGGATTTTCCGACGCCGGAGAAGAAAATGGTGCCCTGGGAATTGAGGAGTGTTTGGGTGAAGGACAATGCTTGGGACAAGTCAAGGTTTTCGAAGAAGTAATTGAGGTGGTTTTGTTGGGATTTGAAGAGGTTGAGAAGGGTAGTTTCGGAAATAGGGTGCTTTTCCGACGGCGGAGATGGAGGGTCCTGTGACGGAGGAAGCGATCCCATTGTCTGTCGGTGGTCTCAGTGCTGATTATTTTTCGTTCTTTTGTGTTGGAGATGTAATGTAATGTTTGCTACAAGGAAAGAAAGCGCTCTTAGTTTTTGACAGTTATTTTTTCGCCGTAAATAAAGGTTTCCCTTCATTTTTAATAAAATAATATTTTTAATTACTTATTGAAATGACATTTTTGAATGAAAAACTTTTTAAATATTTTATTAGAAAAATGAACTATGCCATCATTATTTAAAAAAATGACTCTTAAACTGTCTACATAAGAAGATCTTGTGTTCTGCAAAAAGCGATTAGGAAGCGAGGTTCGTCCGACGTGAAGAGGTCCCTGAGATATTGAAGAGGCAAATTAATTTATCGCGGAATTTATTACAAGAAATTCACTTTCTGCAAAAAGTGATGTCCTTTGACCCGTTTTAACCGAAAACACAATATCATTTAAAAAAATCTTTAATGATATTAAAAATCTCCATTTAAAAATCATAATGGTTATCTTTTAATAAAAATCATAACATGTTTGATATAATAATAGAAAACTTGATTTGGATTAAATTGAAAAAGATTTTAAAATATTTTGCAAGTCCAAACAACTTAAAAATATATTTAAGGTTTTTTACAAGGCTTTGGAATAACTTAAAATGTTTTTAAAATAGCCAAACCTATGATTTCAATGTCACTGTACCGATACGGTATATACCGTATCGATACGCTTTAGGGTTTCAGATACAGGGAAATTTTAGTAGCCAAAATACGTACCGACATGCTTTTACCGTATTGATACGGAGTACTTTAAAACTCTCCAACGGCTAGTTCGCGTATCGATACGGTTGTATCGCGTACCGATACGCCTTAATCGCTTCCAACGGTCATTTTCCCTACGGTTATTTGAAATGTAGGTCGTACCGATACGCTCGCAAGCATATCAATACGCATTAGCTGGAAGAGCTCAACGGCTAGTTCCTGACGAGGACTGTATCGATACGGTAACTCGAGTATTGATACTCTAAGCTCCAGAACAACAATGAATGCTGGAAAAATACACCCTAACGGCTCCAATTCAATTCCAACGGTCTACAACGGCTAGAAGATTAATTGGGAGTATAAAAGGGACCTCCAAGAATCCATGGAAGACTAATGTTTCAATTGTGAACAACAATATGATCAAAGATTTGTCTTAGTGCTTTATTGTACATTCTTTGTATAGACAACACTTGTGAGCCTAATTTGTCACATTTGCTCAAGTGTTTAGGTTTGGCTAAGTGAGTTAAATAGTGCAAACTATCCACCTTGTGAGGGTTTTTCAAGTTTACTAGATTTTCTCTTGCTTAAGAGTGTTCCCAAAGCTCGGGTTGTGAGCTTTGGTTGCTAGACTTAGGTTGAGACTAGGATTGTAACGGTTGCCTCCTAAATCGGTAAAAGGGGAAGAATATCTAGTGGATATTGATTGAAAATTTTTAGTGGAAGCTAAGGTAGTGGATGTAGGTGCTTGTTAGAAGGCCGGACCACTATAAATTTTTGTGTCTTTTGTTTATCTTTTTGTTTCCACCCAAAACACAAACTTCTCCACAACTTGGAAAGCAACGATTGAGTGATCATCGAGCCCAACAATTGGTATCAGGGTGAGGCTCAATTGAAGATGATTAAAATCATATTGAGACGATACAGAAAGCTCGATACATCAATTCAATCAACCGGTTAAATGGTGTAATCTATCGACAAGCCACCTTTCTTTGACGGGACCAACTATGCTTATTGGGAGACAAGAATGATGTAATTCATCAATGCCAAAGATTACAAGCTTTAGGATGTTGTTGAAGATGGTCGGTACGTGCCACAAAGATGCAATGTGGAATGAAATACGGATGATCGAAAGAAGATTGAGCTAAATTGCAAGTCTTTGAACATTCTCTTTTGCGTATTTAGCCCCAAAATCTATGAGAATATGTCTTCTTGTGAAGATGCCAAGAAGGTATGAGACAAGCTTGAAGTCACATACGAAGGAACTAACGAAGTAAAGGAGACCAGGATCGGTCTTCTCAACCTCAAGTATGAGAACTTCAAGATGAAACAGGATGAAGACATCACGAAGATGTTCAATAGATTCTCCACCATCACAAATGAACTCAAAGGCTATGGAGAAATCATTTCGAAAGATAAGCTTGTCCGAAAGCTTTTCTATTCTCTTCCCGAGTCATGAGACTCAAAGAAGACTGTCATCATCAAAGCCAAGAATTTCAAGACTTTAAAGCTAGATGAACTTTTGGGGTCTCTTCTCACTCATGAAATCATGAAGAAAAGAAAAGAAAAGAAGAAGAAGAAGAACAAGAAAGAGATAAAGAAGATGATGAAGAAGAAAATCATGAAGCTAGGCATTAATATGAATGTCGTTGCTCTCAATTCCTCTAAATTCCAACATGAAGAATCAAGCGAAGAGGAAAGTGAAGATGAAGAGATGGTGATAAGTATTTATGTTGGTTATGTTTTTAGTCCTTATTTTGATCGAATATATGTTTGAAGGACTTAATTGAGCTGTTATTATGTTGTTTTCGTGCAGGTTACGTAATGCTGGAAATAAGTTGGAATGCTGCAGAAAATACTGGAGTCGTGGGCAGATTCATGGGCATGAACCAGGGCATGAATGCTGACTGGGCGCCACGTCAGCACCTTCTAGAAGATGACGTCAGCAACTCAGATAACTTATCAGTCCACTTATCAGATAGCTTATCATCCGGATTTTTATTTTAAATTTCAAAACTTGGATATTTATCTTATGTAATTTTATTTAAATTTAGGATTTATCATCTTAGGTTTTTAGGGTTTTCAACTACTATAAATACCCCACTTTGGGGGTGAATTAAATCATCATTCATTCCATTGTTCTCTTCTTCGTTGAGATTAATAAAAGCTCTCTATTTTCTCTATTTTATTTTTTCTCCATTTTTTCTTTTTGTTTAATTAAGTATGGTTTTTTCACCAACCATGCTTAACTAAATTCCCTTTAGCCAAAAGCAACGCCAAACCCGATAACCTCGTGAGATTAGGAAAATACTTCAATCCTTCAACAATTCCTTTTTAGATTCTCTGTAAAATTTATTAGGCAATCGACCTAATCTTTAGGCATCTCAAGTGTTTCATTCCGAGAGCGCGCATCGGGTTGAAGTGGTTTAGATCCAACGTTGGGGACGAGGAAAAGCTTGTAGCCAATTCAACTCCCTAAGAACAGACTTAGTGGCGGTCCACTAAGGGGAATCAAAATCGGAAACAATTCTCATCGAGACGATTATCCGAGCACGGGCTTCTCCAACACTAACTCAGATTTGAGATTAGCATCGATTGCCGTAGCTAATTCACTAAAGTTTGACTTCAAGGATTGCCCTGGGAGTCGAATTTACCAACGAGAAGTAAGTTGCAAGGGTTGGGCCTTGTAGACTGTAACCTGCAGGAAAGTAGAAGAAAAATCAACTTTAGTGATCGAAGATGTCGTGGCAAAGTGTGGCTTGAGGCTATCTTAATCTATAATTCATTTTCAATATTTATTTTTACGTTCTTATTATTTTTCTCATTCAAATCACTTCTCTAAAATCCCCTTTTTATTTTCTATAAGTTATTGGTCTAAATCAGAACGAAAGGTGTTAGAATTCCTATTCCTTGCGGATCGACCCTTACTCTCGCTATATTATTTTAAATCTTATTTATTTTGAGTTTAAGGTTTTATTTTTGACACTATACGACGCGTGTCAAAATTGGCGCCGTTGCCGGGGAATACGGCAAAGTACTAATATTGTTTTATTTGATTTATGACCAAGAGCAATCTGGGAGAACAATTTGAACTCATCCCAGAAATCGAAGCACTAGCCCGAAAGTTGAACGCACAAACACTTCGGGAAAAGAAAAACAAAAGACGCCAGCAAAGATTCGAACGCGATCTAGAAATCACATCCGAAGCAGAGTCGAATTACGAGCTCAATCCAATAGGAGACGAAATTCAAACCATTCGCCAACTAAATGCGGCGTCCGATGGCCAGCAACCGATGTGTATAACGTTCCCGAATGGCGAAACATCGTTCGTGCTAAAAACGGGTTTAATCCACCTCCTACCTACCTTTCACGGCTTGCCAACAAAAAACCCTCACAAACATTTGAAGGAATTTCACATGGTTTGTCTAAGCACAAAACCACAGAGAGTATCTGATGACCAAATCAAACTTAGAGCTTTTCCATTTTCCTTAGCTGATATAGCGAAAGATTGGTTATTTGATTTACCCCCTAATTCTGTTACAACATGGACTGACATGGCTAAACTTTTTCTTTACAGGTTCTTCCCTGCAGAGAAAGCAAGCGAAATCAGGCGCAGCATCCTGAGTATTCAACAAAAAGAAGTTGAATCTTGTATGAATACTGGGAGAGGTTTAAAAAGTTGTGTGCAAATTGTCCACAACATGGATTGTCGGAACAAACCCTCCTCCAGTATTTCTATGAAGGATTGACGCCTATGGACATGAAGGTGATAGATGCAGCAAGTGGCGGGGCTCTAGTCAACATGACACCAACAGCGGCTAAAACGCTGATATCAACCATGGCCGCCAACTCGCAAAGATTTAATCAATCTAGCGAACCATCTCGAAGGGCTCGCGAGGTAAGTACAGTTTCATTGGAAAATAAGATTGACAAATTATCTGAAATAGTGCAAACTCTTGTTGCAGATAAGAGAAAAACAGCTAGACTTTGTGGAATCTGTACCAGCCCAGAACATCCGATAGACCATTGTCCGATGATTCATGAAGATGATGTCGCCCAAGCCAACGCCATAGGAAATGCTTATAATTCCGGGTGGAAAAACCAATCAAATTATGGGTATGCAAACAACCAAAGGCCAAATCAACCGTACCAACAAAGACAACCCTACCCACAACAAAAGACGTCTCTAGAAACCTTGGTTGAACGACTAGCGATATCCCAAGAGAAGTTCCAAAACCGTACCAAAATCCACTTACAAGAGTTAGACAAACAAATGAGCCAGCTAGCCCAAACAGTAAGTCGTCTTGAATCCAAAGGTAAACTCCCTTCACAAACAGAAATAAACCCAAAAGAAAATGTTAATGCCATCACTCTTCGAAGTGGCACCGTTGTAGAACCCAAAACCTCGGAGGTAAACACCCAAAAAGACAAATCAACTTCACCAGTCGAAAAAGATACACCAAATCCAACCCCTAAACCATCCCCTTATGTTGTCCGACCACCATTCCCGTCGAGATTGATGAAAAGAGACAAATAAGCAGAAGAAAAGGAAATCCTAGATGTGTTCCAAAAAGTAGAGATCAACATTCCGCTCCTCGACGTAATCCGAAAAATTCCAAGGTATGCTAAGTTCCTTAAAGATTTATGTACTTATAAACGTCGTCTTATTGGAGTTGAAAAGGTTAATCTAGGAGAACATGTATCGGCGATCTTCCGGCGAAAGTTGCCACCAAAATTGAAGGACCAGGGTATGTTCGCCATTCCCTGCAAAATAGGTAAAGTGGGTATTAAACGAGCAATGTGTGATTTAGGGGCCTCTATTAATGTTATGCCTCTTTCATTTTATAACTCACTTTCTGATGAGCCTTTGAAGGATACGAAGGTAACAATACAACTGGCGAACAGATCCATAATCTACCCGGAGGGATTACTGGAAAACGTCCTCGTAAAGGTAAATGATTTAATCTTCCCAGCGGATTTCTATGTTATTGGCATGGAAAACGACCGAGCAAACAACTCTTCTGAGATCCTCCTTGGCCGCCCATTTTTGAGCACTGCAAACACAAAAATCGATGTAAGAAGTGGGATCCTTACAATGGAATTCGATGGTGAGGTAGTAAAATTTGACGTTTACAAAGCTATGAGACATCCTGAAAATGTTGCTAGTTTAAATTTTGTTGATGTCATTGAACCTGCCATAAATGATTTCTTTGACACTAGTTTTACTGACTTCATGGACGATTTGTACAGAGAAATCGCGGATTCCGACGAAGAAGACATGGAGTTTGAAAATATTTGTTCAGTAAATAAAGATTTAATACTTACTGCATCTAAAACTAAACCTTTACCTTCTGTATTGCAGGCACCCAAGATCGAACTTAAACAATTACCCGAGCATCTAAAGTATGCATTTTTAGGGGAAAGAGAGACCCTACCGGTTATCATCTCAACCAAGCTGTCAAACGAAGAGGAGGAGGATTTGCTAACAGTGTTGCGAGCGCATAAGGAAGCTATTGGGTGGACCGTTGCAGACATCAAGGGCCTTAGTCCCTCCACTTGTATGCATAAGGTAAAAATCGAAGATGGAGCTAAGCCATCTCGACAAGGACAACGCCGCCTGAATCAACCTATGATGGACGTAGCTAAAGAAGAAATACAAAAGCTTCTCGATGCGGATATAATCTATCCAATTTCATGACTGGGTAAGCCCGATCCATGTAGTCCCTAAGAAAACCGGAGTCACGATGGTTAAGAACGCAGAAGGTGAGTTGGTCCCAACAAGAGTCCAAAATGGTTGGTGAGTCTGTATAGACTACAGGAAGTTGAACTCTCTAACTCGAAAAGATCATTTTCCACTTCCTTTTATTGACCAAATGATTGAGAGATTAGCCGGTAAAACTCACTACTGTTGTCTTGACGGATTTTTAGGTTTTTTCCAAATTCCTGTTGCGCCCGAGGATCAAGAGAAGACAACCTTTACATGTCCTTTTGGCACGTTCGCCTATCGTCGAATGCCATTCGGGCTTTGTAATGCGCCGACTACATTCCAAAGATGCATGGTGAGCATTTTCTCAGATTTCATCGAAAAAGGTATAGAGGTATTCATGGATGACTTTATGGTTTACGGTAATTCCTTTGAAGAATGTCTATTAAACTTAACAAATGTGCTAAAAAGATACCTTGAATTCAACCTTGTTTTAAATTATGAAAAATGTCATTTCATGGTAGGTAAAGGGTTAATTCTAGGACATATAGTTTCCTCAAAAGGTATTATTTTTGATAAGGCTAAAACAGATGTTATACGCTCACTCCCATACCCCACAACTGTGAGGGATATTCGATCGTTTTTTGGCCATGCAGGGTTTTACCGCAGGTTTATTAAAGATTTTTCAAAGTTGGCGCAACCCCTCTGCAGTCTATTGCAAAAAGATCAACCCTTCAATTTTGACGAGAAATGCAAAGAGGCATTTGACATACTCAAAGAGAAGCTTGTAAATGCACCTATCGTCCGACCACCAAATTGGAACCACCCGTTCGAATTGATGTGTGATGCTTCCGATTTTAGCGTTGGAGCGATGTTAGGTCAAAGAATCGACAAGGAACCGCATGTTATAGCATATGCGTCACGTACCTTGGATCCTGCGCAGAAAAACTATTCAACAACGGAAAAAGAACTCTTTGCTGTTGTTTTTGCCTTAGAAAAGTTTAGATCTTATTTACTCGGTACTAAAATCGTTGTCTTTTCTGATCATGCAACTTTACGCTTTTTGATGAGCAAAAAGGAGGCAAAACCGAGACTGGTCCGGTGGATACTACTACTCCAGGAATTCAACCTAGAAATTAAAGATAAGAAGGGATGCGAAAACCTTGTTGCGGACCATTTGAGTCGCATCCCATTATCTATGTCCGATCCACCAGTTAGAGAGGAGTTCCCTGACGAAGGATTAATGGCAGCTCAACTTAACGTTCCATGGTTCGCAGACATGGTGAATTACTTAGCCACAGGTAAGATGCCACAAGATTTACCGAGAGCGGAGGTTAAACGATTAAAAAGGGAGTCTCGGTTCTTCATTTGGGGTGATCCCTATCTTTGGAAACATTGTTCGAATGAGGTAATTAGACGATGTGTAGCAGAAAGCGAGGTAAACTCTATCCTAAATTTCTGTCATTCTTATTCTTGTGGTGGTCACTTCGGGCCTAAACGTACTGCACATAAAATTCTTGAGTGTGGTTTTTACTGGCCCAACATTTTTCGTGATGCCTATTTATTTTGCAAATCTTGTGAAAAGTGTCAAAGGGTTGGTAATTTGAGTCGACGAAACGAAATGCCACTTAATCCCATTACTGTATGTGAGATATTCGATGTTTGGGAATTAGATTATATGGGTCCCTTTGTCTCTTCATTCGGTAATTTTTATATAATTCTTGCGGTAGATTATGTTTCTAAATGGGTTGAAGCTAGAGCAACCCGAAATAATGATGCTAAGACCACAGTTAAGTTTCTAAAGGAATCTATCTTTTGCAGATTTGGCACACCGCGAGCGATAATAAGCGATCGAGGGAAGCATTTCATTAACCGAGTGATTGACGCTCTCATGAAGAACTTCGATGTCACCCACCGGATTTCAACATCTTACCATCCGCAAACGAATGGCCAAGTGGAGGTGTCAAATCGAGAGATAAAGACCATACTCGAAAAAATCATGAAGCCGGATCGTAAAGATTGGAGCATCAAGGTATCTGATGTGTTATGGGCATACCGTACTGCGTACAAAGACCTCATTGGGATGTCACCTTACCGTCTCGTCTACGGTAAACCCTGTCACTTACCAGTCGAGCTGGAACATCGCGCATTTTGGGCAATTCAACAATGCAACATGGAAATGGGTGCGATTGGAAGGGAACGCAAGTTACACATTCAAGAGCTCGAGGAAATCCGGAAACATGCCTACGATAGTGCACAAATTTTTAAAGACAAAACAAAGGATTTCCATGATAAAAATATTTCATTTAAATCTTTTTCCGTTGGTCAAAAAGTTCTATTATTTAATTCTAAATTCAAACTTTTTGCAGGAAAGTTGCGTTCCAAATGGCTCGGACCATTCACTGTTGTTCAATCTTTTCCACATCGAGCAGTAGAAATTCAAGACACCGAAGGACATAGCTTTAAAGTTAATGGACAACGGTTAAAACAATTTTACGAAAATGTTCCAATCGGTTTGGTTGAAGAAATTCATTTCGAGGAACCAAATGCATAAATAAGGTCGTCAAGCTAGCGACGATAAATAAGCTCTAGATGGGAGGCAACCCATTTCTTTTCTTCTTTTTACTTTAATTATTTTTATTATTTTTTCCTTATTTTATTTATTTTATTCCATTTAAACTGCCATAGTTTAATGTCATTTGAATTTTATTTTTAGTTAAAATAAACAAAAAAAAAATAAAAAAAAGAGATAAAATAAATAATCGAAATTATCTAAATCTGATTTTAGATTTTTAGTTTTGATTTTATCTTTTTTTCAAATTTATTTTCATTATTTTTCTTATTTATTTTGAATTTATTTTCTTATCTACTTTTGAATTTATTTTTATCTCATTTTAATTATTTTTTTGAATTTATTTTTATTATCTCATTTTAATTATTTTATCTTTTTTATTTTTTGAATTTTATTTTCATCTGATCTCTTATTTATTTTATTTGCAGATAATTTAGATCGAATAAAGAGATGAGAAGCTATCAGGATTTTGTGGGCTAATTTTTTAATTTAAATATCCCTTCCCCACCCAATCAAACCCATATTTTAAACACATTCAAACCTTATCTACCCGGTCAACCACCACACTCCAAACCCAATTAAAATACCCGTGGACCCCACCTACACAATTTCCTACCCGGTCAAACACCCAATCACCCACTTTAAACCTTTTTCTTTCTTTTGTTTCTCTCCCCAGCCGCAGCCTTTTGCTTCAACCCTTTTGTTATTTAATTTTTGCCAGCCGCACAACCCCAAACACTTTTCTTCCTTCACTCATTCAGCAGCCACCCGAAACCAACCCTACACACCACCGACGAGATGCCTCGCACCCGTGACCAAGCCCGCCGGCTTCCACAGCAGCTACCACTCGTCATCGGTGGCCGCTGGCGCTTTCAACCGTCACAATACGTCTCCCTCAGTAGCGACTCCGAACAACCACAGCCGCCACACAATACCACCCCACCTCCCGAGCCTCCCATTATCCCAAACACCACCCCCACCCCAACGACCATGCACCACCGTTCGCCGCGACCACCATCACCCCCGTCACCATCATTTCACTCCCTTGAGACGCAAAGCACGTCCATGCACACAGGCACTGCCCACCCGCACCAGCCCTCTCTCTCGCAACAACACCATCCGGCCATGACGAGGGGCACTCCCTCGCACAGATCCGGACATACAGCACTGGCCGCACTGCTCGCGTCACCGGCAGTGGCGAAACGAGACCATCACAGCTCCGCCATTCGTCACGCCCACCATCCCCGCCACCTTCCCCTTACCACTCCTTGGCCTCCGATACGGTTGGCGGATCACCACAGCAACACTACGAGCCCATGCCTTCACCAACTCGTGTGCCCTCATTCCACATGCACACCAACACATCCATGCATTCGGATCACTATTCGGCGGCCGATATGGCCGATGAGGTAAGTTCTGAATTTTTTCAACCTTTATTAGTTTTTAACCCTACCTCTGGATTTGCAGATCACATGCACGCTGAGTTTGCTGCCCATAATCCCTCAGACACTGCTCAACCGGAATCACCGCCTCACGACCACAACGATATTCCATCGGATCATGAAGAACATCCATGACGTAGCCAATGATTTACGGCACCTAACGATGAGAACTTGAAAGGGTTCTTACACTTTACTGGAGAAGAACTCGATATGTTTAACCATATTCGACATCGCTCACTTCCGGTCTGTAAGTATATCCCCGATCAAACTTTAAATCGTTTGCATTTACGTGAGTCGGTCCTGTCACTTTTTGATAACATTGGATGGCGTCGATTTCATACTATTACATGTGACACATACTGCGAATTAGTACTTGAATTTTATTCTACTTTTTCGTTTGATCGAAGTCGTGCAAGGTCTCTTGATACACCCCATGTAATATCTTTTCGCCTCTTGGGTCAGTACTTTCGGTTATCTATTACTGAATTTAATGTTTATATGGGTTTTGTCACTAATTTTTCAGACCCTAACTATCAATATGCCCTTTTGGACATACCGGAAAATTTCGATAACGACATTTCCTTGCAGACTTTGACAGGTTTAGCAGGTTCTCAATACAATCCGAAAACAACCAAGGACCACAACATTCATAGCCCAGCTTTACGATATATCCATCGATTCCTCGTTTACAACCTTTCCGGCAGAAACGACACTCCATCAACTGTGAGTAAAACTGAGTTATTCTTTCTCTGGTGTATGTAGGTAAATATCAAGGTAAATCTTGGTTTTTGGTTGGCCTACACGTTTCATCGTGTACCACGAACCACTAGGCCACGACCATTAATTTTGGGTCCTTACATTACCCATTTAGCTTTACGTATTTATCATGCTACTTTTGATCCATCTCAGTTTACTTATGCTTTTTCTATGAGTGCTTTAGATGAGAGATGCCTCGATGCAATGGGATTACTTGTAGGAACTCCTGATGCACCGTATATTGTTCCCCCGGGCACTCTCCCAACTCGTAGAGAACGAGTGTTTCGTAGACGAGCCCAAACACAACCAACACAAGACGACCAACCCCAAAGAGATATGGATGAACGCCTCCATTCCATCGAGACTAACTTGGCCGAGATCTTATCCTATCTTCGCCCCGGCTCTTCCCGCGGACGACGTGGCCGCGGTCGTGGCCGCAATTGATTAGGGGAGTCTCTTCTTTCCTCTCTTTTATTTTAAATTTTCATTTTGGGACAAAATGCATCTAAGTGAGGGGGAGGGAGATATGCTTATCAATTTTTATCTTGCTTATCCGTTTTGATTGTTCGCTTGAAATCTTGATTTTATTAATTTAAGTTCTTCGTTTAATTCTTAGTTTTGCCTTGTCTCACTGTTTTCATATGGCTTTGTATCTATCTTGTTAGAAAATTCTATGTTGCACGGTAGATTTTTGGCATGATTAATTTTTGATTAAAATCTTTTATATGACATTTTCTTTCTCTATTAATTAACATGATGCTTACCTAAGTACACAAGACATATTTGTGAGTTTTTGAGCCTAATTAGCATGCATGATATTTGCTCTTTGTTTCTTTGAGTGTGCCTAGCTAAATTAGTTGCATTCTAGAACTTGTTTTTAAATTCTTTTTGAGATTACGTTGATTGATTATGATGCTTAAATATGATAGAGGCACTAGGTTTTAACCATTTCTCTTCCCAAATAAATTGTCTACCCTTTAATTAATTTCCCCTAATGAACCAATTTTTGAGCCTTGGCCTTTTTTTTTTCTTGATCACCACATTTTTAAGCCTAATCCATTTTTTTCTAAATTCCATTACTTTTGTCCCCTTTTTCAAGACAAAAATCGTCTTAAAAAAAACAAATTCGAATAAGTGCAGTGCAGCAGCAGAAAATATACTGTGCAGAAAAAAAAACTGTGCAGAATTGTTCGAATATACTATGCAGAACTGTTCGAATATGCAGTGCAGAAAAAAAGTGCAGGAAATTGTTCGAGTCTGCAGAAAAATAAAAACAAAAAAAAACAGTGCAGTTCGAAAAAAATACACTGCAAAACAGTTTCAGTTCGAATGAAAAAAAAAACAGTTTCGAATTTATTTTTTTGGGGTGATTTTTTGTCTTGAATTTTAACCCTTATTTTCAGCCTTTATCCTACCTTTACCTTAGCCCCATTACAACCCTTCTTTAAGACCTCTTGATTTTTGCATCATATTCATGTTAGTAGTGGAGATTAGATTTAAACACAAGCCTATGGTTATGCTCTAATTAGCTTTGGCTCGAGTGATTTTTCTCTACCCTTAAACACTTTGAGTGACATGGGCGATTCCTTGTGAGGGTACTTGGTTTGCATCATCGATGTTAGTAGTCGTTTTTGCTTTAAATTCTTAATCATTGCCATTTATCTATTTTTGCTCCTTAGTTTTCTTTCATATTTAGATGCTTAATCATATTGAAACCTTTGAGACTTCGTGAAATTACGGATGGAAACTTGAACTTAAGTTTGTTTAATTTTGAGATACTTGAGGACAAGCATCGGATAAGTGAGGGGGAATTTGATAAGTATTTATGTTGGTTATGTTTTTAGTCCTTATTTTGATCGAATATATGTTTGAAGGACTTAATTGGGCTGTTTTTATGTTGTTCTCGTGCAGGTTACGTAATGCTGGAAATAAGTTGGAATGCTGCAGAAAATACTGGAGTCGTGGGCAGATTCATGGGCATGAACCATGGCATGAATGCTGACTGGGCACCACGTCAGCACCTTCTAGAAGATGACGTCAGCAACTCAGATAACTTATCAGTCCACTTATCAGATAGCTTATCATCCGGATTTTTATTTTAAAATTCAAAACTTGGATATTTATCTTATGTAATTTTATTTAAATTTAGGATTTATCATCTTAGGTTTTTAGGGTTTTCAACTACTATAAATACCTCACTTTGGGGGTGAATTAAATCATCATTCATTCCATTGTTCTCTTCTTCGTTGAGATTAATAAAAGCACTCCATTTTCTCCATTTCATTTTTTCTCCATTTTTTCTCTTTGTTTAATTAAGTATGGTTTTTTCACCAACCATGTTTAACTAAATTTCCTTTAGCCAAAAGCAACGCCAAACCCGACTAACCTCGTGAGATTAAGAAAATACTTTAATCCTTCAACAATTCCTTTTTAGATTCTCTATAAAATTGATTAGGCAATCGGTCTAATCTTTAGGCATCTCAATTGTTTCTTTCCGAGAGCGTGCATCGGGTTGAAATGGTTTAGATCCAACGTTGGGGACGAGGAAAAGCTTGTAGCCAATTCAACTCCCTAAGAACAAACTTAGTGGCGGTCCACTAAGGGGAATCAAAATCGGAAACAATTCTCATCGAGACGATTATCCGAGCACGGGCTTCTCCAGCACTAACTCAGATTTGAGATTAGCATCGATTGCCATAGCTAATTCACTAAAGTTTGACTTCAAGGATTGCCCTGGGAGTCGAATTTACCAACGAGAAGTAAGTTGCAAGGGTTGGGCCTTGTAGACTGTAACCTGCAGGAAAGTCGAAGAAAAATCAACTTCAGTGATCGAAGATGTCGTGGCAAAGCGTGGCTTGAGGCTATCTTAATCTATAATTCATTTTCAATATTTATTTTTACATTCTTATTATTTTTCTCATTCAAATCACTTTTCTAAAATCCCCCTTTTATTTTCTACAGGTTATTGGTCTAAATCAGAACGAAAGGTGTTAGAATTCCTATTCCCTGCGGATCGACCCTTACTCTCGCTATATTATTTTAAATATTATTTATTTTGAGTTTAAGGTTTTATTTTTGACACTATACGACGCGTGTCAGATGGTTCATCTCTTCAAGAAATTCACATGATTCATGAAGAGCGAGATGGCTAAATCCAAACATGAATCGAAGAAAAAGATGAAGGATTCTCACAAGAGCAACAAAAATGGATCATCTTCAAAAAAGCATATGTGGCCATTTGGAGTGATGAAGACTCCACCAATGATGAGGTAGCCCACCTATATTTCATGGCCCTCCAAGAGAGAAAGGTAGCTTCTAATTCATCTACTTCCAATTCATATTCTTTTGATGAATTGCAAGAATCTTATCATGAATTGGTTTTTGAATTTAAAGCTTCATTTTTGAAAAATAAGAAATTGATTTCAAAGTTAAAAACCGAAAATGATTTGCTTTCTAAAACCACTTTAGAGTTTGAAGCAAAAATCAAAGATTTGGAACTTAAAGCTTCAAGTTTACAAGAATTGCTTCAAACAATTGAAAAAGATCATCAAAAAGAAATTGATGATCTTAAGAAAGAAAAAAAAAAATGATTTCCAATGAACTTCAAAAGAATTTTTTTTTTGGGAAATTCAATTTTTTATGTGAGACAAACTAGTGCCCATAGATTTTTAAATGGCAAAGTTTTTAGAAGTATTTGGGTTCCTAAAGGACTAAATACTTCAACTAAAATGGATGAAATTGCAAAATGAATTTCTAAGGGGACTAATTTATGTGCTTCTAACGTCTATGGATCCAAAGCAATTTGGATACCAAAAATTACATGATTGTCTTATTTTAGGTGTGATGGAGAATGATCAACAACTAAAATATTGAGGGGGCACCATACACACAAGGAAAGACACTTGAAGAAGGAAGACTTCACATCCTCCCTTGGGTTCAAGTGTGGTAAAATCTAGTTGATTTTTTTGTTTAATTTGATTTATTTTTATTTTAACTAGATTATCATATTTGTTGGACTAACATTTATTGATGCTTGAGGAAGGGGGAGTCATTTTTAAAACTAAAATTCTTATTTGTGTCAAAAAAAATTAACCTCTTATGTTATTTTGAACTTAAAATCTTTTGAACTCTTTTTTATATAACAAAAAGGGAAAGAAATAGTTTGAAAAAATTGATTTTTCAAGTGAGAATAAGGAGGAGCTTCAAATTTTTTTTAAAAAAATTATATCTCTTATTTAAAAAATTATTTTACAAAGGGGGAGAATCACAAACAATTTTTCAAGTTGTTTTATTATATCAAAAATGGAAGATTGTTAAGATATATGTTTTGATATAATAATTGAAAAATTGATTTGGACTAAATTGAAAAAGATTTCAAAAATGTTTTGTAAGTCCAAACAACTTGAAAATATGTTTAAGGGTTTTTACAAGGCTTTAGAATAACTTAAAATGTTTTTAAAGTAGCCAAACCTATGATTTCAATGTCACTGTACCGATACGGTATATACCGTATCGATACGCTTTAAGGTTTCAGCTACAAGGAAATTTCAGTAACCAAAACTCGTATCGATATGCTTTTGTCGTATTAGTAAAAAGTGCTTTAAAACTCTCCAACGGCTAGTTTGCGTACCGATACGGTTGTATCGCGTACCGATACGCCTTAACCGCTTCTAACGGTCATTTTTCAACGGCTATTTGAAATGCATGTCGTACCGATACGTTCATAAGCATATCAATACGCATTAGCTGGAAGAGCTCAACGGCTAGTTCCTGACGAGAACCGTATTGATATGCTAAGCTCCAGAATAACAATGAATGCCGAAAAAATACACCCTAACGGCTCCAATTCAATTACAACAGTCTACAACGGCTAGAAGCTTAATTAGGAGTATAAAAAGGACCTTCAAGCATCTATGAAAGACTAATGCTTCAATTGTCAACAACAATATGATCACAGATTTGTCTTAGTGCTTTATTGTACATTCTTTGTATAGACAACACTTGTGAGCCTAAATTGTCACATTTGCTCAAGTGTTTAGGTTTGGGTGAGTGAGCTGAATAGTGCAAACTATCCACCTTGTGAGGGTTTTCAAGTTTGCTAGATTTTCTCTTGCTTAAGAGTGTTCCTAAAGCTCGGGTTTTGAGCTTTGATTGCTAGACTTAGGTTGAGTCTAAGATTGTAACGGTTGCCTCCTAAATCGGTAAAAGGGGAAGAATATCTAGTCGATATTGATTAAAAATCCTTAGTGAGAGCTAAGGTAGTGGATGTAGGTGCTTGTTAGAAGGCTGAACCACTATAGATCCTTGTGTCTTTTGTTTATCTTTTTGCTTCCATCAAAAACACCCATAACACAAACTTCTCCACAACTTGGTAAGCAACGGTTGAGTGATCATCGAGCCCAACATAACCATTATCTTTAATGATATTGTAAAAGAAGATAAAAAATCTAATTAAAATTAAATCTAATTATTAGGAGATTGAATTATCTTTTAATAAAATTTATAAATTTAAAATATTTTAAAAAATTCTCACTAAAAAATTATAACTAAAAAATGGTAAACATTAATTATTAGGAGATTCATAAATTAGGGTTTTTCTTAATTTAAATCTAAAATATTATTAAATAAATAATTATTAGGATAAAATAAAAAAAATATTTAAAATTTAATTTTAAAATTCATAAATTATAATTTTATTAAATTTTAAAAGTAAGATTAGGATAAAATTAAGATGGTAAACATTAATTATTAGGAGATTTAGAGATTAATATTTTTTTAAAACTTAAAATCTAAAATATTATTAAATAAATAATTATTAGGATAAAATAAAAAATATTTAAAATTTAATTTTAAAATTCATAAATTAAGATTTTATTAAAATTTAAAATTAAGATTGTAAACATTAATTATTAGGAGATTCAAAAATTAATATTTTTTTAATATTTAAAATTAAAATTATTATTAAATAAATAATTATGAGGATAAAATCAAGAAATATATTTAAAATTTAAATATCTGCATCTTTTCAACGGACCTAAAAGTACAATTACCGGATACAATATTTTTTATGTGTTAATATCAGCCTCAAATACGCCTCTAGTCTTGAAGAACAGAATCGACTATTTAGGGGTAGAATTGGTCGGATGTGTCGCCACCTCAACATCCACGAAGCATGTTTATTTGCCCAGGTCGTGAAAGCATGTTTAGAGGTACAACTGACCGCATGCTTGGAGTAGAATTGGTGGTATATATGGCCACCTCAAAATTAGTCAATTTTATACTAATTCGCTGTATATTTTTCTTAGTCAATTTCATAATAATTCGCTTGTTATTCATGCTTATGAAGCTAAAAAAATAGCTCGAACATGCCTATGAAGTCATTTTAGCTTGTTATTCATGCACAAAACCTAGCTTTGGAACTAATTTCAACGTAATTTTTAGACCATATACAATGATTATGTGTCAATATTAGTCTCAAATGAAAGATAAGTTTCAAAACTACGCCTCTAAGCTTAAAAATTACGAAATTTTTTAATTACTAACCTTAAAAAACAGCTCGAACATGCTTATGGAGCCATTTTAACTTGTTATTCATGCACAAAACTGAGCTTCGAAACTATTTTCAACGCGATTTTTAGATTGTTTACAATGACTCCTATGTGCAAATATCAGGCTCAAATGAAAGATAAGTTCCAAAACTACGCCTCTAATCTTAAAAATTACGAAATTTTTTTATTACTAACCCGGAAAAATAACTCGAACATGCTTATCAAGCCATTTTAGCTTGTTATTCATGCACAAAACCAAGCTTTGAAATCATTTTCAACACGATTTTTACATCGTTTATAATGTCTCGTACGTGCCAATATACGAGTCTCAAATGAAAGACAAGTTTCAATACTACGCCTTTAAACTTAACAATTGCAAAATTTTCCTATTAATAACCTGCAAAAACACCTCGAACATACCTATAGACCCTTGTATTTCAACCTGGATTGCACGGACCTCGCTTTCTACAGAAAGCGAGTTCACTGTAATAAATCTCGTGATAAATTTATTCACCTCTTCAATTTCTCGGGGACCTCGTTATGTGCAGAACGCGAGGTCTTTTTCCCAAATTTTAAATTGGGTTATCTGAAAAGCCCTTCTACGTTAGACGAACCTCGATTCTTGTAGAAAATGAGCTTTATAATCGTTATTTACAGAACACGAGGTCTTCTTACGTGGGCGATTTGGGGTTATTTTTACAAATAATGCCGGCAGGGGGCATTTCTCTAATAAAATATTTAAAAATGGTTTTTCATTTAAAAATGCCTATTATTTTTTGGGTAAACTACATAAATGGTCCCCCGACTATGCTCTATTTTTTGCGTCCCTCAACTATCAGAAGTTACAAATTAGTCCCTCGACTTAAAAAATGTAACAAATTAGTCTGACATCGTTAAAATTTTAATGGATGATGACATGACAATTGATATAATTACATAATTAGTCATCAAGTTCTACACTTATTTTAATTTGACTATAATTTTAAAAAAATTAACCCATATAAATTTAATAATTTATCAATTTAATCCATCTTTTTTTCTATTTACCCTCTGCTTTAATTCTTCATTTATTTTCATGCCAAAATCCATTTCAGAGACCCATATTAGAGTGCACTGATTATGTTCGATAAATTACACGTAACGAAATAAAAATAAAGTAGCCGAAGCAGGGCTCGAACAGGGCAGTGACACTGCTGCGGTTCCCTTATGATTCCAGCCCTACCGATTTTGTGGCAATTGTTGCCAAGTTCGGTGTGCCAGCTGGTAGGCAATAATAATAATAATAATAATAATAATAATAATAATAATAATAATAATAATAATAATAATAATAATAATAAGAGAAAACTACACCACTGACCACCAAACAAATTGGGGATACCTATTTAGACCACCGAACTATAAAAAACGTCAATCAGACCACCGAACTTATAAAAGCAACCTATTTTCACCACCGCCGTTAAAAACCTAACGGTGGAGTGACGGAACTGCCACGTGGCAATTGACGGAAAAATTTAAAAATTACACATTTGGTCCCTATTATTTACACATTCTTTCAATTTAGTCCTAATTTTAAATTAATAAAACAATAAATTATTTAATTAAGTGGTGACACGTGTCAACACCTTATTGAAGGACTTTAATTATTTATATTTAATTTTATTAATTTATTTTCCCCCTCCAATCAGGTGGTGACACGTGTCACCACCAATTTAGAGGAGAAAAATAATTTTCTCTCCTTTGCGTTTCGCATGAATCAAACCTGGGTCTCCAGGATGTAAAGTTCATGGCTTTACCACTACACCAAGCACAACCTTGTGCTATAATTCTTCAGATATAATATATACCTCTTAGTAGTTTCCACATTTATAAGCCAAAAGCTCAAACCTTAAACACTAATTTCACATATATATAAATCTCAAACCCTAAACTCTAACCCTAACTACTTCAAATTAAACCTCAAACCCTAAATATTTCAAATAAATTCCACGCTAAATGTTTTAAATTAAACCATGAACCCTAAAACCCTAAATATTTCAAATTAATTTAACGCTAAATATTTCAAATTAAACCCTAAACCCTAAATATTTCAAATTAATTTCACGCTAAATATTTCAAATTACACCCTAAACACTCAACACAAACCTTAAACCCTAAAAATTTAAATTAATTCCACGCTAAATATTTTAAATTAAACCCTAAACCCCAAAACCCTAAAAATTTCAAATTAATTCCACGCTAAATATTTCAAATTAAACCATAGACCCTAAATATTTCAAATTAATTTCACGTTAAATATTTCAAATTAAACCCTAAACCCTAAAAAAATTCAAATTAATTCCACGCTAAATATTTAGGGTTTAATTTGAAATATTTAGCATGAAATTAATTTGAAATATTTAGGGTCTAATTTTAAATATTTAGCATGGAAATAATTTGAAATTTTTAGGGTTTAAGGTTTGGGTTTGGGTTTAGGGTTTAATTTGAAATATTTAGCGTGAAATTAATTTGAAAGTTTTAGGGTTTGGGATTTAATTTGAAATATTTAGCGTGAAATTAATTTGAAATATTTAGGGTTTGAGTTTAGGGTTTGAGATTTATATATATGTGAAATTAGTGTTTAAGGTTTGAGCTTTTGGCTTATAAATGTGGAAACTACTAAGAGGTATATATTATATCTGGAGAATTATAGCACAAGGTTGTGCTTGGTGCAGTAGCAAAGCTATGGGCTTTACAACCTAGAGACCCAGGTTCAATTCGTGCTAAACACAAAGGAGAGAAAATTATTTTTCTCCTTTAAATTGGTGGTGTCACCACCTGATTGTAGGGGGAAATAAATTAATAAAATCAAATATAAATAATTAAAGTCCTCCAATAAGGTGTTGACACGTGTAACCACTTAATTAAATAATTTATTATTTTATTAATTTAAAATTAGGACTAAATTGAAAGAATGTGTAAATAATATGGACCAAATGTGTAATTTTTAAATTTTTCCGTCAATTGCCACGTGGCAGTTCCGTCACTCCACCGTTAGATTTTTAACGGCGGTGATCAAAATAGGTTGATTTTATAAGTTTGGTGGTGTGATTGACGTTTTTTTATAATTCGGTGGTCCAAATAGATATCTCTAATTTGTTTGGTGGTCACTGGTGTAGTTTTCCCTAATAATAATAAGGATTTGGAATGGGTTCCATGGGTGCGTGTATTTCGATGAGGGTGTTTAGATTTCAATTTTGGGGAAATTTGAATTCAAGGCAGTGCGTGTTTTGTGGCCGAAAGGAAATGGGAAAGCCATGTGCCGTGAGTGTATAGGGAAATGATTTTCTTGGGCGAAAATAAATTGAAGAATTAAAAGAGAGGAGAAATAGAAAAGAATATAGATTAAATTATTATATTATTAAAATTATGTGAGTTAATTTTTTAGAATTAAGATTAAATTAAAATAAGTGTAGAACTTGAGGGTTAATTATGTAATTATATCAATTTATATTATCTGTCATATCATCAGTCGTTAAATTTTTAACGACATCAGACCAATTTGTTACTTTTTTATGTCGGGAGACCAGCTTATAACTTCTAATAATTAAAGAACGCAAAAAAAAATTAAAGCATAATCGAAGACCATTTATATAGTTTACCCTTAATTTTTTCTACCTTACGTGGTATGTAGGCTAAGAGTGTGTTCTATCAAATGTCTTTTTAAAATAGCGAGTGATAATATATATTTTTCTTACGTGGCATACTTGGTCGACAGAGTAATATTTAATTGACTAAAAGGAGAAGATGTGGCTAACACAAAGAGTCTCCTAGATATTATAAATAAAATACGACCAAACTCGATTGATAAGGGCCATAATGAAAAAGAAAAAAAATGTATCCAAGGAAAAAAATTACTTGAGCTTTGTCCAAAACGAATTGGTATGTGTTGACACATGTATGAATTTTTCTTCGATCACTCAATATATGTATATTTAAATCATTATATTTAAACACTCGAAAGAAATAATATATAAACAAAGCGAGCTTTGCTTATTTGTATTACTAAATCTTACATTGGTTAGCTATTGGTTTATAAAGTGTTTAAATATATCCTTTTAAACATGTATTTATAGAGTGATCGGAGATAAAACCATACACATGTTTACGACCTGTATTGTGCATGTTTATTCATTTTCGACAATGTTCATATAAATTTCCTTTGGACACATTCTTTCCATTCTTTCTCATGTTGGTCCTGATAATCAAACTTGACCGCATGTATGAGTTTATTTATTTTGGTCGTGATAATCAAAAGTGAAAATTTTTAAACTTTGATCATAATTATTTTAAATATTTTAATTAATTAAATTTTATAAAATTATTTTTAAACTACTTGATTGAAGGTTTTCAAAACATATTTTTATCAATAATAAATTTAAACTAATGAGGTGTCAAAATAAAAAAAATCAATAGTGAGCATATTTAATGAGAGAGAGTGAGTATTATTTTAATAAAATATCATCATTTATACTTAAATATCATCATTTAAAAAATTAATTATTGAATTAATATTAATCACCAATTATATATCAAAATAATATTCACTTGTGCCTGCAGAGACGAAGTGTTGCAAAGGGCACAATCCCTTTTTTGTATATTAAAAAAAATGCATTGCTATTTTTGTTTATTTGAACATTCAATTTTCAATTTATTTAAACTTTATCTTCTCTTATTTTATGATTAATTATACTTTATCTTTAAATTTTAATTCTTGACTTTGTTGCTGTGTGCCGTAAGACAAAGGCACGGTATATGAGCAGTGCATTTCAAAAAGTGAAGCCGGCGATGCGCATCTTTACCCTATGTGATACGCTAGTTCGTATGGTGGGATTATTTTGTACACCCTTTATTTCTAGCAACGTCAAGCGGGGAATGACAGTCATCGTTTCGCAATTGAATATGTAAATATATATAAGCATATTTAAACTAAATAATTCTTTGTTACGTACAAAGTATAGAGTTAAAGAAGATTTTGCATAAATTGCAGACAACTATATTGAAACATTACATTCATGGTTTTTTTATGACTATTTAAAAGTTCTAAACCCAAAATGAAAAAAGAGCATCTCAAAAGTATCAAAAGCAACTCCTTGGTAGGTAGCTTCATCGCTAATTAGCCCGAGTTAGTACTACTCAGCAACACCACCAACTCGCTCTTCTTCATTTTGGTGAATCCCTTCAAACCACGAGATTTTGCAACTGCCCTGAGTTCCGGTAGCTTCAATGCACTCAAATCTTCATGTTCGATCTGCCGTTCTGTCTCATCTGTATCAACATCCAAAGATTCATTGTCTGACAACTCATCCAACATGTTAGGTTCTTGAAGGATCGACTCTGGCTCAGATTCAGGCTCTAGTTCCGCCTCTAATTCAGGTACGCAATAGGGTGCAGGAGGTGACTCAGCCAAACTCAAATCTGAATTGGCAGTCTCCTCACTGGAATAAACTTGCTGATATTTCAATCGTGGAACTGGTGACTTGCGTCGGAAATTTGATGCTGGTCTGCTTAAAGTAGGGGCACTGTCCTCAATCCTCACTCTATCGTTTGAACCAAAGAAGCTGGAGCTTTTATCTTCATTGGAAGGGCCACTCACTTCCGGACGATCCGAATTCAGGTCCCTGCTGTTGTTGTTGCCATCTTTTTTCTTACCTTGTTCGACTGAGTGTTTCCTGAGTAGCTTAAGGAGAGAATTAACTGTTTCACTCTCTTTACTTTTCCGTTGTAAGGCTTCAGTCTTATCTCCTTTAGCAGCTGCTCTTTCTTGAAGTTTAGCTTGGACCTTCTTCAAAAGCTCCACAACCTCCTGCTCCCTTGGAGCCGGGGCTGCAGTGGCTTGAAATTTTGTGGAATCGGAGTGCGATAGAAATGGAACAGATTTAGAAGATAACACTTCAGAATCAACTAAATTGTCAAAACTATCTTTATCTTCATTTTGCCTATTTCTACCTTGAAACCCATGGCTTTGCCTCGAGAAATCAAGGCTTCTCCTGTGACCATCAGAACCTGCTTTGCACGCAAAAGATATTCCCCTGGAACCACATTTTGAAGATCCAACCTTCACTCGTGAACAAATTCTGGGGTCCCTATGTGAAGAGAAAAAAGATCGAGCCACTGCTCTTCCGGAAATGCCTGAGCAGGAGAGATACTTGCTGTCTGTTGGTCCGTAACCTACAAGAAAACCAGTATCCGGAGATGAAAAATTAAGAAAATAACCATTTTAGCCCATTTCTTAAAGCACAACACAAGCGAAAAACAACCAATAAATAACACATACAGGCAATCCAACAATCCATCCTAGTAGCTGCCTTAGGTAAATCCCACCATCAACATCAATATTCCCAAAGTTTAACTCACTTAAACATGTAAGAAATGTAATTCAAGTTATCTCAAAACACGTATAAGTATTGCCTACTAAACGAATCTTGTAAGAGAATTCTTAAGATAAACCCAAAAAATGAAAGAAAAGAACCGAAAGTAACAAACACTTGTGTTCTGTGAGCATAATATAACAAATTTCTACTTATTGAAATAATCTAAAAGGAAAACTTCAACATTAGCTGGTAAGGCTTAGTTCCCACTTTCAAATTGTTCACCTGTGAAGCTACAATCAAATGCATAATTGATAATTCTGTAACATTTTTTATCTTCCAAAATCACAAATAAAAATATGAGAAGAAAAAAAAAAAGCATAACACAATTATACAGCCTCCCATACCTAAACGAATTCAGAATAATCTTCGACAGAACCTAGCATGAATAGTCAAAATAACCTAAGATTAATACGGATTAAACAGTTCTTTCTTTAAGGGGGGAGTTGGGGATAAGTTTAATACAAAACAACAAAGTATGAAACCCATAGAGCTCAGTCCTATTTCATAAAAAATGGGATATGCACAAAACACCCATTACAGTTCTCAACCTCATAGAGCAAAAGGGCAAACATTTCCTTTCCTCCAATTTCATTTCTCACGGTTTCTTGGCGACCAAACAGAAGGCAAAAGAGTGAATGACCAATACCCAAGAGAGAAAAAAAAGAGAAATTTACCAGAAACAAGACGAAGTGCGTGCGACATGAGTTGATGAGTTCAGGTGAAGCTTGCAAAGAGCGTGTTTGTGGCGTATTTCGCAGGGTTTATGTGTTTTTCGAAGGAAACATCGAGGTTTTAGTAGAATAAGATATAAAGAGGCCGTCATGCACGAATCTTGACTCTTGAGCGAAGCACGGCCCAATTCTTATCTGCTGCATACTTTCGTGTTTGAAAAATTAAGGAGTTTGTAAAGGGAAAATTAAAGAGTTTGTAAAAACAGACTTATTTATAGTAAAGTTTATTATTTCGAGCATCTAATTTTGATGGTTAGTCTCTCAAAATTAATTTTAAACTATAGTAAATGGATAGAAATATTTACCTCTTTTCGGGGTCTTTATTTATACCCCACACTTAAAATTAGGTTAGGGTTTAAGGTGTAGGGTTTAGAAAATTTAGGGTATGATGTATTTTTTAAGGTATAGGGGTAGAATTTAGGATTTAGAATTTAAGATTAGGGCTTAAAATTTAATTTTATTATATTTTTTAGTTGGGCATAAATAGAGGCACCGAAAAGAGGGCAGAGTATTTTTATCCCTAATAAACATCTTTCAACAATAACTACTTATTTTGTTCTCATTATTTTTGTGCTTTTAAATTATTCCATCTAAAATAAACATAAGGTTAAAAAAATATTCATAGCGTTCAACTGAATAATCTTTTTTATTTTTATCGTTAATATTTATGTTAGGTTAAAATAATTCTTCCGAGGATGAATTTGTTAACAATCAACATTGTGAAATGACGTGACAAACATGAACAAATACAAAATTTTATGTTAGAGGGGGCAAATCTATAAAATTTTAGGAGGCGAAAATAAATTGCCATTAGAAAATATGAATTTCAAATTTTCAGGATTGACTGCCCCCTCCAGCCCTCCATCGGTTCATCCTTATTGACAAATTTATATGATATTGCACGTTGATATGATAATGTCATACATGTAAAAATGCTAACTTGATAGAATGACACGTCAACTAAAATATAAATTTATAAAATATAATTTTTTTTGTTGACATAACATTTTATCAAATCATCTCAAGTTGTTAATTGTTAATTGATTAATAATTTTTATAAAGGAGAAGTAGGGGTGTTATGGGATAAACTTATAAAATTCAGGACTGTCGCACGTTGAAAACGAGAAAACAAGCCACGCGTATCTTAGACCCGGACCATTCTCCTCATCTCCCTGCACATACAAGAAGAAGAGCAAATGAAATGACCAATTCAAATTCTAATCCAAAGCCATCTCAGATTCATTCTTTTCTTTATTTAGTGTTAATCCTATAATCTCCTCAATTTGCTCTATCTTTGCTTCTAAAACAAAGTCACACTGCACTTTGGGTAAATATCAACCAACGTCCTTGATTTATGTAGATTTTGATATTTAATCAGGAACCAACACCGGTAGGACATGGAAAAAACGAAGCTATCCGAATGGAGCGAGAAGTTGAAAACGGGCGGAGCTCAAATGAGTAGAATGGTGAGTGGGAAGATGAAGGAAATCCTTCAAGGCCCCACACCCGAATCCCGAATCGTGGACGAGGCCACGTCGGAGACATTAACGGAACCCAACTGGGGAATGAACATGAAGATATGTGGCATGATCAACATCCAAGATTTCGACGGCCCCGAAATTGTTAGAGCTATGAAGAAGAAGATATCGGCCAAAAACGCCGTCACCCAGTCCTTGAGCCTTGATCCCTAAAACAAAAATGCTTATAAAAACTTTTAGTTTCCACCACCGGTGTATTTAATATAAATCCTTATCAGAAATCAGAGCCGTCCCTGGGCATGGGTAATAGGGGCGCCTGCCCAGGGCCCATTTTTTCGAATATTTATAGTTAATATTTAATATTTTTTAATATTTATTGTTTAAATTTTAATTTTTTAATAATTGTTATTATATTTTTATTTTTAAAATTTATTTTTTCCGATATTTTTTATTAGGGGTATAATTTTTTTCAATACTTGTTTTTATAGGTTCATTTTTTTTTAATAGTTGTAATTATGGGCCCATTTTTTTTATTAATTATTGTTATTTCAATACTTGTTATTAGGGTACAAATTTTTCAATACTTGTTATTATGAGGCCAATTTTGCAATACTTGTTACTAGGGGTTATCTTTTTTAATATTTGTTATTAGGGACATACTCTTAAATTTTATTTTTTCCGATACTTGTTATTACGAGTCCAATTTTTTCATTACTTGTTATTTATGGTCTATTTTTCCTAATATTTGATATTACATGCATACTCTTAAATTTTAATTTTTCAATACTTGTTATTAGGGTTCCATTTTCCCCTATATTTGTTATTACAAGAATACTCTTAAAATTCATTTTTTTCAAAATTTGTTAATAGGCACCAATTTTTTTATATATCCCTTGTTACTAAGGGTCTAATTTCAAATTTTATTTTTTTTTCCAATACTCGTTATTAGGGAAAAGGGTGAGCAAAACTCCACTCGACTCGGAACGTTAGTTTTACTTTTGTTGAATTTTGGCCCAAACAATGAAACTCTCTATTCAGCCGAGTTATTTTGGGTTAAGTCGTTGCTTAGGAACATAACACTGCCGTATTTTTCAACGCTTTATTCGTATGCATGTTATTTTTATTGATGTAAAATATTTTTTTTAGATTTTTAATGTTTTCTATGATAATATAATTTTATTTTTAAGTCATTTTTATTGATGTAAAATAATTTAGGGTTTATAGGTTAAAACTTAAATTCCCACTCTATTATTTTGAAAACTAAACCTTAACCCCAAATCCTAAATTCTAACTATTATTTTTAAATTTTAAATTCATACACCTAAATCCCTAAACTAAATCTCTAAACCCTAAAACAAAAATGCTTATAAAAACTTTTAGTTTCCACCACCGGTGTATTTAATATAAATCCTTATCAGAAATCAGAGCCGTCCCTGGGCATGGGTAATAGGGGCGCCTGCCCAGGGCCCATTTTTTCGAATATTTATAGTTAATATTTAATATTTTTTAATATTTATTGTTTAAATTTTAATTTTTTAATAATTGTTATTATATTTTTATTTTTAAAATTTATTTTTTCCGATATTTTTTATTAGGGGTATAATTTTTTTCAATACTTGTTTTTATAGGTTCATTTTTTTTTAATAGTTGTAATTATGGGCCCATTTTTTTTATTAATTATTGTTATTTCAATACTTGTTATTAGGGTACAAATTTTTCAATACTTGTTATTATGAGGCCAATTTTGCAATACTTGTTACTAGGGGTTATCTTTTTTAATATTTGTTATTAGGGACATACTCTTAAATTTTATTTTTTCCGATACTTGTTATTACGAGTCCAATTTTTTCATTACTTGTTATTTATGGTCTATTTTTCCTAATATTTGATATTACATGCATACTCTTAAATTTTAATTTTTCAATACTTGTTATTAGGGTTCCATTTTCCCCTATATTTGTTATTACAAGAATACTCTTAAAATTCATTTTTTTCAAAATTTGTTAATAGGCACCAATTTTTTTATATATCCCTTGTTACTAAGGGTCTAATTTCAAATTTTATTTTTTTTTCCAATACTCGTTATTAGGGAAAAGGGTGAGCAAAACTCCACTCGACTCGGAACGTTAGTTTTACTTTTGTTGAATTTTGGCCCAAACAATGAAACTCTCTATTCAGCCGAGTTATTTTGGGTTAAGTCGTTGCTTAGGAACATAACACTGCCGTATTTTTCAACGCTTTATTCGTATGCATGTTATTTTTATTGATGTAAAATATTTTTTTTAGATTTTTAATGTTTTCTATGATAATATAATTTTATTTTTAAGTCATTTTTATTGATGTAAAATAATTTAGGGTTTATAGGTTAAAACTTAAATTCCCACTCTATTATTTTGAAAACTAAACCTTAACCTCAAATCCTAAATTCTAACTATTATTTTTAAATTTTAAATTCATACACCTAAATCCCTAAACTAAATCTCTAAACCCTAAAACAAAAATGCTTATAAAAACTTTTAGTTTCCACCACCGGTGTATTTAATATAAATCCTTATCAGAAATCAGAGCCGTCCCTGGGCATGGGTAATAGGGGCGCCTGCCCAGGGCCCATTTTTTCGAATATTTATAGTTAATATTTAATATTTTTTAATATTTATTGTTTAAATTTTAATTTTTTAATAATTGTTATTATATTTTTATTTTTAAAATTTATTTTTTCCGATATTTTTTATTAGGGGTATAATTTTTTTCAATACTTGTTTTTATAGGTTCATTTTTTTTTAATAGTTGTAATTATGGGCCCATTTTTTTTATTAATTATTGTTATTTCAATACTTGTTATTAGGGTACAAATTTTTCAATACTTGTTATTATGAGGCCAATTTTGCAATACTTGTTACTAGGGGTTATCTTTTTTAATATTTGTTATTAGGGACATACTCTTAAATTTTATTTTTTCCGATACTTGTTATTACGAGTCCAATTTTTTCATTACTTGTTATTTATGGTCTATTTTTCCTAATATTTGATATTACATGCATACTCTTAAATTTTAATTTTTCAATACTTGTTATTAGGGTTCCATTTTCCCCTATATTTGTTATTACAAGAATACTCTTAAAATTCATTTTTTTCAAAATTTGTTAATAGGCACCAATTTTTTTATATATCCCTTGTTACTAAGGGTCTAATTTCAAATTTTATTTTTTTTTCCAATACTCGTTATTAGGGAAAAGGGTGAGCAAAACTCCACTCGACTCGAAAAAATTGATTTTTTCGACTTGACCCGTCTTGACTCGAAAAGAAAATTCAAATAAAGTTTAAGTTGTAAATTAAAAATTTTAATAACTCAAAATTTTAGTATTTAGTAGATAAATTTTTAAGTTTGAGTCATAAGTACTCATAAACTCGCATAATTTGAATTTTTTTTACCCAATTTAACTCGATCGGACACTCACTTGTAATTAGGGCCTATTTTTTTTTAAATTCGCCCATGGACCACCAAAATCTCATAAACGAGTTTCTCATAAACCTAATAAAAATATGCGTCAAGTATCAATTTTTCATTTAAAAATATTAGATAAAAAGACATTTAATTGGGACATGTTACCCTTTACTTCTATAACCATTTTTTGAATTCTATTCATTAATTATTTCCGTAAAATAATTTAAATAAAATCAATGCGTTAATTGCCAGATCCTCACACACGAAATTTTATAAAAGAAATGGCAAGTGATGTATTTGTTATATTTTAGTTTGATTCATATTACCAGTTTTACTAAAGTTATGAAAATGCCGACCTTATATGACCAAATGTGGTTATAATTTATCGTGGCATTGATAAAAGTAAGTTGCAGTTGGTATGATTATTAGAAATGTCACGTTGAAGAGCACTTTTAATATGATACAATTTTGAGGGAAATTTTTATAACGTGCGACGAACACTACTAACGCTGAATATCGTTAAAATTATTAAATTAATTAATAAAGATTAAAAATTTTAATGACTCAACATATAATTATAAATTATTTCTATATATATATATTATATTTTTTAATTTTTTAAATATTTAGACCAAATACAAATCTTAGTTAATTTAAAAAAATAAAAATCCAAAACCTTAAATTTTAAACTTAAAACCCAAACTTCTAAAACATACATCTCAAACCTAAAACTCGAAACTTTAAATCTAAGGCCCTAAATTTTAAAAATACACAAATAGTGTGTTGATTAAAATAAAAATAAAAAACAAGCGTAAAATCCTCTTTTAATTTTTGTTATTTCTTCTATGCTTTTTGCTCTTTCTCCAAGCTCTATATATCCCTCCGCTCTATAGACCTACATTATCAGCCTCTCCTCACTTTATCCCACCAAAATAGAGATGGGTCTCTCAATAAGCTTTCATTTAGGGATGTTTTCTTTCATATACCGAACCAAAACTTTAAATTTGAACATTGAGTTTAGACTTTATAGTTTATGATTTATATTTTAGGGATTATGTTTAAGGTGTTGAGTTTATGGTTTAGGGTTTATAATTTTAGGTTTAGGGTTTTTTATTTTTTAAATTGACTAAGATTGGCATTTGATTCAATTCTTAAAAAAGATTCAAAATATAATATACATGAAAAATAATTTTATTGAAATTTTATTTTAAATAATTTATAATTATATATCGAGTCATTGAAACTTTTAATCTTTATTAATCAATTTAATAGTGTTTAACGGTGTTCAACATTAATAATGTTCAACGGTGTTCAGCATTAGTGGTAGACTCATCCAATTTTGGGGGAGTGTTTTTTTTAAATCTTTGCGATCGTTTTTATTGTACATGCCTAAAAGTATTCATATTTATTGATATATATATATATATGGTAATATTTGTTTCTAAATAGAAACTGCAAGGTAAAACTATTTAACGATCATATGGATAAATCGTTGGGAGATATGTAGTGTTGTGTCAATACCTGTGGTTTAAAAAGACTTTTGAGCTATGATCATAACCATCTCTTGTGTCATACACATTAACAATGTGATGACTAAATTTATTCTTTTGTGTTGGTAAATAAAGGAATTATATTTGGCAATGGCATTTTCTTTTATTTATAGAGTCAGGGTTTGCCTTATATTTTTTAGGGTAAACTACATAAATAGTCCCCCGACTATACTCTAATTATCTTTTGCATCCCCCGACTATCAAAAGTTACAAACTGGTCCCCTGACTTAAAAAAAATAACAAATTGATCCAGTGCCGTTAAAAATTTAACGGCTGGTGACGTGGCAGTTAACAAAAATTGGCATAATAACACATTTAGTCCTCAACTTTTACACTTTGTTTAACTTTGTCCTAATTCTAAAAAAATGACCTTTAACATTTCAAAATTCTATCAATTTGATCGTCGTCGCAGTTTGTTCCGAGCATCAAAATACCGGTAGCCTCTTCCTCTTCCACGTCCTGCCCAAAAATAAGTGTTTAATGGGTCAACCTGCACTACCCTGCAGATAATGGAAGAAGATACTGTAATTTCGAGTATGAATGGAATGTTGCTGCTGCTGCTGGGGTTGTGTGTGTGCAACTTGAACTGTGAACTTGAACTATTAACTGTTTTAGTCAAAGCACAAGCAATTACTGCAATTATGTGTTTCTGAAGTGTTGAACGCTTTTTTATAATCAACTCTCAAACACTTGAGGACTACTTTTTAGTAATAATCAGTTGATTTGTTAGTGAGGAGATATCATGTGTATGCTGATTGCTGTGCCAGCTGCCATACTACTATTTTTTTCACATAAAAGTAGCAGTGCCTCTTTTTGGAAAAAGGAAACATGCGAATGTGGATTAGAAATGGCAGCAGCAATTAAGAGAAAATGGCATGCTTCCACATCTCATGAGTAAGTGGCCTGCAGTGATTGGTGGAAACAAACATAAGTCGTGTTTGTATTTGTACTTTGCGTTCTCTATGTTGAAAGTGGATTGTTCGTTTTTAAAATAGTTTTGTTGAAGATATAATGTAACTTGGGGGCCTAGGTTGTAGCAGCAATGATTGGGTGTCTAAGTAGCAATGATATGGTCCTGATGGCAAATAAAATCTTTGACCCTCCAACTCCAACTCATAGCTTTTCTTTTCGTCCCTATGGCTATGGCTATAAGAAGACAGCCTCCTCTTTGCTTCTCTTTACATGAACCCAAAACAGGTAATCATTTGTATTTGAAGCAAATGAAGAGGGCTGCAAATACAGGGTCTAAGATAAGGTACTCATGCAAGCGAAATGGAGGGTTTCTAAAGCAAGGAAAAGGTAGGCTCTACATTATCAGAAGATGCATTGCCATGCTTCTCTGCTGGCGAGACTGAAACTATATGTGTGTGTATGTGTGTGTGTGTGTGTGTGGAGAATTCAAATATTGTTCAAAATTGTATATACATTTTGCTGCTCGGGAGTCATAACCACCATGAAACCAGCACCTTGAAATACTGCTATAAGTTGCTTATAGCTGACATGGTTTCTTTGCCGAAGCTGACAAGTAAGTGTTTAATGGGTCAACCTGCACTACCCTGCAGTTCAAAACCACCATGAATAAATGGAATACATGGAAACAGATGAAGCAACTTATAGCTTTACAATAACCTGTCTCGACTGAATTCGCAACTGAAAACCGGTTGTTTTACGGAACCTTGAAGCTGTACAATTTGAGGACTTTGCATGGCCACGTCTTCGAACCGGAAAACATATCTTGGATCGGGATCGATTTTTACTCTCAAATGAAGTTCAGCTCATGGTTTTCCATTCTCATGTTTGTTTTTACCGATCCTGATCCATCCATTGAAAAGAGTCACTGGCTTCCCTTCACCCCATTCAGGACCCACAGCCAACTTGAATGTCCCAATGTGATGTCTCTTGACTCCGACACCAAAATGTGTCCCCTTTCTCATGTTTGTATTTTTGGGCAGGACATGGAAGAGGAAGAGTCTACCGGTATTTTGATGCTCGGAACAAATTGCGACGACAATCAAATTGATAGAATTTTGAAATGTTAAAGGTCATTTTTTTAAAATTAGGGCAAAGTTAAACAAAGTGTAAAAGTTGAGGACTAAATGTGTTATTATGCCAATTTTTGTTAACTGCCACGTCACCAGCCGTTAAATTTTTAACGGCACTGGATTAATTTGTTATTTTTTTTAAGTCAGGGGACCAGTTTGTAACTTCTGATAGTCAAGGGATGCAAAAGATAATTGGAGTATAGTCGGGGGACTATTTATGTAGTTTACCCTATTTTTTATTGTCAGTTTAACAGAGGATTATACTACATTTTGTGTCATTTGATAGGTTAGGATTTAGGGATGTAAATAAGATGAGACAGATCGCAAGTTACTCGAGTTCGGCTCGGTTCAAATTCGGTCTATATTCTACTCGAATTCTTAACGACTCGAGCTCAACACTATTAAGTTCGACTCGAGTTCTTAATGAGTCGAGCTCGGCAGTACTCAAGCTCGACTTGACTTGTTTATACCCCTAAGATAGATTAACATGATGGAACACACTTGTGCTTTATATCTCCAAAAATAAGGGGTGAGACTAAAAACAACATATCTAGAGTGAGGCTAAAAAAGGCAAGTTCTTAAACTTGTCCAAAAACTTAAAATGTTAGACCTTTTGATAGTATTTTAAGTTTATTTTTTCGTGATTTTTGACAAGTTTTAAGTTTTTTTTTTTTTTTTACATTTCAGGTTCCTGAATAAAGTTTCAAAACTTGTCAAAAATCACAAAAAAAAACAACCTAAAATGTTATTGAAGTGTCTAAGATTTTAAGATTTTAATTTTTTTTAATTTACCTTTTTTAGCCGTATCTCAAATCCACCCAAAAATAAAGCTGCTGCTGCTGTTGTTTATATAGATATCCTCTTTAAAGAAGTGCCTCCAGCACAACTGGTGGGTATAATCCGCAATGTTGCTGCTTTATTTTATGATAAAGTCTTTAGCAGTAACATAGGTTTTTCTTCTAACCTATGTATCTTTTCTTTCTAAGTTTTGTTATACTTCAGTGAGTTCAGTATGTAGGTGCTCTTAGTTTATTGTAGGCTTAATTACAAAATAAGTACTCAAATCATATCTCTTTTTTGTAATAGGTGCTTATAGTATTTTTTTGGTTGAAATAAATGTTGAAAGTTTTTTTTTGCTAAAATATGTGCCTAAAATTTCTTTTTTAGTTAAAATAGATGCCAAAGTAGGTGGCTCAGTTGACTTTAAAACAACCAAAAAATGAAATTTTAGGCACTTATTTCAGCCAAAAAATAGTTTAGCCACCTATTTTTGCCAAAATTGAAACTTGATGCACCTAATTCAGCAAAAAAAAAAAACTTTAGGCCCTTGTTGCCAAAAAATATATAATTTTGATACTTATTTTGTAGTTAAACCTTTATTGTATGCTTTAATTAGTGTTGCAAGTAATCTGCTACTTTGAAGGCAGTAGAGTGATTAACTATCTTTGTGATATCATGAACATCTTTTACCACTAATTTAATTCATAAGTCTCGGGATAATGCGCACGAACTAACTTGACTCAGGATAATGCTTTAATTAGTGTTGCAAGTAATTTGCCACTTTGAAGGCAGTAGACTGATTAACTATCTTTGTGACATCATGAACATCTTTTACCACTAATTTAATTCATAAGTCTCGGGATAATGCGCATGAACCAACTTGACTTAGTGATTAAGGGAACGGTTGTTGTTAATTTTTAAAAATTTAGTAATTAAAATTAATATTTTAAAAATATTTTAGCGGTAATTTTTAAACTCGAATCTAATGGAATGGATGAGTAAAAATCATACGGCACAAAATCATTTCTAGATTATATGTAAAAGTATAGAGGCTTGTGTAAATAAAACCAAATCCAGTTTGGACTCGAAATGAACATTAATTTTTTTTCAATAGATCCAAAAACATCAACATTAATCACAATCGGAAAACATACTAATAAGTAATACCGTTTGTAAGGTGGCAAAATAAAAACACATTGAATTTCTGAAGCAATGCCATGTCGGACGAAAACTTCATTTGTAGAGTTAAATTACCCAATTACCCTTCAAGAACATTTTTATACCTTTCCTCAGGTGGCTTAAAACCAATTTCTAAATCAAAGCAAAAGGATCATTTCTGGGGAGTCTAATGTACCGCATGTAAAAGTGGGCTAAAAATGACAAAATTCAAAATTTGCCAAAGATATACTTAAGTATTTAAAATAATAGATTTTTTTAGCAACAGTTTAGATTGGTTTTTCGTGATATTTGACAATTTTTAAAATTTTAAAAATAATTTTTGAAATAATATTTTTATAATATTTTAAGTTTTTGAACAAAATTTCGAAACTTCTAAAAAAATTAAAATGTTATTAAAAAAGCTAACACTTTTAAGTGTTTGGATAAATCTTTTACAAATTTTAAAATATACTGTTTTTTGATCAATCATTTCTCCATGTTTTAAAAATGGATGAAGAGCAGCAGTTTAGCCACCTTCAACTACAATAATTAAAACCCAGTTGAATTTGTTTCTTTCCTCTTGTCTCTAAATTCCATTTTCAATTTGATGTGATGGGATTATTTTATTTATTCCCACACATCTTTCTCATTAATATCCCAATCATTTCATTTTCTTTTATTTATATCCTCATTTTGACTTCAATATATGGGATTTTTATTATTGTATTGTTTTTATTTAATAATTTTATGATATATCAGTTCCTAATTTTATATATTTTTCAAATTTTGTGTATAAGTTTATCATTCTAAAGTGATTGTCACTCTTGTCAACCCTTAACTTCATCTTCACTCAAACAACTAGATCTTGATTTAATAACAAAGATAAAAAATTTTAAATTTCATATTCGAGTCTTGTTCCATGTAAATTATAAATAGATTTACTGTATATGTATACACAATTCAAATTTGTTTGAGTTTAAATTCAAAATGTATTATATTTATCAGTCCAACTCCACATTATAATAGCTGATTCTGACTAATATTGATTCGAATATATATATATATATATATATATATATATATATATATATATATATATTATAGGGTTATGATTGATACTCGCAATTATACTTATATTAAAAATAAATAAATTTTTGTACGAACCAACTTGCCTCAGTGGTTGAGAGAATAAGTGTTGTTCTTAGAGGTCACGAGTTCGAGCACCAGCAGTTATAGCATGGTGATTGAGCATGCATTATTTTCAAATGAATTGAGAGTATATTCAGAACAAATATTACTTGTAATCACCTTAGTTTTAAAAAATAAATTTATAGAGATAAAATTATGGAAATTGACCCATTTATTTATAATATAATCTTCACGATTTGATTGATTGAGTATACAATTAACAAAACAAAGTTTTTCCTTGATCACGTGGTATTAAAATATACTATGATAACTCCAAATCCAATATGAAATTAAATGCCTATTTGGTAGGGACTTATATTATTTAAAAAACTAATTCGGGAATAAATTAATTACCCATTTGTCCGATTCATGTATAGTGGCCATTTTAAATGCGTATACCTTTTTGTTCAAAAAAATGCTTATACCTTTATTTTCTCTAAAGATGGGTAATATATCATATATTTTTTCCCAAACTTATGATTGTCTGTGATTAAATCTTACAAAAATCTGCCAGAAAATTATTTTTTATTCGAAGAAGAAATGTATAATGTGATTTTTTTGTTGCTCTGATTTCGGATAGACTCGCATTGTACATTTAATTCTAATAAGTGTGTCTTCTAACGAGAATTTTAGGTTGTTTTTAAAAGAAAATATCTAGTCTTAGCATGTGTTTGCCAGCAAGATTTGTCATGGCCTGCTTAAGCTGAGCGTGGTCCAAAAATATATATTTATTTTAGAATTATTTTTTTAAAATTACATTTATTTTAGAATTATTTTTTAAAACATAATTATTAAATAATAATTTATTTTCTAAGCTGTTGTTATGCAGGTACATTAAACTTCTGAAATTTTAGTTTAGATCTCTTAAAAGTTTTAGATAGTCTCTCTCAAATTTTATTGCTAAGATCTGTCCTTGGTAAATGGTAAGGTAAATTAATTTTTTTGAGTAGAGACTCAAATTAAAGCTTTAAATATAACATTCTTAGCAAGAACAACTCTAAATTTTAAATATAAACTATAAAAAAATAAAGCCCGACAAAATATCAAATTGATAACCCAATTCTTAACATTTATGTTACTCTGATTTCTTTCCAATAATTTAAACCATTCGTCTTGAAATTAATAGTTCATACGATGAATTAATAAAATAAAACATAATTAATATATTATTTATCAAAATCAATATAAATGATATTTTTTTTTGTTGTCCTCTCGATTCCCTAGAGCTTTGTCCTGATTAATCAAGACTGACCCGCATCGTACACTTAATTTTAGTGAGTGAGTTTTTCAACGAAAATTTTCTGCATACACAAGACCTCGAGCTCGAGACATGCTTAAACGATATCAAATTGCTTACCAATTGAATCAATCTCATGGGTACAATAAATGATACGTTAGAACGTAATAATATAAATTTTACATTGCAATTAATGAAATGGAGTAAGACAAGCACAAACAAGTCAATTATAGTCATCTTTTGACAAGCACTTGGTTAGTGCTACCCAAATTATTGTATTGGAAAGAGTAATTTGCAAGTTTTGACAATGTCAAGATCCTCCTACATTTTTGCTTTCTTTTTATTCTAGTCCCAATCCGAATAATGAGGGGTTAAAATTGAAATGAAAAAAAAAAGCTAACATTGATCGAAAAAGGTTAATTACATAGATAGTAAACTCAAAATTCAGGTAGTTCAGGTAAATCCGCCGCTCTGGTGAAAAGATTGTACCAAAAATCCATGTTAGCATCGGTATCATAAACATCGGAACCGTAGTCAGTCACCGCTTCCAACGAGCTCGTGAAATACTGAGGAGTTCGCGGGTGCGAGCCGCCGACAACCACTTGGAAATCGGCGGCCATGCTGGAGTTATCCGCCGACAACACTTCGGACCAGAAGTTCTCGTCGATGTCGGAGACAAAATCTTCGTTGATTTCCGTGTTCATGGTGGTGCTACTGCCACTGTTGCTGTTGTTCTCGCTTGTCGTTAGCGTCGAAGCCTCGCTGCTCGATTGTTGTGGGCTATCTGCAGTCACGGGTTGTTGTTGTTTGATATCTTTGGCTGAATCAAGGAGTTGTTGCTGTCGGTTATTGCCATGGTTGTGTTTGAGCCTCTTCTTCAAGTGGGTGTGCCACACGTTCTTGATCTCGTTGTCTGTTCGTCCCGGCAACCTCGCCGCGATCGCCGACCATCTGTAAGAAAATAATACAAGGAAACGGCGTTTGTCTTTTAGTGTACAAATGCAATAACCAAAGTGCTAATCTTGTTTGTATTACTGTTTTGAACGCAAAGAATCTTTTTAATCCCACAAATTTCTATGCTTAAGATGAAATTAAAAAAAAAAACATGGTTATGAAACCAATGTGATTTACTGAAAAATTGGAACTTGAAACTCCAAAATCGAGACTTACTTATTACCAAGCGTTTCATGTAAGTTGATAATGGTGTCCTCTTCTTCCCTGGTGAAATTCCCCCGTTTAATATCCGGCCTCAAATAGTTTGTCCAACGCAGCCTGCAACTCTTCCCACACCTCAATAAACCTGGGAAAATTAAAGAACAAGGAACAAGATGAGAACAAATCAAGAGTTGATGTCTGGTTTTTTGAACAAGAAAAACCTGGTTAATTACCAGCTTGTTTGGGGAGAGCTCGCCAGTTGCCATGGCCGTGGAGTTGAATGTAATTGATGAGGATGTGGTCTTCTTCGGGGGTCCAAGGACCTTTTTTCAACCCCATTTTCTCACAACATGGAGCTCTCACCATTCTTGTCTTTGGCTGAGCAAAACAGGGAGTTTGGGTGTGGTTTGGAGATGGCCAGAGAATTGGTTTTAAGCTGGGAGAGAGGCTATTTATAGGGCTGCGAAAATGTTAAGCACATCATGTGAGTTGACACAAAAACACCAAAACTTGGGCTGTACAAACCAAAAAGGTCCAAAATGTACTATTACAATAATTACTAAAATTTTACCAGATTTACTTTAATTACCATATGCAATAAAGAAAAAGGGAGGGGGGGGGGGGGGGGGGGGGGCATTGTTATTAACGTCATCACATGAATCAAACCAATGTACATTCATGTTTTGAATAGCTTTCAAAGAGGTTGAATACTTCAACCGACCATCACTTATTAGCCTAACGAGATGAGGCATTAGGTTTCTTTAGTAAAATTAAAGATTTAAATCTTAACGTTATGAATAGAGAAAATTAAATTGGAAGAGTCACCCTCGTACTTAGTCTATAAAACTTGATTCGAACTAATCGGCCAATGAATTAGATATCAGTGGTTAAACAAAAAAATTAATTCTTTATCAATAGTTAGTTGATCAAACAAGAAACTGATCATTTTTATAACGAGTCTTTACAATATTCAATTTGGATTAATCGATCAATAAGTTCAATACCAATAATTATGTTAAAAAATCAATTCTTTCACTAAACTGGAATAAATATTACTCCACTGGTCTCACTTATATGGTCACATGTTGACTTTTCACGGAGTTTTAGGAAGAAAAAAGTTGTGTGATGTAAAATAATTTAAAGGAAAATTCTACAACGGGCAACGAACATTGATGAACACCACTAACGAGGAACACCGATGAACACCATTAATTTTTATTTTTTAAAATTTTAAAAATCTAAAGAACTAAAATTATAATTAAAATTATCTCTTAAAAATAAAAATCAAATTTAATAATTACTTTATAATATTTTTTTAATAGGTCAAAATCAATCTCTTAAAAAATAGAAATTTTGTTAGGGTTTAGGAGAATTGGGTATATTTGATTCTAACCTATTAAAAAATATTATAAAGTAACTATTAAATTTGATTTTTATTTTTTAAGAGATAATTTTAATTATAATTTTAGTCCTTTAGATTTTTAAAATTTAAAAAAATAATGGTATTCATCGGTGTTCATCGTTAATGGTGTTTATCAATGTTCGTCGCACGTGGTAGACTCATCCTAACTTAAATGACAATCCCATAAAAAGTTAATTTTTGTTTTTGTTAGAAATCTAAAGAACGGTAGAAAAGTGAATTTATTTTATAAAAGTGAAATGTTTTAAAATAATAATTTGAATGAAACAATTTTAAAACATAAAAGTGATAATTTTATTAGGACAGACCGAATATTATATCGTATCCTCCCACAAATTCTCGGAAATCTCCTCTCTTATTTTCCTCCCCTTGATATTCTATGTATCAAAATCCCTATCCTATTGAAGTGCGGCAATGAGGTTGGTCCAAATGTCAAATTAAAACGTGGGGATTTATGTTATTGTTATATCACCCCCTAAAATGCACATAAAATTATAATATATATAGAGAGAGAGGTGGGGTGGGGGGTGGGGGGGGAGGATTTATTTCTTAAGTGAGCCAATTTCAAGGTTTTAGACAATCATGTTCCGACTCTTATTTTGTGTAAATTATATGTGATTTATTTCTCGATTTTATTTTAATTTTATTATATTTGAGTCTTTTACATTTTCATTTTAATAATAATCAGATATATTTCAACTTTTGACTGAAATTGTACTTTGCAACGACTTATTTTGATTATAGCCTATAAATGTGTGCACATATATTACTTATAGTTCTGATTATACCTTATACTTGTAATTGCAAAAAAAATAAAGAAAGTACTAAAAATTAATTAATTATAACTATAAGAGTTAACTACACTAAATGTCCCTAAACTATGACTTTTATTCTAAATTAATCTTTAAATTTATAAATGTTCCAATTTCATCTCCAAAACTACAGCTCTCAATCTAACTTTGCCTTCAAACTTTTAAACATTACAATATCATCCACAAACTATAAACTTCATTCTAAATCTATTCCCAAAGTTTCAAACATTTTTATTTCATCCTTAAATTTATCAAAATATACAACATTAACTGTCACATCATATTATGACATAATACACATCAATGTTTACATGACAATTACCAATTTTTAGCGATTTTATTAACAATGGATGAGGTAAGAATGTATTGATAGTTTGGTAATAAAATTGGAATGTTCAAAAGTTTGCGGATCATTTTAGAATGAGGTCATAGTTAGTGGTTGGAATTGAAATGTTCAAAAATTTGGGAACAAATTTAAAATGAGAGTCATACTTTGGAGAAGAAATTAGAATATTTAAAAGTTTAAGAACCTATTTAAAATGAAAATTTTGATGTAAGAACGTGTGGTGTTAACTTTAACTATAATATATATTAAAAAAGATTACAGTTTGTAATCTATTTTTAAAGCTAAAGGCATTATTTTAACCACACATTTTTATTTATCAAATGGAATAATAAACTGAGTTGGTGGGGTTGTTCTCACATCCAACCTGAATTAATCCATAAATATTGGTGGTTAAAAAACGAAATAATAAACTATTCCTCTACTATTTTGAAAATCAACAATAAAAGTATATGTAATTTCTTTTTATTATTATGGACAATGTAAAATAAAATTTTCATAAGCGGGATTATTTAGGAGTTTAAGCTTTTAGTTTAGGGTTTAGATTTCAAGGGTTTAGGTGGTAGTATTTAGAATTTATAGTTTAGAATTTAATGGTTAAAATTTTAGATTTTAAATTTTGTCTTCAAATATGCATGTTTGTGTAATTTTTTATACCAACATTGTATTAAATATTCACCCAATTTCTTTTATGAATTGCAAATTGTGATTAAATGTTTTCCCTTTTAAAAAATACCCACTAATTGAAAAATGGTCCATCTTAAAAAGCACCACGTATGAACATGAACTTTATTCATGCAGTTCAACTCAACTCCGAGTAGTCAACTATGTTTGAGTGGCTATTTGGCAACAAGCCAGCTTACTTTATGACTTTCAAAACTTAATCGGAACTTACTTGGTCAAAAACTAAACTACCTACTCCAAAACCAACTTTTACAAGGTAGTACATGTTTGTAGATACTCTTAATCTTTTAATAATGCACACACATTTTGTAGGAAAAGTTGATTGAACCCTGATATCCTATGATAAACATCATCTGTTTTTTCATTGAGACTATTTGTTGAATTCATATATTTTTAAAATTTAAACTTAGATTGATTTTTTAAACATATAATTTATCTTATCATTACATTCAACCATTGTTATTCCTAAAACTAAATTAATAACATTATTCTTTATTTGTCTCATTAATGCAATTACATCTCTTTAATAGATGGAGTGATTATAAGTAATGTTCAATCCGACAAAAATATTTTGAAGTTTGAGGATCAAAAAAGGCAAAAACAAAAGTTTAAAGACTAAATGATTCTTTTTAAAAAAATTTAAGGATTAAAAATGTCATTAACCTTTAAAATTTTAGCATTTTAGTCCTTTTTAGAAGAAAAAAAAGCAATTCGATATTTTTTAAAGGTGAGGGTCATATTTGACTTTTTTTCTTAAAATAAGAGGGATCAATTTAGCTCAAAAGAATAAAGGTCAATTCCAAAAATATATAAATGTTGATGACTAAATTTAAAATTATACCTAAACCAAAATATGTATCTTGGTTTTATGGATTGGGTTCTAAGAGTATATTAATTCTTTTAAATTTGATCCAATTAAAAAATGTGTCTTATTATATTCATCCTCAAGCCTAAATGTTACAAGAAAAATCTTAAAATCTAAGGATGACAATGGGACACATGGGTTTTTAACTGGCCTGACCTTAACTCAAGATTTAAAATATTAAATTGTCCATGTTCCATCTCAAATTTGATATACTTTAACCCAATTTGATCCCAACGCAATATAAAAGAAGTATAATATGACCTCGAATCGATCCTAAAATTTTAACAAAAAATCAAACTAAATTTGTCACAACTCGAAAAAATAATAAAATATTAAAGATACTATATAAAAATATGATATAAATAATTAAAAATATATTCGGTCAAGTCAGGTTGAGAATTTTTCACTTTAAATTCAAAAATTTCACCCTAAAATTTTTACCCAACCCTAACTCAATATTTTCCAAAACCTGCTCCATCCCAAAATTAAAATTCAAATAGAAAAAACTCGTTTAGGGCGGGGCGAGATCAGGTAATTTACCATCCCTACTAAAATCTATTTTAAGTTGTTAAATAAAAATATCAATCTTTTTCAAAGATGATCCACCCTTTTTATGTAAAAATATTTGAGTTAATTCCACAACATAGCCTCAAATTATGATCCTCATTTTAAATTGATCTTTAAATTTTTAAATATTTCAATTTCATCCTTAAACTATGACTCTCATTCTAAATTTACCCTCAAAATTTTGAACATTCTGATTTCATCACCAAGTTTGGAGGACTAATTTAGAATGAGGTTCTTATAGTTTGGGGATGAAACTAGAACATTTAAGAGTTTAGGGACTAATTTAGAATGGAGATTATAGTTTAGGGATGTGTAGTGCAATTAACTCAAAATATTTTCCAAATTTTAAAAGCTAAAAAGGATGGATACTCTAATCTTTTTAAAAGAAATGTTTAATTTTGTTAGTACCAGCGAACTATAACCATGCAAACACCCAATCAACATACTACCTACGAACATACTATCAGGCCATAACCATGCGAGCAACAAACTATGACCCATCGTGAACTCGACATACGAACACTACCTCAGACCACGTGTACGTGATCCACACCAACACCCGAGTCACGGTAACTCAACTCACTAAGACACATGTTCCCCTCGATTGACACGTGTCTACACCCTTTCCAATCCCCTATAAGGGATCATTCACCTTTAAAACAGGGGAATTTCGACACACAACCCAAAGAGAGAGACCACGAGAACCACTCTTCCCCACCATCAAAGAGCATGACCCAAGTACTCCATCACCACCCTCTCAGCTCTCTCTTTCCACTGTCCATGGAGGTAGTTCAGTTGAGCCATCAACAATGGTGCGATGAGCATGGATTAGGCGCGACCTTCAGATTGTTATTCTCAGGAAGAACACTTGAAGAAGGAAGGCTTCACATCCTCCCTTGAGTTCAAGTGTGATAAAATCTAGTTGCTTTTGATTTTATTTGATTTATTTTTATTTATGTCAACTAGATGATCATAAATGTTGGACTAACATCTTTAATGATGCTTTGAGTAAGGAGGAGCCATTTTAAAACCAAATTCTTATTTTTTTTCAAAATTTACCTCTATTGTTATTTTGAACTTAATGTTTTAAATTCTTTTTTGATATAAAAAAATGTGGAGAAATGGTTTGAAAAATTGAATTCTCAAATGAATAAGGGGGAGCTTTATTTGATCCCATATCCTTAATCTATTATTCACATTTTTAAAATTAAAGGGGGGGGGGGGAATCCCAAACAATTTTTTTAAGATAATTTTATTATATCAAAAAGGAGGAGATTGTAGAACTAATGTTTTGATATAATAATTGAAAAATGTTTTGGACTAATTTAAAAAGAATTCAAAACTATTTCTAAAGTCCAAATAACTTGAAACTATGTTTAGGGATATTTTATAAAGGGTTTTGCATGTTTTCAAAAGCCAAAATACACAAAACCTTCAAGGCGTTTCGAAACACCTTAGGGCGTTTCGATACGGGGGATTCTAGTAGCAAAAGTTTTTCGATACGGGTATCGAAACGGACTTCCCCGGATGTGAATTTTGCCCAACGTTTCGAAACGGGCTATGCCGTTTCGATACGCCTATGTGGCATTGACCACAACGGTCATAAACCCCAACGGCTATTTTCCAACTAACTTTTAAATGCAGAGCGTTTCGATACGATGCCTAGCGTTTCGATACGGGCGTTTCGATATGGTGCCTAGCGTTTCGATACGGGCGTTTCGATTCGGCCTATGGAGTTTCGATACGGATGCTCAACGACTCTTTCTACTTAAAGAGCGTATCGAAACGGGTTCGAGCGTTTCGATACGGGTAGAAGTAGAACTGCATTTATGGTGGGAAATAAAGTTCTCAACGGCTCCAAATCATTCCCAATGGCTAGTAACGACTATAAACTCATCAAGGAGTATAAAAGGGACCTCCAAGCATCAAGATATGGTTAATGCTTCTATTGTCAATCAACAAATGATCAAATATAGTCTTTGTACTTAAATTGTCAATTCTTGTATAGACAAACACTAGTGAGCCAAAATTGTCAAATTTGCTCAAGTGTTTTAGGTTTTGGGTGAGTTCTTTAATTGTGCAAACAAACACCTATTAGAGGGATTTGTGTTTGATTTTCTTATCTCTTTGTAAAAGAGGGTTTGATCAAGGCTTTGGGTAGAAAGCTTGATCGATGTAAAAGAGTTTCCTCCTAAGCCTAGAAAAGGGGACGAATCAATAGTGGATTGATTAGAAATCCTTAGTGGGGAGCTAAGGTAGTGGATGTAGACCTTGGTTAGAAGGTTGAACCACTCTAAAATCATTGTGTCATTTACATTGTAGCTTCCACACCAAATCCACCCAAAATTCCACTTCTCCACCACTTGGTGAGCAACAACGGTTGAACGAATCGAGCTCCTCACAACTCAACAGTGTTCAACCTTGAAGTTTCGTTGTCAGAACGCCTAGACTAGTCCATCAGGTTGCATGTCAAGTTCTGAGAGTTAATCACCTAAGTTTACAGCAAGAATCCAAGAATAACAATTTGAAGGTCGCACGCCCGATCTACGCTCGTTGCACCATTGTTGATGGCTCAACTTAACTACCTCCATAGAAAGAGGAAATAAGAGATAAAAGGGTGGCTATAGAGTACTTGGGTTATGCCCTCGGATGGTGGGGAAGAGTCGCTCTAGTGGCCTCTCTCTTTGGGTTGTGTGTCAGAATCCCCCTATTTTAAAGGTGAATGGTCCTTTATAGGGGATTAGAAAGGGTTAGACACGTGTCAATCGAAGGGAACATGTGTCTTAGTGAGTTGGGTTATCGTAACTCGGGTATTGGTGTAGATCACGTACACGTGGTCTGAGGTAGTTTTCGCATGTCGAGTTCACGATGGGCCATAATTGTAACACCCGGGTTCGGGGGTCGGGTGAAAATAATAATTTAAAAATAGTTCGGGTTTCGGTTCTTAATTTTTAAATAATAAAATAATAGTTTGGGCCTCGGGTTTTAAGACAAATAAAATTTAGTTGGACCATTTTCAAAACAAGCCCAAATTTGCCATGGTGTCATCCATTGTAGTTCCCTTAATTCATTAAGGGCATTTGGGTCTTTAGCCTTTTAATTTCAAATAAACCTAAAATAATACTTTGAGTCATCTTCTTCCCCTCTCTCTACTATTCACTCCAACGTCAAACCCCCCCTCTCCTTAGGTTACTATTTCATCCAATGTCTGCTCGTTTTGAAGAATTTCGCAAGGGTAAAAACGTTTTTGACTTACCCTTGTTATTCCCTACAAGTTAATACCATTTGTTTTCATTTTTGGACATATTTTGAGATTTGAAGTTTGGAGGATTTTAGATTAAAAATGTTGTCTTTCGGGTCTTTAACTTAAGCTTTCTATTTGTTTAAGTTATATGAGTTGCCTACAACCAAAAGGGTCCAACAAAACCGATTTTTACAATGTTTTATTGAATTTTCGGATTTGGGTGAAAATGAGGTTTTTGGGAGGTTTTAAGTTGAATTTTGGGGTGTTTTAGGTGGAATCTTGATGGTTGATGGTTAGGGTATATGTAAGTATTGTTTTGAAGGCTTTAGGGAGTAATTTGAGGGTTGAAATCAATGGTTTTGAGGTGTGCTTAAGGGCTGCTCAGGATTATGGATTTTGAGTTGTTTTCAATGGGAAAATTGATGTTATGTGCTTGGTATGTAATCCGGGTTGATTATTTGGGAATATGGACTGATTTGGGATTGTTTAAATTGTGTTGGAATGTTTAGAAACGAGAAATTTGGTTGGTGAAGCTTCAGGGACAAATCCGGGGATTTCGGAGTCTTGAGCTTGGTCTTCGATCTTCTCTTGGGTAGCAACGGTGAGTAGAATTATTGATTTTGCATTGTGCTTGATACAGACTCTTTTTGGGGTTTGGGTGGGACCTTGAGGGGTCACCTAAACCCGTGTGTAAGCCTCTCTACTCCCATGTTGTTGTGATATGTTGGATGCTTATATGTCATGACCATTAAGTGCATTTTGAGTTGTTAATTGTGTAGTCGAGTTGAGTTCGTGCCTCACGTGATGGTGGTCTAAACTACGGTGATGTGTAGTCCCACCGGTAGTGACTAGTATGGTAGTACTTTAATGTGTAGTCCCATTGGAAATCCACTAGTCGAAACGGTGATGTGTAGTCTCACCGTATGTGTATGATGGTTGTGCTTGTGCAAACCATGTATTTTTTGAGATTGACCCTTGTGCATCCATTGCTTTCTTGCATATAAATCGTGTTTTGGAAAACTGCATGTTGTGAATTGTAGAGCCTCTCTCACTAAGCTAGTTGGCTTATGCTCTTTTTGTTTCCAACGTGCAGACCGTTAGAGTTCGGGAGGTAAGCGGGCGAGGGAGGAGCTTTTGGAGTTCTCAAGCTAGTTCAAGTATGGTTTGCATTTTTGTAATAATGCCTAAACAATGGGGTATAGAGTTATAGGAGTTGGTGTCAAACTCCTTAGGAGATTGTGTTTGAGCATGTTAAACTCATGGTTGTGTTATGCTTTTGCTTCATAGATTGTGGTCTATGATTATCATGTTGCTTGTTAGAACATGCTTAAATTATGTATGGTGTAGGCCTATGTATGCCTTATATTTGACTACCCTTTGTGAGGAGTTCTATGCTTGCTAAGTATGCACATTTTTGTGAAATTGCTTGAAGTCTTGAGTTATATGTTTTTCGTTAGGATAAATGCCTCGCATGTTAAATCCCGATTGTGGTTTGATGTATGTATGTTTGTATGTGCTTAGGGGAGTCCAAAGATGCATCTAGTGTCGGGTTTGTGGTCACCAAGTTGGAAAAGGTTGAGTTGCAGAGCAGGGCGTATCGGTACGCCTAAGGGCCGTATCGATACGGTATTGCCTGCAGAGCTCAGTTTTGGTTGGGCGTATCAATACATGGGGGCGTATCGATACCCTCTCAACTTACTGGAATTTGGAGAATTGGGGATGAGTAGGGCGTACCGATACGGGGTACACGCGTATCGGTACGAGACTACTCTGTTGACCAAGAAGGATTGACCGAGAAGGGCGTATCGATACGCTTATGGGCAGTATCGATACGGTCTACTCGGTGTTGACTTTTTGGGTTGACCTGGTCAGGGCGTATCGATACCCCTAGCTAGGGTACCGATACGGTCTGCCCTGTAAGCTTAAAAATGGACTAAGTGTGTATGGTCGGGGTTCGAATGTGATGTTTTTGGATGTTTTCCGATGTTGTGAATCACTTAGGACTTAATATTCCTCTAGACAAGATCAAAATAAAAAGAAAAAAAATTAGAGTTGCTAACCGAGGGGGAACCTTAACGGGTTTCACTCGGTTTTCCCCGTGTGGCCCCTTCGGACCGGCCATCTGGCCAGACCGGGACGAGGGGGTTACATTTATTGGTATCAGAGCCTGAGGTTTCCGAGACCTCGGGCAGGTAAGTGAGGTAAGTTAAGGTATTATGAGTGTTTTGCCATGTATGTCTAAATTTTGTCTTTAGCACGGTGTATGAATGCATGCTATGGTGACCTTGCTGTTGTTTGAGAGTTGGTTCGAGTCCCCATTGTTAGGCGTTGTTGTCAAAATAGAAAGGAATTTTTTTTTTGGTTTAAAGAGCTTGAGAACCGGAGTCCTTTGCCCCTTTGCTAACCTAACGTTTCTTTGTTGTTGTGTGTTTGTTGTTTTAGATTACTTTAATTGCTATGGTGAGACCGAGGGGACGGCCTAGGGCGGGTGGCCAGGCACCCGAGAATGCGCCTCCTGTTCTTAATGCTCCCGATGGTAATGGAGGGAACGTCGGAGGTGATGGTAGTGGGCCTCAGGCTGAGGCTAATGTGGGAGGTAATGGGGCTCAAGCGGGCCAAGGTCAGGCAGGTCCAGATGTGGCTCATTTGATTCAGACCATAGCCGGAGCTTTTCAGACAGCTTTGGCCGGTATGCAAGCTGCAGCACTACCTCAGGGTGCAGGGACAAGATTACCCCTAGAGAGGCTTCGTAATTTGGGGGCAGTTGAGTTTCGTGGGTTTTCTCCGGAAGGTTCGGAAGGGTGGCTTGAGAGCACTACTCGCATCTTGGGTCAGATTGAGTGTTCGGTTGCCCGTAAGTTGGGATGCATCGTCTCATTGCTTCAGGGGGACACTTTTACTTGGTGGACCACTGTTATTTCCGGTATGGCCGAGGCGGATATCACATGGGAGTTTTTCAGGAATGCCTTCAAGAGGAAGTACCTTGGGGTTCGGTACTTAGATGAAAAGAAAAGATAGTTCATGGCTTTGGTTCAAGGCAATAGGATCGTGTCCGAGTATGAGATCCAGTTTGTGAGGTTGAGCCAGTACGTGCCAGAGTTGATTCCAGATGAGAAGGAGCGATGTGGGCGTTTCAGATATGGGTTGACTACTGATGTGAAGACCTACATGTTGGCCTCCGACTACACTGAGTTCGATGTCTTGGTTTCTAGGGCCAAGGATGTAGAGCAAAACCTAAGCTCTAGAGCACGTGCTGGTGGGTCTGACTCCGGAAAGAGACATGCGAACTGGGATAGAGATCATGCCAAGAGGCATAGAGATAGAAGGTACCAGCCGGATACGAGACCTAGGGGTGGTAACCATGGTCAGGGCCGTCAGGGCCAAGGGGCCGTTGGACACATTCCGGAGTGCACTAGGTGCGAGAGACGCCACCCAGGTGAGTGTATGGGTATGTTTAGGGCGTGTTGGAACTGTAGCTCCCGAGACCATTTGAGGCGTAATTGTCCACACCAGTTAGGGGAGGACCGGCTCCAGCGAGGGGTTTTGAGCATCAGAGAGGCCGTGGGCGCGGCCGTGGGAACTTCCAGCCGAGGAATGAGGGTTAGAGGAACTTGGCTCGTGTTGTAGCAGTCCAGCCCGAGGGAGGAGGACCGGCTAGGGTGTACGCTCAGCGAGAGGCTGGGAATGACACTGATGTCATTGCAGGTAATTTCACATTACAGTCTTTGAGTTTGCTTTCTCTAATAGATTCGGGGTCAACGCATTCGTATATTTTGGGTGAACACGCAAAGTCATTAGGATTACCTTGTGATTGGCTAGAGGTAGGTGTAAATGTCACTAGCTCTTTTGGTGACACAGTGGTAGTTAGGAAAGTGTATAGGAGGTGTCCCTTGATGGTTCATGGCCACATATTTTCGGTCGACATGATGGAGCTACCCTTTTATGGCTTTGATGTGATTTTGGGCATGGATTGGCTTGTAGAACATAGAGCTAGGGTTGACTTCGAGACTAAGAGGGTCTCTTTGAGGCTTACCGATGACTTTGAGGTTGTGGTAGTTGGGGAGAATGTCAAGTTTTTGTCCAATGTGGTTTCAGCTTTGGAAGCTCAGAGGTTGTTGGGTTCAGGGTGTCAGGCTTACTTGGCTTACGTAACGAACCCGGATATGAGTGAGGTGAGACCTCAGGACTGTATGTGACTTTTCGAGTGTTTTTCCGGAAGAGCTACCAGGCTTGCCTCCAGATAGAGCTGTTGAGTTTGCTATTGAGACATATTCTAATTCTGCACCGGTGTCGATTGCTCCGTATAGAATGGCACCGAAAGAGTTGAAAGAGTTGAAGACACAACTTCAGGAGTTGACTGACAGAGGCTTTATTAGGCGTAGTGTTTCCCCGTGGGGTGCTTCGGTTTTGTTTGTGAAAAAGAATGATGGTACCATGAGAATGTGTATAGACTATAGACAATTGAATAAGGTAACGGTGAAAAACAAATATCCCTTGCCAAGGATAGATGACTTAGTAGACCAGTTGAGGGGTGCTTCCGTGTTTTCGAAGATTGACTTGAGGTCCGGATATTATCAGTTAAAGGTAAAGGATGTGGACATACTGAAGACAGCCTTTCGTACACGTTATGGATATTATGAGTTTTTGGTGATGCCTTTTGGGTTGACCAATGCTCAAGCAGCCTTCAAGGATATGATGAACCGAGTGTTCCATAAGTTCTTGGACAGGTTTGTGGTAGTGTTTATTGATGACATCCTAGTGTACTCTAGGACCGAAGAGGAACACGATGAGCACTTAAGGTTAGTGCTTCAGACCCTACTTGAGAATCAGTTGTACGCCAAGCTAAGTAAGTGTGAGTTTTGGATTAGGGATGTGGTCTTCCTAGGTCACGTGATCTCAGCTAGTGGGATTAGTGTAGATCCCAAGAAGATTGAAGCCATTGTGAATTGGAAACAACCGAAATCAGTGACAGAAATCCGCAGTTTCCTAGGTTTGGCGGGATACTATAGAAGGTTTGTTGAGGGGTTCTCGAGGATAGCGGCTCCGTTGACCAAGTTACTACAGAAGAATGTTCCGTATGAATGGTATGATACGAGACAAGAAGCGTTTGAGAAATTGAAGAAAGCTTTGACTGAAGCACCTATTTTGATTCAGTCTGAGCCGGGGAGAGAGTTTGTGATTTACAGTGATGCGTCTTATTTGGGGCTAGGTTGTGTACTTATGCAAGAAGGTAAGGTAGTGGCATATGTTTTGCGACAGTTGAAGGTCCACGAGAAGAATTACCCCACGCATGACATAGAGTTGGCTACAGTGGTGTTCGCGTTGAAAATATGGAGACACCATCTTTATGGAGAGAAGTGCACTGTGTACACCGACCCCAAGAGTTTGAAATATTTGATGTCTCAGAGAGAGTTGAACCTCAGACAGCGAAGGTGGTTAGAGCTCCTTAAGGATTATGACCTTACCATAGAGTATCATCCAGGCAAGGCAAATGTGGTGGCCGATGCCTTGAGTAGGAAGGTGGCCGTTGAGTTGCGAGCGATGTTTGCAAGGTTGAGTGTGTCTACGGATGGTGGGTTAGTGGCCGAGCTTCAAGCTAAGCCATCATTGATTCAGATGATTCGTGAGAAGCAGTTGCGAGATGATTCTTTGGCACCTCACGTGCAAGACATAGCCGAAGATAGGCCTACCGAGTATTGCTTTGGAGAGAATGGGATCCTATGTTTCAAGGATAGAATAGTGGTTCCGGAGGATGCCGAGTTGAGGCGTACGATCTTGAATAAGGCTCACAATAGTCCTTTTGCTATGCATTCGGGTAGCACGAAGATGTATCGAGGATTGAAGGAAGAGTATTATTGGATTGGTTTGAAAAAGGACGTAGCCGAGTTTGTAAGTAGATGCATGGTTTGTCAGAGGGTCAAGGCCGAGCACCAGTTTCCCTCAGGGTTGTTGCAACCGTTGAAAATTCCAGAGTGGACGTGGGAGCGTATCACTATGGACTTTGTGTCAGGACTTCCGTTGACTCCTTCGAAGAAAAATTCAGTGTGGATGATTGTAGACAGATTCACCCAATGTGCTCACTTCATACCGGTTCATACTACCTATACACTAGACAAGTTGGCTGAATTGTATATTCGTGAGATTGTGAGACTACATGGGGTACCGAAGTCGATTGTGTCAGACCGAGATCCGAGATTTACCTCTAGATTCTGGGAGTGTTTGCATCGAGCTTTGGGTACATGGTTGAACTTCAGCACTTCGTATCATCCGCAGTCAGATGGGCAGTCAGAGAGGGTAATTCAGATATTGGAGGATATGTTGAGGTGTTGTATCATTGACTTTCAGGGGTCATGGGAGAAACACCTACCATTAGTGGAGTTCGCGTATAACAACAGCTTTCAGTCGAGCATACATATGGCTCCCTATGAGGCTTTGTATGGTAGGAAGTGTAGGACCCCGATATGTTGGGCCGAGGCCAGACAGAAACTTGTGTCGTTTCCCGAATTGCTTAAGGGAACCACCGAGAAGGTGAAGTTGATATGTGACCGCTTGAAAGCGGCTTCAGATCGACAAAAGTCATATGTCGACTTAAAAAGGAAGGAGGTAGAATACTCCGTGGGGGATAAAGTGTTTTTTGAAAGTCTCACCTTGGAAAAAGGTGATGAGGTTTGGGAGGAAAGGCAAGTTGAGCCCAAGGTACATAGGGCCTTATGAGATAGTTGAGAGAATTGGTCCGGTTGCATATAGATTGAGGCTCCCAATTGAGCTAGAGAAGATTCATGATGTATTTCATGTGTCGATGCTTAGGAGGTATAGATCGGATCAGTCCCATGTTATGCCAGTGGAAGAAATAGAGTTAAATCCGGACTTGTCTTACAACGGGGAACCAGTTGAGATACTTGCTTCAGATAGCAAGGTGTTGCGTGGCAAGACTATAGAGTTGGTCAAAGTATTATGGAGACATAGAGGTGTGGAGGAGGCCACGTGGGAGAGGAAAGCTGACATGCTTGAGCAGTTTCCGTATTTGTTTCCGTCAGGTAATTTCGAGGACGGAATTCCTTAAGTAGGGGAGAGTTGTAACACCCGGGTTCGGGGGTCGGGTGAAAATAATAATTTAAAAATAGTTCAGGTTTCAGTTCTTAATTTTTAAATAATAAAAGAATGGTTTGAGCCTCGGGTTTTAAGACAAATAAAATTTAGTTGAACCATTTCCAAAACAAGCCCAAATTTGTCATGGTGTCATCCATTGTAGTTCCCTTAATTCATTAAGGGCATTTGGGTCTTTAGCCTTTTAATTTCAATAAACCTAAAATAATACTTTGAGTCATCTTCTTCCCCTCTCTCTACTATTCACTCCAACATCAAAACCCCCCTCTCCTTAGGTTACTATTTCATCCAATGTCTTCCTCGTTTTGAAGAATTTCGCAAAGGTAAACACGTTTTTGACTTACCCTTGTTATTCCCTACAAGTTAATACCATTTGTTTTCATTTTTGGACATGTTTTGAGATTTGAAGTTTGGAGGATTTTAGATTAAAAATGTTGTCTTTGGGGTCTTTAACTTAAGCTTTCTATTTGTTTAAGTTATATGAGTTGCCTACAACCAAAAGGGTCCAACAAAACCGATTTTTACAATGTTTTATTGAATTTTCGGATTTGGGTGAAAATGAGGTTTTTGGGAGGTTTTAAGTTGAGTTTTGGGGGTGTTTTAGGTGGAATCTTAAGGGCTGATGGTTAGGGTATATGTAAGTATTGTCTTGAAGGCTTTAGGGAGTAATTTGAGGGTAGAAATCAATGGTTTTGAGGTGTGCTTAAGGGCTGCTCGGGATTATGGATTTTGAGTTGTTTTCAATGGGAAAATTGATGTTATGTGCTTGGTATGTAATCCGGGTTGATTATTTTGAAATATGGACTGATTTGGGATTGTTTAAATTGTGTTGGAATGTTTAGAAACGAGAAATTTGGTTGGTGAAGCTTCAGGGACAAATCCGGGGATTTTGGAGTCTTGAGCTTGGTCTTCGATCTTCTCTTGGGTAGCAACGGTGAGTAGAATTATTGATTTTGCATTGTGCTCGATACAGACTCTTTTTGGGGTTTGGGTGGGACCTTGAAGGGTCACATAAACCCGTGTGTAAGCCTCTCTACTCCCATGTTGTTGTGATATGTTGGATGCTTATATGTCATGATCATTAAGTGCATTTTAAGTTGTTAATTGTGTAGTCGAGTTGAGTTCGTGCCTCACGTGATGGTGGTCTAAACTACGGTGATGTGTAGTCCCACCGATAGTGACTAGTAGGGTAGTACTTTGATGTGTAGTCCCATTGGAAATCCACTAGTTGAAACGGTGATGTGTAGTCCCACCGTATGTGTATGATGGTTGTGCTTGTGCAAACCATGTGTTGTTTTTGAGATTGACCCTTGTGCATCCATTGCTTTCTTGCATATAAATCATGTTTTGGAAAACGGCATGTTGTGAATTGTAGAGCCTCTCTCACTAAGCTAGTTGGCTTATGCTCTTTTTGTTTCCAAAGTGCAGACCGTTAGAGTTCGGGAGGCAAGTGGGCGAGGGAGGAGCTTTTGGAGTTCTCAAGCTAGTTCAAGTATGGTTTGCATTTTGTAATAATGCCTAGACAATGGGGTATAGAGTTATAGGAGTTGGTGTCAAACTCCTTAGGAGATTGTGTTTGAGCATGTTAAACTCATGGTTGTGTTATGCTTTTGCTTCATAGATTGTGGTCTATGATTATCATGTTGCTTGTTAGAACATGCTTAAATTATGTATGGTGTAGGCCTACGTATGCCTTATATTTGACTACCCTTTGTGAGGAGTTCTATGCTTGCTAAGTATGCACATTTTTGTAAAATTGCTTGAAGTCTTGAGTTATATGTTTTTCGTTAGGATAAATGCCTCGCATGTTAAATCCCGATTGTGGTTTGATGTATGTATGTTTGTATGTGCTTAAGGGAGTCCAAAGATGCATCTAGTGTCGGGTTTGTGGTCACCAAGTTGGAAAAGGTTGAGTTGCAGAGCAGGGCGTATTAGTACGCCTAAGGGCCGTATCGATACGGTCATGCCTGCAGAGCTCAGTTTTGGCTGGGCGTATCGATACGCGGGGGCATATCGATACGGTTTTTGGTCACTGGAATTCAGTTTGTGATGGGCGTATCGATACATGGGGGCGTATCGATACCCTCTCAACTCACTAGAATTTGGAGAATTGGGGATGAGTAGGGCGTACCGATACGGGGTACACGCGTATCGGTACGAGACTACTCTGTTAACCAAGAAGGATTGACCGAGAATGGCGTATCGATACGCTTATGGGCAGTATCGATACGGCCTACTCGGTGTTGACTTTTTGGGTTGACCTGGTCAGGGCGTATCGATACCCCTAGCTAGGGTACCGATACGGTCTGCCCTGTAAGCTTAAAAATGGACTAAGTGTGTATGGTCAGGGTTCGAATGTGATGTTTTTGGATGTTTTCCGTTGTTGTGAATCATTTAGGACTTAATATTCCTCTAGACAAGATCAAAATAAAAAGAAAAAAAATTAGGGTTGCTAACCGAGGGGGAACCTTAACGGGTTTCACTCGGTTTTCCCCGTGTGGCCCACTCGGACCGGCCATTCGGCCAGACCGGGACGAGGGGGTTACAATAATTGGTTGTTCGCATGGTCATGGCCTACTAGTACGTTCGCAGGTAGTCTGTTGATTGGGTGTTTTCTTGGTTATAGTTCGTTGGTACTAACAATATTCTAAAATTTGTTCTATGTCAGTTCTATGTTACTCTTTAATGCTTAAGCTAATAACTGAACTAAAATAAAAATCTAACTAAAACGATATTAATAGTTTAAAAAAATAAAAAAAATGTTTTGAAGTTACAATACCAATTTAAAATAATCCATATGTTAGATGCATATTGTTTGGGAAAAAAAATGGTGCAGGATTTGGCAAATTTTCTTGGTGTTTCCAGCCTCAATTAAAGAGTTTATAATAATATGGTGGTACTCCCTTGTTTTTGAGATACATATTCAGGTTTGGCAACTAAGTCTTTTCTCTTTCATTTGGTATATTTGGTTGTTTAGAAATGAAGTAATATTTAGAAGACTTAAGGTGGACTCGAGTCAACTATTTTATCTGTGCTTATTGAGATTGAGCTGGTGGTGTAAAGTTAGATGGGTTGGTGATATTTATTATACTACCGATTTAGTTAGTTGCCCTAGAAATTTCAAGTCGGTCAATAACAATCAAACTACTCAAAGTATCTCATTATGGGTTCCTCCTATGCGTGATGGTTTAAATTTAATATAGATGGTGCAGTTGCTGGGAGTTTCGGTGATGGTGGTGTTGGTGGATGTTTGAGGAATGAGTTTTCTAACTTGCTGATTTCATTCTCTAAATCAGTAGGTAAAATTGATGCTTTGTCTGTCGAGCTCTTAGCTGTTAAGAGGCCTTTCTTATCTTACGACAGTCTCCTTGGAAGCATTTATCGAATGTGATATTTAAAAGTGATTGTAAATTGGCTGTGAAATGGTTAAAAATCTTATCACTTCTTCTGAAGCCTTCAAGCCTAATATCATGTTCTGTCTGAATCTCTCACTTGAGACCGAGTGAAAGTTTGCCTATGTGCCTAAGGAGTGTAATATGCTAGCTATAGCTTGGCTAAAAAAGAAATTTTGCAGCTGGTGGATTATATTGAGATCGCTCCTGATTAGTCTTTTCTAAGGATCTATCCTTAATGGGAGTGGTTCATTACTGATTTGTGTTCCCTTGGTGATGGCATCGTCTCCAATGATAGTTGAACGTATTTTGGCTTAGAGGGTTCTAAATTGTTCTAATGTGTAGAACTTATGTTTTGATATAATAATTGAAAAATGTTTTGGACAAAGTTAAAAAGATTTCAAAACCATTTCTAAGTCCAAACAACTTGAATCTATGTTTATGGGATATTTCAAAAGGGTTTTAAGTGTTTTCAAAGCCAAAATCAACAAAACCATCCAGGCGTTTTGAAACGACCATAGGTGTTTCGATACGGGCCTTTACAGTGGAAAAATGTTTCGAAACGGGCTTTAATCTGGGTGAGATTTTTGCATAGAGTTTCGATAAGGCCTATGTCGTTTCGATACGCCTATGTGGCATTGACCTCAACGGTCATAAACCCCCAACAACTATTTCCCAACTACCTTTTAAATGCAGGGTGTTTCGATACGGGTGCTGCAACGACTCTTTCTATTTCAAGAGTGTTTCGAAACGGGGTCGAGCGTTTCGAAACAGGGAGCTACAGAATTACATTTATGGTGGGAAATGAAGTCTCCAACGACTCCAATTCAACCCCAACGGCTACAAACTCAAAGAGGAGTATAAAAGGGACCTCCAAGCATCTAGTAATGGCTAATACTTCAATTGTAATACAACATATGATCGAAATGTGTCTTAGTGCTCAAGTGTCAATTCTTTCTATAGACAAACACTAGTGAGCCAAAATTGTTAGATTTGCTCAAGTGTTTTTAGGATTGAGTGAGAGCTTAATTGTGCAGACAAATACCTATTAGAGAGATTTGAGTTTGCTTATCTTTATCTCTTTGTAAAGAGGATTTGATCAAGGCTTTGGGTAGAAAGTTTGATCGGTTTGTAAGGGTTTCCTCTTAAGCCTAGAAAAGGGGATGAATCAATAGTGGATTGATTGAAAATCCTTAGTGGGAATCTAAGATAGTGGATGTAGACATTGGTTAGAAGTTTGAACCACTATAAATCATCTTGTCTTTATTCTTTTTAGCTTCCACACCTCTTACACCCAAAATTCCACTTCTCCACCACTTGGCGAGCAAGAACGGTTGAAGGAATCAAGCACCGTAAAACCCAACAATTGGTATCAGAGCTTGGCTCAATTGAAGAGGATTAACAACTTATTGAGAAGATCAGGCAAGCTCGATCATCATTTCAAACAACCGGCTCAATAGCGCAATCCATCAATAAACCGCTCTTCTTCGACGGAACACATTATGCCCATTGGAAGACAAGGATAAAGTTCTTCGTAAAGTCAAAGGAATACAAGCTTTGGGACATAGTAGAAGATGGTTCGTTCGTACCTCAACAAAGCAAGGCGGAGTGGGGTGCCGACGATCGCAAGAAGATGGAGCTTAATTGCAAAGCCTTGCACATCCTATTTTGTGCATTTGGCCCCAACATCTAGGAGAAGATGTCTTCTTGTGAGAGTGTCAAGGAAGTTTGGGACAAGCTCGAAGTTACATACGAGGGGACAAAAGAAGTAAAGGAGACCAAGATCGGGCTCCTCAACCTAGCGTATGAAAACTTCAAGTTGGATCCGGAAAAGAACATCGAGAAGATGTTCGATAGGTTCTCTACCATCACCAATGGACTTAAAGCTTATGGAGAAGCCATCCCGGAAGAGAAACTTGTCCGGAAGCTCATCTACTCTCTTCCCGAGTCATAGGACTCAAAGAGGACTGCCATCATCGAAGCTAGAATTTGAAGACCTTGAAGCTTGATGAACTCATGTGGTCTCTTCTCACTCATCAAATTATGAAGAAAAACAAAGAAAAGGAGAAGAAGAAGGAAGAAATTAGAGCTATGGGGGAGAAGAAGCTCAAAGGGCTTGACATCAACACAAATGTCATTGCTCTTAAATCCTCCACATGCCACCATGTAGATTCAAGTGAAGAGGAGGATGATGAAGAAGAGATAGTTCATCTCTTCAAGAAGTGTGCCCCTTTCATGAAGAAAGCCTTGAAAGACCTTGAACGAGAATCCATGAAAAAGAAGAGGGCAAGCACTTCAAGCCATAAGAAGAAGGCATATGTGGCTACTTGGAGTGATGAAGACTCCACCGACGATGAACAAGCTAACCATTTACCTTACGACCATCGAAGAAGATTCAAGGGTAACTTCTAATTCATCTACATCATGTTCATATTCTTTTGATGAATTACAAGATGCCTATGATGATTTGGTTTTAGAGTTTAAAAATCACATTTTGAAAAACAATAAAATGATTTCAAAGTTGAAAATTCAAAATGATTTGATTTCTAAAACCAAACTTGAACTTGAAGCAAAACTCGAAGAGTTTGAACAAAAATATTTTGATTTACAAAATTTGCTTCATAAAGTTCAAGAAGAAAAAGATTTGATTTCCAAAGAGCTTGAAAAGAAAAATAATTTTGGAAAATCAAACTTTTATGTAAGACATTCTAGTGCCCATAGATTTGTAAATGGTAAATGTGTTAGAAGTGTTCGGGTCCCAAAAGGACTAACCACTTCAACTAAAAAGAATGAAATTGAAAAATGGATTCCTAAGGGGACTAAATTTTGTGCTACTAACGTCCATGGATCCAAAGCAATTTGGATACAAAAAATTACTTGATTGTCTTTTGCTAGGTGTGATGGAGAGTAATCAACAAGTCAAATATTGAGGGAAAGCTCCATGCACACAAAGAAAGACACTTGAAGAAGAAAAGCTTCACATCATCCTTTGGGTTCAGGTGTGGTAAAATCTAGTTGTTTTATTTGTTTAATTTGATTTACTTTTTATTTTTAACTAGATTATGACATATGTTGGACTAACATTCTATGATGATGCTTTGAGTAAGGGGGCATTTTTAAAACCAAAATTCTAAACTTTTGTCATCTTTTTAAACCTCCTAAGTTATTTTGAACTTAATGACTTTTGAATTCTTTTTTATATAACAAAAATGGGAAGAGTTTGGTTTGAAAAATTACATTTTCAAATGAATAAGGGGGCTTTACTTTATTTTAAATTCTTCATCTCTTTTTCACATTTTTAAACTTAAAGGGGGAGAATCTCAAAAAAAATTTCAAGTTGGTTTTATTATATAAAAAAAAGGGTGAGATTGTAAAACTAATGTTTTGATATAATAATTGAAAAATATTTTGGACAAAGTTAAAAAGATTTCAAAACCATTTCTAAGTCCAAAAACCTTGAAACAATGTTTATGGGATATTTCAAAAGGGTTTTAAGTGTTTTCAAAGCCAAATTCAACAAAACCATCCAGACGTTTCGAAACGCCCCTAGGTGTTTCGATACGGGCCTTTACAGTGGCAAAACGTTTCGAAACGGGTTTCGAAACAGGTTTTAATCTGGGTGAGATTTTTGCATAAAGTTTCGATACGGCCTATGCCATTTCGATACGCCTATGTGGCATTGACCTCAACGGCCATAAACCCCCAACGACTATTTTCCAACTACCTTTTAAATGTAGGGCGTTTCAATACGGGGAGAAGCGTTTCGATATGGCCGTCCCGATATGGCCAAGGGCGTTTCGATATGAGTGATGCAACGACTCTTTCTATTTCAAGAGTGTTTCGAAACGGGGTCGAGCGTTTCAAAATAGGGAGCTGCAAAACTGCATCTATGGTGGGAAATGAAGTCTCTAACGGCTCCAAATTCAACTCCAGCGGCTAGTAACAACTACAAACTCAAAGAGGAGTATAAAAGGGACCTCCAAGCATCTAGTAATGGTTAATGCTTCAATTGTAATACAACATATGATCAAAATGTGTCTTAGTGCTTAAGTGTCAATTCTTTGTATAGACAAACACTAGTGAGCCAAAATTGTTAGATTTGCTCAAGTGTTTTTTAGGATTGGTGAGAGCTTAATTGTGCAAACAAATACCTATTAGAGGGATTTGAGTTTGCTTATTTTTATCTCTTTGTAAAGAGGGTTTGATCAAGGCTTTGGGTAGAAAGCTTGATCGGTTTGTGAGGGTTTCCTCCTAAGCCTAGAAAAGGGGACGAATCAGCAGTGGATTGATTGGAAATCCTTAGTGGAAAGCTAAGGTAGTGGATGTAGACCTTGGTTAGAAGGTTGAACCACTATAAATCATCTTGTCTTTATTCTTTTTAGCTTCCACACCTCTTACACCCAAAATTCCACTTCTCCACCACTTGGCGAGCAAGAACGGTTGAAGGAATCGAGCACCGTAAAACCCAACATAATGGGTATGTTAAATTGTACATGTGTTCTTTTGTTTCTAATATGGGTGTAATCCGAACTATATTGACTTTGATAAGGTGCACTCTTTTTTCTCCATCTAAGTTTAGGGGTTCTTTTTTATTCAAAAAAAATTTAGGAAGATTTTTTAATGAGACTCGTATCATTGTCTCTTAATGTATGATTCATATATATATATATATAATTGTACAATTTTTATCTTTAAAAAATACATTATAATTTAAAAACGTCATGTGCAATTAACTTTAATTACTTACTTCATCTAATTTAAAACTCGATATTATTTTTGATAATATGCATGTTTGTCTTACGGTCCATGTTCGGAGTGTGTAACTGACCCTCCCAACAATATCTTCTCCAAAGTTTGATATTTTCAAGACATTTATTCTTTATTTTTGCGTGCTTAATTACAACACATGGAGTTGCATTTTCTTTAATGAGTTTGGTATAATAGGTGAAAAAAATTGGCATTGTTTAGAAATTGGCATATTAATTGCTAGCTTTGACCCTTGAAAGGGTCCAGATTCAAGAAAAGCAGCTAATGCTCAATTGCTCATTTGTGGGACAAATATGCTAGTTTAGGGGAGGGGAGGGGGGGGGGGGGTTACAATAGAGCGATAGTTAAATTTTCAATGTAAATATCAGATTTGAACTTACTTAAGGTAGAAATAGATAAATATTTTTGATCACTAGATGAATTAGAAAATCTATGTTATTTTCAATCTTTAATTACTATAAGGAAATACTTTTCTTCAATTATTAATTCAATATATATTTTCACCACTAATCAAAACTCTTTATGAAATCATATGTGATAGTAAAAATAAGTCAAAAACAAAAGACTTGAGGGTCATTATAAATTTATAACAAAGGTTTGTAGTTGACTATAATATCATTTTGAGAGGATAAATATCAAAATTGAATTAATTATTATCTTGTGTAATTTTATATAAGAAAATTTTAATTTTAGTTAATTTTTTCAATCTACTAATAGGACAACTAGTGTGACACCATTTAAATTTTACTTGTTCTATACACAGACAAGTACATTTATTCGGAACCCAACAAGTAGTTTTAGTAGAAAAGCGAATAATGTTTATCTTAGAGGATCCAGGTTCAATCGTTTTGTCTGTAATGTGTATGTATTGTCAAAATGTTAAGAATATGTTTAAACATATACTACTTTGCAATCACCTTTAAACTATTCAAAAAATACAATTATTAGATACGAAAATAATTAATGAAATTTAAAGTTTCATATATAATTAAAATTTCATAAATATAATTACATCTAAGAAAAGTGTTGATATTATATTACACAGACAAATAAAAAAATCATATGTAATTTTAAAATTTATATATATTTTTTAGAAATCACTAACTTGTAGCACTGTTTTCCATGTTTATTAATTATTAATACTGCTAAGACATGTGCATAAATGCATATAATATATTCTACTACTAAAAGAATAAAATTGCTTAACAAATGTTTCAATGGACTATTGGAGGACGAAAGTACAACATGAATACGGGAATTATTTTATTCAATAGCCAATAAAGTCGTAGACAAGTGGGTATGGAAAGGCTAATGCGAAAGCTGCTTTGGCTTCAACAATTTTCCCAAAAAAAAATCGCTGGAGAATCTTTTCAGTTTACATTGTGTACATAAAATATATATTTTTTATATTTGTTTTATGAATTATGTTCGGAATTTACAGATCATTTCGTTCAATAATATTTTCTTGGATCGAATAAGTTTTTATCTAATAATTATATGTAAAAAAGTCATTATTCTTTTTAGTCCATATACAGTGCGTAAATGTGGATTTAGTACCCAAATTCTTTTTTTTTTGAATATGCTGGTGCGATGCAAGGGTAGCATCTGTTCAACTTTCTTAGTCTTTTCAAAGACGGCACACACAGCATGACATAACTGGTGCTCGAACCCGGGTCCCAAGGGATGATAAACATCCACCTTTGCCACCAGGACACAAGGGGATGAACTAGTTCCCAAATTCTTGTACTTTGATTTGATTGTTTTTAGTTTTGTATTTTATAAATTTTGAATTTAAGTCATGATTCAAATAGTAGTTGTTAAATCTATTAAACCAAATTATGTTATTAGTCTTTGTACTATGTGTAAGTTTTATATTTTTTATGCTCTTTAATCTGATCATTTTAAGTCAATGTAATTTAGTCATATTATTTTTGAACAGTCTGTGTTAGAATTGAAATTTTAAATTTTAAAAAATATATGAACTAAAATTGACAAAATTAGAATACTAATATTTAATCCACAACTTATACATAAAAAAAACTAATGACAGAATTTGACCTATAAAAATTATCTCGATCAACATACATGATACAAATATCGTATGATTCGTATCAACTAATTTTTTTTGAATATGTTAGTGTGATTACAAGGTAGTATCTGTACAATTTCTTAACCCTTTAATACGCACACACACCGTGCACATATGGTACTCGAACCCGGGCCACCTGAATGAAATACATCATCTTTTACCACTGGGAGCACTTCCCGGATTCATCAACTAAATTTTTATGTATACACAACTCATTAAGAGCAAATTTCTTTTCTCCTCTCCTTTTGTAAAAACTGTTCAAAAAGTGTGATTTGCTGCAACAACAACAACAACAACAACAACAACAACAACAATAATAATAATAATATATTGAATTAATTAATTTTATAGTGACATAAATTAAAACGTTTGAAGTACAAAATGACTGCTATTCAGAAAATATTGTTGTCAAAAAAGGAATCTGAACAAATTATTAATAATACATATGTAATCAGAATACTTAAACTATTATAAAATGAAAAGAGTATTAGAACCCCTAGATTTCCTCCAAATGATGTAACAAATTAATTAGGTCAAAAATCGCTTGTGTTTGTCTTGCAATTTGCCATTTTTAAAGGTAAAAAATTATGTGAGAATTGAAAGAAGTTTCAACGTTCAACTACATGGATTTTACGCCGGTTGTTTTTATTATTATTTAAAAATACAATTCCTAAATCAGAATCATAAATTTTCCAATGTTTAAACTAGTTAGTTTGAAAAATATTATACGATTATGTGCACTTAAACCCACGACTTTTAACGTGATTTATTTATTTATTTATTTATTTATTTATTTATTTATGAGATAATGCCACAATTGTTACATCTATTTTTTTTATCAAGTAGAGATATAATTATATTCTTAAGATAAGTGTCGAGATTTGAACTCATAAAAGATGAGACAATATGAACATCTTTGACCACTTGACCAATTAATGAATTTTATATAATTTTAAATATTCGAGTGATTGATACTTATTAACAACACTAAAAATAAACTAAAACAAAAATTACTATAAATTATTTATTTATTTATTTAAAGACTTTCAACCGGTTGTGTCTAATGAACCTTTGCTGCCTTAGGATTAAATGATTATTCCTCGAATAACGAGTTAGTCCAAATGGAAAGTAACTTAGTATTGCTTAAATATGTCTCAAGTTTGAGATTTTGTATATATAAAAAATTCACACTGAAAGACCCACCTAAATCAAATGTATGTTGCGGGTCTTTTCAAATTAATTAACACAAAGTCTTGAAAAATTGGGAATGTAACAAAAAAAAATGACTATCCCTCAATATTAGTTTATAGATGTTTATAAATCTTTGTAGTGTGATTATTATTTTTTATTTATAATGTTGAATCATTATTATTTTGATTGTTTGTATTTGAAATTGTAAGAGCTTAGATAAATGGTCAAATTCTTTTAGTCTTGGAATCATTCATGTGAGTAGATGCCAATTTTTTCTACATTGAAAAACTTCTACTTTCTTAGACTACAACTGAGGAAGACTAATCACAAAGGGATATTTTGATTGACTCTCAAGGGAAAACAATCAATACATCAATGACCAAACTTTTACATATTTCCTTAGGTCTAATGATATTTTTGGCCCTCAAATTTTTCAGAAATTGTTTTTTAGTCTTTAGCTTTTTCGCTGTCTCTTTGACATTTGAACTTTTATTTTTTAAAAGTGAACTAACTTACTGAAGTAACGAACCTTTTAAGCTAACATCGATTATTTTGTTCATTTATTTTTTCCATTTCAATATTCTTTTTTACAAAATTCACATTTTTTTAATAATTTAAATCTATTTATTTTTAATATTTTTTCACTTATAAATATATTTTATTTTTTGAATCTTTTACATAAAAAGATAAAATAACTAGAGTCAACATTGACAAAAAGACATAATAACTGACGTTAATTCAACAAATTTGTCACTATTTTTAGTCAGTTGATTCAATTTGGGAAATAAAAAAGAATTCGAGAGCGAAAAAGAGATTTAAGAGCTAAAATGATTTATTGTACAAATTTTAAGGGTCAAGAATGTCATTAGACAATTTCATTAAATGTAAATAGTATTTTACTTTGACAACTTTTTGTTTGTCCCGAGTTAAATGTAGTGAGACTTATAATAATCAGTTGGTCTAATGAGATGAGATATTGAATTTTTAAAATAATATTAAGAATTTAATTTTAGAATTGTGAATAGAACAAATTAAGTTAAGATAATTGTCTTATAACGAAATTAACTATCTAAATAACTAATAGATTGAATACCATAGTTAAAAAAATATAGCGAGACCTGGGAAAGTGGGGGATTTTGTTCGGCCCATTCCCACAATCCAAATTCTTCGTGGGGTAATACTTAAAGCATGCTTCCATTTTTTTTCACCTTTAATTATATGAGAGCTTTTGAAGGAGAACTTATCCAAAGCAGCTTTCAAATTGCCAACATGATTGACTTTCTTCCCCGGCTTATGACAATCAGTATATGTCATAATTAAACATTATAAATAATTGATTAAATAACCATAAAATTACAATAAATATACATTACAATTATTCATTACAAATATCAGTTAAATAATTAAAAACTCAACAACTCCTTAATTAAAATTAATTACCGTGTGAGACTCCAACCTGAAACCGTAAAAATCTGTAATCTCAATTTCTTTTGAATATATAATTTTGATATGATGTCTAACTATTCAGACCGCTTTACACTTATAAATTAAATACTATTAAGCATTTAAATACATTTGATTCAACGTTTTTTTATATTTTACTAACGATAACATTAATTTAACTAAACTCAGTCGACAAAATCAAAATTTTGATCGGTCCTACAAAGTCCCGATCGACATGATTGGTCTGTTTTTTTTTTTCTTTCGTATGGAGAAGCCAAGTCAATCCATAAGATTTGAGGATACCTTTTACCGACACCAAGTAGATATGGTTTTCTATGGAAATCTTGGCATGCATGCATGCTATTCGGGATTTTATCATTTATTAATCGTTTTGGTTTGTTTGCTTTACACGTCTCTACCTTTGAAATCTCTCCAATTACGTCTCTCATATTGGGTCGAGTTTTGATACATAAGATAAATTATGCTAGGTACCACTAAATTATTAGGTGTGATCCTTTTTTATTATTAACCTTTCAATTGGTTGAATTTTACCATTAAATTTTATTTTTTGACTCGTTTATACTATTGCGTCGTCAAATTCTTAACGATGTGATGACTTGGATGCTAGACCAAAACGGTGTTGTTTTGGTGCCGCTATTTTCATACTAAATTGCCCAAAACAGCGTCATTTTGTTGAAGGAAAATATAAAAAATCATGCACTCAAATGAATTTGATCCTGGAACCTTTAGAATCAAAGGCAACCTCCTAACCACTAAGCCAACTTAACATATTTATTTTGTATCCAATACAAATAATATATATTTCAACTACAGTTTATCATATAAATAATATGACTCTATATGAATAATATAAATATATTATTTCTAATATAAATATATTAGAAATGTATTAGTATACAAATATTAATATATAAATAATAAATAAAATAAATATATATCAATATTTTTATATTATAAATAATATTAAATAGATAAATATATTATTATAAAAAAATAAAAGACTAATTTTTAAAAAGCCCAAAATCCAACAAAACCTTAACCTTAAACTATGAACATTAAACCCTAAAATTTTATTCATAAACAAATAATATTAAAATATATGGACAAATAATATATTATTATAAAATCTTTAAAAAAATCTAAAATTTCGAAATTTTACAAAAAAACTCAAAAATTCACCAAAACCCTAAAGCTTAAACCCCAAATCTATTCATTTTGGCTTCTAATGAGTGTATGGTTTTAGGGTTTACTATTTATGATTTAGGGTTTTAGGGTTTATAAGTAAGAATTTAATGTTTTGGTTGATTTTAGGGTTTTTTTTTGTAAATTTTTGGGATTTTTTTAAAATTAGTTTTTAGTTTTAAAATAATATATTAGTATATTAATATATATATATATATATATTAATATTATTTTTTAATAAATTGAATTAATCTCAACTGCATTTTGGAATATATATTATTTGTGCTGGAAGTAAAACAAATATGTTAAGTTGACTTAGTGGTTAGGAGGTTGTTTTTTATTCTAAAGGTTCCAGGTTCAAATCTCATTGAACGCATAGTTTTTCATATTTTACTCCAGCAAAATGACGTCGTTTTGGGCAATTTAGTATCAAAATAGCGGCACCAAAATGACGTCGTTTTGGTCTAGCATCCATCCAAGTCATCGCGGCGTTAAGAATTTATCGGTGCGGTGGTATAAACGAATCGAAAAATAAAGTTTAGTGACAAAATTGGACCAATTGAAAGATTGGTGGTAAAAACGAGTCACACCCAATAATTTAGTGGTAACTTACATAATTTACCCTTAAAAAAATAGAAACCAGTTGGTATGATTTACAAATATTTAGAAGAGTAAATTACATATATAATTATTGAAATATGAGTAATTGTTTTTGAACGATAAAATAGTCAGTAACATTGTTGTTTTATACATGGGCTAGTTAAAAATTTTAAAAGTCTATATTATGATTTTTTTTTTAAATGTTGAAGGATTTAATTGTAAATTTCTGTAAAAATCTAGGGTTTAACTAAAATCTTTTAAAAATGAATTTTAATGAGAAGTTTTTCAAACTTTTAAGAGAAAATAATAACATTTTTTAAATTTTTGAAGGGATTAAAATGAAATTTTTAAAGTGCTAAAAATTTATTTGCCAAAAATTTTGGGAGGTCAAGCCCTTCACTGGCTTCAATAAAGTTTCGCCCTTAATTTTATAACAAAATGATTATTCAGTTGTTATACCAGTAAAAGACAGTAACATAAGATTATTGTGTTATGTTTGGCTGGTTGAGTTGGCACTATTTGACCATATCCCTTAACCTTTCATGTTATTGTACATCTTTCAATACTTATGCTTCTTGCCTTATAAATAATGATATTGTATAGATCATATAAATAAGCAGTAAAAAATTATATTCTCTCCTGTAATGTTCATCTTTTGTTCTTCTACTTTCATAGTATATATTTCAATAGTTTTATAACAATATTAAAATAGTTTGTAATAATATAAATAAAAGAATCAGAGCATAATATAAAGAAAAAAAATTGTACAAATCTGAAATTGAAACTAGAAAGAACGAGTAGAACCTCAAGTAAAAAACAAGATCTCTTTCAGAGTTTTTGTTCCCATCAATCATTTGAATGATTAAAATTTACCAAGTGAAATTAATTTAATGCTAACTTATGAACTATAACGTGAGAAAAAAAATAACATTCCTACCTAACATAATATTTTTTTGACAAATTCTAATCTTATTTAGAAGGGAAGGAAGGAGGGACTCTAGAGAAGGAAGGAGAATGCTCCTAGTGGGTTTCGAAGCCATGACCTACGAGAATATGAAAGAACAAAGATTAACAGCTTGACCAACCGGCCAAATGTACTTGCTCCTACTTAACATAATATTAAGTGTTAATTTAATTATATAATTTAATTTTATAACAATTGATTCTGGTTACAACTATTTATTACGCTAATTAAAACTATAATTAAAAATTTTCTTGAAAACTATATTCGTAACTGAAAATTAGTTTTTCTTTTTCCAAATTCGAATCTATTTATCAGGGACGGAGCCAGGATTGAACCATGAGGGGGGCAAGTTAACTAACTTCGAAATAAATAGGGTTCTAAAAAGTAATTAAACCATAAAAAGTAAGGGAATTAAGGTTTAATTTCACTAATTTTAAAATTGAAGGGTCTTAAAAAGTGATTAAACCAGAAAAAATGAGGGGTCATGGCTTAATTTCATTAATTTTAACTTAAAGAGTCTTAAAAATAATAAACCAAATTTTTTGGGAGGGGCAAGGACTTAATTATAAAGGTTTTAAAACTATCAATGGCCTAAAAATAATTAAACCATTCAAAGTTGTTGGGGGTGGGGGGGGGGGGGGCAATTGCCCCTCCCACTATCCCTTTAGCTCGGTCCCTGCTATCTATCTATTTTAACTGAACTTTACACGACTCTATGTTTCTCAAACTGAAAAGTATGTCGCCACTCAATTTAAGATGAATCGAGATATTAGAGTACGGTCGTATTTTAGTAATTTTCTATCGATGATTTAATTTTATATTTTTAAAAATTTTAATTTTGTTTTGATTATAACTATGATATTCAGCTCATTAATTGACTAATTCTAACCAAGTATTGTAGAGGCCTATTAAGGGGTGACTCTCTCAACTCAATAATTTCATTCACAACATTAAAATTCGAACATTTAAATTTGCATAAAAAATTTAACACTACATCTCGTTAAACCAACGTATTAGTGGTTCATACTTCAAATTCATCAAATTTTTACTATATCCAACGTATTAGTGGTTCATACTTCAAATTTAACACTACATCTCGTTAAACCTCCTAAATTTCGGACCTCTGGTATAATTGTGCGCCCATCCCTACTAAATCCTTGTACTTGCAAAATCTAAAACCCTTTTTGACGCATGCATCCAAGTGCTACCTTTAGATTAAAATACTATTGGTATCCGAATTCTAATATAATAGCATACCATGTGATTTATAGATCGTAGTATAGGTAAGCATTATCACGAAGTTTTCGTGTCATATATACAATCGAAATCAAAGTTTTGTTTTCAATAATCAATAAGATCTTGGTATAATTCTGATTAAAAAATTATTGGCATAGTTAACAAAGTGAGGTCCTAGATTCTTAACCACTCATATTCGTAGGTGTATAAACGAATTGAACGAGGGTATGTTCATATTTGTCTGTTTAATTTTAACCGAACAAACGAACGAATACAAACAACCAAATGAACATAATTTCTTGTTTGTGTTCATTCGTTAAGGAATATAGTTTGTTTGTTTGTTGAAATGACAAAGGAACATAAACGAACATTAGTAGAATTCGTTCGGCTCGTTTGCAGGCATAAAGATGAAAAGTATAGAGTTTTCTTCTTAAGAAGTCTGAAATCTCGTACATTGAGTATTGTTTAATTTTTTTTCTTTTTATTTCACATTTTTAATATATTTTTTTAAAATTTTTTATATATAATATTTTTTTATGAAAAATAGCAAATATAAATGGACATATGTGAGTAAATTTAAATGAAGTAAATGAACGAACGAGCCATTTGTTCGTTTTCATTCATTTAATTAAACGAACAAAAAATCTAGTTCATATTTATTCATTTTATAAATAAACAAGTATTAACAAACTTCCCACCAAATTGTTCACGAATGATTCGGTGAACGTTCGGTTTCATTTACAGCCATATAGATTCGACTTTCACTTAGTATAAATTATATGTGGTTTGCCCTCAGATTTATTCTAGTTTAAATCCCACAATAATTAAGATATATTTGTAGGTAAAAAAGGACTGCAAAACCGGCTGATTAGCACTGACTGGAAATAATAACAAAACAGAAAAGAAAAGGTGATGAACTGTGTCGTGGTATGTTGTCCACTGCCTTAGAAACAAAACTGCCCCGAACAGTGTAGTCGCTTCACAGGCAGAATGTCCCCCGAGGTGAACACGGACGCTCCAAGAATCGTACACTCGACTCCGGAGTGAACAACTACGATACTGCTCGAATGATGCTCGAACGATGGAGGAAAAACAGAGAGAATGTTAGAACTGTTTGCTATGTGTTTGATAATTGAAATGGTGCATGTAGCACCTCTATTTATAGGCTGAACAACATGGACATTATAGATATTTCACTGTCCAAATAATTACAGAATTAAATCTGTACAACAGCAAAAATATTTATGCTGTAACAGCTGCAATAACATCCTCCATAACCATGCAATAACAACTTCTGTTACCACTTGAATTTAACTGAAAACAGTCTAAATTCATCACTGAACAGACTGTTTATATTCGAATTTATTCGAATAAAACTGCACTGGATAAAAGCTGAATCAAAACGTTCGAATCAAACTGCAACGTTCAGATATGAATTTAATTTAAAAAATAAATTCTAATTCGAACAGTTTTCTCAAAGCCTATAAATAAGAAGAAAAAATTCTTTCACATATAATCTTTTGTTCTTAAGAAAATTCCATACGAATTTTCTCCAAAAAGAATAGATCTGCGCGCGTACGTGTCGAAGACACGTGTTACCTGAGCCTAAGCTCGAGCCCGAGCCGGCCGGACGGCGGCGGCGGCAAGGACTTCCCTTGTTCTTTCCCACTCAACAAGGGAGGGAGGAAGCATGGGTATAAATACCCTTCACTAGCTATTTTCCCAACCAATGTGGGATATAGCTTTAGTAATACTTGAAGCATTACCAACATTCCCCCACTAATGCGAAAGAATTCATTTGTATCTCAAACACAAACCTCCTTTGACGAGCAATAGCGGAATTAGTTGCTTAAGCACTAGTGAACGTATCTTGAACTAGTACATAGTGATGATGACCGATCATTCTCTTAGATAAGTGAAACTAGTCTTGAACTTTCTAAGATAGGGGTAAACTCATAACACACAACTAACTCCTTCATCCACCGAAGTTCTCGATGTGTAAGATATATATACACAAGTGTATATTTGGCCATCTTACCTTAGGATTCTAGTAAGTGTATTAGAAAAACGACCCAACGTTTTTCACAGAAGGTGGCTAATCCTTCTCACTTACATAGGTTATTTCATCAAGTTTATCTCGATATAAACCACCATGAAACCGGGCTATGAAGTAATTAAAAACCATTTGTAATGGCTCAACCTCTTATAGATATATGGTGATTTCTTCAAGTTCATTTAAAATGAACCACCCAGTCTTGGGATAAGAAATCATTAAGAATAAATATTCAACCTCATTATCGGTGAATTCAAAATGTCCTTCTCAATAGGATCATTCAAACTTTGAATTCATTAAGAGTTTCTTGAAACTCAACCTTTTCTGGCGGTAAGTTCATCCTGTCCTTCTCAATAAGACAACACATTTAGACTTGTGTTATGAACTTATTAAGAATAAGTATTCAACCATGATTCGGTAAATTCATCAAGTCTTTCTCACAAAGACCACCCAAAACCTGGGATATGAATTTATTAAGAGTAATAGTACTCAACCTGGACATGTACATCATTCGTCATAGGGATAGGCAGTGAGAAATGTACACTATGAGTCTTTCTATGGTTTCGTTTGACCACACTGAACTTAGATAACTAAGTTGGGTATCCACCATGAATTCCTCAACCAATGGGATTTAAACCCATCCCCCTCGACGAATCTAGGACCAACTTCCGACTTAACCCTTTGTTAAGCGGATCTGTTAGGTTTCTTTCCGACTTCACATACTCTAAAAAGAGTACTACATTCCTTATTAAGTGTCTAACAGATTCATGTCTTATGCGAATGTGTCTCTTTTTACCATTGTAAACTTGACTATTGGCAACACAAATCGTAGCTTGTGAATCACACAACTAGAAAACAAGAGGAGTCAGACTTCCCCACAACGGAATATCGGCTAACAAACTCCTTAGCCACTCAGCTTCTTGCCCAGCTAAGTCAATAGCTATAAACTCTGACTCCATAGTAGAGCGAGCAATACAAGTCTGTTTTGAAGACTTCCAAGAAATTGCTGCTCCTCTCAAAGTAAATACATACCCACTCGTAGAGCTTACTTCAACACTATCAGAGACCCAATTGGCGTCACAATATTCTTCTAATGTAGTAGGAAAGCCAACAAACTCAAGTCTCCAGTCCATAGTACCCTTAAGGTACTTAAGTAAGCGTCTAAGAGCAACCAGTGCTCACCCCTAGGGTTATAAGTATATCTACTAAGTCTGCTTACATCATAGGCAACATCTGGCCGAGTATAGTTCATTAAGAACATCAGACTGCCAATTATTTTAGCATATTCTATTTGAGAAACACTACTTCCTTTATTCTTAAAGAGATGTATGCTAGAGTCATAAGGAGTTCGAACAGGGATGACATCAAAACTGTCAAATTTCTTTAACACTTTCTCGATATAGTGTGTCTGACTTAAAGAAAATCCTATTTCAGATTTGGTTACTTTAACTCCTAAGATTACATCGACTTCTCCCAAGTCAGTCATCTCAAACTTAGTGGACAAGAAACTTTTTGTTTTGTTAATGAACTCAATGTTAGTACTGAAAATCAACATGTTGTCAACATACATACTTATGATGACACAATCAGTACCAAACATCCTCGAATACACGCATGCATCCGAACCATTCACAACAAAACCAAAACTAAGAATAGTTTTATGAAATTTCTCATACCACTGTTTAGGAGCTTGCTTCAGGCCATAAAGTGACTTTTTAAGTCTACAAACTTTACCTTCCATACCAGGAGCCTCGAAGCCAAGAGGTTGCTCCATATAGATCTCCTCATCTGGATCCCCATTCAAAAATGTAGTCTTTACATCCATTTGATGTACTTGCAACTTGTGAATGGAGGCTAGTGCAAACAATGCACGGATCGTTGAGATTTTAGTGACAAGAGAATAAGTATCAAAGAAGTCTTGACCAAATCTTTGAGTGAACTATTTGACTACTAGCCTTGCCTTATACCTTTGGATAGAACCATCTGGTCTAAGTTTCTTTCGAAAGATCCATTTATTGTTGATGGTTTTAAATCCTTTAGGCAAGTAAACTAATTCCCAAATATGATTAGACATTATTGATTCTAGTTCATCTTTTATAGCGCTTTTCCAGAAACTAGCATCAATAGATCGCATAGCTTCTTCGTGAGTTTTAGGATCATCATCTAACTAATAAGCTTGAGCTATAGGATCAGAAAGAGTGTCTAAATCATTTATCTCAGAAATAAAGGAAGTTATGAAGTCTGGTCCAAAAGAGGTTTCAACTCTTTGTCTCTTACTTCTTCTAGGCTCAAATTCAATCTCTTGAGAAGACCTAGCAGACACACTAGAAGAACTGGATGGCAAGTTTTCTATTTGTGTTTCAACACTTAATCTAGGTTTCTTGAGAGGAAAGGAAAGATTTCTTCAAAGAAAACAACATCTCTAGATTCACAAATAGAAGAGTCTTGTAAAGTCATGAATCTATATGCGGAATTGTTAGAAGCATAGCCTATAAACACTGCATCAACGGTCTTAGGTCCAATGATGGACTTCTTAAAGTCTGGCAACCCCACTTTGGCTAGACACCCCCACACTTTCAGGTATTGTAAATTTGGGGCATACCCTTTTCCATAATTCGTATGGGGTAGAATCAATTTTCTTATGAGGTACTCGGTTTAAAATATGATTAGCCGATAAAATGGCTTCCCCCCACATGTTTTCAGACAACCCAGAACTTATCAACAATGAGTTCATCATCTCTTTTAAAGTTCTGTTTTTCCTCTCGGCTATATCGTTCTGTTGAGGAAAATAAGGAGGTGAAGTTTCATGTATTATGCCATTCGTCTCACAAACCTCTTTTAAAAAATTAGATCCATATTCACCACCTCTATCTGACCTAACACGTTTTATTCTCCTATCTAAATTATTTTCAACTTCTGCCTTATAAATAAGAAAGAAGTTTTCAGCTTCATCTTTAGTTCTTAGGAGATAAACTTTTGTATACCTAGAAAAGTCATCTACAAAAGTTATGTAGAAGTGTTTTCCTCCTTTACTTTCAGTGTTTCTAAAGTCTGCTAGATCAGTATGAATAAGTTCTAACAGTTCAACCTTTCTTTTAGAAACATTTTTAAAGGTAGGTTTTGCATGCTTAGCTTCTACACAAACTTCACATTTATTATAGTTTGTTATGTCTAGTTTAGGCAAAATATTCATATTCATCATTTTCTTTAGGGATTGAATATTTACGTGTCTTAATCTAGCATGCCACATATCAACAGACTCAACAATATAAGCAGAAGTGGTAGCTTTATTATTTTCATTAAGTTGAGTTTCTATGACAAATAAATCTTTGCTTGAAAAACCTTTCCCGACATAATCACCATTACGGGAAAGTACAAGTTTATCTGCCTCAAAAACTAACCTAATGTCTGCCTTATTTAAGAGGCCACCACTGATCAAATTTCTACGTAGGGCATGCACATATAGGACATTGTTAAGGGTCAAAGTTTTACCGGAAGTCAGCTTGAGTAAAACCTTGCCTTTGCCCATTACTTGAGAGCTGCTGGAGTTTCCCATGTGCACACGTTCACCATTTTTCACATCCTCGAACTCGGTGAAGAACTCCTTCTTTGTGCAGAAATGTCGAGAAGCTCCGGTGTCCACGACCCACTCGGTGTTCTTCTCTACAAGGTTTACCTCCAAAACCACTGCGGCAATGACATCATCATCCATGTCCTCCGCCACATGCATGCGTGGTCTAGTCTCATTCTGGCGGTCCAAACGTTGCTGACATTGGTACGCCTTGTGACCAGCTTACCCACACACATAGCACTTCATGGTTTTCACGTCTGGCTTGGCCTTGACCGGTTTCTTGAAGTTGGTAGTCTTTTGTGGTTTGGGCTTTTTGCTCTGTAGGCCTTTCTTAAAGGGCTTTTTGGACCCTGAAGCACCACTAGACTCAACTAAATTAGATTTAAAAGATAAGTGACTAAAGTTGTTAGTAACCTTATCTTTCAAACGGTTGGCCTCTTCGATTTTCATGTGACCGATCAGCTCCTAAAGTGGTATGTCCCTTTTCTTGTGCTTGAGGGAGTTGCGATAATCGGACCAGGACTTTGGCAACTTCTCGATAAGGACATTTTCTTGCAGAACCTCACACATCTGCATGCCTTCCGCTACGATGTCCGAGACAAGATTCTTGTAGTCATGAACCTGGTCCATGATGGGCTTATTGTCGGTCATCTGGAACTTCAACCACTCGCCCACGACGTACTTTTTGATCCTTGCGTCATCGGTGCCATATTTTGTGTCCAAAGAATCTCATATCACCTTTGCACTCATCTTCTTAAGGTACATGTCAAATAATTTGTTGGACATGTGACCTAGGAGATGGCCACAGACCGTCTTGTTGTCCTTCTCATACTTGGAAAAGGTGGCAGCAGCAAGAGCATCGGCAACAGCATTATTCTACCCTTGGTTATCGGCAGAAACAACAACGGTAGGGGCAACAACGGGTGGTTCGTTGAGCAGCACATAGTCAAGGTCCAATTGCTCAAAGAAAATTAAGATGCGCTGGGACCACCTTCGATAGTTGCTACCATCCAATGCATCAAGCTTGGAAAGGTCAGGAATGAGCTTGCTTAGTAGTGCAGATGAGGAAGCCATTTTGCAGAATCGAAGATTAGTTTTACTTCTAAATTGTAGGTAAAAAAGGACTGCAAAACCGACTGATTAGCACTGACTAGAAATAATAACAAAACAGAAACGAAAAGGTGATGAACCGTGTCGTGGTATGTTGTCCACTGCCTTAGAAACAAAACTGCCCCGAACAGTGTAGTCGCTTCATAGGCAAAATGTCCCCCGAGGTAAACACGGACGTTCCAAGAATCGTACACTCGACTCCGGAGTGAACAACGGCGGTACTGCTCGAATGATGCTCGAACGATGGAGGAAAAACATAGAGAATTTTAGAACTGTTTGCTATGTGTTTGATAATTCAAATAGTGCATGTAGCACCTCTATTTATAGGCTGAACAACATGGACATTATAGACATTTCACTGTCCAAATAATTACAGAATTAAATTTGTATAACAACAAATATAATTATGTTGTAACAGCTGCAATAACAGCCTCCATAACCATACAATAACAACTTCTGTTACCACTTGAATTTAACTGAAAAACAGTCTAAATTCATCACTGAACAGACTGTTTATATTCGAATTTATTCGAATAAAACCGCACTGGATAAAAGCTGAATCAAAACGTTCGAATCAAACTGCAACGTTCAGATATGAATTTAATTTAAAAATAAATTCTGATTCGAACAGTTTTCTCAAGGCCTATAAATAAGAAGAAAAAATTCTTTCACATATAATCTTTTGTTCTTAAGAAAATTCCATACGAATTTTCTCCAAAAAGAATAGATCCACGCGCGTACATGTCGAAGACACGTGTTACCCCAACCCGAGCCTGAGCCGAGCCAATCAAACGGCGGCGGCAAGGACTTCCCTTGTTCTTTCCCACTCAACAAGGGAGGGAGGAAGCATGAGTATAAATACCCTTCACTAGCTATTTTCCAAACCAATGTGATATATAGCTTTAGTTATACTTGAAGCATTACTAGCAATATTTTGATCATAATTTATTACAATTAATTTTTATTATAATCTAACAGATCAATATTATATTCTAATTTTGGTTTTACACCTTATACTAAAAAAGTTTTGTTTCTAACAAACAATAGATTATAATGACTGAAGTGATGAAGTATATATATATAGTTTATATTTTTTTAAAGCTAAGATGATTACAAGTAGTATTTGTTCTGAATATACTTTCAACCATTTGATAATGCATGCTCAATCACCCTACTGCATCTGCTGGTACTCGAACTCGTGAGTTCTAGGAAAAACAATCATTCCCTTAATCACTGAGGCAAGTTAGTTCGATAAAAATACACGAGTATATTATGCAATCTATAGTATCTAACACTTAACCCTTAGACCAAGTTAAATACATATTATATTGTTGATAAAAATAATATTTAAGTTAAAATTTATCATTTATAAAATTTTATTGATTTACATAATTTCTAAAATATTATAAGAACATATTTATAACTTCAATTAAAATATATTAAATATAAAAATATTTTTAATTTATATTTCAAAACTACATGATTAATGAAGGAGATGAGTAAATAATAATAATAATAATAATAATATTAATTATTATTATTATTATTATTATTATTATTATAAAAACATATTAATAACATTAATTAAAAAGAAACAAAAAAATATATTTATTTTTTTATAATTTACTCTTTACTTCCTCAAAATATTTTGAGAAGTTCTGACAGTGATGAAACAAAGAAATAAAAAAAGAAAGAAGCGAATCGTATAGACTAGAATATGGACAAATGATTAAGAATTTAAGATGCAATATATTTGTAAGCGTGCAATTTATTTTTTGGGTATTTGATACGTAGACGATCCAGTAAAAAATATTTTATTCAGTTATTATTATAATAATATAACATAATAAATTATCACAGGCACGTGGATGAACATAGCCTCCCAATAATTCCAAGGCCAGATTTGCCAGTTTTTTGTTGATTTTTTTTCGAATTTAGATATCACAAAATTGAAGTGAATGTTTGTATTCGTATTCGAATATTTATTATATGAATTCATTTTTTAAATAGTAAGTTCAGATTTAAATATGTATTATTTAGATCCGTAGTACTTTTATATAGGATTCGATCTAAGATATTGGATTCCACCATCTTCCTTGCTTTCTAATATATATATATATATATATATATATATATATATATACGCATAAATATTCTATACAAAATATCCTATACACCGGCGATGGAAACAAATTTTTTGAATATGCTGGTGTGATACCAGGGTAGCATATGTTTAACTTTCTTAATCTTTTTTAAAAAGACACACACCGTGCAGATCTGGTGCTCGAACTCAGGTCACCTGGATGAATTACATCATCCTTTACCATTGAAATAACAAGGGGTGAGCTATTTTTTTTTTGAATGTGTTGTGTAATTACAAGGTAATATCTATTTAATTTTCTTAGCCCTTTAATAACGCACACACACCGTGTACATATGGTGCTCGAACCCGGACCACCTGAATAAAAAGCAACATCCTTTATCACTGGGACCACTCCACGGGTTCTATATATTTTTTTGAAGTTAAGGTGATTATAAGAAGAATTTGTTCTGAATATACTCTCAAGTCTCAACCATGTGACAATGTATGCTCAATCACTCTGCTACAGTTGTTGGTCCTCGAATCCGTAATCTCTAAAAACAACAAATGTTCTCTTAACTAACGTAATTACAAGTAATATCTTTTCATTGTTATTAAATTAAGATATTTAAATAATATGTCATTATAAATTTTATTCAGTTATAAAATTACCCGACATGTAAGTCCTAGCTGGGCCCGGGTGCCCCATTTGCCCGTGATCAGAGCGCATACCCCAAATATTCTCTTTAAATTTAAAGCTCAGATTTTATTTTATTTTACTTTTCCGAATGAAAAAAAGGCACAAGGTATGACAAATAGCAAACAAAGCAGTCTACTAAAAGTAGACTTTCCTCAGGCCGCCACCAAAAAGTATACCTAAAAGTTAACGCCTTTTTCACCTTATATAGGAGTATTATATTAGACACTAAAATTGTTATTAATCGATTTCTAATAGTACAAAAATTAATTTTGACTTAATATTATTTAGGTAAAAAGTTTTAAAGTTTATTTGAAATTTTAATTATGTAACTTTTTAATATACGATTTATAAAATTTAATTATTTGAAATAATTTTTGATTAAAATTTTAAAAAATAACCATAAAAAGTTAATAAATGACAAATTTAATAATTAATTTCATCAATATTATAAAAAATGGGTAATCTTCACCAATGGTCCCTTTTGTTTAGGGTGTGTTCTATTTTGGTCACCAAAATTCAAAAAAGATTATTCTGGTCACTTACGTTTAGAACCGTTTATATTTTGATCCCTTGGCCGTTAGTCTCCGTTACTTAAAAAAATTAGTTTCTAATTTAACCCCCAAACTTTTAAAATTTTATTTTTCACCATCTTCCCCAAAAATTACAAAACTAAAACCCAAAAAATTAATTCAAAATCCTAACCTCTGCATACTATCTATAAAACAGGGTGGTGTCTAATTTTCATTTACTTGTTGAGAAAAAAATGTATTTTAAGTAATTCTATAGCAGTTTATAATAAATCTTGAAGATGAAGGTGTTATCCTCAAGAGTCCAGTCAAGGTAAGACAAGTAAAAATGATTAATTTTTTTGGAATTGTTTTTCTCTTAAAAAAAATCAACTTTTTGTAGTTGTAGAAGAAGGAATCATGGAAGACAGTGTTAAGTTTAGCTTATCAAAGCTTAAGTGTTGTTTATGGAGATTTAAGAACCTTTCCTTTATATGTATATAAAAGTGTTTTCGCTGAGGATATTCATCACTCTGATACAAATGAAGAGATTTTTATTATCATTTGTATTTTGGACATGACATTGATGTCATTACTGAAATATGTATTTACTGTGCTCAGAGGATATGATAATGGTAAAGGTAGAACTTTTACTTTGTATTTATTGCTCTGCAAGCATGTTAGGGTGTGTTCTTTGCTCAATTGTCAGCTTGCAAATGAGGAATTATCATAGTACAAAAAAGATGAGCTGACATCAAATAATGAGATCATTTTGTGTTCAAGTTTGAAATCTACTTTAGAGAAACACAAAATGTTATAGAGGTTGTTGTTCGTACTGGCTTTGATTGAAACATACATAGTTATTGGAGATGGGGTTCTCACACAGACACCTGAAATTTTTGGTATGTTTTCAAAAAATAATTGGCCTTCATTTATTTTTCTTGAGTTTATACTTAAGAACTTCAAATTTTTTGAAATTCTGCAGTTTTTTCAGCAGTTTCTAGTCTGGAGCTTTTCATGTCCAAGGAACAACATCGATGTAAGTTTTTAGATTAGAAGCTTAATTATCATATTTCCATTGCAGTACTTGAATATTTTGTTTACAGTGACGATGAAACATCGATTTTTTTATATCCGACAAACATCTAGATTCGTATTTTTGTTAATATGTAGAAGAATAATTAAGTGGTTATCAAAATTATAATAAGTATTTGCAATTAAGTGGTCCTACAGATGAAATGTGGTTCTTTTTTTTGCCAACCCCATTCACCTCCATATAGCCATTATACAGTTATAATGGTAGTATCTTTATGTTCATGTACTAGTATTAAATATTAGTGTTACAAATCAAAAACATAGTAGAGTTGCAGGCTTTTAGATTTAGTTTTTTAGGGAAGGGGAGGCAGAGGTTAGGGTTTTGAATTAATTTTTTGGGTTTTAGTTTTATAATTTTTGGGAAAGATGGTGAAAAATAAAATTTTGAAAGTTTGGGGGTTAAATTAGAAACTAATTTTTTTAAGTAACGGAGACTAACGGCCAAGGGACCAAAATATAAACGGTTCTAAACGTAAGTGACCAGAATAATCTTTTTTGAATTTTGGTGACCAAAATAGAACACACCTTAAACAAAAGGGACCACTGGTGAAGATTACCCATAAAAAATTGAAAGGTAAATATTTACGATTTATATACGGAGAAAATTATAAAAATTAATAACTGACCAACAATAAATTAGTTTAGTAGATTACCCTAAACATTAGGTTCTTTATGCAAGGCCAGCAGTCTGAATCTTTACGTTGTGAATGGAGCAAATTAGGTTGGGAGGGTCCATTTTTTCTCCAATATTTGTTATTTGAGGTCTATTTTTTCTTATATTTATTATTAGGGACATACTCTTCAAATTCATTTTTTTCAATACTTGTTATTTGGGGTCCTATTTTTCAATCATTGTTACTAAAGGCTCAATTTTCTCAAGTTATTATGAGCTACTCTTAAAAATCATTTTTTCAATATTTGTTATTAAGGGACCAATTTTTTTCAATACATGTTATTTGATCCCTAATTTTTCCTGATATTTGTTCTTAGGGACCTAATCTTAAAATTCATTTTTTCTCAATACTTGTTATTTAGGCTACACTTTTTTCAATACTTGTTATTTAGGGTCTAATTTTTTTAATTCTTGTTATTATAGACTCATTTTTTTTTCTAACATTTGTTATTAGAGGCATACTTTCAAAATGATTTTTTTCAATATTTGTTTAAGGCTTGCTCTTAAAATTTATTTTTTAAATATTTGTTATTAGGGGGCCTATTATTATTATTTTTTTTAAATTTATTGTTAGAGACTTAATTTTCTAGTTCGCCCAGGGCTTTTAAAATCTCAGGACCGGCTCTGAGAGCAATATTTAAGATTTGATTCTTGATGTTGTGAATAAAACAAACTAAACTGAGAGCATAGACGAACCTAACATTGAAAGAAACAAAAGTACTATTAAATATTTAAGTCTAAAAATTTAAAGAACATAGGCCTATTTGCAGGGACGAAGCTACATACCGGAAGGGATGTTGCAACGCAACATCCCAAATTCTTTTCACCTTTAATTTATATAATAAGTTTGAAAAGTTGATGAGATAATTATAAATTTCCTCATACTTTCAAAAATGTTATACTTTATCCGATCGAGATGAAATCTTAGCCTTGCCCATTTTTATTTGACGAATAGTTAAATCGGAGAGGATCTAAATTGCTATTGTAGCAAAAAATAAATTGAAGGCCTCCCATTATATGAATGTATCTATCCCTGTTCTAAAATGTTGTTTTATAATGTGTATCGTAATATGTAATTCGAATTAATTAATTAATAAATTATTAAGAAAAAGGTGTGAACCCCAAAAAAAAAAAAGAAGTGAGAAAATGAGACGTTTTGAATGTTTCTTAGGTAGGCATGGCAGGCAAAGGATAGTCAAACAAAGACAAAGACATGAATTTAAATTTAATGATTGTTATCAGCACTTGTAGTAGTAGTAGTGAGTAGTAACATTGACATAGCTCGGACATGGAGTCGTATGATATATAAACTTGAAAGAGACTTCAGTTAAAGTCTCCCACTGCCTCATCCATACCCACTTACAGTATTCCCATGGGTAAGATGTCCAAAAAAAATTTGATCCGACCGATTTAATTTGTTTATTTACTGATCTAATTTGAAAATTTAGATATTAAATATGTTTTTTATTTTTTGAAAATTTTAAGATTTAAAATTAAAAATTTAAGAGTTTAGAATTTAAGATTAATGATTAGAATTTAAGGATTATAATTAAGTTTTAGTGTTTAGGATAATATAGATATAAATTTAGTGTTTAACCTATAAACTCTAAACCTAAAATTCTATCAGTAAACCCTAAATTTAAAACTAATACACTTAAACCCCTAAACTCTAAACAGAGTCCCTAAAACTAAGGTATTTGTGTAAACAATGTTTCCACAAACGCTTGTACGCTTGTGTATGAAATAATTACCCAATAATTAATGAATTATTATCCTATACGCTGGCGGTGGAAACTGAAAGTTTCTACAATCGCCTTAATTTTAGGGTTTAGGGTCTTAGTTTAGGGGTTTAGAATTTAGTGATAGTGGTAAGAATTTAGAGTTTAGGGTTATAATTTAGGTTTTATAAATTAAAACCTAAATCCTAACCATATTACCCTAAAAATAAAACCCCAACATCTAAATCCTAAATTTAAACATAAACCCTAAATTATAACCACCATCCCTAATTTCTAAACCCCTACACCTATACCCCTAAACCATACGCCTTAAACTAAGACCCAAAACCCTAAAACTAAAACGCTTTTGAAAACTTTCAATTTCCGCCGTAAGTGTATAAGAAATAAATCCATAATTAATAGTGGTCGAGGTTTTACCAAAAACAACTTTTGTCATTTACTGTAAATAATATGCAGACATTAGCTTTTGCAAGATTATAGCATCCTTATTTGTTGTTTTGGAGCACATCACCCTTATGCCCACCGGGACCAAATCTTGATTATTGAAACCATTGTCGTTCCCGAAATTTAAACGTCTAGAGAAAAATGCCCCACTTACCTAATTGGGCCTATAAACCAAAGATATTTGGGTTACTGACTCAGCCTTTCTTTGGAGGAAAACCGGATACGCGGCCACTAGGAACAGAAGAAATTGAATCGAGGATGATGATCTAAAGGGAACCCAACGGACGGCTGAGATTTGTCTATTTCAAGAAAATAAAAGAATAAAGACTTTAATGAACTTTTGAAAAAAAAATCAATTAACTTTTTAAGTTTTTTTTCCTCATACTCTAAAATTTCATTAATTCACCCTTTGACCAACAACGACCGTGAAATTTAATAGTATTTTGAATCAGTTGGTGCAACGTGTTATATTACATATTATTTGGCATTTCTAAAATTTATTATACTTTAAAATTTGTAGAAGTTCTAGAAAAACTTATGATTATTATAAAAAATAATTTTAAAAAAATATGTAAATGTCATATAATGGAATAGTAGTGTGTCACGTGACAATAATATCTTAAGAAAAAATTGTCATAAATTGAAGGTTAAAATTGATCAAAGGGCTTAATTGATTCTATTTATTGGTTTAGAGACTTAATTGAGTGCAAAAATATTCAAGGACTGGTCTTTTTTTAAGTTAAAAAGACTTGAAGTACCCTTGGAGACGATATTGTTGGAAGGGGCAGCCACGCACCCCGAACATGAGCAGTAAAATAAACATACATATTACCGAAAATAAGAGAGAGAGAGACAAACATAGTATAATACTCTATTTGTTCCATAAAACTTATCGTTTTGTTGGCTTTTCACGTAATTTTAAGAAAATAAAAAGTTTGTATAATAAATATGCTGTAAAATGATTAAAATGACAATTTCATCTTTAAAATTTTAAAGTTTATTTTGTTGGAAAATTAAAAAAGGTAGAAAAGAAAATGTGTATAGTAAAAATTATTGATTTTTTCAACGATACAATTTAAATAGAACAATTTTAAAATACAAAATGTTACAAATTTTATGGGACAAAATGAGTAAATACATTACCTCCTCCATTTTCTTCCTCTTCTTTTCCGTTCATTAAAAAAAACATATCATTTCAGAAACATTATTCCTATGCCCATGTCTAGGAAGATGCCGATGTCATTTTCAATTAATTTATTTTGTCAAGTATTTTATAATTCTCCAACTCTTCCTTCTATCTTTGCCAGTTTTCTTCTTTATTCTAAACATTCATTCTGCTGCCATGCCGTTCAGAGCTCTGGCTCGGGTATCTCTCTTTCTATTCCCTTGAGTTTATTGTTGTTCATTTTCTCTAACTTGTTTAAGTTGCTTGTTCTAAAGAAGGAGCAATTTTGTATGTTTTACTAACTAAAGGGTCTTTATTTTAACTTATTGTTCACAAGAAAACATCACCCTTTGGTGCTAGAAATGATGTTATCTCAGATATTCTTGTGTTCAAAGAGCTTTTATTGCATGTTCTATGTGCTGTTTTGTTTCCTCAAATATTTGGATTACTGTACACATGTTTCATTCTTGTGCTTGTGGCTAATGAATTTTACACATGATTGCTTATTCTAGAAGTTTAATCTCCAAACCTTGTGAACTTTTTCAACTCCATTTGGATTAGAATTATGAAAGCTTATATCAGTCTGCTTTTGTTTGCAGCCAAATGCCATATGTGGCATGTGTGCTGCTGATCACACCAAGGATACATTTATGGAACTGAAAAGGAAGAAAATTTACCGATATTTGGTGTTTAGGATCGACGAGAAGAAAAGGGAAGTCGTGGTTGAGAAAACCGGCAACCCAGCCGAGACCTATGATGACTTCACTGCTTCTCTCCCTGAGAACGATTGCCGATATGCCGTCTATGACTTCGATTTTGTTACCCCTGACAATTGTCAAAAGAGTAAGATTTTCTTCATTGCATGGTCAGTTTTCTATTGCCTTGAATTTGATAATAGTTACAAAGTAAGACACTATAAGTTGCATATGTTGGGATTTGACTGTGCTGTTATGTTTTTGGTACCTTGATGTTTCTTCAAATTTGCACATGATTTTAAGTGCCTATATGGCATTCCCCTGGCATCAGCTTTGATTTTCTCATGTAGCTTTGTGTTTTTAAGTTTCCTTACCTAACAGTTGGTTTATGTTCATCAGGTCCCCTTCGTCATCTCGAGTCCGTGCAAAGATGCTCTATGCAACTTCGAAACACGGTCTTAGTACGGAACTGGATGGTATCCACTATGCGATTCAGGCTACTGACCCTACCGAGGTGGATCTCGAAGTGCTGAAGGAACATGCTCACTGAACGGTCCGTGGTTTAACCGTTAGGAACTACCCTAGCTTTTCCAACTCTGTGTTAGTCTTTGCTTCATGTGCAGAGTCATTTCCTGACATAAGATTAGTGAATGTATAATCCTTGAATAACCAGAATCTAGTGAAGCTGGTATGATATATGAAGCTATAGGCTGAACATTATTCCATTCGTGTTGTTTTCCTCCGTATTTGAAATTCGAGAGAAATTATATGATTTGGTCTGATCATGCCTAATTATTGATATTCAGATTGGATGTTTGCAATGAATTTGCTTGAGAAATTGGTAAACCAAAAGATGCAACCATAGAGTTCTGTTATTAGAACAACGTACATGTGAGAAAAATACCTTAAAAATGAAAACCTGACATCAGAAACTATGAAAAACCTGATGAAGAACAGTTCAACTACCAGCAACGGGAAAGTGCCGCTTAGTGATTAGATGACGACGACGATGATGGCTGTGCCTTCCCCGATTCTCCATTGTTTTCGTTCTCGCCCGACATCTCTTCTAAAGATTTCCCTTTGGATTCAGGCACCAAGAAAGTGAACAAGAAGCCTAAGGCATTGATTACACCTAATACAATAAGTGAATTCTTCACCCCAATACCTGGAGGATACCCTGCATCTGTCTTGGCCTTATCTTTATTCTGAGCCAAATACAAGAACCCGAATGCACCGACCATGGCACCGAGCTTTCCTGAAGCTGCTGATATACCATGGCAAGTGGACCTCAACCTTGCAGGGAAAATCTCAGCTGGTACGACGAACGTGGTTGCGTTAGGTCCGAAATTCGCAAAGAAGAAAGTAAACGAGTACAAAAGGACGAAGCCGATTCGGTTCTCCTTATGTGTCCAGTGTTCATACGGGATAGCCAGTGCAAACATAAACACTGTCATGAAGAAGAAGCCTATCAATTGGATGGCGAATCTTCCTATAATATCGATGAGAGCAACTGTGAACCAGTAACCGGGAACGGTGCTGCAAAGAGCAATCATTGTTTGTGCTCTAGCGATTCTGTAAACTTCTTCAAGGGCATTCATGGTCTTCGCGGGCGGAATCCAGCCGATGGCGCTAAAGATATCCTTTTGGAACAAGTTTTGGCTGTAGAATGCAATGTCCAGCAAGAACCAAGTGGTGGTTGTTCCAAGCAAGTGAAGTCCATGGCGTATAGCAAACTCCTTGGAAAACAAACCATAGCTGGATTTGTCCAGTTCCAATTGCGTAACCTTTTCTGGTTCAGCCTCTATGTCCATCTGCAAAACCTTTGACATGTCAGACGCGGCCCGCTTCGTGTCCTTAGCAACGAGGGCGGTGTAACGAGCAGTTTCCGGCATCTTCAACCTCCAGTAGTAGGTAAGAGCTGCTGGGAGTGCACCAACCATTAAAATAATACGCCAAACGTAGTCTGCTTCCGGAACGGTTGAGCCGACAGGGTCGACTTCGTAAGGTGGGGCAGGAAACCAGGCCTTGAATGCAGCCGATACAGTAATAGCAAAAAGACCACCTGCTAAAATACCAAAACCTTGCATTGCAAACACTGCAGCAATGAAAGCTCCGCGAGTCTTCTTGTTAGCGTATTCGGACATGATGGTGGCAGAAAGCGGATAATCACCACCAATTCCAAAGCCGAGCCAGAACCGGAAGAAGCAAAGGGTCGACATTACTGATTTTGGGTGACTACCGAAAGAAAGACCCGATGCAACAGAGCATAAGACCATGAGCATGAGAGTCATACCATATACCTTTTTTCGGCCTAGCTTATCACCGAGCCAACCGAAGAAGAGCTGGCCTGTTAGCGTTCCACAGAAGGCTACACCGTTAACAGCAGCCGATACATTGGGTGGCAAAGATCCCGGTTTCTTAGCGCCATCGATGTGATAGTATATTCGGCCGAGCAATTTGGTTACGAGAGATATGCAGAAGAGATCATATGCATCAGTGAAGAAGCCCATCCCAGCTATGATGATTGCAGTGAAATGGTACCATTGTGTTTTGGCTACATCAAGTGCGTCAAGCACCTGTAAATTGTTTCCCGTCATAGCTATCTGCTCACTCGCAAGCTTCTTCGACTATCGGCAAAGATGTCTTTAAATTACAACCAAATCAAAGAGAATATCTGTTACTCTAAATAATATAATTCAGATGCCATGGCATTTCTACTTATATAGCAGTAACATTCAATCCCAGCTCTTTGGAGAACCTCAAAAAAGGAGATTAATTGTAATGTAACGTGAACAAACAAAATCAAAGATCTCTCATTACATTAATGAGAAACAAATATAAAATAATATAGATATCAAAACCGAAAAAAGAAAAGAAAAAGAGAACACAGACATCTAAAAAAGTTGTTTATTGTCGTCATTACCGAAATGCAATCCCATTTGCATGCATGAAGATGTCTCATTATACCTTTTTTTTTTTAAAAGAACATAAGACAAAACAAGAAGAACAAAGTGAGCTGAAGACCGACCTGTGCTGTGTTTCTCAAAGTGTTGCCGAAACAAATGGGAGTGACAGTCTGAGAGATGAGGGTTTGAGATTATTTATCATAAAATAAAAGAGTATAAGCCTGAAAAAGTAATAGGAAAGAAGCAAAAGAAGAATAGATGAAATGAAAGGAATGGGGAAGCGTGGTTATAAGGAAATGGAAGGGAAGGGAAGGGGATTCAGATATTCGAGATGCCAATCGGTATATTCCGCACTCTGATCTGATGTTCATTCAACTCTCCCATTCCACTAAGGCCGCTAGAGTTGGACTAACTGTTACCCCATTTTCGTTGGTGCTTTACTATTTTAAGCTCAGAAACAAAGAAAGATTAGATACCTTAAAGAAAAGACATAGGTCGAGCAAACCAAGTGTTACCGAAAATGGTAGTTTCAAGGCTGTCTTTGTTTCCTCAAAACCTTAGTTTTCATGAAAACATAATTACCCCATATTCTCTAAATAACGACCGTTTATGTCGTGAAAATAAAACATTTGGTGTTTTATGGATTAAAGACGAGCTTCTTTGGAAAACATTTTCTCGGCCACTAAATCTTTCTTTTTAAGAAAAATCCGCGATTTGATTGTTTGATTGAAAATTCAATCATTTTGTGTTTGATGCGTCGTCGTGGTAGAGGTGAGTGGGGAACATTATCATGAAAACGGCAATGCAACTAAGTCATTCAACCTCAAACCTTGTTTAAAGTTCCCACCCAAGGAGGAATCAAACAAGCATCTGGAAATGGTTTTGAGAATATTCCATTGGAAATCAATAAAAGTAGCTCCATATAATCTTTAGTTGTAACATAAAGAACATGAGAAATGAATATATATGGAATTTGGAGGCAAAAAAATGTTGCAGTCTCTCATGTGATTGTCTCCTCAATATCATTCATGTTAGATGGAGCACAAGCAATTGGCTGATAAACCCTTTTGCTGGCTTCTGTTTCTTGGTCAATACATGAAATTGAAGGATCATGATGATGAGTAGAAATTGTCGGCAACTTTTTTGTGTCTCAACATTAAATAATTAGATTTAATATTTAAGATTAGAGTTTAAAGTTTTGGATTAAGATTAAAGTTTAGAGTGATGGGTGAAAGGAGTATTTTCTAAGGTTTGAGGTTTAGTATTTAGGAGTTAAAATTTAAGATTTGTGGTTTTTTTTATATTAGGCATAAAAAATAAACAAAAAAGAACGGACAATTTTTGTTCTGGCGATGATGCCCAAAATTGACATGATGGTAGTTTCAATTTATTTGATAAGATGGTACTTTCATTTTCGTTGTATATAACTGGTATTTTTTCTAACTTAAGTTTATGACTCCAACTTAATTAAATGATGTATTTATTAGTTGGCTTTGTCTAACCTATATATGTTAAGGTGTATTTAATAACATTAATTGAGTAAAAGATTCTATTGTTCAATTTAATATGAAATATTTAATAAAAATCTCCTTTAAAAAAATTCTTTGATTATTTAACTCATTTAATAATATTAATTCTCACATTGAGTTGTTTAAGTGCTTAGAGTCTAGGGTTTAGGGTTTAGGATTAAAAGTTTTTTGCTTATGGTTTTGTTTTGGGTTGTGGGTTTAGGGTTTTTTTGTTTAAGATTTATGTTCATGGTTTATGGTTTTTAGGGATCAAGATTTAGTGTTTAGAGTTTTTGTGTTGGTGTTTAGGGTTTTGTTTAAGGTTTAGATTAGGGTTTTTGTTTATGGTATAGAATTTTAGGGTTTATAGTTTAATGTAGGGTTTAGGGTTTTGTTTAGGGTTTATGGCTCAAGTTTAGGATTTATAATTTAGGGTTTATGATTAGGGTTTAGGGTTTTGACTAAGGTTTAGGGTTTTTAGGTTTCAGATTTAGGGCTTAGGGTTTTGTGTATGGTTTTGTGTTTTTGTTTAGTGGTTTGTTTAATGTTTAGAGTTTAGGGTTTAGCATTTTTGTTTAGGGTTTAGGGTTTTCAAGGTTTATGATTTTTTGTTTAGGTTTAGGGTTTATGTTTAGGTTTTAGGATATTAGGGGGTTTTTTAATTTCATGTTTCAGGGTTTAGTATTTTTGTTTGGGGTTTTGTTTAGAGTTTAGGGTTTAATGTTTTGTTTATGGTTTAGTACTTTATGGTTTATGGTTTAATTTAGAGCTAAGGGTTTTTATAGGGGTTATGGTTTTTTGTTTAGGTTTAGGATTTATGTTTTAGGGTTTTGTTTAGGGTTTAAGGGTTTCGTCTAAGGTTTAGGACCTTTTGTTTATGGTTCTGTTTAGATTTTAAGATTTAGTGTTTTTTGTTTATAGTTTATGGTTTTTGTTTAGGATTCAATTTTTTTGTTTATGGTTTTGTTTTGGGTTTAGGGTTATTGTTTAGGATTTATGTTCACGGGTTATGGTTTTTTGGGTCTAGGACTTTATTGTTTAGGGTTTTATGTTGGTGTTTAGGGTTTTAATTAGAGTTTAGAGTTTTTAGTGTTTAGGGTTTATGATTTTTTGTTTACGGTTTAATGTTTTAGGGTTTATGGTTTCATTTAGTGTTTAGGGTTTTGTCTAGGTTTTAGATTTTTTTAAGTTTAGGATTTAAAGTTTTGCCTAGGGTTTATGGTTTTACATTTCAGATTTTGGGTTTATGGTTTTTGGTTATGATTTAAGTTCTTAGTGTTTTTGTTTAGGGTTTAGGGTTTTGTCTATGATTTAGGTTTTTTGTTTAGAGTTTATGGTTTATGGTTTTGTTTAGAGTTTAAGGGGTTTGTCTAGGGTTTAGGGTTTTTGTTTAGGTTTTGAATTTTATTTAGGGTTTATGGTTTATGATTTTTGTCTAGTATTTTGGGTTTTCGTTTTTGTTTAGGTGTAGGATTTATGTTTTATAGTTTATGGTTTTCTTTTAAGAATTAGTGTTTTAGAGTTTTTGTATAAGGTTCATGATATTGTTTCGATTTATGGTTTAGGGGTTTTTATTTATGGTTTAGGGTTTAAAGGTTTTTGGTTTTGTTTTGGGTTTTGTTTAGGATTTAGGTTTTATGGTTTATGTTTTTTTGTTTAAGGTTTAGGGTTTATGGTTTTAGGCTTTTTGTTTTGAGTTTTTTGTTTAGGTTTAGGTTTTAGGATTTTGAGTTTTTATTAAGGGTTAAAGGTTTAGGGTTTATAGTTTTTAAGCTTATTATTTAGGATTTAGGGTTTTAGTGTTTATGATTGTTTTTTATAGTTTAGGGTTGTGTATAAAGTTTAAGGTTTTGTATTTAGGTTTAGGGTTTTGTCTATGGTTTTAGGGTTTATAATTTATAGTTTTATTTAGTGTTTATGTTTTTTGTTTAGGGTTTAGGGTTTTTGTTTAGGGCTTTGTTTATGGTTTAGTGTTTTATGTCTAGGTTTAGGGTTTTTGTTAATGGTTTAGGTTTTTTTTGTGTTTTTAAGGTTTAAGGATAAGAGTTTTTGGTTTTTGGTTTAGATGTATGATTTAGGGTTTATTGTTTTTGTTAAGGGTTTATGTTTTTTCTTAAGGGGCTTGTTTATGGATTTAGGGTTTCTGATGGTTTTAGTTATGGTTTAGGGGTTTTCCAAGGTTTAAGTGTTTTTAGGTTTTTAGGTTTTATGGTTTAGGGTTTTTGTTTAGAATATAAGGTTTTAGGGTTTTTGTTTAGGGTTTATGAGTTTTCTATTGTTCAATGTTTTGTTTAGGGTTTTTATTTAGGGTTTTATGGTTTTTAGGGTGTTGTCTATGGTTTAGGGTTTTTATGTTTAGGTTTAGAATTTAAGGTTTAGGGTTTAGAGTTTTGTTAATTGTTTAGGGTTTTAGTGTATGTTAGGGTTTATGGATAATAGTTTATAGTTTTTATTTAGATTTATGATTTAGGGTTTATGGTTTTTGTTTGGGGTTTATAGTTTTGTTTAGTGGTTAGAGTTTTGGGTGTTTTATTTATTATTTAGGGTTTAGGGTTTTATTGTTTTTGGTCTATGGTTTAGGGTTTTTGTTTAGGATATAATGTTTTTGTTTAGTGTTTAGTGTTCATTTACTTTTAAGATTTAGAGTTTATGGTTTTTGTTTAGGGGCTTTTATTTAGTGTTTATGGTTTACGATTTTTGTTTAGGGTTATCTTTAGGGTTTAGGATTTTTGTTTAGGACTAATTTTTAGTGTTACAAGTTTTTGTTAATGGTTAAAGGTTTAAGGGTTTTTGTTTATGTTTTTACCATTTAGGGTTTAGGGTTTGGCTTACAATTTTAGGGTTTATGATGGTTTAGGTTATGCTTTAGGGTTTCTATCTAGGTTTTATGGTTTATAGTTTATAGTTTTATTTAGTGTTTAGGTTTTTTGTTTAGGGTTTAGAGTTTTTGTTTAGGGCTTTGTCTATGGTTTAGGGTTTTTATGTTTAGGTTTAGTATGTAAGGTTTATGGTTAAGGGGTTTTGATAATGGTTTATGATTTTAGTGTTTTTAGGGTTTAAATGTAAGATTTTTGTGATTTTTTGTTTATATTTATGATTTAGGGTTTGTTTTTAGGGTTTAGGTTTTTTCTCTAGTGGTTTGTTTAGGGTTTTAGGGTTTTTGATGGTTTTAGTTAGGTTTTAGGTTTTTTAAGGGTTTGGTGTTTTTTGTTTAGGTTTATGATTTAGGTTTTATAGTTTAGGGTTTTATTTTAGGCTATATGATTTTAGGGTTTTTGTTTATGGTTTATGGTTTTTATGGTTTAAGGTTTAGGGTTTTTGTTTAGGATTTATGATTTTTGTTTAGTGTTTAGGGTTTTGTCTAGGGTTTAAGGTTTTTATTTAGGATTTAGGGCTTATTGTTTTAGGGTTTTGTTTAGGGCTTATGGTTTTTGTCTAGTGTTTAGGATTTTTTCTAGGGTTTTGGTTTAGGATTTAGGTTTCTAACTCCTTGGTTTTGGGCTTAGAAGTTTGGTAAATGTCTTGGGGTTAATCGAACCGGTTTTAGAGTTTTGTGTATATTTGGGTTAGTTCAGGGAAAACCTTTTTCGAATGTTTTTAAAAATATGGAAAAATTATATAAAATATTTATTTATTATATAAAAGGTGCGTGTGAAATTAATTTTAGAAAATGAATTTCGGTAGTATGACATTTTAGTCTAGTGACTAAAATGTAAAATTTTAAAACTATTTTGGTGACTGTTTTGTAAAAGGATCAAAACGTTGAATCTTTAAGGAGCTATTTAGCCAAGTCTAATTTCATATTTTCCCTTAAATATTTTGATTTTTAAAAATAATTTTAAAAGGGTTTTAATTAAAATAAAAGAAAATTTGAAAAGCCCTCATCCTTTTTCACGTTATCTTTTCTCTTCTCATTTTTCTTCAAACTATTTTCATCCAAGCAACCTCCTTCAATCGGGATTTCAAAAGTAAACCCTCTTTTACATTGTTTGTGCATAATTAAACCTTATTTCCACGATTTACCTCTAAAACCCATTGTTTTTCTTTAATTATCTCAAAGTTTTCATTTGGAAAAAAGGGGAAAACCCACCATTAGAGGTGAGCTGCGTTTTTCTCCTCTAATGTATGGTTCTTTATTGAAATTTTCACGTTCTTGGTTCTTTTATAATGTTTATTTAATAGTCTTTCAATGTGATTAATGGAAATGAGCTAAAATGAGCTTTTTAAAGTGGACTTATGAAATTTTCGTATGGGTTTTGCTTTGCTGGGTTTGAGAATGATTTTAGTTATGTTTTTGATGTTAAATAATGTTGGGATAATGGTTTGATTACATAAAATCCGAAACTAGTTGTGTGGGTGATGTTTGAAGTTGAAAATCTTGAGATTTTGGCTTAGGTTTGTGGAAAAATAGTGGCTGGTGGTTCCTTGTTATTGGGTTGATGTTTTTAGATGTTTATAGATATAGTTTGATGATAAATTTGCTGAGATTAAGTTGGAAGTTTCTTAGAGCTGATCTATTGATGTTTTCGGTTATTTTCAGTTATGAATCGATGGGTGTTTGTTGCTAGATGTTGGGTTTTTAAGTTACTGCAAGTTTGAGGGTTTGAAAAAACTCTAATGATCTGTTTTGGATTGGTTAGAAGCTGATGAATCTAATTTGGATATTTCGGACGCGATACCGGGTGACCCGGAAGCTTGATTGTGTGATCGGCTAGCTTTGGGGTATAGCTGGTGAGTGGAACTATTTTTAAAAGCCTTAACGTGGTTAAGGACAAGATTTTTGGGGGTTTAGATTGAGCTTGAAAAGCCAATCTAAACTCAAGAGTAAATTTGGTTGTTTTACCTTTGATTTCGGCTTATTTTACCTTGTTTTTTGAAAGCATGTTCATGTTATATGCTTATCTTGTATACCATTGTTTTCTTGCATTTTGAGATATGTACTTGTTTTATTTATGATCCCACTTGTTAAATGATAATTGTTCATGAGGTATATGTGTTTGAGTACATGCTATGCATGGTAACGTGATATGAATTGGGATGTGAAATAATGTGTTGTGACCATGAGAAATAATGAGTAAGTGTTGGCATTGATGAGTATATTGACATTCGATGAGGTCTTATTTACCGAATATAATTGGTCGACCAATAGGATGAGAGTGCACTATAATTGTAAAATTCGCGCGTGGCCTTAGTGATGACAGATTCCACTAAGGAGGAGTACGGTGATGGGCATTCCATCGAAAGCTTATTTTTGCTAGACGTTGTAAGTACGATGATGGGCATTCCACCGGAAGTTGTCTAGTTGTCTTGATTACGGTGATGGGCATTCTCCCGAGCGTTATCCGCAGTAAAAGTGCTAATATGTCAATATACTCATGTGACTCAAATTGCTCTTTATACACGAAAATGGTTGACGAGAACTTCAACATGAACAGAATCATACCATCCAATCAAAATACCTCAAGAAAATCCCTTGGCTTCAACCCTATGAGAGTTAGGCAATCCAAGCCTTGAGATAACTAAGTCGGCTTTGCATCCACTGATTCTTGGTTCCAAAAGAACCACAATATCCGGCTTAACATCACGCAAATACTCCTTTCCGCAGCCCTGGACATTCCAGCAAAGCATTTTAAAATTCATAATAAAGATAAACACAATTGGGGAGGATACAGATAACTACTGGAGCATTGCCAGCGCTTGTTCTCCCGCAGGGTCGAGGGCCGAAGTGGCACTGGGAGCATCAGCTGAAGAGCTAGCATTATCTGTTATTGGCAGAGGCAAAGCGTTCAAAGCATGTTTCATTTGGTCTGGCGGTTTCACTTTGATGCCCCCTGTTAAATCCGATAGAGGTGGACTTGGGTCGACAACCATCGGCCTTACATTTGGATCAACATTTTCATCAATGACAACGGATGAGTGCTTGGTGTTGTCAAGTGTAACCCCCTCGTCCCGGCCTGGGCGACTGACCGGTCCGAGTAGGCTACACGGGGAAAACCGACATGAAACCCGTGAAGGTCCCACCTCGGTTAGCGACCCTAATTTTTTTTTCATTTATTTTACATCTTGTTTAGAGGCATTTAATTACCTAAGTGATCACGATAGCGGAAAACAAGGCCCTCAAAAAGCCCTACACAAACCGAGCCTAAGCCCAACCCTTGAGGCCCATTGGAGATGTCCAAAAGCCCATTTCCAGCCACCGGTTTCGAAACAGACATCACTCGTTTCAAAACGTGGGCTCTAGTTTAAAAAGCCAGGTACCTGTACCGAAACGCATCCACCCCGTTTCGGAACAGGGCCCTAATTTGCCTAGGCGTTTTGATACCTGTTTCGAAACAAGCACTTCCAGTAGCCAAAGTGTTTCGAAACTTGTTTCGAAACAGGGGTTCACAGTGGCCAAACCGTATCGAAACGAGTTCCGATACGGGGTCCCTGAAGCCAGACCCGTTCCAAAACAGCTCAGCCCGTTTCGAAACACTGGTTGTCTGCAATTTCCCAAAACCAATTTTAAACACCTCCAATTAACCCCAAAAGCCCTAAACAACTCCAAGAAGCATACACAACATACAAGCACACTCTAGAGGCATACACCCTATTGCAACCACACTCAAAACACATACGGGTATAAGATAGAACATTCAACAAGAGATCATACATTCACCACAAGGGAGCATACATAGCTTTTAAGGATACATGCCTTAGCCAACAAAAACATATAAGCATTCAAGACATGCAACATAAACAAGGTTTACAATACTAACGAAGCATCCAAAAGCCAAAAAACATCATCATACAACAAGGCATTCACATCAACAACACCTATCCCATTGCTTGACTATTACAATCTACAATTTAAAGATCATACTTGAGCTAACCAAAAGCGACACTTGGAGACCTTTCCTTGCCCTTGCCACCCACAAGCTACTGATCTGCATTGTCGAACAAAAAGGAGCGTAAGCATAAAAGCTTAGTGAGGGTAAGTTCATAAAACAAACCTTCGACAATGCATGGTCCAAGCACGAGCAAGAATCAAAGTAGAATGCATGATCTTACCTCCACTCCTCAAGAGCCAAAATAAAAGATGGTGCATGAACATATCATCAAAATCATGTCATGCTCAACAAGTCCATAACCACAACATATAGAAACACATATAACCACATATGAGCAACATAATCCACAATCCGTATTGGCACCTAACTATGACTCGAATACGCGGATAACCATTGGAACTCACATCCAACAACACAACCATTACCTGTCGGTGGGATTACACTTATCACCGTTCACGCGGATGGGATTCCACTCATCCTCACGCCCGTCGATGGGATTCCACTCATCACCGACGAATATATATATAAGACAATTTCCGGGCGAACCCGTACTCCATCTTGACGACTACCATCATTAAGACCACGCGTGCATTTTGACTCACGTGTGCACACTAAACATCCTAATGATCGATCATTTGTACCCAAGCATACTAGTGCCAATACTACACATTTTATTAATCTTTCACAATATCATTTCATAACAACTTCCGTGCTTAGCATGTACTCACCATGACTTACCGTCATGCACAAACCACATTTTCATGCTTAGCATGCACTCACCATGATCCTCGGATCATACAATCACCTCATAATATCATTTCACATGTCAACACTACATGTATATCATTAACACAATATCACATCATATTTCATACATATGTATATTTCCATCATATTTATCATAAACATGCATATAACAATGCATTAAGCCATGCCTCAACACACATGTATCAATGCATCAAACCATGCCTCAACATACATGTATAACAACATATACATAGCCACCATAAACACAATTAAACATGAGGCATAAATCAACACTGTAAAGATCAACCAAGGTCTCTAACTAAGCTTGGGATTAGGCTACCACTCTAATCCCAACTCTAGGTGGGTCTACCAATCCCAACCTAGTCCACATGCTTGAACCAATTGCTCAAAACCATTTAAAACATTTTAACCACTCACCTTCATTTCCAAGCTCAACTACCAAGCAACCAAGGTCTTCAAGTTTTCGGATTTGTTCCCGGGGCTTCACCAACACATAATTTCGCTTCTAATCACCTCAACACAAGCAAAACAACTTCAAATCAATTCACCACTTAATGTAGCAAACCTGAAACATCATTCAAGCAATAAACACAAGACTTCAAGCCATGAACAACTCCCAAAAATACCAAACCCGAGCAGCCCCTAACCCTCAACCAAAACTCATGATTTCAACACATTTAACACTTCCAAATGCTTCCAAAACAGCCCCAACTATTACCCTAACATCAACCCTCAAATTCCAACACAAACCATACCCAAAACTCAACTAAAAACCCTCATAAAACCCCACCAAAACCCAAATTCGGGAATTCATTTGAAACACTCTAAAAATTATATATGTTGGACCATTTGATTCATAAACATCATATCTAACAGTAACAAATCAAAAGCTTTAGTAAAAACTCATGATTTCAACACATTTAACACTTCCAAATGCTTCCAAAACAGCCCCAACTATTACCCTAACATCAACCCTCAAATTCCAACACAAACCATACCCAAAACTCAACTAAAAACCCTCATAAAACCCCACCAAAACCCAAATTCGGGAATTCATTTGAAACACTCTAAAAATTATATATGTTGGACCATTTGATTCATAAACATCATATCTAACAGTAACAAATCAAAAGCTTTAGTAAAAACTCATAAAGCTTTAACCTTTAGCTTAAAACTTTGAAAAACCCAAATGTAAAATACATAGTTTTAGTGAAATCTAAAAATACCAAAATGTAGAGGGTAGCAAGGCCAAGTCAAAACTATATTTACCTTTCAAAAAGCTCAAAGGATGAAGAAGAAAGGAGGTGGAAGAGTGAGGTGAAGAGAAGCCTTCTTCTTCACGTTAGAAAACGAAAATGGGGAGGGGGATGAAGATGAGCACATGTCTTCATCTTTTGTTCTATTTTTAATTCACCCAAAATTTCATATTTACAACTATGCCATTAATGAATGGCCAAAACCCACATCTCCTAAAGCCCATGGATTTGGACTTAAAAGATAGGCCTAACATAGTTTTAATTATTTTGAAATCCCGAGGCCCATGAAAATATTTTATTATTTAAATTATAAAACCGAACCCGAAATAATATTAAAATATTATTTTCTCCCGGCCCCAAACCCGGGTGTTACAACTCTCCCCCATTTAAGGAAATTTCGTCCCCGAAATTCATCGAATAGGAAAAGCTACGAAATCTACTCCTCCACACTTAACTTCTTACCACAACATACTAACCAACCGATAGACTTACCACGCAACAATAGCTCTCTGACGCTAAGATCTCAACTGGTTCTTCGTTGCACGCAAATTTCAAGCTCAACTCAATCTCTTCAACAAACATAGCACGGAAAAGATCTAACTCACATTCCCGAACCATAGATACACATAACGCATTACGAATCCCCTCTCTAACTCTGGTGGTAACCGCAACGATTAAACAACGGAACTAGCCCGATTCACAAACTCTTACAGCACTGTTTGAATACTTGACCCATAACTTTTTCTAACTAACCATATGTCTTCAACATTTAACCAAACACTATGCAGACATCTTCAAAAATCTAGTTGGGATCTCGAATCTCTATTACCCACTTTCATTAAGGATCTATCATGGATGTAACAAACTAGAAGAAAACTGATGCTCGGTCTTGACACGTTGGCAAATTACATGCTTACTCTCATACTGAACAACATCATTCATCAACTCAATCCAGAAGTACTCATCTCCAACCCACAATACGTCTTCATACTACTCAGATGCAATATAAATGAACTGTCGTGTGCTTCGGCCAAAACAATACGTCTCAAAACACTATGTCAATCGGCACAACTATTCTGTCTCTGAAAATACAAACTCTATCATCTCTGAAACTGTATTCTGAAGGTCTTCTTTCTGCCATGTCTGGCACGTGAGATGCCAAGAACCTGTCTTGCAACTGTTTCTCTTCACGTATCTGACTCAATGTAGGTTTAACATGAAACTCGACCACAAAACTACTATCATTTGGTAAACTGAATCCGGCAAACACATCTCGCAACTCTACTACTAATCTATTTACAACATAACTCGGAACATCGGTTACTACGTTAACTCTCTTCGGATGATACTCAATCTTGAGATTACGGTCTTCAGGAAATTCTAACAACATATGTTGTTCAAGTTTCAACCCTTCTTACGCCGTCAAATATTTCAAGTTCTGATGATAAGTATATACTGTGCATTTCTTACTATACATGATATGTCTCTAAGTCTTCGAAGCAAATACAACTGTAATTAACTTTATGTCTAGTGTCAGATGATTCTTTTCAAGGTCTTTCAACTATCTCGATGAATAGGCCACAATGTTCTGTCTTACATAAGCACACAACCTAACCCTACACATGACGCATCACTATAATTCACAATTTCTTTCTCTGACATGGCTGGATCAAGGTCGAAGTTCTATTCAAAGTTTCTTTCGGTTTCTCAAGGGCTCAATGTCTCGCATCTAACCTCACAAACTGAACATTCTTCTGTAGCAATCTGTCAAAAGAGCAGCTATCTTCGAAAGACTATTTACAAACTCCCGATAGTAGCAATGCTAGGCCTAGGAACTAAAGATACATGTCACAGTCTTCAATTTCTTCCAACTCACATCTTCTTCTACCTACATAGGACTTACTCTAATACACTCGGCTGATCTACATGTCCTAGGAGAACATCTTCATTAACTCGAAGTTCACGTTGCACAACTTGGTATACAACTGATTCTCTAATAGGATCTACAACACTAACTCTAAAGCTTGTCATGGTCCTCTTCGGTACGCGAACATATCCATGTATCATCTATGAGAACTACTACAAACTGATTAAGGAACTCAGGAATATTCTGCTCGACAACTCTATAAAAGTAGCTAACACACTAGTCAAACGAAATGACATAACTCGGAACTCAAAGCGATCACATCTTGCCCCAAAAGCTGTCTTCGGTACTTCAACTTCTCTCACTTTCAACTGGTAAGAAATCGGATCTCAAATTAATCTTCGAAAAGACTGAAGCACTCCCCAACTGATCAACAAATCACTGACGCTCGGAAATGGATACTAACTATTCATTGTCAATTGTTTCAACTGTATGTAATGTGAACACATTCTCGTATTGTCTTCTCTCTTCTTCACAATTTGCACTGTCATACTCTAAGATGATGTACTAGGCCTAATCAATCTAAGGTCTAACAAATCTCGTAGTGGATTCTTTGACACTCTCTATTCTTTCGGAAACCATAAGATGCAGAGCAATCAAAACAGAAGCAAACTCGGAGACGATACCAATAACAGACTCTCCTTCCCTATCAAGAGACAAACCGAGCAATTCTTCCAAACACTTTTAAGAAAACACAAACTATTCTAACATTTTGCGGTCTAATCTTCATTCAAAAATCAAATCCATCACATTTGCTAGTCAAGCCCGTCAACCAAACTCAATCAATCTTTGACCTCTAAAGCTGGATCAGCATTCAATAAGAAGTTCACATCCTCACCTACTACTACAGTCTCGCAGAAATCTGCAACTTCAAAGCAACTCTCTCTTTGTCTCAAAATATACTCTAGCTCTGTGTTCTACAAGCCAAACCATGCCAAAAGTTACATCGAAACCGTAAAAAGACAATTACTTCACATCTACTGGAAATATGTAACCCTGAACCATCAACAAACATCTTCCGTACACCTTTCTAACCACCACTATCTCACCAAAAGGTCTAGTCACATGTGTCCCTAAGTCTAAAATCTCAACAGGTATATCAAATTTCTTTGCATGCTCACACAAAAGGACGAATCCGCAGAATTTGCAACTTCACATGTACACAGCTGATAGTCCTCGGTCCTCTTGTTTTCAGGCTGACCCTTCAAATATAACCTAACTCTTCAAAACCGTTCTTAGAGTAATCTCGAAACTTCAAAATGCAGTTCTGATCACACACAGATAATCATGCTGGAACTGGTTCTATAACATTGGTCCTGACGACTCAAAACATCCCACTACCAAACAATCTGAAGCTAAAGCTCAAGACTTCTTTCTCAGCTCAACTATATCGAAAGCGACTTCATCTCCCCTCATTGCTGGAAGATAGCTCAGACGCACACTGACCCAATCGCACAAATTGATTCCCACTCACGGATACTGACCGGTTGTCTTGCATTAAAACCATAGACCGAACCCCCAACGATCACTAACTAACATTTCTAAATTTTCAGATTACTCACACGAGACTCTTACCTTGATATCGCATAAAGAACTAAGATACTCATACCTACCTCTAACACTTTACCGGCACATTCAAACTTTGCATGCTTGCTAACAATATACAAAAGTACGGATTCAGAATCAACCAGAAGAGAACAAACTCAAAATTGTACCAAGGGCTTATCTACTATAACACTGACACCACTCTGACTCCCACTCATAGGTCTTCACTTCTTCTTACCAACTACTACCATAATCGGTCTCATCGTCCCTCACCAACAAGAATCAACCCACATACACCCTGACTCAAACAAACAAATTGCACCTCAACTCCAGTACAACTATACTCCCCTAACCATAGCGATGAACTCCCTCAACATTATCCATATTTTCAAAAACCACAGTTTCTACTTACCGATTCACGGCCCACGCCTCGGCCTCAAACTTACCAAAAAGCAATAAATCAATAACAACAATAAATTAACATACAAACTGGGTTAGCAAAGGAAAGGGTCCAAGTGGCTCAAGTATGATTCCCTCAATTAAAAATCTATTTTTTTCCGATGTAATAGAAGCAATGGGACTCAACTCAACATGCTTCAAGCAACATACACACACGATCAAACAACATATATTCACAATCAAGCAATCACACATCACAATATACTCGAATAACAAGCAACATGCTTACATGGCAAGCAAACACCGTGCAAATTACAATACGAAAATAAAACTTACCTCACTTACCTACCCAAGGTCTCGGAAACCTTAGGCGCTCTGATACCAACAAATGTAACCCCCTCGTCCCGGCCTGGGCGACTGATCGGTCCGAGTAGGCTACACGAGGAAAACCGACATGAAACCCGTGAAGGTCTCACCTCGGTTAGCGACCCTAATTTTTTTTCATTTATTTTACATCTTATCTAGAGGCATTTAATTACCTAAGTGATCACGATAGCGGAAAACGAGGCCCTCAAAAATCCCTACACAAACCGAGCCTAAGCCCAACCATTGAGGCCCATTGGAGATGTCCAAAAGCCCATTTCCAGCCACCCGTTTCGAAACAGACATCACATGTTTCGAAATGTAGGCTCTAGTTTAAAAAGCCAGGTACTTGTACTGAAACGCATCCACCCCGTTTCGGAACAGGGCTCTAATTTGGCTAGGCGTTTCGATACATGTTTCGAAACAAGCACTTCCAATAGCCAAAGTGTTTTGAAACTTGTTTTGAAACATTGGTTCACAGTGGCCAAACCGTATCGAAACGAGTTCCGATACGGGGTCCCGGAAGCCATACCCGTTCCGAAACAGCTCAGCTCGTTTCGAAACACTGATTGTCTGCAATTTCCCAAAACCAACTTTAAACACCTCCAATCAACCCCAAAAGCCCTAAACAACTCCAAGAAGCATACACAACATACAAGCACACTCTAGAGGCATACACCCTATTGCAACCACACTCAAAACACATACGGGTATAAGGTAGAACATTCAATAAGAGATCATACATTCACCACAAGGGAGCATACAAAGCTTTTAAGGTTACATGCCTTAGCCAACAAAACATATAAGCATTCAAGACATGCAACATAAACAAGGTTTACAATACTAACGAAGCATCCAAAAGCCAACCAACATCATCATACAACAAGGCATTCACATCAACAACACCTATCTCATTGGTTGACTATTACAATCTACAATTTAAAGATCATACTTGAGCTAACCAAAAGCGACACTTGGAGACCTTTTCTTGCCCTTGCCACCCACAAGCTACTGATCTGCATTGTCGAACAAAAAAGAGCGTAAGCATAAAAGCTTAGTGAAGGTAAGCTCATAAAACAAACCTTCGACAATGCAGGGTCCAAGCACGAGCAAGAATCAAAGTAGAATGCATGATCTTACCTCCACTCCTCAAGAGCCAAAATAAAAGATGGTGCATGAACATATCATCAAAATCATGCCATGCTCAACAAGTCCATAACCAAATATATAGAAACACATATAACCACATATGAGCAACATAATCCACAATCCGTATTGGCACCTAGCTATGACTCGAATACGCGGATAACCGTTGGAAATCACATCCAACAACACAACCATTACCTGACGGTGGGATTACACTCATCTTGTTTCACGCGGAGGGGATTCCACTCATCCTCACGCCTCGTTTCACGCAGAGGGGATTCCACTCATCCTCACGCCCGTCGATGGGATTCCACTCATCACCGACAAATATATATATAAGAAGATTTTCGGGCGAACCCGTACTCCATCTTGATGACTACCATCATCAAGACCACGCGCGGATTTTGACTCACGTGTGCACACTAAACATCCTAATGATCGATCATTTGTACCCAAGCATACTAGTGTCAATACTACACATTTCATTAATCTTTCACAATATCATTTCATAACAACTTCCGTGCTTAGCACGTACTCACCATGACTTACCGTCGTGCACAAACCACATTTCCATTCTTAGCATGCACTCACCATGATCCTCGGATCATACAATCACCTCATAATATCATTTCACATGTCAACACTACATGTATATCATTAACATAATATCACATCATATTTCATATGTGTGTATATTTCCATCATGTTTATCATAAACATGCATATAACAATGCATTAAGCCATGCCTCAACACACATGTATCAATGCATCAAACCATGCCTCAACATACATGTATAACAACATATACATAGCCACCATAAACACAATTAAACATGAGGCATAAATCAACACTGTAAAGATCAACTAAGGTCTCTAACTAAGCTTGGGATTAGGCTACCACTCTAATCCCAACTCTAGGTGGGTCTACCAATCCCAACCTAGTCCACATGCTTGAACCAATTGCTCAAAACCATTTAAAACATTTTAATCACTCACCTTCATTTCCAAGCTCAACTACCAAGCAACCAAGGTCTTCAAGTTTCCGGATTTGTTCCCGGGGCTTCACCAACACATAATCTCGCTTCTAATCACCTCAACACAAGAAAAACAACTTCAAATCAATTCACCAATTAATGTAGCAAACTCGAAACACCATTCAAGCAATAAACACAAGACTTCAAGTCATGAACAACTCCCAAAAACACCAAACCCGAGCAGCCCCTAACCCTCAACCAAAACTCATGATTTCAACACATTTAACACTTCCAAATGCTTCCAAAACAGCCCCCAACTATTACCCTAGCATCAACCCTCAAATTCCAACACAAACCATACCCAAAACTCAACTAAAAACCCCACCAAAACCCAAATTCGGGAATTCATTTAAAACACTCTAAAAATTATATATGTTGGACCATTTGATTCATAAACATCATATCTAACAATAACAAATCAAAAGCTTTAGTAAAAACTCATAAAGCTTTAACCTTTAGCTTAAAACTTTGAAAAATCCAAATGTAAAATACATAGTTTTAGTGAAATCTAAAAATACCAAAATGTAGAGGGTAGCAAGGCCAAGTCAAAACCATATCTACCTTTCAAAAAGCTCAAAGGATGAAGAAGAAATGAGGTGGAAGAGTGATGTGTAAAAGTTCTATCATTTACACCTTTTTAAACCCATATTTCTGCTGCATTCAAGCATCATTGCATTGCATTTAGGTTAGTTTTTAATAAAACATCACAATTATATAAAAGGCACGGATTCTACTGAAAGATGACTATTTTTGCAGGCATCTGTCACAGTAGATGTCGAAGGCAGGCGCAGGGCAGATAAGCAGGAGAGCTAAACTGGACAAGCAGCTGAAGAAGACGAACCTGTCATGGACCTGTCGTGACAGCATGGTGACAGCAGATTTATGAAGAGGAAAAGTGAGGTGGACCTCGATAGATAGAGAAAAATCTGCTCGTCTGTCGTGTGGAAGCCGAATATTTTTCCAAGCCCCGGATCAAAAGATATGTCAAGCCAAAGCTCAAGGAGAGGAATTTCCATGAAACAAGGAGGCGGCTGAAAAGTAGGAATCCTTAGAGATTTAGTCTTTATTAGAATCTTACTTTTAATTAAAGTTGTAATCCTCGTTACCTTAGATAACTTGAGCCCAAAGCTTATATAAAGGGCATAGATTAAACCTAGGGCATGACCGACTACCCCATAACCGAAACCAAAACCCTGCCGTTTACCTGTCACCGATATGTTCTAAATTCCCCCTAGGGCTACGGGTTGTTTTGTAAAGTAGTTGCAAGGGTTGCTTTGTTTTAGGATTTTTCAAGTTCAATAAAATAAACTTCAAGTTCTTTTATCTTGGTTTTAATATCTTGCAAGAGCATCAGGAGAGCATTGTGAGGTTATCCATTTACTTAGCACCGGGAGAGTTAAGTATACGAAAGAGATAAGAGCGCGTTCTCTAGTTTATAGTTGAACCATCTCGTGCCTAGGGATAGGGCGAGGTTAAGTGGCTAAGGAAGAATTCATACACATCGGTGTTCATCCTTCGATTCACGCCGGGAGGTATCATCAAAGACGTGATCATCGACAGACTTGTGCCTAGGGATAGGGCAAGGCAGATCAGGGATTCTTGCCAAGCTTGAAGTACGGAGTTAGTGTTCGCTGCCGCAACAGCTAACGGACAGACGCCGCGACAGGTGCTGTCGGCGACGGGTGCGACGACAGAACTGGAGATCCTAAGCAATTCAATACCTACACTACTGAGCAACTCAATACCAGCCCATTCTCTCTATCTTGATATCTCAATTCCTTTTATTTGCGCTTTTACATTATTATTCGTGACAACTCTCAAACTATTTCTTTTACTTTGTGCAGTGAAATAGGGTGAAGTCATTAGCCCAATCCCTGTGGAGACGATATCCGATACTTCGTATCACTTTACTACTTGCGTCGTGTATACTTGCACTATAATTGCGATAGACTATTTTACACGCAACAAGTTTTTGGCGCCGTTGCCGGGGATTGGCAACATAACTACACCTTTCTTTCCTTGCACTTTTTGTTTTTATTTTCGTTTTTGTTTTTGTTTTTATTTTTACTTTTCTTTAATTTTTCTTTTGCGTTTTAAACTCTTGCTTTTCACAAGGTTTTCTTGTTTATGCGCAGATCTAAAAGAGGCGAAGATCCTGAGTATAAATTAGATCCGGAGATCGAACGTTCCTTCAATCTCAAGAAACAGATTCGCCATCTTTTAGATCGGAACGAGTACCTTGAAGAACAGCTAGAGCAGATGGCCCGTAATCAGCCTGCCGGTGAAGAAATCCCGCCTGTCGGTGACCCGCCCGCGGCAGGTGGACGACGGTCATGTCGTGACTACATGCTGAACGACCATGTAGAACTGGAGACTACGCTGCCGGATATTGATGTTGATAACTTCGAGCTTAAACCTGTCATGTTTAGTATGATCAACAACGCCGGGCAGTTTAGTGGTTCTGCGACAGAAGATGCTAGGGAGCATCTCAAAACATTCCAGGAGATCTGTGGTTCGTTTAGACTACCAGGAGTTAGTCCGGAGATACTGAGGCTTCGGTTATTCCCCCATTCATTGAGGGATAGAGCTAAAACTTGGTGGAATAAACTTACACCGGGTTCTATTATGACTTGGGCAGATTTAACTCGTGAATTTTTGTCTCGTTTTAATCCTTCACATTTAGCTGAGCGATTACGTAATGAAATTGCTACTTTTCAACAGGAAGATGACGAGCCAATGCACGAGGCCTGGGACAAATTCACAACTCTTCTTCGAAACTGCCCAATGCATGGATTCCCCGTCTGGAATCAGGTAACTAAGTTTTATAATGCTGCTAACTTACAAACTCGCATTCGAATTGATTATGCAGCAAATGGACTATTATTGGATAAAGATCCGGACGAGGCCCTGCAAGTTTTGAAACATCTGGCTAAGAATGAGGAGCAGTTTCCAACCGCTAGAAGAGGAGGTAAACGGGTACTTGCTGTCAAGGATTATGAGGCCGACAGCACTATGAAATCACAGGTAGCATTCCTCACCAAAGCCATGAAACACTTATTGAGTGAAGAGGAAGTACGAGGGTTTGTTGTCGAGGAAGTTTGTGCTACATGTGAGGGAAATCATAGTAGGGATGAGTGCCCTATAAATATAGAAGAAGGAAAATATGTTGGGAATTACAAGCCAAACTACAATTCCAACAACTATAACCCTAATTGGAGGAAAGATCCCAAATTTTCCTGGAGTAACCCTAACAATGCCCTAAATCCGCAAGCATATAATCAGAATCAGGGGGGTCCTAGATTCTTGACGCGACAGCAGCCGCAGCCGCAGAACCTGCCGCAGAACCTACCACCTCAGCAACAACAGCAGCCACCACCTGCCACGAGTAGTATATTGGAGCAGACTCTGGCCACCTTTATGTCTCAGACTGGTACGTATATGGAGAACATCAATAAGTTTGTCAAGAAAACGAAAGACTTTATGGATGAAACTAAGATGAGAATGACAAACCATGAGGCCACCTTGAAATCTCTAGAGACACAAATGGGTCAGGTGTCGCAGCATATTAAACCGAGGCAGAATGGAGGTTTCCCTAGCAATACTGAAAATGCTAGACCGCCCCCACACGAGCAATGTAAGGCGATTACTACTAGGAGTGGGAAAAAGTTACCAGGGCCGGAAAAAGAAGCTGAAACAGAAAAGGAACACGCCTTGGATAAACCTGCCGAGGAAGCTGCCCCGACAGGTGACAAACAGACTGCTGCCGATGAGCCTGTCACGACAGCAGAAGCGACAGAGGAGAAAAAAGATGAGTATCGTCCTCAGATTCGCATGCAGTGGGAAGGACGCATTGCTGATTATCGTCCTCCACCACCTTTTCCTCAACGGATACAGCAAGCTAAGCATGAATCTCAACTTAAAAAGATTTATGATATTTTTAAACAGGTTCATATCAATATTCCGTTGTTAGATGCTGTTAGGGAGATGCCCGGTTATGCTAAATTTCTCAAGGATGTCATGTCTAAAAAATCTAAACTTGGGGAATTTGAAACGGTAAGGATGCAAGAAGGTTGCATGAGTATTCTTCATCGGCAACCACCCCAGAAAAAGAAGGATCCAGGGAGCTTCCTCATACCTTGCGTAATCGGCGACAGATTTGTGGGTAAGGCATTATGTGATCTTGGTGCTAGTGTTAATCTAATGCCCAAATCTGTTTTTCAGAAACTAGGTATTGGCAAGGCGCGGCCCACGACAGTTACCCTACAGCTTGCCGACCGCTCTTACGTTCACCCCGAAGGAAAAATTGAAGATATTTTGGTAAGAGTGGATAAGCTTATATTTCCTGCTGACTTTCTTATTTTAGATTGTGAGGCAGATGAGAACGCACCAGTCATCCTAGGGCGACCCTTCTTAGCCACGGGAAGATCATTGATTGATGTGGAGAAAGGAGAACTCACCATGCGCGTAAACGATCAAGAAATTAAGTTGAATGTTCTCCAAGCAATGAAACATGCTGATGTGGATGAGGAATGCAAGGCCATCATTGAGGTGACCTTTGATCAACCCTGCATCAGGTCGGGCTGCCGTGATATAAAATTTGGTCACTGCTGCGATAGCCATCTACAGACCTGTCACGACAGCAATGACGACAGCACCGACGACAGCGACTCCTCTGAATCCGATACATCTGATACTGAAGGTCATGAGGAGGTAGACTGGTTAGATCATCATCCAGGTAAGTTATTCGAACCTTTGAACTACTCTTCGGATAACCATTTAATCCAAAAGCCATCTACTGTTGAACCACCTGTCTTAGAACTTAAGCCCCTGCCAGGGCAGCTTAAATATGCTTATCTTGGTTGTGATAACACACTGCCCGTAATCATCTCTGCTAAGCTGCCGCAGGAACAGGAACGACAGCTGATCGACATGTTGAGGCAGCATAAAAGGGCAATAGGATGGACGATAGCAGACATTCAGGGCATTAGTCCGGCAATCTGTATGCACAAAATCCTCCTAGAGGAAGATCATAAGCCGACTATTGATGCCCAAAGGCGGTTAAACCTTGCAATGAAGGAGGTAGTGCGTAAAGAAATAATTAAATGGTTAGATGCCGGTATTATTTACGCCATCTCCGATAGCAAATGGGTAAGCCCGGTGCAATGTGTTCCCAAGAAAGGAGGCATGACCGTAATAACCAACGAAAACAATGAGTTAATCCCAACCAGGACTGTGACCGGTTGGAGGGTTTGTATGGACTATCGGAAGCTTAACAAAGCTACCCGAAAAGACCACTTTCCTTTACCCTTTATTGATCAAATGCTTGATAGATTAGCGGGTAAACCTTACTATTGTTTTCTTGATGGTTATTCAGGATATAATCAAATTGCTATTGCACCGGAGGACCAAGAGAAAACGACTTTCACCTGCCCCTACGGAACATACGCATTTAGGAGGATGCCGTTTGGACTCTGTAACGCACCTGCCACCTTCCAAAGGTGCATGATGGCAATATTCTCCGACATGGTAGAGGACTTCCTTGAAATTTTCATGGATGATTTTTCCATCTTTGGAGACGATTTTGAGAGCTGCCTCGGCAACCTTAAAAAGGTACTTGAAAGATGTGAAAAAGCTAATCTTGTTCTTAATTGGGAAAAATGCCATTTTATGGTAGATGAAGGGATAGTTTTAGGCCATAAGATTAGCTACCGTGGGATAGAGGTCGACAGGGCAAAGATTGAAGTCATAGAGAAGCTGCCGCCGCCAACCACAGTCAAGGGCATTAGGAGTTTTTTAGGGCATGCTGGTTTTTATAGGAGATTTATTGCAAATTTCTCAAAAATCACGAAACCCCTATGTCACCTCTTAGAGCAGAACCGACCCTTTGACTTTAATGAAGAATGTACTGAAGCATTCAAGGTTCTGAAGGAAAAGCTAGTGACAGCCCCCATAGTACAGCCACCAGACTGGACGCAACCGTTTGAAATTATGTGTGATGCTAGTGACTATGCTGTCGGGGCAGCACTTGGGCAGCGTAAGGACAGGCTGTTTCATGTCATATATTATGCCAGCAAAACATTGAATGATGCCCAAGTGAATTACACCACCACAGAAAAGGAGCTGTTAGCTGTGGTGTTCTCCATCGACAAGTTTCGTTCTTATATACTTGGAACGAAGGTAATAGTGCACACTGATCATTCTGCCCTTAAGTACTTGTTCGCAAAGAAGGATGCAAAGCCTAGGTTGATACGATGGATCTTGCTATTACAAGAGTTCGACCTTGAAATCAAAGACAAAAAGGGGACAGAAAATCAGGTGGCAGATCACTTGTCGAGGTTGGAGATGGGACAGAGTCTACCTGTAGATGAGACACACATACTAGAGACCTTCCCAGATGAGCAGCTCTTTGCTGCCGCAATAGCTGTCGCTACAGCCATGGCGGCAGGTAAGTCTTCTAACCTTCCCTGGTATGCTGACTTCGTTAATTTTATAGTTAGCGGAATATTACCTTCTGATCTTACTTATCAAGCCAGGAAGAGGTTTCAAAATGATGTTAAACATTATTATTGGGACGAACCTCTTCTTTTCAAAATGTGCGCAGATCAGGTTATAAAGAGATGTGTACCACAAGAAGAACAAGAAGACATTCTCCATCACTGTCATGCTTCACAATATGGAGGCCACTTAGGAGGCAATAAAACTGCTGCCAAGGTGCTGCAGTCAGGGTTCTACTGGCCGACACTGTATAAGGACGCACAGGAATTTTACAAAAACTGTGATAGGTGCCAGCGGACAGGTAATATCTCAAGGAGAAACGAGATGCCACTGCAGAATATTTTAGAAGTCGAAATCTTCGATGTTTGGGGATTGATTTTATGGGACCTTTTCCATCTTCGTGTGGAAATCTTTACATCCTCCTAGCAGTAGATTATGTCTCCAAGTGGGTAGAAGCAATCGCAACTCAAAAGAATGATGCCAAAACGGTCCAAAAGTTTTTGCACAAAAACATCTTTTCTAGATTTGGCATCCCTAGAGCGATTATCAGTGATGAAGGGAGACATTTCGATAACAGGGTAATTGCTGCCGCCTTGAAGAAATATGGTGTCAAGCACAGGATCGCGACAGCATACCACCCACAGACCAATGGACAGGCTGAAATTTCCAACAGGGAAGTGAAGAACATTCTTGAAAAGATGGTTAAACCAACTAGGAAAGATTGGTCTCTACTTCTGAATGATGCACTATGGGCATACATGACAGCTTTCAAAACTCCATTGGGCATGTCTCCATTCCGATTGATCTATGGGAAAACCTGCCACCTGCCTGTCGAGATAGAGCACAAGGCATATTGGGCAATCAAGGCAGTAAATATGGACTTGGACAAGGCAGGCCAGAAAAGGCTGTTAGATTTGAATGAGATCGATGAAATACGGACGATGGCCTACGACAACGCAAGAATATACAAAGAGAAAACAAAGAAGTGGCATGACAAAAAGTTGCTGCCACGACAGTTCTGCCCAGGGCAGCTGGTATTGTTGTTTAATTCTAGATTGAAACTCTTCCCAGGGAAGCTTAAATCTAGATGGTCTGGTCCGTTCCAAGTAATTCAAGTTTTCCCCCATGGTGCCATTACAATTCAATCATTAAAGGACGGGCACCAATTCAAAGTCAATGGACAACGCCTCAAGCATTATCAGGGGACTGAAGCCCCAGGAATACAGGAAGTGGTTACCTTAGGTGATGCCCCACAAGGCATCCCTAATTTAACTTAGTTTTTATTTTTATTTTATTTTATTATTATTATTTATTAGGAATTAGATTTATTTTAATAATGTTTTGTTTTTAATTTCAGTTTTTAGGAAATAAAGGAGTCAAGTGAGAAAGAAGAAGTGGCCCAAGCCCACCGCTCATCCACCAGCCCAATAAAGCCCATTTATAGTAACATGTCGTTTCGGCTGCCGGCGCAGACGGATTTGACAGGCTGTCAACAGACGCACAGCAGACGAAGAAGCGTGCGGCAGACGCACAGCAGACGCATTAATGCGTGTCAGACGTGTCAGACACGCAATATCCAATCTGCCGCCCCGTTATTCCCGCCTGCCGTTGTGGCATTAAATGGGCAGCTACTCGACCGCTATATAAACCCCTTCCCCTTTTCATTTTTCATCACTTCTGATTTTCTCTCTTGTTATTCCCTTCTAGTTTTATCTACTCTCTTTCTTTTTTTCAGCCCTTGCAACCAAAAATGTCTTCACGACAAACTCGCCAGAATGCTGCTGCCGCCTCTTCTTCAGCAGCAGCATCCCCGTTCGCCAACAAGGAACTATGGGAGGAACGGAGCTTCATCTATAACAGAGATGCCCCTCTTTTTGGACTCCGGCCGTTCATTATGAAGGCCATTATGGCACAACTTTGGGAAGACTTTGCCGAGCAGCCGGCAGAGCTTAACGACACTCTGGTCAGGGAATTTTATGAGGCGATTGAAAGTAAGACGGCGACATCTGTCGTCGTCCGAGGAGTGACAGTTCCTTTCACCACCAACAGCATCAACCATGTATTCGGCCTCTTCTTTGGCCCCACTGACGATGCTCATCAACAGTTTTGGGACACCCTCGATGCTGCCGGACATGATGTTGTCATGAGGGAGTTGACAGAGGCGGGCACAACCTGGAGCACCAGCAAGAAAAACCCCAACTCCGTCAACAGGGCAGAGCTACTCCCCGAGGCAAAACTATGGAATGCTTTTATTAAAAAGCGTATTCTGCCCTCGTCCCACCATACGACAGTCAACAGGCAGCGGTTGGCCCTCATCCACTCTATCATGCATGACAGGCCCATCAATGTGGGCAGGTACATGCGAGACAGCATTCTCGATTGTGCCTTCCGATCAGATTCACGACTATGTCTGCCCTTCACCATTACTGCCCTCTGCCGCTGCGCTGCCGTACCGGAGGACCCTTCAGACAAAATCAAGAAGGGCAGCGGCTGGACAGACAGCAACATCTCCAGCCTCATGGAGATCATCGTCGTATCGCCCCTCAACGCCTTCGATCCAAACGCCCCTCCTGCTGAGTCTGATGATGAGCCTGCTACCGAACCTGCCCCAGAAGCTGCCACCAACACCGCTCCGGCAGATCAGAACTCCCACATCCTTGCTGCCATCTTGAGGATAGAGGAGCGCCAGATGGGTTTGATGACATTCATCCGCGACTTCTCCAATGCAACGGTAAATTTCATTACCAATACTTTGAATTTTCCGGATGTCATTTTCCCCACCTTCCACGCCCATTATTTCAATATCCCCTCCCCCACTCCCACACCACCTGTCTCTCCCCATGAAGAATCTGCCTCCTCCACACCTTCCCCGACAGCAGCCGGCAGCCCACCGGCGGACACTTCCCCTAGAGGCACCAAGCGAGTTGCCACTGATGACAGCCCTCTTGTCCGGAGGAACTTGGACAGCGCCTTCACGCGGGTGAAAAGAATTAAGCATGTGGCCAACAAGAGAAGGCTGTCCAAAGCCATAACGAGTGGCAGCTGGGACAGCAGCAGTAGTTCTGATGTCCGACTAGTGGAGCCACCTGCCCTTCAACCTGCTGACGACCATGTCCCCCAACCGGAGGAAGAACCTGCACCTCAACAGGCTGATGAACCTGTTGATCAACCTGCTCCGGAACCTGCCCAGCCACCTCCCCAACGCAGACGCTACCATCAGATCCGCGTCAGCAGCAGCAGCGAGGACAGCGAATAAAATTTAAGTTTTTATTTCTTTTACTCCTCTTATTGCTGCCTGCCCTTATATATTTGTGATGTACTTTTATTTATCATGTTTTTCTTTATTTGTTTTTATGTCATTTTGCATTGAGGGCAATGCAACCCTCGAGTTTGGGGGTGGCAACCCTCCATATTTAATGGAGTCTTTAGCACATCTTTTGTTTAATTGTTGTGTCTTATTAGTTATTTAAGTTCTTTAAAAAAAATCAGAAAAATAAGAAAATCTAAATTGTTGGCTTAAAACTGTGAAGTTAACTTACCTGTCATGACGGCTCTGTCGTGGCAGCATCTTTAGGACAGGTTAAGGAAAAGTTTAGAGCCTTTCTATAGTTCTGAAAACTTAAACACTTTTGTGACTGTTATATTGCTTAGATTTCTTTTAGCCAAACTAGAATAGGAAGCTTAGAACTTGGATAGCCCCTAGAGGTGCCTAACACTGGCTCTAGGAAAGAAGTTTAGCAAAAGAAAATCAAAAACCTAGAGGTGCCCGAAACCGGCTCTAGGAAGCTAACTAGAGGTGCCCAAAACTGGCTCTAGAAAAACTTAGCTTGAAAATAGAAGAAAAAGCATGAAAATGTGCCTTCTAAAAGAAAGTAAACTTTGGCATAAAATTCAAAGTTAAGGAGTTGAATATTCTAGTGAAACTAAGAGAGTCTTAGCATATAACTGTTCACAAGCATGCACACACTGCACGAGAGCTATAGGGAGATTCCGGACAGATCCTAACCCTTCCGACAGGTTGCTGCCGCCATAGAGAATGAGCGACAGGTAAGGGACAGTTCACTGTTTGAAGGCCAACACAAAAATTTTCAGTTTTCTTTTAAGTCTTCATTGCTTGAGGGCAAGCAAAAACTTGAGTTTGGGGGTGTGTTGAGTGTGTAAAAGTTCTATCATTTACACCTTTTTAAACCCATATTTCTGCTGCATTCAAGCATCATTGCATTGCATTTAGGTTAGTTTTTAATAAAACATCACAATTATATAAAAGGCACGGATTCTACTGAAAGATGGCTATTTTTGCAGGCATCTGTCACAGTAGATGTCGAAGGCAGGCGCAGGGCAGATAAGCAGGAGAGCTAAACTGGACAAGCAGCTGAAGAAGACGAACCTGTCATGGACCTGTCGTGACAGCATGGTGACATCAGATTTATGAAGAGGAAAAGTGAGGTGGACCTCGATAGATAGAGAAAAATCTGCTCGTCTGTCGTGTGGAAGCCGAATATTTTTCCAAGCCCCGGATCAAAAGATATGTCAAGCCAAAGCTCAAGGAGAGGAATTTCCATGAAACAAGGAGGCGGCTGAAAAGTAGGAATCCTTAGAGATTTAGTCTTTATTAGAATCTTACTTTTAATTAAAGTTGTAATCCTTGTTACCTTAGATAACTTGAGCCCAAAGCTTATATAAAGGGCATAGATTAAACCTAGGGCATGACCGACTACCCCATAACCGAAACCAAAACCCTGCCGTTTACCTGTCACCGATATGTTCTAAATTCCCCCTAGGGCTACGGGTTGTTTTGTAAAGTAGTTGCAAGGGTTGCTTTGTTTTAGGATTTTTCAAGTTCAATAAAATAAACTTCAAGTTCTTTTATCTTGGTTTTAATATCTTGCAAGAGCATCGGGAGAGCATTGTGAGGTTATCCATTTACTTAGCATCGGGAGAGTTAAGTATACGAAAGAGATAAGAGCGCGTTCTCTAGTTTATAGTTGAACCATCTCGTGCCTAGGGATAGGGCGAGGTTAAGTGGCTAAGGAAGAATTCATACACATCGGTGTTCATCCTTCGATTCACGCCGGGAGGTATCATCAAAGACGTGATCATCGACAGACTTGTGCCTAGGGATAGGGCAAGGCAGATCAGGGATTCTTGCCAAGCTTGAAGTATGGAGTTAGTGTTCGCTGCCGCGACAGCTAACGGACAGACGCCGCGACAGGTGCTGTCGGCGACGGGTGCGACGACAGAACTGGAGATCCTAAGCAATTCAATACCTACACTACTGAGCAACTCAATACCAGCCCATTCTCTCTATCTTGATATCTCAATTCCTTTTATTTGCGCTTTTACATTATTATTCGTGACAACTCTCAAACTATTTCTTTTACTTTGTGCAGTGAAATAGGGTGAAGTCATTAGCCCAATCCCTGTGGAGACGATATCCGATACTTCGTATCACTTTACTACTTGCGTCGTGTATACTTGCACTATAATTGCGATAGACTATTTTACACGCAACAAGTGAGGTGAAGAGAAGCCCTCTTCTTCACGTTAGAAAATGAAAATGGGGAGGAGGATGAAGATGAGCACATGTCTTCATCTTTTGTTCTATTTTTAATTCACCCAAAAATTCATATTTACAACTATGCCATTAATGAATGGCCAAAACCCACATCTCCTAAAGCCCATGGATTTGGACTTAGAAGATAGGTCCAACATAGTTTTAATTATTTTGAAATCCCGAGGCCCATGAAAATATTTTATTATTTAAATTATAAAACCGAACCCAAAATAATATTAAAATATTATTTTCTCCCGGCCCCCAAACCCGGGTGTTACATCAAGAGCGGGAGAGGAGGCCTTTCTCGAGCTGGAAGCTTTGTTAGAGCCACGATGGACAATTGGAAAGTCTGCAAGGGTAGTGGCCAAAGGCTTGCGCACGTGAGTAACTTTGTGGGGTTTGGAGATCACCTGCAGCTTTCCTTTGGACCTAGAGTCAGGCTTTGACTGTGCACGAATGGCCTGTGGTGAACTAGGAGGTTCCCTGATCGTGAGAGGAACGCTGACATTGGCTGGTGAGGCTGTATCAAGGTCTTCATAGATAGGGTTGAAGCGGGAGCTTGATATTCCATGTGGAATGTCCGTGCTGGGTGGAGGTGGTAATTTCTTGGAGTTTCGACGCTGCTTTCTCTCCATCGTCATCCATGGCCCAAATAAAGGGACGTCGGGGGAGGATTCATTAGTAACAGGTTGATGCGGTTTAGCTATAGGTAAGGGTGCAACCGGCTGGTTTGAAGATTAAGGTGTAGTCGATTTGTCCGTAGCCTGCACGGGCTTTAGGTCCGGGCACAAGTTCTGTGCATGCCCACATTTCCCGCAGTGATATCATATGGAGGGGAGGGATTCATATTCCACTAATTGGATATCACCATTGATTACTATCTTTGAAACAAGAGGCTTCCCAAGATCTACGGACACCGCCATTCGAGCGAATCGACCACGACGACCACATTCTGTCTGATAATCGATCCGAAACACAGGACCAATGCACTCGCCAATAGCAATGATCAAGCTTCTTTTATACAACATTACTGGCAGCCCCGGGAGACGGATCCACACAACATGCTTCGTTGGGAATGGCTTCAAAGAGTCAAATTCGGTGGCCCATGATTCTATTGTCAAATAGTGGCCAAAGATGACCCACGGGCCATCAACAATCGCAGAGAGATAGTCTGTATGATTGCGAAAAGTAGCCAGGAAGTAATCGTTATCAATGTCCATCAACTTGATAGATTGGGTTGGTTTCCAGAGATCTTGGAGTTTAGATTTTAGGGTATTGTATCCGATGCGGCATCCCAGAAGCTTAACCACAAGGGTTCTGTCAAAGTACTTGGCGGCTAGGGTTTGGATACGCTTAGAAAAATCAATCGAGATGAGACCATTATCCACCCCCCGTCTTACATCCCCTTCTAGGATTTCTATATCGTCATCGTCCATACTGTCATCATCATCGGAGAGGCCAGCCTTGCTATCATGTATCAAAGAATCCTTATATGAGATAGGAACTCTCACAGGAGGAGAAAAAACTCCAGTAGTATCTGATCCTCCCTTATTCGGCGGATCTTCATCCTGCCGGCGGAGTTTCTTGTGGGAAGGGGCATCATCAGAGCCAACGGTGGTTCGAGGGGGCGTAGAGTCAACGGTGGCTATCATAGTGGTTAGACACATACTTTGATATATTTAATTTAATATTAGTTAAATTTTGATTTAAAAATCATCTTACCTTTGTTTTTCGAAAACTATTTTATTTTGGCATAAAACCAAATAAATGTCCATAACGTTTTATTTTTGAAGCATTTTGACACTCAACGTTTTATTTTGGGACAAAATGGCCTCTTTGCGGATGAAAATGTCAGTCAACTAACGGTAAATGACTTAAAATGATGTGTCAAACATACATGGTTGTGCGCGCTAATATGAAAGTCTCATATAAACTAAGGTGTTGATTTAAAAGAATGTCACGTCAATCAAAAAATAATTTTATAAAATTATATGAATTTTTTTCTGTTGATATGTCATTTTGTTAAACCATTTTAAGTTGTTTACCGTCAGTTGACTAACAATTTCCATCTGTAAAAAATTATTATGACCCAAAATGAAACGTAAAGGGTTAAATTTACTTTAAAAAAATATGAGCCAAAATAGTTATTCAGTCAAACGTAAGGGATGGTTTTTTTTTATATTATACCTTTATTTTTTTTAAAGAAGGGGAATTCAATTTGCAGAAAAAAAAATAGTCTTATTAAACCTGTAGAACGTGGGCTCTATATTATAGCTTCAATTTCAAATAAGGTTCTTGGTGAATGAAGTGTTGCCTCGAGCTGGCATAAACATGCGAAACCCAACTTGGTTCACATAAACAAATGATAATTTCGGATTAAAAAACAACAGCTTAGATTCGAATTAGAACCCTAAATTTGCTCAAGATTTACTTTAAAGAGAGATCAAAGCACACTTGCCATTAATTAAGAAACTAATTTTGTTTTCATATGATTAGAGAATTGAACAATTAAATATATTAGTAGTAATGGAAGATTAAAAAATAAGTTGCTTACGTTCTTGCTTGTTAATAATTTTTTGTATAGATTTAGTAACAGGTAAGAGAAAGTAGAAGTTGTCTTAAACAATGGTGTCTTTCTCTATTTGGAGTATACAATGTCAATGTCAATTCAGCAACTTAAATTCTAAATCCTAACTCTAAATTTTAAATCTTAAACTCTATACTATGTACCTTAAAAATACATCATATCCTAAATTTCATAAACTATAACCGCAAACTATAATCTTAAACCTTAAACTCTAAACTTAATTTTTAGTGTAAATGCATAAATAGAAACACCAAAAACATGTAGAAAGTTTCTATTCTTTTTGTACACCTCAAATTTTATAGTATTGGCATTGTTTAACCGACATTTACCTTAAATAATGTTAAATTCTATTTCAACATTTCTATTCCACGTTATATGATTGGAGGATCTTATTTGTTGCTTTATTTCATTTTTGGTGTGGTGATGAATTTAGTACTTAACGTTTATATCTTATTGATTTGAGTTTGTTCTGTTTTTTAGTTAAATTTTATATAATTAAAAAAATAAATCTGGCACTTGATCTTTGAAATAAAAAAGACAAAATGTTATTTTTAAAATAAAAATGCTACTAAAATATTCTATTTTATTGATGTGATATTTATTTTTTATGTTTTTATAATTTAAAATCATTTGTTGACGTGGCATATAAAATAAATAGCATCATGTTCAAACGAAGTGCATGTGAGCTTTCACTTCATAACCACTAAAAAAATTAAAGTAGTTGTTAGTATTTTTGTTGAAAAAATTAATTATCTCTTTTTAATATTAAGGGTTATAGGTTTTTAATATTATGGTGTGATTACATATTTACATAATAATATATGATCTTAATTTTAGCAATTTAATAAACATACGCATCATGCAAATTACGATGTCCGAACTCGAATCATTTTAAGGAAATAACGTCATCCTTTATTATTGAGTTAAATTGATATGAAGAATTTTTTTATATATATTATGTATTAATTTGTAAATATTGAGAGTTAAACTTAGCTATTTTGTTTTGGATATAGTCAAACGTTTATTTCATGATTAATTGACCAACAAAATACATTCGCTTTCGTAGGTTGCGTTGAGAACACAATTTGGTATTTTCAATTTTCGATGTTATAACGGTTTCGTAAAATTTGTCATAAACTACTTCAAGTGTCCTTTTTATAATCATGATACAATCTAATACTAGTGCTACGGAAAAAAAAAACACTTTTATACGTACAAGTCTTAAGCTTTAATTCCGACATTTAATAATTTCGATCATTTCTATGTTGTAAAGTGTAAACCTAGAGCTAGGGACAATATAAATTAAGTCAATGATATAGGGGAAAGCACATTCCCCACATGCTGTAATAATTGAAGCAGGGCACGTAAAGGTAAATTTTTATTTACATTTCTATCGTTTTCTTAGTTTTGACTTTACAAAGAAGAAGAAAAGAAAAGAACCAAAATCCGACAAGGATTAAAAACGCAACAAGATTTAACTGCTCTCAAATTCAACCCCACCAAGAACATGTTGCAGACCTCCTGGATTTCATAACATCAAGAAAATTGGAAAGAAAAAGAAAAAGAAAAAAAATCGAATTTTTACCAAGGAGAAATAGAATCACATGAACTCAGCAGTTGCTCCAAGTAATCAGCTCCTAAATCCTCCAACACCACCAGATTTTGTTGTTGCCTTGGTCTGGCGGCGGCGGCCTGGTTTTGTTGTTTGTCTTTGATTTGGTTCTTCTTCCTTCTCTTTCTCAAGCAGTGCCTTTTCTTTAGAGCCACGACCGGGGAGCAACCGTCCTCGCATCGGTACTTGATGTCCTGAAGCGATTCCCTCACCACTTCCACCGGGAAATTCAGAGTAGCCAATGACCCTCTCATTGAGAATGCCGCTTGGTCGTAGGCGATCGCCGCCGCTTCGGCGCTGTCGAATGTCCCCAGCCACACCCTGACGCCATTCCTCGTCGAGTCTCGAATCTCGGCCGCGTATTTCCCCCACGGCCTCTTCCTCACACCTCGGTAACTCTTTTCTTTCTTACCATCACTGCTTTCTCCGTCGTGTTTAGCACTCGAGGTGACTTCTTCTTCTTTGACGCTGTTGCTGGAGTTGGACTCCGACGAGTCTTTGGGTTCACCGGCGAATGAATCCATCCAATTCATTTCGATTTCGTCGGTGTCGCCGAAGCTGAAAGGAACGGAAATATCGTAATTAAGAAGCTCGTCCCAGCAACCCGACCCGAACGATGATTCCGGGGAGAATTCTGAAGTGGTTGAGTATTGGAACAGATTGGGTTCCTCCATTTTTGTTGGGATTTCAAGTTCTTGCAAGAGTTTTTCGATTTTTTTCGAGGTTGTTGCTCTGTTTTTGTGGGGAATGAGAAAACTATGTTTTGGTCTTTGCAACACTTGAACTGCTTTTAACCCTTTATATACCATAAAGGCAGGGCAGATTTTGAACCATAATTTCTTTTCTCGTTTTTATTTTTAAAATTAGAATTTGGAGAACAAGTATTGGTTACGCACGTGAGTCAAAAGTGACGTACGGCGGCGGGGGTTGGGCCCAATATTGCGTAAGAGAGGATGTATACTGCCATGTCAGCAGCAAACTTGGGCTTCTTTTACCTACGTGGCATCCATTAGTTAATACAACGTGGCACAGAATTTCCTGTTTATTAGGAAGAAGCTTTGAGAATGATAAATGGAAGAATCGACGGTTCGAGCTCATCTATGCAAAATGAATTAAATTCATACCCAATAGGATTTCTTTTTTTTTGATCGAAATACCCAATAGGATTCATTGTCCTGTATTACTGATCAAGTAATTAGTATTTCACCATAAACTAATAATTATATATATATATATTATCTAATAATAGGTATTAGATTTATTGACCGATTAATTCGGATTGAGTTTTTTAAAAGTCCACTATAGCACGATCCTTAACTCATTTTTTATTCACAATGTCGGGATTCGGACCTCTAACCTTGTTTAAAGAACCTAATGTCTCATTATGAGCGTAGCCACCCTAACCAAGCGGGTGTCACATTTTTTTCTATAAATTTAATATAAAATAATAGTAAACATAAAATTAACACAACTTTAAATAAATATTGACAGGTTTTAAAAAAATTGACACTCATTGTTTGTTTTCACCTACTTAAAATATTCTTTCGTAAAAATTATAAATTTTGACACTATAAATTAATTTTTTTTGACACTACCCTTTTGTCTCATCACACTAGTTGTTAGTAACAATTATATTTTTTAATTACTCTATAATATCAGAAAATAAACTAAATGAAATGTTTAGCTATGAATTTGTAATTTATAGTTTTTTTTAGATTTTGAATACGTAATATATACTTGATTTTATATTTATTATCACAAATTATATAATAAAATAAAATGTAAATTAGATTAGATTTCTTGATAAGCCATTTCCATAGAAAGAAACAGAGATGTGCCCATTTGCCAAAGTATTACTCGATAGATTAATTATGGAAATTAAACACCTAATTATCCTCTAGGAAAAGAGCTTCAAGACTCAAAATTAATGTCTTTAATGCACTTCAAATGCTGAAAAGAACATCCAAACGCGACATTAGATTCTTAATTTCATGAAACCAGGACACCATTGTCCCCTTCCCACTTATTCACGTGAGAGCGTCCTTGAATATGTATACATTTAATTCACATTTTCTTCATGTAAACTGTTTTACCACCCTTTGCATGCGTAATTAATTATCGCTTCCAAACTAATTAAAGCATTAATTACTTGTACAAGGGTTTTGGGGCACATCAATGGACAAAAGTTATTAATCAGTCACTTTTTATGTTTTTATTTTTAGGGAAAAATATTTACCAACCACCAACAATCAGTCGATTAGGTCTTTTAAGTAAAGACAGAGGTTCAAATTATAATATTGTGAATAGAGAAAAACGAGTTGAGAAAGTCGTCCTTATATTAAACCTCTATAGAACTCGATCTGAATTAGTCGATCAATACATCTAAAACAAGATTGAAAACGATGTGATCATGCCCATCATGTTAATACGTTATGAATTTAGGTCATATTTTTCTTCATCTAAGTACCTAACCATTAATGTGCATGTAAGAAAAAAGAACAGTCGTTGTTCAAGTAGGTGAATCATCAGTAGCCTGCAATAAAGACGACAGACGGCGTGCTTTCCGTCGCTGTTTCAGGGAGGAAGAATGGGTCTAGGTTCAGCCCCCATGTCTTGAACAAGTTTTGGATAAAATTGGTTGAATTTAGTAAGTCCTACCAAAGGGGAAATATGGTATTGTTTGATTGTGACCACTATCAACACCCTTTGTTTTAATTATTTAATCGCTTCATCATTTTTTACGACTACACGGGTGGATGGTACTCGGTCAAATTTTGGTTTTGGTCTTTTGTTATGTTAAATTTGGAATTTACTTATTATATTTAAAATTGGCATAGTTTGACCCTTCATTTACAAATAAATCGACTTTTAGTACTTGAACTTGATAAGTTTTTTTATAACTTGTGTTCACATAAATCATCGAATGTGATAGTTTTCCACTTTAGTCGTTTGATTATGTGGCCAATAACGGATTTGAAGTTCGAATTTGGTTCTTCACGGATCCACGGCTTCAATTTTTGTCAATGTCTCGTTGATAAGGTTTTTGGGATAACCTAATGTAATACTTATATGATTTATTAACACAGTATTTGATTGAATTTATCAATAACTAGTTGGTTTAGTAGGATGAGGCGCTAGGTTCTTTATGTAAGGTCAAAGGTTCAACTCCTGACATTGTAAGTGAATAAAACTGTGTTGGGAGGGTCACCCCATATAAAGCCTCTGTAAAACCTTTCATTTATGTCCATTTAATAAAAGAATGAACACGAACAAAGGTGTATTCTTTTCATTTATGTTCACGAACAAGCTCGTTTATAAGCTCATTTATTTGGTTTCTCTTTTCCTCTTTTTTTTTACATTTTAAATATTGGTGAATGTATGGACTAAATTGAACATGTGGTGAACTTTTGAGTTCAAACTGTGAAGCCTAATGAGTTTAAAGACTAGTGATGTAATTCCACCATTTTGGCTAACATATAAATGAACATGTAAGCGGTCATATAAATGAAGATGTTTGCAAACATTACACGAATATGTTCACGAACATTAAACGAACATGTTTGTGAATATTAAACAAACGAAAACGAACACCATCAAGTCCCGTTTATTTACACCTCTAGTTCAACCCCTAATTGATTATATATATTTAATAAACTCTTATATTTTTTAATTTAAATAATTATTTGTATAGTGGTCAAATTGATATTAAACCAAAATTATTAAACTATTAAATTTATAACAGGGGTTAGGGCTCAAGGGAGCTCCGCCCTTGCTGACGTTGTAAGTAGAGAAAATTAGATTGGAAGGGTCACTTTCATATAAAACCTCTGTAAAACTCGTTCTAGACTAGTCGGCCAATAAATTAAATAACGATTGTTAAACTAGAAAAATATTTAATTGAATTCGATAATCTTTTGGAGTTATTGAGTTTAATATTTTACATTAAAGGATACTTTATTTTTTTTCTCAAAAAATTTCAACTAAAAATTTACTATTCACCTTTCTTTTTTGATAGAAGAAATACTTGCACAATGGCTATACTATTGGTAACTTTTAAAATTATAATTATACAAGAAACTATAAGTCGGGCTAGGATAATGATTTATGTTTATCTTAAATCGATTCAATCTAATTTTGTATGATCAGAATTCAATTTAAGTTATTTTTATAATTTAAGTCTAATTATAAAAAAATCTATTTTTAATATTTTATTATCTTTTGAACAGTAAAACTAACCCATAGACCAGACCGAATCAAACTAAATACGGTATAAAGTCTAAGCTTGAATTTATTGTATAACCAATAGATACCTACAAGAGGGCATTAGAAATCCTCTATTCTTTTTATGTTCTTATTATGCCCTAATATTAAACAAATAAGTTAAAAAGTTAGGATTAAAGTTTAGAGTTAAAATTTAAATTATTAGATGAATAATTTATTTTTTAAAGTAAAAGATTTAAAATTTAAAATGTAAAATTTAAATTTAATTTATTTAGTGTTAAAATATAAACAAAATTAAAAAAAAAGACAGATGATTTTTGTTCGCAAGACATGTCCCTTCTTCCCACATTCATGGGACCAACCAATAAAAAGTATCTATCTCATTTTTTTTAATGCCATATTTTTTATGAAATGGATATTCACTTATATTTACTGTAAATTAATTTTAAAACAGTTTTTACTAAGTGAAAATTCACTTAGTAAAAATGTGACATAAAAAATAAAATAGATAATTTTTATTGGTTGGTCTCATGAATGATGTGGCGGGAATAACTAAGTGATACAATTTCTCCATTTTAGCCATAGATAGGAAACTTCCAGCACGTGAGAAAGAGTGAGGTAACCAATTAGGTCAAGATGAACAGTATTGTCCATAAATCCGGACGACTGGACCCGGTCATTGGTAAGTTGACCATTTTCATTTGAATCCAAAAAGCAACAAAAGTATTAGGGCCAACAACAGAAGGATTCATCGTACATGGTCACCTCCTAGATTACATTACTATTATTTTAATCCATCGCCATTTCTTTATTAAGCCCTCAACCATGACTGCTAGTGCTACCTCTATCCTATTTATCCTTATATCTTTTTGACTTATATCGTTATTCTACTGTCCGGCGCAGCCGTCGCCACTCCGGCTACCGACTATCGTAGTTACCGGGTCTTGTTGAGGTCACTTTCAGTACAAATAAGTTATTCCAAGATAATTATTTCTAATCACACAGATTATGATTTTGACTATGTAGTTTAACTATAAATTGAAGGTTGAGTGTTATCTCAACTGATATCAATGCTGTTATAAATATTTTATATATCGTTGTAATTCCAGAGAAAATTGATAATATGGAGAGAGAAGTTTTAGTCGTTTTTTCCCCTCTTTTATCTTGCGTTGTTTTCCCATAATTTTATATATATTTTCATCGCCGACAATAATATTAATTTTTATTGATCATTAATAATTGATTTTTCTTTTTCTTTTTCTCCCCACCCTTCCTCCTCTTTCTTTAGGTTTTGTTATAATTTTGTTGTGTTTGTTTTGTATATATAACTGGGTTGGTTCTGGGCATGTTTAATGAATGACTAAGATTATTTCCTTATTTTTTTTTCAAGTGATAATCTTCGCATTTTTTACTTTTAATTCATCCATCCAATGGCCATGGATTCGTGTAAAACTAAATGAGTTTTACACCATGTAAGTGAATCCCATCCCTATATATATATATATTCTAAAAAAACTTTAAAAATATATAACAAATTTAAAAAAACTTAATTCTGTTGTGAATAAAATAAAGAAGAACAAGAATAAGAACAAGAAGAACAAAGAGATGAGAGAAAGAGGGAGATTTGTATTATTCTCAAAAATAGACTTGTATACAATGCCTTCAATGAATCATCTATTTATAGGCATAAGAAGTACATAATACATTAAACTCTAATTCATAGAGATAATATTCCTAATAATAAATAAATCAAACTCCTTTGATAAAGTTCTAATCATGATAAACATCCACATAGATAAATATTCATAACACTCCCCCTTGGATGTCTATGAAGATAATGTGCCTCGTTAAAACCTTACTAAGATAAAAACCCAGTGGAAAAAAATTCTTTAGTGAAGGAAAAAAAGTACACACATCTTTGATACGCATAACATGTTGCCTCATTAAAAACCTTACCAGGAAAACCCATCGGGACAAAACCTCGGTTAAGGGAAAAAGAGTGCAACGCGTATTTACTCCCCCTCATGTAAACATCACAAAAGATCTTTGAATCTTCATAATTTAATCTTGAATATCATTTTTCTAAAGATCGTGAGGGATGAAAACTTTGGAGTAATATGTTCCATGATGTATCCACTTTCAAACTGAGATATACATCTTGCGTTATCTTCACAAGATAGCTTTTATCATATCTTGTAAAAGTAAATCCACATATCTTTTGGATATGTTGGGTCAATAGTCTTAGCCAAACACATTTTTCTGGCTTGCCTCGTGCATAACAATTATTTCTACGACATTTGAGGAGGCATCAACGGATGTTTGAAGATCTAAATGTAATGATCTTTGTATATTCATAGATATTTCTTGACCAACTAATATATAGTGCTTCAAGACCAAGAAAAGATATAATTATCTTTATTCACATCCAACAATCTTACAACTATTGGGATACTCAATAGATATGCTCTATTCATATTGAATCTTCTTTAAGACTCTTTCAGCTTATGTCTATTCATAGACAAAAGAAATATATAAAAATGATCGATCTTCATGTCGAGATAAACTTGACCCAAACTCCTTTATAAAATACATAAGGAAATATGATCATTCTTATAGTATTTTCTCAATTAGTATTCACTAAGGCGATTATACCAAATGCGCCAAAATATTTACGAGACATGTCTAAATAAATTTCCTCAGAAATTTCCAAATGCTTATAGCATTTTAGATTCTTCAACGATAAATATGGATCCACAAATAATTAGACGCATGTAAAATTTTCTAAACTGCCAAAGTAATTGCATCCACCATGAAGTAATTAAAACTTTTCATATATCATAGTTCAAGTCGTATTTACGACTACTTATTTGTGCCTCACTTGCATTACACCTTTAGGTGTTTGGACTGCTGGTCCAAATACTTCTATTTTAGAAGTTCAAAGCGTCTTTCAACATTGGTCAATTCAATATCTATACTTCTGGATAGATTTTATACAAGATCCTCGATTTCTTTCTTTACTTCTATAGAAGTATTTTATGTAAAATTGTTTGTAAAGTCGTTGTCGACAACTTTTCAATTTTCTGGTTTCATTCTCGTATTGACATAACTCATCGAGATCTCTTCAAGATTTTAATCTTTATTTCAGGTACCTGAAACTCTTATAGAGTTTTATTATTTGTTATGTTTTGGGTCTCTTCAGGAGCACCCGCCTCCAATATATGACCATCTCATATTACTTTCTATTTACGAGAATTTTGATCATTGGAACCATTTCAACTATCATGCTTCAGGCATGATTTACATTCTCTCGCTCTAACATGTAATTTAAACTTAGAGCATTTCAGCTGGTATATGAGACTTAATTACTCTCATTGGGTCAGTAAATATGTCTGGCAGTTGACATGTAATAACATGAATTATCTTATGAACTTCTAGTTCATATACGAGAATCTAGATAATGATAATTCATTTTCCTCTATCCAGCTAATTATTATCACCCCCTGATGTTGAGAAAAATCATGTCATAAATGATTCTCCAATTAATGTTTAAGAATTTAAACATAAAAGGAGACTCGTACTCAATATATATTCTCAATCCTTTTTATTTACCCCTTTTGTGCGTTGTGGTGGAGCAATTCATATCGCACATTCAAAAATCATAAAATGGGAAATGTATGGTTTCTGACCAAAAACCAATCATAACGGGGAGTTTATTATAACTCGTTGGCTTGATGCGTATAAGTGTTGCTATATGGAAATACCATATAAATAATAACTCTTTTGTTCTCATAGTTTAGCTATTAAATAGGAGGCATCCAATTGAAATTTTGCTAAACTATATTTTTCATAATTAATAGGCTTTGTAATAACTGATATAGCCTAAAATATAAACCCACTAGCTTTTCAAGACGAATAGTCTAACTGTATAATCTGAATCTTTTTAGAATCAATCTCACAAACTTCTGGTTGTAAGTCGATAAAACAATGTAGATGCATCTACTAAAATCATATAAAACTTTCCACATTTGTGGATATATGAGCCCATATTTCGTTCAGATATGCAAGACATACAGTCTTAACTTCAGTACAAGAACTTTAAGTTTTAATTCTTTTGGTAAGTGGGATCATCTATATCCTTTGAGAACAAACAACACAAGAACTTCATGTTCTTTTAGTAAGTGGAATTTAATCAATTCCTTTAAGCAACACAAGAACTTCATGTTCTTTAATAAGTGGAATTTAATCCATTCCTTTGAGAATAAGCACCACAAGAACTACAGGTTCTTTTAATACATGTGCATGTAAATCTCAATAATTTTTTGCACCATTATTGATCAGGATGGTCTAACCGATCATGCCAACTATATATATATGTGTGTATATATCTCTGAATTTGTAAACTTCTTGTTTACCATAACATGTAATTCAATCTTACTCGTACATGTCTAGTACGACCATCAAAATTGTTCCTTTAAATAGGAATATATTTAGCTCTTTCGGAGCTTTCAATTGAAATTATCTTTTGGTAGCAATATATAGCTCTCCTAGAGCTTTCAACTGACTTTTTGGCTACCAGAACTTATATCCATATTGGCTTATTTCAAATGCCAATTGATAACATATGCTATCTATAATTTCCAAGGGGATATTTTGCGAACTCATATTGCTCTCTTTATGACTTTGACGAGTATAACGCAATGTGAATATGGAATAAAGTTCCATTTGACAATAACATATTTGCTCAACCAGAGCCTTTTGTGATATTAGTACTTCCGGATATAGTACTCACATTATTTTCTTGCATTTTAATCGATAAATGCATAATTGTGCACCTTTCAAAATGTGCTTTGTTTCATTTACTTCAGGTAATGAAAATATGTACTTTGTATCATTCACTTCGAGGAATGAAAAATATAAAATATAGCACATCATATCAAGTCGATTATCTATCAGAGATAAACTTTCAAGTGCTCTTCCGAAGTATTGATATTTTAGTACTTTGAGAAATACTACTCATATTTCCCCTTGCATTTAAATGGGAAAAATATTTCTTATGCTTAAGTACAATATGAGTACTTGCATTATTTGCTAGGCATAAATAGCCACAATTCTAGGCATAAATAGCCACAGATCATTGTATATTTTATTCCGGAAGTAATCGTATTCTTCAAATAATAAATTAACATAAAGCGTAAATAAATAATATGTGAAATAAATAAACATAAAGCAAACTAACATAAAAAACCAATTATTCCTGTTAGAGGTTATAAGGGAAATAAAATAAATGGTAAATTATTCTCTTCAAAGGTTATGAGAAAATTAACAATATCCAATTGAGTTGGACCAATAACGCCATAATTATTTTCGCCATAAACAAATTTTGTTTATATTTTATTTCATTTATCATTCATGATTATGGATAAAGTCCGTAATACTTTGGCGTTTGACAAGTACGAAACCAATGGTTTATAACATCACATTGGTAAAAGGATTTCACTTCCTTAGAATGAAAGATTTAATCCTCGTACGCGGCATTGTTAAACCTGTCCACAAGGTCCTTTAAAAACCTCCTTTGAGACCAGTAGCCTCGCAGAAAGGGATGTCCAGCCAATTATACTTGGATTATATCGAAATTATGTCTCTAATTGAATAATAATTTACCATGTTTGCATTCACTTCAGGGAATGAAACAGATCCAATAATCGCATGGAATAAACATCATGCTTGCATTCACTTCAGGGAATGCCCCATTATTGATAATTGCATGGAATAAACATCATGCTTGCATTCACTTCAGGGAATGCCCCATCATTGATAATCTCATGGAATAAACATCATGCTTTGCATTCACTTCAAGGAATGCCTCCCATAAAACTTTTTGGATCAAGAAGAATTTTCGTAACTTGAAATTGGGAGAAGTCTATGGTCAAGTTTTTCAACGAAGAAGAAATATTGCTTTCGAGCAAATATAGACTTTATAATAATCTTCTTGTAAATTCAAAATCATCATGATTTATCGCACTTTAAAATAATAATATAAAGAATAAAAATAAAACCAAAATTTACCGATATTGACTGTGACTGAGGTTGCTAAATTCCATTAACTTTCTAAATGTATTAAGTATGACTCATATATTGTAAAAGGACAGATGTGCTTAATAACCAACCGACTTGAGGGATCCTTGGAGGTTAAGGAGTACGAATCCTTGGAGGATAAGGAATACTACTCCTAGGATTAGAACAATTGTAATCCTAGTTAAAGTAGGATTGAGTAGTAGTTATCCTAGTTAGAATAGGACTTGAATGTATGGGGCTATATAAAGAGGCTTACCCCCACCTCATTAGACACTTCATCAATTGTTCTTATTAGGCTTTAAGCCTTGTTTTTGTCGGGCATTATCGATTGAATAAAAGAAAACAATCGTTCTTTGCTCCCCGAGGACATAAGCACAATGCTGAACCTCGTTAAATCTCTTGTGTTCTTGCTTGTTTGATTTTCTTTTTCGTTTGTCGTGTGTACAATAAAATGCGACAATTGCACATCAAGTCTTATTAACTATTTCTATTATTATTGCTTCTGCAAAACGAAGCTTTTTAAAATTGACTTTTGTGAAGTCATACTCATGGACAACTATCGTAAGAAAGGCTAAATGGACTTCCTTTGATGACAATTGAGAACGATCTTTTAGAAGAAGTTGATATTGAAAGCGTTGTAGATGATTTTGCTTTAAAACATGCTAGAAGAACAACACCTTTTAAGTGAAATTGTTAGATGTTTGTAAGTCATTTTTATGTTGATCAATAGAGTAATCTAACATTTTTTTTATTAAAGGAACTTTATTTGAAAAAAAAAACATTATTCTTCTTTCATATTACAAATTATGAGCCCCATTTCAATAAATTGAACATGACCCCTTAAGTCTTTGAACCGCCCCTGATATAAGTTATGTTATTTTTATTTAATTAGCATATCCCTCTTTGTTTGAAAATGATGAATGATTTTGTATGCTCTTGTATTACGTTTGTTGCATGTTCTTGTAACACATCTTTTCTTTTATTAAGGTTGGATCTGATGTTGCCTCTTCGATTAACGTTTATTTGATTATCTTACTTATCCATTTATGATTTAGACCATCGAACAAGTTCTCTTATATTGGTAAACGCTCACAATCATTAAAGACATGTCATTGTTGAGTTCTCATAAAGCTAGTTTGTCAATGTTATATGTATTTTTATATTAGTGTTGATGGTGTTTATCCTTCACTATCGACAACGATGTTTGTTGTACCTATCATTTTTTGAGTTGTTTGGTTAAGTTTTAACTCTCTTCATGTATGATCCTATTTTATTTTTTAATGGTGTAAGATTTTCTTATAATTTCTAAATATGTCAAGTGGACGGGGAGTGTGCGAATGGTACTCTTCTCACACTCATCTCCGTCAAGAATTTTTATTTTCATCCTCGCCCCACAACCCGCTCCGAATACAAAATTTAAAATCATCCATGTTCCGCAACATGTAAGACTAAAACCATCCATGCCCCATCACCTCTTTACTCGCCCATGACTCATTCATATAATATATTTATAAATATTAGTTAAATGAATATAAATCAAAATTTTTATGAAAAAAGTATGAAATATTTGTCATTCGAACTCCCACTACATATGTGACATTATTCCAATTATCATAATTTTTTTAAAAAATAATATGCAAAATTAATTTTTTACAACACAAAAATATGGACTAAAAATATACTAAAATCTATTGTAAAGGACAGAAAAAATAGCACAAATAACATGTAAAATAATATTTCAATTGTTGTAACAAATTAACAATATAGAATTCTTTTTTTGATATGTTGGTGTGATTACATAGTAGCATATGTTCATTTTTTAGCCCTTTAATAAGGCACACACACCATGCACACATGGTGCTCGAACCCATGTCACCTGGATAAAAATACATCATCCTTTACCGCAGGGACCACTCCACGGGTTCCAATATAAAAATAACTAAAAAGGAAATAATAATGAAAAACAACATTTTAAAAAATAAGAACAAATACTAATAGAATCTAGATAACATACAATATCAAGAAAATAAAATTAAAAAAGTAGAAGAATAACATACCTATGGTGAGGACCAAAGAGAAGAAAACAAATTTTAGAAAGAAGGCTTAAGGAAAAACAACGATAAAGAAGAAACCAATAAACATAACTTATATATATATATATATATATATATATATATATATATATATATATATATCAAAATAAGTCACTATAAATTATCTTAAATTTTACTCTGAATCAAACTGATGTTTTAAAAATATTTATATATTTGATCTAATCAATCTCAATCTCAATTATATATATTGAACTTTTTAATAATATCCCAAAACAAGTCAATATGAATTGCTTTAAATTTGACTATAATCCAAACTGATAATTTTTAATAATATTGATAATAACATGTGATAAGATTTGTTAGGGCAGGTGGAGATGATGCAGGGCTGGTAGGGATGATGCAAGGCGGGTGAGGATGGGGCGGGTACAAAGGCATATTGTTAGGATATTTGTTTTGATATAATAATTGAAAAATAGTTTTGGACTAAATTGAAAAGTATTCAAAAATGATTTTAAGTCAAAACAACTTGAAAATATGTTTGATGAGTTTTCAAAAAGGTTTTGAAGTGTTTTGAAACGTTTTAAAGTAGCCAAACTTAAGATTTCAATATGACCGTATCGATACGGTATACCCTATTTTGATACATCTTAGGGTTTTAACTACAGTCAATTTGAAACTGCCAAAACACGTGTTGATACATGCCTTGGTCGTATCGATACGGATTGTGGTCGTTTCGATATGCCTATGTGGTAAAAGCCTCAACGGTATACCTCATTTCGATACACTTTAGGGTTTTAGCTATAGTAAATTTGAAACTGCCAAAACTCGTACTGATACATGCCTTGTCCGTATTGATACGGATCGTGGTCGTTTCGATACACTATCTAGTGTTTCGATACACCTATGTGGCAAAAGCCTCAACGACTCAAAACCCTCAACAACTATTTGAATTGCATGTTGTACTAATACGGTGCAAGGTGTACCGAAACATCCGTACCAGAACGTGCCCAGGTATTTCGATATGGGATGCTGCATAAAGCTCAACGGCTAGTTCTGAAGAAGGGCATACCGATATGGCTACACGCGTATCGATAGGGGCAGCTCCCATTCTTTGTATAGACAAACACTTGTGAGCTCTAATTGTCAATGTAAGCTCAAGTGTTCTAGGATTTGGGTGAGTGCTTTAGTGTGCAAACACATACCTTTTAGAGGGATTCCTTGTTTGCTTTGAATTTCTCTTTGTACATAGGGTTTACTCAAGCTTTGGGTTAGAAAGCTTTGAGTGTGTAAAGGTTGCTTCGTTAGCCTAGAAAATGGGAAGAAATTCAAGAGTGAATTTGGAAAATTCTTAGTGAGAAGCTAAGGTAGTGGATGTAGACTTTGGTTAGAAAGTCGAACCACTCTAAATCCTTGTCCAAATTCTTTCAATTTTTTCTTCCACCAAAAATACCCAAAAAAACAATCTTCTCCACACTTGGCAAGAAATTCGGTTGAAGGATATCGAGCCTAACAATTGGTATCAGAGCGAGGAACAATTGAGGGGGATTAACATCCTATTGAGAAGATCAAGCTAGCTCGACCAACATTTTATCAACCGAAGATTATGGCGCAATCCATTGACCGACCTTCTTTCTTCGACAAGACCAACTACAACCATTGGAAGAATAAGATAATGCACTTCATGAGAGCTAAGGATTGTCATCTTTGGGACATTGTTAAGGATGGTCAGTTCGTGCCACAAAGAAGCAAGGCGGAATGGAATGTGAATGATCGCAAGAAGATGGAGTTTAATTGCAAGGTGTTGCACATTCTCTTTTGTGCTTTTAGCCCAGATGTATATGCAAAGACGTCTTCTTTTGAAAGTGCCAAGGAAGTATGGGGCAAGCTTGAAGCTACATATGATGAAACAAATGAAGTAAATGAGACCAAGATCGATCTTCTCAACTATGAGTATGAGAACTTCAAAATGAACTCGGAAAAAGATATCACAAGCATGTTCGATCGGTTCTCCACAATCGCCAGTAAACTCAAAGGATTTAGAGAGGAGATTTAAGAAGACAAGCTCATTCGAAAGTTGATTTATTCACTTCCCGAATCATAGGAGGGCAAGACGACGACTATCGTTGAAGCCAAGAACCTAAAGGAGCTCAAACTTGGTGAGCTAATTGGGTCCCTACTTACCCATGAAATGATGTCTACACCTCTGAAGAGAGAGAAGGAGAAGAAGATCAAAGAGCAAGGCATTGATATTAATTTCTTTGCTCTCAATTCCTCTAAATTTCAACATGAAGAATCAAATAAGAAGGAAAGAGAAAATGAAGAGATAGTCCATCTCTTCAAGAACTGTTCTCGATTCATAAAGAGAAAAATGGAATCCAAGCATTAATCAAAGAAGAAGAGGGTAAGCTCTTCAAGCCATAAGAAGAAGGCATATGTGGCTACTTGGAGTGATGATGACTCCACCGATAATGAACAAACCAACATTTGCCTTATGGCCATCCAAAAAGATTCAAGGGTAACTTTTAATTCACCAACTTAAACTTCTTATTCTTTTGATGAATTACAAGATGCCTATGATAATTTGGTTTTGAGGTTTAAAAATCACATTTTGAAAAACAAGAAAGTGGTTTCAAATTTGAAAATTCAAAATGATTTGATTTCTAAAACCAAAATTTAACTTGAATCAAAACTAAATGAGTTTGAACAAAAATGTGTTGATTTATAAATTTCGCTTCATAAAGTTCAAGAGGAAAAAGTTTGATTTCCAAAGAACTTGAAAAGAAAACTAATTTTGAAAATTTAATTTTTTATCAAAGACAATCTAGTGCCCCTAGATTTTTAAATGGTAAATGATTAAGAAGTATTTGGGTCCCAAAATGACTAATTACTTCAACTAAAAAGGATGAAATTGTAAAATGGATTCCTAATGGGACTAAACTTTGTGCTACTAACATCTATGGATACAAAGAAATTTGGATACTAAAAATTACTTGATTTTTTTATTTTAGGTGTGATGGAGAATGATCAACAAAGTATAGCATTGGGGGTAGCTCCATACACACAAAGAAAAACACTTGAAGAAGGAATGCTTCATATCCTACCTTTTGTTCAAGTGGTAAATTTTAGAGGTGGGCAAGACCGAGTACCCGACCAATTTATCTAGAATTGGTCCCGGTCCCGGAAACCACCAGTTCCTGAAAACTATAACCAGTCTCGGTCCCAATTAGACCGGGTCCAAGATTTCAGGAACCGGTCCTGATACTAGTGGAAACCGGTACCAATACAGGGTACCTGGTCAAATAGTCTATTATTAATAAAATTTGAGCACCGGGGTAAAATTTCAACCATCAATAATAATATTAAATAACAATAAGAATATTGTAGGCTTGAACGTTGAAGTCTTAAAACAAGTCATACTCATAATATTCATAAATAAAGAGAAATAAAGGAGCGCTTTCAATTGTTTCCAACCTCTTCAACGTCATTCGGTACCAGACCAGTACCGAGTACCTGGTATTGGTCATGGTCCCATTGGATGCCCACCGGATATCGGGTCCAAAAAATTAGGATCCAATCTCGGTCCTAGTTGCAATCGAGGCCTAAATTTTGAATCCAGTTCAGTCACACCAGAACCAATTCTGGGTAAAAGTTCATCGGGTCCAGAACCGAGACTGGGTAATCGGATTTTGTGCCCACCCCTAGTAAATTTAGTTGAATTTACTTGTCTTTTATTTGATTTATTTATTTCAATTCAACTAAGATTAATCATGAATTGTTGGACTAACAATTTGTTTGATGCTTGAGTAAGGGGAGTCATTTTAAACAAAAGTTTTAAGTGTCACTTTTTTCATTGTTATGGACTTAAAAGCTTTCAAACTTTGTTTGTACCATTTTGATATAACAAAAAGGGGATAATGTTTTGAAAAGTTGATTTTTCAATTGAATAAGGGGAGCTTTAATTTCTTTTGAATCTTAATTCTCTTATTCAAAATTTATTTTACTAAGAGGGAGAATCTCAAACACAAATTTTCAAGTTAGTTTTATTATATCAAAAAGAGAGATTGTTAGGATATTTGTTTTGATATAATAATTGAAAAATAGTTTTGGACTAAATTGAAAAGTATTCAAAAATGATTTTAAGTCCAAACAACTTGAAAATATGTTTGAGGAGTTTTCAAAAAGGTTTTGAAGTGTTTTGAAATGTTTTAAAGTAGCTAAACCTAATATTTCAGTGTAACTGTATCGATATGGTATACCCCGTTTCAATATGCCTTAGGGTTTTAGCTACAATCAATTTGAAACTGCCAAAACTCGTACCGATACATGCCTTGACCGAATCGTTACGGATCGTGGTTGTTTCGATACGATATCTAGAGTTCTGATACGCCTATGTGGCAAAAGCCTCAACGACTCAAAATCCTAACGACTATTTCCCAACGGCTATTTGAATTGCAGGCTATACTGATACGGTACAAGGCGTACCGAAACAGCCGTACCGAAACGTGCCTAGGTATTTCGATACGGGATGTTGCATAAAGCTCAACGACTATTTTTGTAGAAGGGCATACCGATACGGCTACCCACGTATCGATGCGGGCAGCTTTAGAACTGTATTTATTGCAGGAAATAAAGACCCTAACGGATACAATCTCAATTGGAAGTATAAAAGGGACCTCCAAGCACTATAGAAGACTAATGATCCACAAGCCAACATGTCTATCATTAAAATCATGTCTTAGTGTTAAATTCTCATTCTTTGTATAGACAAACACTTGTGAGCTTCAATTGTCAATGTAAGCTCAAATGTTCTAGGATTTGGGTGAATACTTTAGTGTGCAAACACATACCTTTTAGAGGGATTTCTTGTTTGCTTTGAATTTCTCTTTGTACAAGAGAGTTTACTCAAGCTTTGGGTTAGAAAGCTTTGGGTTAGAAAGCTTTGAGTGTGTAAAGTTTGTCTCCTTAGGCTAGAAAAGGGGAAGAAATTCAAGAGTGAATTTGGAAAATCCTTAGTGGGAAGATAAGGTAGTGGATGTAGGATTTGGTTAGAAAGTCGAACCACTCTAAATCCTTGTCCAAATTCTTTCAATTTCTGCTTCCACCAAAAACACCCAAAAAATCAATCTTCACCACACTTGGCAAGCAATTCTGTTAAACGATATCGAGCCTAACACATATTCACATCTTCCTCTCCACCCACGATGAATCTAATTTTTATCTTCATCCCCGCTGCACAACCCACAAAATTTATAATCATCCTTACCCAATTGAATGCGAATTTGGGCGAATTCTCGCAAAACCCGCCCCCACAGACATCCCTAATAATTTCATTATATTCAATATTTTATTTAATAAATTAACTACTATTATTAATTCAAAAAATAGGCAACACAAAACTTAAATGTTGAAGTCAACAATTAGTAATTGGATGAGTATACAACCCTCGACGAATACCGTTGAACACCGCTGAGCACTATTAAATTAATTAATGAAGATTAAAAATCTCAATGACTAAACATGTAATTATAAATTATTTAAACATATAATTATAAATTATTTAAAATAAAATATTAATTAAAATTTTCTATATATATATATATAACTTTTGTTAATCTTTTTTAAATAATTGGATCAAATATCAATCATTAAACCCAAAACCCAAAGAATAAAAGAAACATTTTGAATATTTAAATTCCTTAGATAAGGAATGAGAGAAACATTTTGATTAAAAAAAACAAAGAATAAGAGAAACATGGAAGTTTCCTAATTGGGGGATATGGATGGTGATTTCATTGCACTGCTGTAAAAACAAATTATTTTTTTTAATAACGGTCAAAGTATAATAATTATATCAATGACATATTAATAAAATTAAAAGTAAACAATTACTTTTCATGATGTTGTCAAGGTTATCTCAGATTTTTTTTTATAATAGAATCATACGTACTTTTTTCCTTCACTTAAATTTAAAGAAGCTTTTAATGATACATATGATAGTATCCTTATTTGTAAAATAAATAAATTATATGTAAAAGTCTTATGTTATATTTAAAAGTTCATTTTAGTCATCTACTATAAAACATAAGATTTTACTCTTGTACTATTACAAAAAGTTTATTTTAATCACTCAACTATAAAAAAAAAACATTTGATTGTATGTATATCTAAAAGTTAGAATTTTGGTCCTTGTATGTTTGAAAACGCTAAAGTTATTGTTAGTTGACTTAAATATTTTAGTTTATACACTCTTTAGATTCCTCTCAATTTTAAACTCCGGCAAATTAATCTCTCGCAAAACATTTTTTCTTGTAAAATTTTATGTTTAAACACTAATGAAATCTAAATTCAAAATTAATTCATATTCTAACTTCAAATTATTTTGCCTCCATTTTCGATAATATTACAATTAAAAGCTAAAACATAAAAAATTAATTGAAAAAAATATGTACATTGGATTTCTTTTAGAATTTTTAGATTTGTGGACATGGTGAAGATGTAACGACCCAATTTTCGGATTGATTATCCGGTGTTTGGTTTTGGGTCGAATATTTAATTCAAGTATTAAATTAAAGGAATGAGGTTTTGGAAAATTAAATTTTAAGTAAGTAAAGGTCGTTTTGTGTAATTATTGAAGGTTGAAGATTTTTGGTGCAAATATACCATTGTGTTTCGGATAAGGATGTTTTGAATTAAAAGGTGAGAAAAAGAGGGAGAAAATTAGATTTTTAATCCCCTCTCTCTCTCCCCCCTTTCACCCATTTTCTCTCTCTCTTTTCTCTCTTTCTCTTCAATCTCTAAACTTCGATATACCGAGATCCGGTGGTTCATTGTTGACACCCCCATCGTCATTGTCTTCATCTCGTCGAGACGAGCTCATCGGTACCAACAACACCACCATCGGATAGGGGTGTTTATACCTGGGTAGCCGAAGTTTCGAGTAACCAAAATTTTCAGGTACCAAAAAGTCGGCTCGTGGCCCGGCCCATAAGAACTGGGTACCCGTAAAATCGGGTACCAGGTACCCAGTTCACTTTTTTATATATTTATTAAATTTATTTTTTAAAAAAATACATAAGAAACACATAAAATTTCATGATATATATTTCAAACACAAAAATTATTGATTTGGGGTTAATTTTAAGAGAGAAATATTTGGATATATATATATATATATATATATATATATATATTAAAGTTTATCGACAAAAGAAGGTATTAAAAATATTAATCTCAAACACTATTTTCCTTTCGAATCTCATATTGACAAATTAATAAAATTATTTTTGAAAATTTTAAAACTTAAAAGTATATAATACAAGTATAAAAAGAAGTTAGGGATTTAAAATTAATTTTAGGGAAAATAGTAAGAAACATAAAATAAAAATATAATTTAAAATTTAAAATATATAAGTATTAAAATTACCGGGTCGGGTACCTGGTTATAAAAAAATTTCGGCCCTGACCTGGCCCGACTACTTGGAGAAAATTACGGGTCGGGTACCCGGCCCAAAAAATTCGGGTATTTTTAAATAAATACTCGGTAATTTTTAATTGGGTAGGCGGGTATTTTTGAACACCCCTACCATCGGAGTTGTTGTCGGAAGGGGTGAGAGAGAGGAAGTTTCAGGTTGTTGACTTGAGGGGGTTAGGGTGCTCATAACGGAAAATCGTGGCCATCATCGTGCTTATCGGCGTCAACATAGTCGGTTTGTGCGTTCGACGTGGTCGTCTAGCCACCAAAAGTCGCCACACGAGCATGGGCGACGTCCGGCCGAGGATGACAACTTATCCAGCTGCTGGGCTTGGGCAAGCCACTAGGCCGAGCCAGCCTGCTGAGCCAACCCAAGCCAAGGACCGAGCCATTGACTTTTTTTGAGGACCTTACCCGGGGTTTCTCAATGTTCTGAGTTTGTGGCGCAGTCCGTTTCACCAAATTCGAACCCGATAAGCTATTTTTATGTGTTTTATCCCTTAAAGTAGTCCAATAATATGAAATGACTTATGTAGTCATATTTGTTTTATCTGAGGAATTGGTGGACTCGAATATTGAAATTAAATAGATGCTTAGAGGAGCTTAAATGAGGATTTATCGCTTTGGCTTAAGATTAGTACTCCTCGAACTCCTATTGCTTCATGAGCATCATAAATGTGATTGCTTTGCGTGTTAGTATCTGCAAAATAGATAGACGATAAATATGCATGTTTGAAGACCGAAAGTATGAGACTTGATATCTATGTGAGGCATGATGATGTTGTGAATATGATGAGACTCATGGAGACTTTAGAGTCCATGTAGGGTCATTTGAGATGCTCGTATAATTATTTGATGATTATTTGATTGATTGATAAAATTATGATGCCTCGTATGTTTGTTCGAATAGATTGACATGATTTGATGTGAATTATGCTTAAAGGATAAATACCCAATTAAATGATTATGAAGCTAGTAATTAATATTAATTGATTGAATGCATTAGTAAACAAACTCTAATGACTTTAATAAGCTCCAAGGATCGAATAAAGCGTTGTAAATCGTAATCTAATGAAATGGTACGAACTCGTGAGTAGGGTATCGATACGAGCTTTGTTCGTACCAATACGTGTTTGGAGGTTGTATCGGTACGAGTCAACCCGTATAGGTACTTGTGGAAATCTACGATTTTTAATAAGCAATATTAGTATCGGTACTCGTGTGAGCACCGATATCTATGAGCATTGTACCGATACTCGGGTTCGAGTATCGGTACCCACTGAACGAGATAATCTATAATGCTAATAAAAGATGGAAATTGATGCGAGATATTAATGAGATAGTTAATGTACACTTCCATAAGGTATTAACAAGTTGGTAAACTTAATTGGGTGGCTTGTGGTAATAGCAATCATAGGAGATCCTTTGTGGATCGAGTTATGTTGTGTGTCGTATGGTAGTCATGTCTATGTTGTGGGTTGTATTGGACATTTGGTTGGTTGAGTTACCTTTGATTGATAAGATCTGGATACCCATAGAGCATGTTACAACACCATGGTCAGAGACTGCCGAATGTACGTTCCCGAAGGTATGTGGCACCGGGTCTCATTCGAAGATGCTCGACGAGAGATTTTGAGCATGGGTGTACGTTCTCAAAGCTGTGTGGCAGCGAGCCTCACCTAAAGAGTGTATGTTCCCCAAGTTATGTGGCACTGGGCATCACTTTAGGTTTATGTTTATGACTTTGTATGTTTTGCTCGGATGATCTAGTGAGATCTCGAGTATGGTTGGGCCTTGTGTGCCATGTATGATGCTTTGCATGATGTGAGCATGTGTTTAGGCGACTAGTGGTAGCACCACGTGTTTATTTATCTCTTCTTATTGCTCGTACTAGCTTGCATGCTTATGTTTTTTATTAGCATGAAGTATAATAGAGTAGAGGTGTACCACTGAGCTTTGTAAGCTCAGCGCTCGAAATCGTTGTTCTCGTGCGTAGGTTGATCGTCGGATTGTGGAATCGAGGAGCACTTCAGTACAAGATTTCAGCATATGGTGATTTTCAGAGTACGATACTTGTGTTTAGTGGGATATGTATTCATAGGATCTTACGTGGAGTCTGTAATTCTTATTTTTGAAATTGTATTTATCAAGTTGAATGTTTAAATGTTTTTAAATTAAAATGGAGCTCTTTGTAACGATTTAAATTGTTTATCTATGTTTTAAACTATCGAATTTAATGTTTTTAGAAAATACCTTGTTTGGGCTAAACCGAATTGAGAATTTTTATGGAAATGAGTTGGGTTTAAGGCCCAAATTTGACATCCGAGTTTAGGGTGTTACAAAAGGTTCAATTGAAAAAGATGATGTAATAATCATAAAAGAAATTAAAACTTTATTTTTTTGAAAAGATCAAAATTATGAAAAAATAAATTATAAATTATATAATTTTTGGTTTATTTAATTTAAAAAATTTAATCACAGCTGGACACATGTCATGAACCGAAGAAAAATGTCAACACCATTATAGACTATTCTTATTTAATCATTTTTAAAATGTCCATTGAATAAATTACTCTACTTTTTCGAAAGGGGTTAATTTGCTTAGTTTCAAAATTGTCATATTTAAAGCATAATATTTAAACAAACTAACAATAATTTTAAAATTGGAGTCCAAAATAGTCTGAATAAAAAAAAAACCCAATCCAATCCCGCTCGAACCTACTCCTTTGCCAATTGCCACTTCTATTTCAAACATATTTTTTTCTCCAAAACCATATATTTAGTCATTGCTTATGCCTCCAAAAATGTTTTTTTCAAATAAGGGTGTAAACAAGCTGAGTCGAGCTCGAGTATCGTTAAACTCGACTCGAACTCGAAATGCTCAAGGCTAAGCCCGACTCGGCTCGAAAGCTCGCGAGCTTAAATTTATCAAGCTCTATTGAAGCTGAAGCTCGACTTGAAAGCTTGCGAGCTCATAGTTATCAAGCTCGAAGTCAAACTCGAAAACTAAAATTAGAGCTCGAACTTAACTCTAATTTTCTAACCCTTATTTCCCCAAAAACCTATCAACCACTGCTAACCTAACCTTACCCTAAATCTCAAATCATGCTCTAAACCCTAAAATTAAATACTAATTAACCAATGCAATATAGTATATTATATTATCGAATAGCTCGCGAGCTTTTCGAGTTGGGTATAGAGTAGCTCGCCTCGGCTCGTTAAAAACTTGAATCGAGCTTTAACTAAATCGAATTCAGGTAGCTCGTGATATGTCTCGTCTTATTTACGACGCTACTCCCAAAATACTTTTCAAATGCAATGGTAAAGGAGCCTTAATTGTGGCAATTTATGAAGAATAATCATTTTTTAATTATTATTTGGGAAAATGGCTCCCAAAAAATATTATTTGGAAAAATGACCCCCAAACTTGCCACGTCGGTGAACCTCGCGTTGTGTAGGAAGCGAGGTTTGATATCGCGTTCTGCACAACGCGATTTCAGTCTATGTGGCCTTGGTGTTTGTGTTAACGGTTTTACAGTACCTCGTGTTCTGCAGAAGGCGAGGTCTACGAGAATTTGAAAGGGCGGCTGAATATATTGCACAGACCTCGCGTTCTGTAGGACGCGAGTTCTGTGCAATTCTGGGCTGAAGAACAAGGGAAAACAAGTGTGGGTAGGCATGTTCGAGCCCAATTTCGGGCGTGTAAATCGTATATTTTTAGCGATCATCGAGTTTGGGGTCGTAGTACTGGAAATTGTCTATCGTATGATACCAACATGGTTAATTTCTGTCCATTCTACAATGGTTTAAAATGGATTCGAAAACTCTATGCTATCATCTTTTTTTGAATGAAGTTGCATTTCAACAAATGTCGATAGGCATGTTCGAGCAGAATTTCATACGTAGAAATTTTAAATTTTTAGGTAACATCGAGTTTGGGGTTGTAGTACTGAAATTCTCTATCGTATGACACTGACATGGTCAATTTTCGTCCATTGTACACTGACTTAAAGTTGCTTCGAAAACACTATCATAACATATTTTTTTGAATGATTGAAAATATAAGATGGCGTACTGTATAAATCGAAGTAGACTGACTTTATTGATTCGATTGTCATGGGCGAACTCGCATATACAAATTAAAAATAATTAATTAAGACGAGGGGCTGAGCGATTAGGACACTTAGGAGCTGTCTGTCCATGATTTTTACATACAGTACAATGCTTCTTTTGTCCGGTTTTTTCTCGATGTTCAACCATATCTTCGGCACAGTATATTCTTGTAGAACATGGAGGTCCTTTGGCTCGTAGTAGTGCTGGAACTGGGCGTATGATCGGTTCAGTGTCCACAGCATTCAGATCAACCTCATTTTCGATTGGAGGAAACTCTTTTTTGTAAACCTTAAACACTGTTTCGAGTAAGTATACCGGATCAACCAGATGCATGTATTGTATCCGTTGGTTAGTGCAAGCAGCAATGGCGTGTGCGCACGAGTATTTGAATGTTTGGAAAATTCCGCACTCCCAGGTTCATTCCCTCAGATTTACCACGTAAGTGTTGTGCTGAATGCCTTCCAACTGCCTAGAAAATTCTGCAACACGAAACATGTGTCCTTCTCGCGAGAAGAGAGTTGCAGTCATCTGTCTTGATTGGCCCAATTGAGTATGCAGTTTTGTACGGAAATCCGGATGGACTTTGTGTCCACCTGCCATGTACTCAGTTGCTTGCCTTCCCAAGGTTGCAAAAAGGGTAGCCAAACGATAATAGGTCGCTTTGACAATGGAAGTGATAGGCAACTGCCGCACTCCCTTCAGTGATGAGTTCACTGCCTCAGCCAAGTTCGTTGTCATATGACCATAACGTTTACCCTCGTCATACGATCGAAGCCATTTTTCCTTTGGGATTTTTTCAAGGTATTCTGCGCCACGTTTGTTTCTCGCTCTCAGTTTCTCGAGCAGGTCAGTCACCTCTTGTTTGTAGTGCGAGTTGCCTACGGGATGACAGTTGAATAGTTATGGGCGAAAAACACATGTAAAAAGGTCGTAAATGAAAGCGAGTAAGAAATAATATAGTAAATGAAAATGACATAAATGACGTACCCATATCGAGCACCATTTGACGTTCATCACGGTTCTTGTATTGCAGCAGATAGTTTGCGGCTATGTGTCGCAAGCAAAAATGGTGGTGAATGTATGGAGGCTTCCAATAGTTACCCAAATTTTCTATCGCCCACAACAGCGCTGTGCCTCTGTCAGAAATAACACATATCCCTTCATCCCTTCTTCGTATTACAGGATCAATGACATATTTTCGTAGGTTCTGAAGGAAGAACTTCTAAGACTCGAAATCCTCCTTCGGAACGATTGCGAATGCAACAGGAACGCATTTGCGATTGTCGTCCTGTGCTATAGCTAGAAGTAGGGTCTGTGTATATCTTCCGTACAACCATGTGCCATCGATTTGGACCATCGGTTTGCAGTGCTTGAATGCGTTGATGCACTGGGGGAAAGTCCAAAATAACCGGTGGAATTGAGAAACACCTCGGACGACACGATCATTTTCGTATGCCTGAACCGTATCAAGTTTGACAACCATTCTAGGGATGTGTTTCTGCAGGAGATTAAGCCACGGGCGCAACTCTTTGTAAGATTCCTCCCATCGGCCATACATTTCCTCTTTGGCCCGCTTCTTTGCATACCATGCTTTGGAATATTGAGGATGGTAGCCGGTGATAGCTAGAGCTGCAGCCTGACATGTGGGGACCGACACAGTGGGATTTGTTTTCACAAGTGTCGAAAATATATCCGCGATGTACTTTGCATCCAGGTTCTTGTGATCCTGGTTGAGGCTAGGAACGGTGCATGTACGGGGGCCCTCAAGTTTTGTTATTGTCCAACGGTCGCCTGCCCTCTTCAACTGTGATATACGGATTTTCCATTTACAGCCTTGATTTTTTTGGACGCAATAAGCCTTGTAGTATCTGGATTGGGTTTTATCCACTGCCGTCTCAACATTATGACGAAGGTTGTACTGCTTAACTGCCGCCACCGCAATTTCCTTTTTCAAGAACGTCATACCAATTCCCAGTTCACCATCAGAACGGTTGACTCGGCCATCTATTGTGTCGTCATGCAGAAAATCAGGGACGTCCATTGCATCCATATCAACTGTTGTGAAGTGGGATGGTGGCTGGAACATAGAAATTGGTGTTGCGTCTACAGGAAAGTTGGTGGCAGTCGGTTGTTCGTCGAAATCTGGTGGTGGAACGGTAGTGTCTTCCGGTAGAACTGTCAAGTCTTCTGGTTCATCAGAGAATGGCCCCAGCTCGTCTCCGTCGGGCCCGGGTTCTCTAATCGGTTCTTCGTCAAAAGCATCCTCCGGGAGCTGGAATAGTAGAGCTTCGTCGATCACTACCCTTGGAGGCGAGGATGGGGGTCGATGAGCGAGAGACCTCTCACGAGATCGCTCACGAACCGCATTTCCAAGACCAAAATCAAGATCACCATAAGAAGAATGTATTCCCATAGATGGTTGAACGTACTCCGTGCTAGGGACATACGTTGAGTGTCGTCCATATGAGGAATCATGGTCGTGCATAGCGTAAGAAGACGATGCTCCCTCACCTCCAAAAGAAGAATGTCTCCCCATAGATGGTTGACCGTAGTCGGTGCCAGGGACATACATTGAGTGTCGGCCATATGATGCTTCATGGTCGTGCGCAACGTAAGGAGCCGACGTTCCCTCCCCCCCAAAACTATAAGGATTGTATGGATTGTATGGATTGTACGATGCATTTGTTGGTGCATCGAATTCATCGTTTGAGGTTTGGTTCAGGTCGAACCCGATACTAGCTACGCACGACTGCCTTGGAGGAGCAGATGACGATGCACCAAACTCGTTGTCTTGGCATAGTAGGTTAAAATCACATCGTAGACTTGCGGTCGGGCTATCAACGTTGGCATTCAGATCAAAGTCGAAATTCGTCCGGCCCCAGCTTGGTATTTGGATAACTAGATTAGACTCGGAGAACGATGCATACAGCTCGAGGGCCCCCCCAATTGAATAGTCGAAGTGGGTTTCCATCATCATGTCCACATCAGCATTTTCCGCAATTTGGCATACAAAGTACCTTAAAGGGTCTATAGATGTTGGCACCCGATACTTCACATCGGACAAACGGTGGTTATCGAAATGAGGGACTTTTGCCTACAGTTCCTTTACCAACTTCTTGAACGATAATCTCCTTGGAAGCTTTAGCGTTACCAGATCTTCGCAGTGAAAAACGATGCCGAGTTTGGTACCCTCGAATATCTGCCCATCGTAGTAAACTAGAGTAGTAACGCCTCGTCTGGCCATTTGAATATTTTCTGAAAGACTTCTGAATTTTTTATACTTGAAAAATTCTAGGAATTGTTTTGGCAATTGAAACATATATTTACGTTTTATGGTTCTGGTTCATATATAGGCAAAATTATTGCCACTTGAAATCCCGGAGAATCTGGTTGTGTAAGGCAAATAATGGTTCCGAGAGGTAACTTTGCTTGCCCATTTCCTAAAACCGATAAGCAAGCAAATAATGGACAAGTCAGGAATAATGATGCCCGGGAGGTAGTCCCCTAACTTTGGACAAGTAAGGGATAAAGTTACCGGGGAGGCAGGTTTAACGAACACCGCATTCTACACAACGCGATAAGCAGTACCTCGCGTTCTACACAACGCGAGGTCTTATAAATATCGCGTTCTATAGAACGCGAGGTCGCTTTAATTGCTTTGTCGCAGATATTCCTTCAAAAGTTATAATAACCGTACTGTGTACTCATTGTCTGATTGTGTAATTGAGAACATGTTCGAATAATTGAGACAATTGTAGTCTGGTAATGTAATTGAATACTACAAGTGCTGCATAACGTGAGGTCTCTTTATATATATTGATACAGAGATTACGTCAGAATTAATAAAACTCGTACTATGAACTCGATTTATGTTTGAATAACTTAGACAATTGTAGTTTAGCAATGTAATTGAATACTAGTAGTTTTACATAACGCGAGGTCCGTTGAACATTAATAAAGGATAAAATAAGACGTCATATAACATAATTGGAAGATAATTTCAGAAGTTTATAGTTAATCCGAATCATCGTAGTCAGTGGACACGTCTGAACTTAGGTTTAGTTCTTCGATCAGCTGTTGTTTTCTTTGTCTACGCCTGTACATAAAAAGCTGCAGCTCGTCCGCAACCGCATCAACATCCAGTGAAGACGGTGCGTGTTCAGTGTTCGGAGCAGGTTGTACGGGTGCAGACGTACTACCTTCGTCGGTGTTGACCTCATTAAACTTAACATTTAAATCGACGTCTCTAGCTCCGACGGAATTGAGCCGGTCATATATGTTACGAACGTCTGTTTCGTTCGTAAGCTTCATAACGTAGTGCGTTTCGTTTGCTGACGGTGTTGGGATTCGACATTCCAAGGAAGAAATTTGTTTGTCAGTGTGTTTACTAACCTCGATTGTTGTCAACTGTATTAAATCTTTCGGTGACATTTTGCTGGTGATTGTTAACTCAAAATAAGTATCGAGAAAATAAAATGTTACCTGAAATTTTGCCATAAGTTGAGCAAAGATTGGGTGTCTAGAGAGAATTTGGAATGAGTAAATGATGGTGGAATTCGTGGGTATTTATAGTAAAGGAAAAACACCACATAAGTAAATTTAAGTCGAATCAAAACTTTATTTCGCATTTCATCAACTTTTAACAAGTATTCGTTAATAAGTAAATTGAGACAACTGGATACAATATTTACAAAACAATATATGAAAAAAATCTAGGTGGAGAAATATAATCGGCACCGGCTTCTTTCACTCTGGTCGATCTGAATCCGCCCTTGCTTCTTTGACCCTGGACTTCAGAAAAGAGTCACCAAGAGTCTCCTAGATGGTTAGGGGAAGCGGCGAATTTCACAAAATATTCCTCAAGAGGCTCTAGAAAAGTTTTACTAGAAACTCTCTAGGCATTTCTTGACGAACAACGACAGACGGCCACACGCTCCCAAATATTGCGATATGTCGGTAAGTATTCTTCAATCAACGGATCATGCGGGGGTCTCAACCCAACTGAACACAAAATCATGATTGAACTGCATTAAATCATGAACGAAGAGCAAATACAAAAAAATTACAGCTTCAAAATTCCAGCATATGCAGGAAATCATGAAAAACTTATACTGGTTACGAAAATCCATCTGCATGCAAATATATAGATCAAACTCGTGTGCTGATCCCAACAGAATCAAAGTGAACTCGCGTTCTGTACAACACGAGGTTCGTCAGACCTCGCGTTCTATGAAACGCGAGGTCCCTTTGTTAATAATAGTCCTACTATATACACGTGTTATGTTTGAATAATTGAAAACATGTTTGAATATTTCAGATATTTGGAGATGTCCGTAAGTCATTTAACGCTAGCTCCCAACATAAGTGACATTGTCTATGTTATCGTTCATTCGAAATAATGGTGGAATTGTTCGATATTTATATTAAATGATGGGTATTTATAGTAACGAAAAAACGCAACATAAGTAAATTTAACTCGAATGAAAACTTTAATTCCCATTTCATTTAACAAAACTTTCAACATGTATTCTTTAATAAGTAAATTGAGACAACTCGATAAAATATCTACAAAAGTCGAAACACTATATGCAAAATAGTCTGGTGGGCAAATGTGATTGGAGGTCTGCTTAGAAAAGAAAGCAAAGGTCTGGTCTTTCTAATCACTTCTTGAACTCCGGACTTTTTGCAGATTGTGCGGGCAAGCTGCGAATTTCAGAGAAGAGTCCCTAAGAAGTGACTTGAAAGTTTTACTGGAAACTCTCAAGGCACTACTTGGCGGTAAATGGCAGCCGCCCAGAAGCTCCCAAATATTGCGATATGTCGGTGGGCAAATGTGATCGGAGGTCCCGAGTGAAAGAAGCGGAGCGCGATAATCAGATTTCTTCTGAAATGGTAGCAGCTTTGATCCACATTAGCAAATGTAATCGCCACCGGCCGCATTTGCAAAATAGGGCTGCTTATGCAACATGATCGATCTGAATCCGCCCTCTCTTCTAAAAGTCGTTTCGTTTCAAAACTGTACCCGAGGATCCTCTCGACGGCGGCTACAGAAGCTTCCATTGAAGGGGACGCAGCCGCCCACAACCTCCCAAATATTGCGATATGTCGGTAAATATTATTCAATGAACCCCGCGGAACACAAATCTTTAAGTGGACTCCAACTATCATTAAGGAATAATATTTTAGACAAAAAAATTCAACTGCAAAAAACATAGCATGACACGAACTCATATTCAACTGAGAAAAACTTAACTGGTTACGAAAATCCATCGCCGTGCATATATATATATACCAACATCTAAATGACCTCACGTTTTGTACAACGCGAGGTTTAAAGGACCTCGCGTCCTACAAAACGCGAGATTGCCACATCAGCAGATTCACCTCCCTTTATAAATAGCAAACTCTTGGGGAGGCAAGGAGCACCCACAAATTTTTTTTCTTTATTCACGTAAACATATTCACATAAGCAGTTTTCGCTTGCAGCTACTAATGTCAACATAGCGCGTATTTGGGAAGTTTTTTTCAAACTAATTTCCCAAATATTGCGCTATGTCGTTATTTGTAGTTACTAATGAAAACATAGCGCGTATTTAGGAAGTTTTTTCCGATTATTATTGTTATTATTATTATTATTATTATTACTATGATTATTATTATTATTAAAATTAATATTATTATTATTATTATTATTAGTAGTAGTAGTAGTAGTATGATTATTATTGTTATTATTATTATTATTAAAAATATTATTATTATTATTATTATTATTATTATTATTATTATTATTATTATTATTATAATTATTAGTATGATTATTATTGTTATTATTATTATTATTATAATTACTATGATTATTAGTATTGTTGTTATTATAATAATAATTATTATTATTATTGTGATTATTATTGTTATTATTATTATTATTATTATTATTATTATTATTATTATTATTATTATTATTATTATTATAATTATAAAAAAATGACTTTCCCGCCTGGGAAGTCTTCTTTTAAAAAAACCCCACGACCTCGCTTCATGTAGAACGCGAGTTCTTTAGAACCTCGCGTCCTCTAGAACGCGAGGTCACTTCTGACCGTTCAGTTCACGCGTCTGTTCCGGGACGCGCCTTTTCAATGAACCTCGCGTTCTATAGGACGCGAGGTATATGGATATTGCGTTTTGTAGAACGCGAGGTTCATTAACATCGCATCCCAAAAGGCGCGAGGTCTTCTATAAATTGGAGGCTCTGCCCCCAATATCAACCACAGAACGCGAGTTCTTTAGCTTTTTTACAATAAATTATCGGCAACTTTTATATTCCGTTCGATATAATGGAGCCCTTATTACGCAACGAAGCGACTCACTGCAATCAATATTGGCGAAGCAATCCAGTGATATTACTTTTCCCAATTAATTTTTAAAATTTTTTATTTAATTAAAATTTTTATTTTACTAACTATTTTATTTTATTTTTTTGAAGGGATACGAACGTAATTTACAATATTACCTTAACCGTATCAACACCCCACCCGTTGATGCTATTATGGAGTGGATTCAGCGCGCCGGTTTTGGCTACATAGCACGATAAATAGGGGGTGAAGGTAAAACCATCGTTGATCAGCGCGCTGATAGAATGGTGGAGGCCCGAGACGCACACGTTTCATCTTCCATTTGGCGAGGCAACAATCACGCTGGAGGATGTTGCCTACATTCTGGGGTTGCCTACAAACGACATCGTTATTACGGGTGTAGCGTTGGCAGATTGGCCAACTCTATTTGCTGAACAAATGGACGTGATGCCCCCTGAGGAAGTGTGGGACGGTGGAAAATCGGGCTATCATATTTGGAGGCTCACTTTGGAACCCATCCCCCCGATGCGGATGAAGTTACACTTCAGGTATTTTTTCTATTTAAAAACTAGGATGCCATTATTAAATATTTAGTATGCTTTTATTAGATTTATGATGAAATTAAAAATATTTATTTGAACATTACGATGGTTTATGAAATTTTTAGGATGTCTTCATTAAATATTTAGGATCCTTTTAATAAATTTAAGATGCAATTACAAATAATTACTTGAAAATTAGGATGCCTTTATTAAATATTTATGATGACTTTATTAAATATTTAGGATGCCTACATTAAATATTTAGGGTGAAGTTACAAATATTTATTTGCAAATTACGATGCCTTTACTAATTTTTTTGGATGTCTTTATTAAATTTAGGATGAACTTACAATTTTTTTAATTATGAAGTCTTTATTAAATCTTTATTTTCACAGCGATGTGCGCGTGCCCACATCTTGCGCATTATTGGTGGGATATTAATGCCAGACAAATCCCGCACAAAGGTGCACGTGATGTGGCTTCGTCATCTTACAGATTTAAATGAGTCTGGAAGAAAATCTTGGGGATCAATTGTCTTGGCGTTTCTTATCAGAGAGCTCTGCAGAAACATTGACGCCTCAAGAGCATCGATGGGAGGATGTTGTTTACTCCTACAGGCTTGGGTTTGGTTTCGGATGCCTATTTTGAGACCACAGCTTAGACAGCCCACCGCTATGTTATTTCCGCTTCTACGGAGGTACTACGTAATCTACTATATTTTTTTATTTTTAAATTATTTTATTTAACGATTTTTTTCATTATTTATAGGTGGAGCAGCACACTGACCCACACCGGCCTGCCGAACTCCCAAAAAGAATTCATGCATGCTTTCGATGGCTTGACGGAGGACGAGGTAATTCGAAAATTAATTTGAATTTTTTCATACTATTTTTTCCAATAATATTTCATATATCTGTTACAAACGTTTTCATTCTTTTTAGTTCGTGTGGAGGCCCTACGATTCAGAGGAGATTTGGCAGATTACTCCACCGGATATTCTGCGTGACCGAGATCTCTGGATTTCCGTCGTGCCGCTGCTCAACTACGAAATTTGCGTGTGGCATGCTACGGATAGGGTTCTCCGACAGTTCGGGTACTTCCAAAATGTTCCAGCCCCTCCGCAAAATATGGACCGCTTCCACAATCTTACGCGCCAGGGGAAGACGAAGGTTAACTGGTCCGAGTACCATGCTCCCTGGATAGCGATTTGGGGTAATCGATTTACCCAACGCCCACTGCTTCTCCAAAAAATTATGGAAGGGGCTGATTCAGTCGCTTTCAATTATGACCAGTGGTATAGGCTCAATGGGATGCCGCATATCCTTACTCAGGCCGAGCGCGCTACAGGGCTTCCCCAGCAACCCCAAAACCGCCCACGCGGCATACGTCGAGCGACCCAGAGACAGAGCCAGAGGCAGTCGACACAGCGCGGTCCGAGACCACGATATGACACTGCAGGGGCATCATCTTCTGGCGCAGCATTTCATACTTATAGCGGTCCATCGAGTTTCCAGCAGACGATGCATCCATCCCAGTTCGGCTCCTCCGATGCCTATCGTCCCCATACGCCCATGATTGACCTTCAGCTTATCGATTATCCACAGCTGCAATCTCAGTATGACTTTCCCATTGTGGAGAGTACGCCGATGGGTAGCTTGTTTTACTCCCCGTCTGGGCCCAGTATAGATCTGCATATCGCACACGATGGTCATAATGATGGGGACTAGGGACCACCTGACGATGGACGGAGGTATCCGGCTCGTGATCGTCATCCACCCGATTGCGGAACGGGTGGACATATGCATTTTTAGTCTTTTTTTACTGATTTGTACTTATATTTTTAATATTTATATTCCACACATTTGATTTTTATAATGTCGTATTATAATTTTGTTTATCTATTATAATTAAACTTTAAAATGTTTATTTAATTTCAGTTTTGAATAAATTTTATGGGATTACTAAACCGAAAATTGACATTTGTTGAAATGCAACTTCATTCAAAAAAAGATGATAACATAGGGTTTTCGAAGCCATTTTAAACCATTGTAGAATGGACGGAAATTAACCATGTTGGTATCATACGATAGACAATTTCCAGTACTACGACCCCAAACTCGATGATCGCTAAAAATATACAATTTACACGCCCGAAATTGGGCTCGAACATGCCTACCCACACTTGTTTTCTCTTGTTCTTCAGCCCAGAATTGCACAGAACTCGCGTCCTGCAGAACGCGAGGTCTGTGCGATATATTCAGCCGCCCTTTCAAATTCTCGTGGATAGAACGCGAGGTCCTGTAAAACCGTTAACACAAACAACAAGGCCACGTAGACGGAAATCGCGTTGTGTAGAACGCGATATCCTACCTCGCGTCCTACACAACGCGATGTCCACCGACGTGGCAAGTTTGGGGGTCATTTTGCCAAATAATATTTTTTGGGAGCCATTTTCCCAAATAATAATTAATAAAGGATTATTCACCTAAAATTACCCTTAATTGTTCCCCCACATACAAAAAAAAAATGAAATAAAGCAGGCAATATAAATGAAAATGAGATTGATGTTGGGGATAGAATTAAACCTAATATAGAAAAGGAAAGAATATGCGGAGGAAAGCAAAAAAGCACTTTCGGTTTCATAGCAACTTGATGGTGATTTAATAGCAAAGTAATGGGGATGGGGCCGGTCGGAAAAACTTTTTTTTCTTCTTTCAATTCAGTCGGGCAAAGGTGCATGAACCAGTGTACGTAAGTGTTGCGCTATGAATTGCTGGGGGGAGCTTATGCTTAGCTAATGAATCCATTCAAACAACAAGATTTTGCACACGTATTATAAAATGTGATAGATTCCGACACTAATTATTAATTACTAGTTTAGTACTATAAAATTGTATCTTTCTATGATTATGATATTCAACATTGTTGAATCATGGCCACATTCAGTGTTTCATGCTCCATTAAGTAATAACCCTCTCAACCTTTTTGATTAATTAAAGATAATCATTTCTAATTAGGCTCAAATCCCATTCAAACTGCTCGGAAAATAATCTACATTTATGATTTATTAACCTATAATAGACCAACATCAATGACCCAACATATATAAGTATATATTTAAACAAGTCTAATAGATTTAGGATTTTAATTTTTTTTAAAAAGAGGGGAACGAATCCAATTGCATTAAAACAATAATATAATTTTGATGGTGGGGTTAATGAGGCTGATGGGTTAATCTACAATGAATTTTCTTTAGCCAGTTGATTGCTGCCATTGGCATATCCATTTGGCCAAACAATTGTACCAATTAATCTACATGTTATAGACTAAGCTAAGCAAGTGTAACAATCTATCTAAAACAAGTTTAAAGAAAAGTGCCTAAATTACGTAAATCATCATTGAATTTTACTTCTAAATTTATTTTAGATACTAGAGTTTTAAAACGTTCAATCTATTCATTGAAGTTTAGACATTAAACGTTTTTGTCACTGACCCATTAATTCTTTTACGGTGCGCATTATGACGTGGACGTCGTTTACAGTCGTCATATGCCGCTGTCCACGGCTATAGGTGGTGGTCGTTCGGTCTCAAATTTTACCAGTCGCTTCATCTTGTCCCTCTGAGTCCAAATCCGATTTCTATTTTGTCGAAAATTACATCAAACCATCTTAGTTAGAAAATTATACTTTCAAAGTTGGACATCCATTGTTCTCCATCACTATATAATACAAAACATTGGAATCATAACAATTTAATACTCTATAATTGTTTTGTTAAAAAATTACTCTAAAATTATTGAAATACTAATTAATTAATTAACAAAATGGGAAATAAACTGCTAGTTAATTAATTAAAATTTGTTGAAATCGATTGTTTTAGAGGCGTTTATGCCAAATACCATGAACCATCTTAGTTATTGTCTTCTTCTACTTTTAGTTAAATCCATGATTACAACACATTAGTAGTATTATATTTTATATAACTAAGCTCCAAAAACATATAGTTATCCTGTGTGAATTTTATTTAACTCTATACTGAAATTCTCGATTATTTTTTTTTGTTTACTTCAAAATGTAAAACTTTTTTTGAACAATAAAATGTAATACTTATTTATATACTATTGTAATTTCTCTTGTTTTCTATTTAGGTATTGTGTGATAAATTGAAAATTTAATTATTGAATTAAAGTTATAAATTATGTTTGGTACATTTGGTTAAAATTAAGTATCGGATATAATTAGGTTGTGCTGAAAATTTGTGAACAGAAACATAACCAACACGAGATGCAGATCAATTACAGTCAAGTAAAACAGTATTTAGGGACTGAATTATTAAGGGGTAGGGAGGAGCAATCCCACCGCTGAATTTTTTTCTTCACTTTTGTCTCTCTATTTGATTTAAAAAAAATTATTTATTTATAAATTTATCTCTCAACTTTTAAACATTTATAGTTTGCCATCAACCTCAAATCTTTGCTCCGTCCCTGATTATACTAAAATCCAAGAAAGAATAGATCACAACTCAAACTATCTCATCTACAGAAATATTTGGTTAGATACGCTGCTTAGGTGGTTGGGTGCAAAAAAAAAAACATCCAAAACGAATGTTAACTAGGTAGTGTAGAAACAAAAGGCCGCTAAGCTACTAGACATGTTAGTACAAATAAATGTGAGGAGACATATCTTTCCACTTCACTCTTTGACCTTTCTCTTTTCCTTTGGAGGGTGTTTTCTCTATTTCCTTGACGACTTCGTACCATAACTAAAATAAGGCTGAAATTAAGTTTGCACCAACAATTATTTTCATATACACATAGAAATGAGAATTAAATTATCACACATTAAAAAAAATAAATCACTACAACCCAGCGAAAAAAGGATGATGTACATTCTAGGAGATTCAGGTTCGAGTAATTTTATCTGCAAGATATATGTTATCAATAAATTAAAAAAAATATGAATATACATTACCTTTAAATCACCTTAACACTATAAAAAAATAAATCACTAAGAAAGAAATTTTTGCAATGTATTGCGACAACCTTAATTTTAAAATAGTGAAATTCAATAAATGATCTTAGTAAAAAAACGGATAATGTTCTTCCTAAGGAACTCGGATTCAAATCACCTTGTAATTACCGTAAATTTATTCAATTATTTTTTTAAATGAGTGGTTTGCACAATTATTTTTTTAATAAATTTTCTGATTAAATAGGATGGATTTGGGAGTCTTAAATTCCTGGTCAAAGGTCCAAAGCTGAGTATTATATGAGGAAAATAAATTATGATTAAAATAAGATGAATTGAAAAGAATAGTGTTAAATTTCAACTCTTAATTAGAGTGATGGTGGGGACAACCGAATCTAAAACAATCCCAGGGCCATGTCATTGGAGAACAATATCGGGCAAATGCAATGCACAACTGCTTGGAGCAACTAATTAAACAATATAATTAATAATATTGATGTTTAGGACTAATTTATTAGATTATATAATTGTAGAAACAAAAAGGTGAGCATCATCAAGACGTTTCAGTTTTGTCTTTGCTCTTATTTCCGGTTTTGTTTTAGTTTTTTGGGTTTTGTAACACTAGCAGTGCTGCTTCCAGGAAGTTAGAGAGGGATACCTCGTACAAATCTACACATATTCAATATTGACGGCTACGGGAGGATAAATGTGTGGATAAACAATTTAACACGAGAAATTCACTAATTGATCAAGTGATTAAAAATATTTATATTGTCTCATCTTTAGTATTTATCTTAAAAATATAAATATCTCTCTTCCTGATAAAAGCAATTCAACTCGAATCATGTCTAAATTAGACATTATTACAGAACAATTATTTTATTTATTGTCAAGTTAGGAAATTTTACAAACAATGTTGAATAAATGGCATGCAACAATTAAAATTTAGAGTTTAAGGTTTATGAATTAGGACATGTGACCATAGATGAACATACATATCGGGTGGGCGAGGCAATTGCCCCAAATTTGATGATTTAATTATGTTTAATGATGATTTTAAAACCATTGCAATTAAATCATTTTCCCTCAAAAAATTACATGGTTTATTATTTTTAGGAACATGTCAGTTAAAAATAATAGAATTAAGTATTGACCCCCTTATTTTTCTGGTTTAATTACTTTTTAAGATTTTTCAATGGTAAAATTAAACCTCAATTCCTTTAATTTTTATGGTTTAATTACATTTTAAGGCTCTATTCGTTTCAAAATTAATTAATCTGCCTCCTTCATAGTTCAATCATGACTCTGTCCCTGGCACTCCCTGCATATGACAGTATTTAAATACCGGCTGTAGAACTAAAATTTTTCACTGTTAGTGTAACAAATACTAATCCTTAGATCAAATGTTAATGTACGTTTATACACATTTAAATTTATGGTCTCTCTAAGATACTACAATAACAATAATATCAAAAAATAAAACTCAATCAACGAGTGGCTTTTTTTAATCATGATAATTTTTGAAGGATTTTACTTGATTTAGTACCGAAGATGTACTTACGTGTGAAAATTATGGAAGCGGCTTCAGGTTTATAGTAGTTGGGGGTTGAGAAATAATCATCTACACTGTTTTTACTCAATGATATTGAATGCATTTATTTTATTTTGAAACCGGACTGATATTTGATCAAATTAATGGGGTTATTTTATTTTCAATGTACAGCCAATAGAATGTGGGAATATATAATTTTTTTTAAAAAGTAGCAAATTGAATTTGTTCTTTTATGTTGTCCTATCGTTAACCAAGCATAAATTAGGGATATGCTGGTTCCACATCCAATGAATCGTTTGAGGATGTAATTAATTTTTTTTTAAAAAAAAAACAAAGACTTCATGAGAATATTTAACAATTTTTAAGGGATTAGTTAAAATCTCTAAAAAAAAAAATTAGAGGTGTTTGATGCCAGGGCTCTTTTGGCTCTTGTTGCCATCAACCACAACTAATTAAGGGTATGCTTGTTTCACTGAAAACTGTTTTCGAAAAATAAATTCTAAAAAATAAACTACAGTTTTTAGAAAATTAATTGCAAAAACCATTTTTTGGTGTTTGGATGATGTTGTACAATTCATTTTACACTGTTTGGTAGAATTTTCTGAAAATTTCATGAACAATCCACAAACAAGCATCGATAATGCTAAAAACAAGTTCTAACCAAAACATGGTTTAATGTTTAGGTTAGTGTTTAGGGTTTAGGATAGTATTTATCCTTTATAGTTTAGATTAGTATTTAGGGTTTACATGTAGCATTTATGGATTAATATTTAAGGTTTAGGGTTTTAGGGTTAGTGTTTAGGGTTTAGTATTTAGGGTTTATAATAATATTTATGGTTTATGTTAGGGTTTAAGGTTTAGGATTTATGTTGATGGTTAGGGTTTAGAGTTTATGATTTAAGATTTAGGGTAATATTTAAGGTTAAGGGTTTAGTAATTAGTGTTTATGGTAGCATTTAGAGTCTATGGTTCATGGTTAGTGTTTATGGTTTATCATTTAGGGTTTATGTTAGTATTTAGGGTTTAGAGTTTAGTGTTTAGCTTTTAGTGTTCAATGTCTAGGTTACCATTTAGGGTTTAAGGTTATGTTACTGCTTAGTGTTTAGGGTGTAGTGTTTATGTTAACATTTAGGGTTTAGGAGTTATTGTTTATTGTCTATGGTTTATGTTAGTGTTTAGGTTTTAGGGTTTAGTATTTATATTAGTATTTGCAGTTTAAGGTTTATGTTAGTGTTTATTGTTTATGGTTTAGTGTTTATGTTATCATTTAGGTTTTATAGGTTAGTGTTTAGGGTAAGGGTTTATGTTAGTATTTGGGGTTTAATATTCCGGGTTTAACATTTAGGGTTTAAGGTTTATGTTAGTATTTAGTGTTTAGGATTTAATATTTATGGTTTAGGGTTTAGGATTTATGGTTTATGTTTAGGATATATCATTTAGAGTTTTATGTTTATGGGTTAGTGTTTATGGTTTAGGGTTATGTTAGTGTTTAGGATTTAGCATATATGGTTTAGGGTTTAACATTTAACATTTAGTGTTTAGGATTTAACATATATGGTTTAGGGTTTAACATTTAACATTTAGTGTTTAGGATTTATGTTAGTATTTAAGGTTTAGGGTTTAAGTTCTCATATATGGTTTAAAGTTTATGTTAGTGTTTAATGTTTAGGATTTATTGTTAGTGTTTAGTGTTTATGTTAGTGTTAACATTTAAAGTTTAAGGGTTAATATTTAGGGTTATGGATTTTGTTAATGTTTATGGTTTAACTTTTAGTTTGTGGTGTTTAGGGTTTAGTGTTTAGGATTTAGGATTTAAAGTTTAGGGTTTAGGTCTATGTTAGTATTTATGGTTTAGAGTTTAGGTTTTAAGGTTTAGGGTTTAGATTAGTATTTGTAGAGAGAATGAGAGGAACAAGGTCTGTTTTCCATTAACCGTAGTTGGTTTTTCTTTGACCTTTTCATTTTTCAAGAACCAAACAGTGAAAAGTTATGAAAACATTTTCAGTAAAACCAATTACAGTGAAACAAACAGACGTTAATGCTCTCAGTTATGCAGTCTTCTGACTTCAAAATTGTAGTCCCTCTACTTCCAATTTCATGGATTTAATCCATTTGTTTGTTTATCTAAAAATTGAAATCTAGGTTAATTGACTTCATTAAATTTATTTGTGTTATCATTTGCAGTTTTTAGTTTTAAATTAAGCCTTTGAACATTAAAATACTAAACATTCAAATTAAACACTTATTATGTTATCCTTTAGAAAAACACTTATGTTATCAATTCAATTGCTGAGCATAAAGGGCGTTATAAATCGGGCTTTAATTTTTAAATCAAGGGAGTAAATTTCAATAATTAAGAGAAGTGAAACTAAATCTTAAATGTCTGAATAGAAGAGGGACTGAGGGCACAACTAAGCCAATAAAAATGGTTTCGAAACTCAGATCTTTGAGCCATGTCGGTTAAGGTTAGGGTTTGGAATTGGTCGGGATTGAATTTCAGCATTTGACCCATTTGCCTTTGAATAATCTGCCAAAAGTTGCTAAACGAATGTGCTAAATTCTTTTTAGTTTTTTTTAGTCGGCCTCTTCCTAAAATTTTTTAAGTTTCAAAGTTTAAGTTAAATCAATAAAATTCATACATTTATTCCACCAGCGGAAACAAACAGCTTCAAAAGTTCTAAACTTTAAAATAAATAATAAAAAGGAGGAAATTTGAAACATTAGTTGTTCAGACGAAATTTTATTGTTGTTGTTGGAAGTTTTTGATTGACAATTTTGTATGAATTTGGGTCTCTAAGCAGACCAACCCAAAGAGGCTTGGATTCGTCCATGATGTTTTATTAGGCCTAGAAGTTTGGTCCAATAATTAAAGCTTGATTTAGTTTCTAAATTTAACAGTTTTTTCAAATGGACCCTGGATTTCTTTTATCTACACTAGTTTTATAATCTATTTATTTTAAAATGGATACCGTTTTGAGTTAACGAGGAGTGACATAAACGAGTCGGAAAGTAAAGTTTAGTGTTAGATTTAAATATTTTTTAAGTTTAATGGTATTTTTGAGTCAGTGGTAATAGTTTAGTGGCATTTTGTGTTAGAGTTGGACGTTCGATCGAGTCGAGTCAAATTTTTTTGAGTTATTTGAGTTTACAAGTCTTATTTTATGATTTAAACTTTATTTGAATTTTTTCCGAATGAAGTTTAGTTTATAAAATTCGAGTGGAGTGGAATCGGGTCCAGTTTTCAAGTTTATGTACAAATTTAATTGTAATTATTAGTGTTATACTACGTATTGATTTCAATTTAAATGGCTTTCTATATCCATGTACGATATATATATATATATATTTTCACATGTGATATACATAATATATCAGTCAAAATTGACAAACTCGACTCAAATGTAAAAAGTGATAAACCAATTACTAAAAATTTTAAATTATCCAGATTTCTATTTTATAACTCAAATTTTATCTGAAAATTTTTATTGTTAAATTTATAAAATTAAGAATCAAATTAAAAATAAGTCAATTTTGCTCATCCTATCTGATGCAGTTTACTCTAAAATTAGAATCATTTTCTCTCTCACTTGGAACAAACAAAGAAAATGATCATTTGCAGGTAGGGATGTAAAAACAGGTCAACAATTGGGTTTCAGGTCGGGCTCTGTCAGGTCGGGTCAAATCGGTTACAGGTCATTTCAGGTCGTTTTTTGTTTTGACTCGATTCGGTTCGGGTTCAGGTTCATTTCGGGTCGATTTCATTTCAGGTCGGGTTTATTTCAGGCCGGGTTCAATTCAGGTCGGGTTCATTTCGGGTCGGATTCATTTCAGGTCGGTTCATTTCAGGTCGGGCCAAAACGGTTAATTGACGGGTTAATTTCGGTTCGGGTTGATTTCAGGTCGGTTTTGTTTCAGGTCGGGTTCATTTCAGGTCGGTTTCGTTTCAGGTCGGGTTCATTTCAGGTTGGTTTCCTTTCAGGTCGGGTTCATTTCAGTTCGGGTAATTTCAGGTCGGGTTAATTCGGGTTTATGGTTTATTGTGTAGGGATTAGGATTTAACATACATAATATTAATATATTATACGTACATACATATAGGAAGTATGGTTTAGTGTTTTGGGGTTTATGGTTTAGAGTTTGGTGGTAGGGGTAGGGTTTAGGGTTTAGGGTTTATACATTGGTACATACATACATATATACTTACGTACATTATATATAGGTTTATATGGTTTAGAGTTTAGGGTTTAGGGTTTAGGGTTTAAGGTTTATGGTTCATAAATTGATATATACATACTTACATGTATTATATATACATACATATATGGATTATGGTTTTTATTTTAAGGGTTTCGTGTTTGTGGTTTAGGGTTAAGGGTTTAGTGTTTCACGTTCCTATATATATTAAACCCTAAACACTAAACCCTAAAGGTAAACTTAGTTCATTAAAAATAAAACCTAAACCCTAATTCAAAATACTAAACTAAAACAAAACCCTAAACTAATAGAAAGAAACCCTAAACACATAAAAACCTTAAACTAGAACCAATAAAATCAAAACCATAAATCAAAACACTAAACATTAAGCCATGAACCCTAAACCCTAAAGATGAGCTTAGTTTAATAAAAATAAAACCTTTATTCGAAACACTAACCCTAAACCCTTAAACCTTAGACCTTTAAACCATAAACATATAAACCCTAAACCTTAAACCTAAAAATTAAATACTAAACTCTAAAACCATAAACAATTAAAACAAAACCCTAATTTAAAACCATAAAACAAAACACTAAATAAACCCTAAAACAGCACATATTAACCATAAATTATAAATCCTAAACCCTAGGTTAAAACCTTAAACCCGAAAATGAAACCCTAAATCAAAACCTCAAGCTTAGTTCATTATTATATGTAGGTGTATTAGGGTTTATGGTTTAGTATATGTTAATGTATATATGTATATACATTAATACATATATATATGTGTATATTCATTAATATATATTTATATTAATACATATATATACACACACATAAATTCACACACACATATATATAGTATGTACGTATTAAGGTTTATGGTTTATAATGTAAGTTTTACTATGTATATATATATATGTATGTGTATTAGGGTTTAGTTATTAAATGTTTAATTATTAAATGATTTTATAAAGGAGGATCTAATTAAAAAAGAACCTAAACCTAAAGGTACAAGGAAACTAAACTAAAATTGGGACTAAATTGAATCAAAGTAAAACTAAAGAAATAAAAAAGACCTAAACTAACAATGACCTAAAGTGCAATTAACCCCTAATAAAATGGGTGGGATTTTTCCCTCCATTTATTTTACCAATTATTTCCCCTCCCTAATTAAATACGTTTCTAGTCAAAACCCTAGCCCCCAAATAGGTATCGGCTCATCTCTTCTCAAATGTTAATTAGTGGAAGTAGAAGGCAGAATAGTCAACAACGTTTCATGGGATGCTTCTGGTTTGATTTCTTTTGGTGCTCAAAACGTTGTCGCCATTTTCTGTCCCAAGGTTTCTCATTTAATCTTCTTCTTAAGTTCTATGTTTTAGTGATGAAACGCTTCTTCTTAATTGTCTTTTTATATACATGTATTGCAGGTTGCTCAGATTTTGACAACACTTCCAGGTCATAAGGCATCTGTGAACTTCACCCATTGGCTTCCAAGTAACAAGTTTTCATTCAGAGGTACATTTTTTATTCTGTTGTTTTATAATTTTTTTTTGCAAAAGGGTGTAGATTTATAAAACTGGAACATATTTTGTTAGGTTTTGTAATTATTTTTCGTTTGGGTTTATAGATTTTTTTAGTTAAGCATGTTCTGATATCAAATTATTGTTAAAAAGTTTAACCTTTTTTAGTATTTTGGGGATGATTTGAACTATTTATTGGTGTAGCAATGAACTCTTTTCCGTCTCTTATTTGCAGTGCAATACTTAGAGCGACATTATCTATTGTCTGAATATCAAATGAGTTTCTCCTACTGTTCTTTTTTATATCGTCTTCATTATGAATTTGAGTTACTATTGTACTCAGATTTTGACTAATTTTGGAGAAAATTGGTGTTTCAGAACAACACTGGATATTAGAGAACTAGAGATTCAATTTGGATGTGTTAGGCTTATTCCTTTTGTAAAGAAAGGTTTATCTCTGTAAGATCCTTTTCATTTTATACAGTCTTTCTAGATCCGCTTATACTCCCTCCATATCTTGTTGTTCATCATGTGTTTATTGAATTTTTCTGCTATTACCTTGTTGGGAGTGAATATATCTGGGTTTATTGAATTTTTTTGCTTTAAAGGGATGGGATTTGAATACATCGTTTTACCAGTGATTTTTCTTTTTGGTTTTCTTCTCAGTTTTACTTTTCTATTGGGTTTCTATATAACTACGTTTCTGAAGCGTTTAGTGTTCATCATGTGTTCGTTGGGGTCAATTAGGAGTTAGGGTTTACTTTTATACTCTTTCTGTCCATCTCTATTTGGGTGGAGACCGATGGTCTCTATTTGGGTGGAGACCGATAGGCTGTGTCACTAACTCCCCACTATGAATCAACTTCAAAATCTCCTTTTCTAGTTTTCTGTTAATTGAAAGTCCATCCGTTTATTGCTTCATTTGAACTTGTAAATTCTCAACAGGTAAGTTCATATTTAGTCACAGATTTTCTTTTGTTTCTTGGTGATTTTTGTTTGGTTCTTCTGAAAAATTGAATGCGAATACGAGAAAAGAGATGGGTAAAACCAAAAAAAATGGACTTCTTTTGTTTTACTTAACTCGATTGACCATGGTTGAATGCGATAATTTGTTTGTCTCTTTTGTTTCCTTTCATTTTTTGGTATTTTTTACTCTTAAAACAATTCCTGCAGCAAATTCTTTTCTGCATTAATTCCATGTTATAAACAATTGTTTATTTGCAAATGTGTACTGATATGCTGATTTTCTTGTTTAGGTACGAGCAGCAATTAAAGTGAAGGCATCCGTTATTATATGCTTCACATCCTCAGGGAGGGCTGCAAGGTATACCATTGCAGATTTTGATTAATTTTAATTATATATCTGAGCTGCTGTTTTCTTTTCTCTGAAGTTATCTCCCTAGATTTATGCTCTCTCTCTTTTCTCCGATGGACTTTGATACCCTGTCAAAGTTGTATTTAGGGGTGTGCAAAAAACTAGTAAACTGATAAAACCAAATTGAACCAAGCCAATTTAACTGAAGTAATTTTGTTGAGTTGGTTTATTCGGTTGAAGAATTCGGCGAAGTTGGTCCACTTTAAATTTTCAAACCGAACAAACCAATATACTTTTTTAATTTAACTTTGATGATTTCACTTTTATTTTATTTTAGTTTTCTATACGATTGTTGGAGACTACTTCCACTTAAGTTACCAAACAATATACATGCTAGAGATCCGTGGAGTGTTAAATTATTCCTTATTCTAATTGTTTTAACCTGGCGCTATTTATACTACAAAAGGTTATTTACCAACGAATAAATGTATATTCTTTATATAAAAATTTGTATATGAATTGAAAAGTAAATAAATTGTCAATAATCTTTGAATGACAGTCGGGTCAAAATTGATAGTGCAAGAGTAGAGAGCAGACTTTCATTCTTGCTGAGATGGTGTAAAAGCTTATATATTGGATTGTAGACTTCTCTTAACTATATATAACAGTAAGTAGCAATATATGATAGTTATTGACCTAAGAGACACCAAAAGAAATCATCTTGGATGCAATTGTTTCCTCCTATATTTGGAAATGAATTTTGTATATTACATCAATTGCATCTGAATTCTGTGTACATACCAGATTAATTGCAAAGTACAGGTCAACAATGCCGGTTCTCTTAGTTGTCATCCCTCGCCGTAAGACAAATCAATTGAAGTGGAGCTTCAGTGGGGCCTTTGAGGTATGTCATTCACCCCGAATCCAGGATGTCCATGTAACAGATTAATAGTTGATTTCGTTTGTTTTGTAATTCCTTGCAGTTGTCATCTGAATCATTTGTGGTATAATTCTACCTTATGTTTTTTTTTAAGTTGGAATAGTTTTATTCTCAACTTTAATTTACATTGCTAGTTTATATTGTCAATCTCTTTATAGTTTAGCTAAAACAGTGTATGCATTCTTCTATTAATTCTCTTCTCCTTTAAACTTCTTCTATTAATTCTCTTTATAGTTTAGCTAAAACAGTGTATGCTCACTGGTTGTTCTATTACTATGAAAGCAGATGACTGATGCTCGGTGCTCAAGATGCATGGAATTTAAAGTCGGTGTAAGGGACATTATCCAAGCAGGACACGGAGAGCGTTACCAGGTAATCTCATATTTTCTTCTTCCATTCAGTCATTGTTACTATTTTAATTAAAAGAAGTTGGGATTTGATTGAGCTAGCACTTTTTTTGTTCATGTTCACTGACGGTATTGAACAAAAGTTATGTTTGTCAAATGCATGTGTCTAAGCAACCAACAATGGTTAAAGAAAACTTATGTTTGTCAAATGCATGTTGCAATTGTGCAAAGAGAATTGCTGATAACACAAGTATCCTTTTCTACTAGAACCGTTGTTCTTTCATGTACTTATAATGTAAGTTGGAGATGTTTTCTGTTATAATTTACACTGGTAGTCTGATACAATTCACTCCTTTTTCATATTGTACGTCGTCTATTTTTATTAAGTGGAGAGCTTTTACATTCTATAGGCAAATCTTGTTCCATTTTCAAAATTTTATGGATGCAGTTTATTACATTTAGTTTTAAATTGAGTGGATCCTTTTCATTGATTTTTCTTGAAACTATGCTTTCTTGTAGGGACTAGGGAGAGCCACCCCAGAAAAAATTATTTACAGCTTTGACACTATTCTTTTCGGTCTGCTTAGTGGGAAGCACATCCCTCGTAGAGTCGTAGTCATGTATAGGAGAGATGTATTAATTGTTTGGGCTCATTATGCTGATATTCATAATAGAAAAGAAAATAAAAGAAAAATTAGCTGCTAATGCCATTTTGTTAATATCTATATTTTGAGTTGTTTAATAACCAGCCTTGTTATCTTTAATAACCTGTTAATAATAGTTTTTCCTGATATGCATTTTGGATTTAGTTTAATTCATTCATATTTACTCAATATGCATTTTAAATTTTGTTTAATTCATGCATATAGTGCTTTTTATAGGCCATTGTCGGTCCACAATGTGAGGCGAAAACGAGAGACCATTGTGTCGTTTTCATCTTTTTCATTTTCACCTTTATTAGCAACATAAATTTGTGTAAAATAATTAAAATTGCGGTATTATAATATAACTATAAATTTAAAATATTAATTTAATGTAAGTATAAAGATGAAAAATTCATAAGTTTTCACAAGTTTTGCAAGCATGTTAATTAAGTATAAAGATTTAATTTAATATAAGTATAAAAATTTAATTTAATAATGTTTATTCATTCAACTTAAGTTAATTAAGTATAAAAAGTTATCTTTTAAGTTATTTTAAAATAAAAGTTAAGTTAATTAGAAAGACAATTTGATTTAATAATGTTTATTCATTCAACTTAAAATGAATGCAAGTTAATTAAAGTTATTTTTAATCTTAAGTTAAGTTAATATTATTTATTATTAATTTAGCATTAATTTATTCATATTATTTATTGTTAACTTAAAAGATTATTTTTATTATTTTTAATTAAAGTTATATTTTAATTAAAGATAATTTATTACCACTTGATATTTATTCATTCCATTTATCTTTTAATTAAAGTTAAGTTAGTTAATTTATTAATACTTGACATTATTACTAAATATAAAAAATTACTTATTATTTTTAATTGATTTTAAAATTTTAAATTCATTAAATATAACTTCTTCAAATGTCAATAATTATCATTATCAGCAAATCAAATAACAATATCAGTTCATGTCAATATCAGTTCAGGTCAAGAATAGTTCAGGTCAAGAACAGTTCAGGTCAATATCAGGTCGGGTTCAAAACAGGTCGGGTTCAAAACAGGTCGGGTTCAAAACAGGTCGGGTCCAAACGGGTCAGGTTAAATCGGTTATCTGGCAGGTCAGTCTCGGGTTCGGGTTCGTTTCGGTTGGGTGCAGGTCGGGTTCGGTTACTACAGTAACAGGTCAAATTCGGGTTCGGGTTCACTTCGGTCGGGTGCAGTTCGGGTTCGGTTTCTACAGTAACAGGTCAAATTCGGGTTCGAGTTCGTTTCGGTCGGGTGCAGGTCGAGTACGGGCCATTAAATTCTCAGATCAAACCAGGTTCTGACTCGATCGAATTTCAGGCAGGTTACCAGATCGGGTCAGTTTTTCACACCCCTATTTGCAGGAGTGCCCGTAGAAGAGCATAAAGGAAAAGGCAGCTTATGTGCACGCAAACCAACGGCAAAATTAATCCATTCAAGGTACAGCAGCTACTTAAGAAACTCGTCACCGATAGCATCATGAATCTTCCTCCACTAAACTTTCAGCAACAAAAAGAACACATTACTACGGTCTACTAGTGGTTTCAGACATCCAAGTTTTGCTTTTCCCTCCTCCGACGAAGTTTCCTCGCAACAACAACCAACTCCAACCGCCACCTATGACTCTGGTTTTCTCTCATAATTCTAATCCATGTAATATTTATAAATGCCTTCATTTTGTAAACTTTATTGAAAGAAAAAAACCCCAACGAATGGAAGCACCCCAGGCAGGGAAGAACATAAGGAGCAATAGGGAGATTCGATACAGGGGAATTCGACGGAGACCGTGTGGAAAGTTTGCGGCGGAGATTCGTGATCCGACGAGGAATGGAGCACGGTTGTGGCTAGGAACTTTCGAGACGGCTGCAAGGGCATATGACAGGGCTGCTTTTACTTTCCGGGGTCACTTGGCTATTCTCAACTTCCCGAACGAGTACCAATATCAGAATCCGACATCGCCTCCTCCGACTCCGTCGTCTACAAGAGGACGTGGAGCAGAAGTTATTGAATTTGAGTACCTGGACAACAAGTTGTTAGAGGATCTTCTTGAAACGCAAGAAGATAGGCAACGCCTATACAACTAAGTTCTATTATATATATTTGATTAATTCAACTGTGTTTTATTACTGTTAGCGAACTTGTCCAGCGCCCGTGTATGAGATAAATTTTTCCATTACATAATACATGGAGAAATGTATTTCAGATAACTGAAATTTTATACTGAATTCCAGCTGTTATACCAGTTGTATAGTTTGTTATAATGTTGGTTAGGTTGTTGGGCCAGGTTGTTATATCTTTGGATATATAACCATGTATTGGGCTATTTGTATAGAATCAACAAAATATACAATCTATTTTCACAATCAATGAAATGAATTCCCGTTCTCCTCTGTAACCCTAAATTCCCTTTTTTACTAAATTATGTTATCGTCTTCAATTGAGCTTCTTTTTTACTTAACAAAATGATACATGCAAAAAAACATGTTAATACGAGGAGATAAAAACAACATGAAAAAGTAAAAACATACTGAGACTATAAACAATACTCGTATATTTATGTTTAGTATCCAACATGTTTTATTGAAAATCCTGCTCGAACATACTTGCTATCCTGAATTGAGTGAAAAGAAAGAGGAGCTTGACCAAGAGAGTGAGAACTGAGAATTAAGGGGATGATTGATTTGGAGCCTTAGGGATGTAAAAAGCTAACCCGACTTGAAAATCCAACTGAAATTTGCTCGAGTCAGAACTTGATTTGACTTGAGGATTCGATGACCCGAACCCGATCTGCAACCGACTGTTGTTGATACGAACTTGAGTTGGACCTGTTACTGTAGTAACCGAACCCGACCTGCATCCGACCGAGAACGATCCGAACCCGAATTGGACCTGTTACTGTGGACCCGAAACCTGACCTGCACCCGATTGAAACGAACTCGAACCCGAGACCGACCTGAAAAATAACCGATATTACCCGACCTGTTGTTAACCTAAACTGATATTGATCTAGCTTGATATTTACATTACCATTAATTTGAAGAAGTCTATAATTTGATAATTTTCAAGAGAAAAGTGAAAATTTATTATATTATAGACTTATAGTGTGAGAAACTAATTTTTCACCCTTTACATCGTTAATTATTAATTTTTATTTAAAATCTTTTTATTAAATAATTTTATTATTGATTATTAATTTAGTAAATTGTATATAAGAATATTAGATTATGAATCGATTTTTACCTAATTTGTTATTGGCTTAACCTGTAAATGATCTGATATTTACCTAACTTGTAATAACTAATAAGTTACAATTAAAGAAATTATTAAATTATGAATTTATTATATTATGATGTGACAAAATACATTTCATAGTTTAAGATACATGATTAAGTATGATTATTAAATTAATGTATTTATTTTTTTATATTTATAAATTATAATATATAAAAATATTTGAAAGTTTTATTAAATTAATAACTTGTGATTAATGAATTTAATATAAACTATTTAAAATTTGTTAATTATAATCATTAAAACTAAAAAATAACTTTTTATATTAAGTATATTATCATATTAAAAAAATTTAATTATAACCTTTAAATTAATTGTATTAAATGACTCATTTGTTTTTAATACAATTCATTAAATTAATTGTATTAAATAGTTCATTTATTGATTATTAACTTAATTATTAGAAATAAATGACTTTAAATATCAATAATTTTATTTTATTATTTTAAAGTAATAATTAATTAACAAGTTAAATATAATTTAACTTAAATTTTTTATATATTAATTATTAATTTTAATTATTAAATTATACATTAAATCATATAAAATGATTTAAAAATATCAATAAATGTAAACCATTATTATAATGTACAAACCGATTAATATTTTAAATATAATTTAATATATATAAATTTACATATAATTTACTTAAGATAATATTAAAATATAAGATTAATTTTTATTATATTTATAATATTAAAAAAAGGGAAATAAAAGGGGTATGTAAAAAAAAAGCTAGTTATAATAATTAAAAAAAGTTTAAAAATTTAAATTCACGCCAAACGAAACAATTGGGGTTTGTTTAGCGGATAATCACTCTTTAGGTCCTTCCTTGATTAGATGCTTAGGTTTTAGGTTTTTAAGTTTTAGTTTGTTTCTTTTTAGTCCTAACTTTGTTTTAAATTGAGCTTAAAAGTTTGTTTTTTATTTGATTTGGTCCTTAATTGATTTAAAATCAGGTTTGGGGTTTATTGTTTTAGGGTTAGTGTTTGAGGTTGATATGATTATTTTAGGGATTAGGGGTTTAAGGGCTAAAGTTTGACGTTTATGAGTTTAGTTTAGGGTTAAGGTTTGAGTGTAATGGGTATTTGGGTATAATTTTAGGATATACATACATACTACACACACGCACGCACACCTCCCCCCCCCCCCCCCCCCCCCACAACACCACCACCACATACTAAAACTTACATTGTAAACCTTAAACTCCAATACATACATTGTGTTAATGTGTGTGTATAGATATATATATATATATATGTATTAATGTATATATATGTATTAATGAATATACATATATATGTATAATGTATTAATGTATATATATATATATACATATATATATATATAATACATACTAAATCCTAAACCCTAATACACCTACATATATATTAATATATATACATATACATACTAAAACTTACATTTTAAACCCTAATACGTATATTCTACATATATGTATTAATGTATATATACATATACATACTAAACCCTAAACCCTAATACATATATATATATAATACATATACGTACTAAAACTTACATTCTAAACACTAATACGTACATACTACATATATATGAATCAATATATATATATATGTATGTATTAATGAATATATATATATATATATGTATTAATGTATATATATATATATATATATACATATACATATATATAGTTTAGGGGTTAAAGTTTGAGGTTTATGAGTATACATACATAACATACATGCATACACACATATATATATTAATATATATGTATGTATGTATATATACATATATAAATATATATGTATGTATATATAAATATATATATACACATATTATATATATCTATATATATTAATATATATATACATATAGTAAAATTTATCTATATATATTATTTTTAGTCCAAATTGACCCTTATTTTTTTGTTTGTAATTTAGTTCATTGTTTACAATTTTAGTTTAATATCTTTGTTCATTATAGTCCCTACAACTTTATTTTTATTCCAAATTGACCCCTATTCTTTTTTGTTTGTAATTTAGTTCAATGTTTATAATTTAATTTAATATCTTTGTTCATTATAGTCCCTAAAAATTTATTTTTATTCCAAAATTACCCATATTCTTTTTTTTTGTAATTTAGTCAAGTGTTTATAATTTTAATTTAATATATTTGTTCATTATAGTCCCTAAAACTTTATTTTTATTTCAAATTAATCCATATCCATTTCTTGTTTGTAATTTAGTCCAATGTTTATAATTTTAGTTTAATATATTTGTTCATTGTAGTCCCTAAAATTTTATTTTTATTCAAAATTGACACATGTTCTTTTTTTTTGTTTGTAATTTAGTCCAATATCTATTGCCTAATATTTATTTTTAATGCGATTCGTGTTCGTGAAAGGCGTTGAATAATTACATCGAACTTGATGACCAACCCAAAGTCTATCGACTATTTGTAACAAACTCAAACTTAATACGAATTCAAAACCTGAATGAACTCGACCTGAAATGAACCCAACCTGAAATGAACTCGATCTGAAATGAACCCGACCTGAAATGAAACCGACCTGAAGTCTACCCGAACCCGAATTAACCATTTTGACCCGACCTGAAATGAACCTGACCTGAAATGAACCCAACCTGAAATGAACCCGACCTGAAATGAATCCGACTTGAAGCTAACCTGTATCCGATTTGACCCGACCTGACAGGACCCGACTTGAAACTCATCTGATTACTTGTTTTTACATCCATATGGAGCCTGATTTGAGTTGATTGATGGGCGTGGGCTTGACGGAGATGATAGAATTTGGCCCTGAGTTTTGGGTTGAGCTAGACGGATAATGATAGAGGTGTGCATTTCAAATCAGATCTGATTCGAAATTTCAGATATTCAAAATTTTTACTTCGATAAATTATCAATTCTTATTCGCTCTGGAAAATTTGGATATCTGATCACTTGGTAAGATATTTGCCTATATGACACTGCAATGTCAGTGTAACACCCGGGTTTAGGGGTCGGGTGAAAATAATATTTTAATATTATTTTGGGTTCGGTTTTACAATTTAGATAATAAAATATTTTCGCGGGCCTCGGGATTTCAAAATATTTACAACTATGTTGGGCCTATCTCTTGGGTCCAAAATCCATGGACTTTAAGAGATATGGGTTTTGGACTTTTATTAAGGGCGTAGTGGTAAACATTATTTTTGGGTGAATTTAAAATAAAACAAAAGATGAGCATGTTCTCATCTTCATTCTCCTCCCCATTTCCAGTTTCTAACGTGAGAAGAGGGCTTCTCTTCACCTCACTCTTCCACCTCCTTTCTTCCTCATCCTTTGAGCTTTTTGAAAGGTAAATATAGTTTTGACTTGGCCTTGCTATCCTCTACATTTTAGTATTTTTAGATTTCACTAAAACCATGTATTTTACATTTGGGTTTTTCAAAGTTTTAAGCTAAAGGTTAAAACTTTATGGGTTTTTACTAAAGTTTTTGATTTGCTATTGTTAGATATGATGTCTATGAATCAAATGGTCCAATATATATAATTTTTAGAGTGTTTTAAATGAATTCCCGAATTTGGGTATAAATGGGGTTTTTAGAGGGTTTTGGGTGAGTTTTAGGGGTTGTTTTAGGTGGGAATTGATAGCCCAATGGTAGTACTATGGTTAGGGGCTGATTTGGGATCATTTGTGGGTGCAATAGGGGTTGGAAACATGGATTTTGGAAGGGGTATTGGGGCTGTCCGAGATTGCAAAATATGGGGTTTGTTCATGGCTTGCAACATTGTAAATTGTATTTGAATTGTATTCCGGGTTGGTATTTTGATGTTGGGCTGATTTGAGGATTATTTGAATTGTATTGAGGTTGTTTAGAAGCGAGAACTTGCGTTGGAGAAGCTTCGGGAAGAAATCTGGAAACTTGAAGGTGATGCTTGCTTGGTAGTTGAGCTTGGAGGTAGAGGTGAGTGGTTAAATATTTTTAAAATGGTTTCGAATATTTGGTTCAAGCATGTGAACCTAGGATGAGCTTGGTAAACCCACCTAGAGTTGGGATTAGGGTGGTAGCCTAATCCCAAGCTTTGATTAGAGACTTTGGTTGTACTCTCTAATGGTTGTTTATGCCTCGTGTTAAATTGTGATGGTGTTGATTATGTATATGTGGTATACATGTATGTTGAGGCATGTTTGATGCATTGTTATATGCATGTTGATGATAGATATGATATGGTTATACACATGTGTAAAATATGATGTGATATGGTTGTTAATGATGTACATGTGTTGTTGACTTATGAAATGATATTATGAGGTGATTGTATGATCCGAGGATCATGATGAGTACATGCTAGGCATGAAAATATGGTTTGTGCATGACGGTAAGTCATGGTGAGTACGTGCTAAGCACGAAAGTTGTTATGAAATGATATTGTGAAAGATTAATAAATTGTGTAGTATTGGCACTAGTATGCTTGGGTACTAATGATCGATCATTAGGATGTTTAGTGTGCACACGTGAGTCAAAATGCGCGCGTGGTCTTGATGATGGTAGTCATCAAGATGGAGTACGGGTTCGCCCGGAAATCTTCTTATATATATATATTAGTCGGTGATGAATGGAATCCCATCGACGGGCGTGAGGATGAGTGGAATCCCCTCCGCGTGAAATGAGGCGTGAGGATGAGTGGAATCCCCTCCGCGAGAACGGTGATGAGTGTAATCCCACCGTCAGGTAATGGTTGTGTTGTTGGATGTGAGTTCCAACGGTTATCCGCGTATTCGAGTCATAGCTAGGTGCCAATACGGATTGTGGATATGTTGTCAATGTGTGATTATTTGTGAGCCAATGTGATTTGGGATGTGTTGCTAACATGGTTTAATATATGTGATTACATATGTTGTGGATTTAAACATGTTGAGCATGACATAATATTGAATATATGTTCATGCATCATCTATATTTATGGCTCATGTGGATCGAAGGTAAGATCATGCATTCTACCTTGGTTGTATGCTCGTGCTTGGACCCTGCATTGTGGAAGGTTTGTTTTATGAGCTTGCCCTCACTAAGCTTTTATGCTTACGCTCATTTTTTTTCGACAATGCAGATCAGTAGCTTGTGGGTGGCAAAGGCAAGGAAAGGTCTCCAAGGGTTGCTTTTGGTTAGCTCAAGTATGAACTTTAAATTGTAGATTGTAATAGTCAAGCAATGGGATAGGTGTTGTTGATTTGTGCTATTGTTGGTTGTTTAGGAGCATGTTTAGACTCCTTAATTATGTTGTTTTTGATTGGCTTGTTGATGCCATGTTTGGATTGTAAACCATGTCTAAATTGCTTACCATGTGTGTTGGTCATGTGCCTTGTGAGAATGCCTAAGTGTATGGATGTTGAAGCATGAGACCTTAAGTGCTAAGTATGTCCTCTTTTTGGTAAATGTATGAAATCTTGAGATGCATGATCCTTGTGCGTTTTAATGCCATGTGTGTTGACATCTTGGTTGTTAAAGGTTGTTTGTGTGTTGCTTGTGGCTAGGGGAGTCTTAAATTGTATCCAGAGTCGTGTTTGAGGTCGTTTAGCTGAAAATGGTGGACTTACAGTGCAGGGCGTATCGGTACGCCTAAGGGCTGTATCGATACGGCCTTGCCTAAAGAACACAATTTTGGCTGAGCGTATCAATACACGGGGTGTATCGATACGGTCCCAACTCTCTGGAATCCTGAGAAGTCGTGGAGTGTAGGGTGTACCGATACGGGGTTCAAGCGTATCGGTACGGTTCAACCTAGTTGACCAAGTGATGTTGACCGAGAAAGGTGTATCGATACGCCCAAGGGCTGTATCGATACGGTCTTCTTATGTTTGCCATAGGGTGTTGACCTTGGTCAAGGCGTATCGATACCCTTTGAAGGTGTATCGATACGACCTGCTTAAAAGGGATAAATGGGTTGTTTTAATATGCTGATTTGGTTGGTCGTTGTTTTATTATTTGTATTTCCGCTGCCGTGTTTCACATAGGACTCAAATATGCCTTTAGACGAGATTAAATGAAAAAGAAATTTTCTAGGGTTGCTAACCGAGGTGGGACCTTAACGGGTTTCACATCGGTTTTCCCCGTGTAGCCTACTCGAACCGGTCAGCCGACCAGACCGGGGCGAGGGGGTTACAGTCAGTGCTGATTGTCATGCAGGTTTGTCATGTCATTTCAAGTCATTTAATGTCAGTTGACTGACAACTTTCACTTTTCATCAAACATATGAGTCATTTTGACCCAAAATAAAATGTTGAAAGTTAAATGCTTCAAAAAAATATGAGTCAAAGTGATAATTCAGTTAATAATTAAAGATACTTTTTTATGTTATGCCAAATAAGAATTGATGTAATACTTACCGGTAGTAACAAAATATGAAATTATACAAAGAAAAATTTTGTTAGAAAAAAGAAACTTTGACGTGTTATGAATATTTAACTATGTGGATGTCTATCATGATAAGAACTTTATCATGGAGATTTGACTTACTTTTATCATTAGGAATATTATCTACATTAATTAGAGTTTAATGTATTATGTACTTCTTATGCCTATAAATAGATGATTTATTGAAGGCATTGTACACACAATTCTATATTTGAGAATAATACAAATCTATCTCCTTCTCTCATCTCTTTGTTCTTCTTGTTCTTCGTTCTTATTCTTGTTCTTTTTTATTTTATTCACAACACGTTATCAGCACGAGACTCTAACCAACTGAGGTGTTTGTCGTTTGAATCCTAAAAGAGTTTGCCAAAAAGAATTTGATTCTAGTATGAATCAAAGATAAGTTTTTCTCCCACAATTATATTTTAATTATTGATTATCTTTCTCTCTTGATCTTTAACTTGATTTTTAATTTTTGAAAAATTATTGGTTGCTCGTGTTAGTGTAGCCAGAGAAACGTGACGTAAAGAAATTATGAGAAGTTGTTTCACTCATTTGCTATGTCTCCATTGTTCTCGAGAGAAATGTAACCCCCTCGTCCCGGTCTGGCCGGATGACCGGTCCGAGTGAGCTACACGGGGAAAACCGAGTGAAAACCCCTAAGGATTCCCACTCGGTTAGCAACCCTATTTTTTTTTCATTTTAAAACTTGTATAAATGGATATTAAACCCTAAGTGATCATACAGCGGAACAACATATACAAAACAATCGAACGAACTCAAACAATCCTGTTACAGCCCAATTTTAAACTTAAACTGCAGGCGGTATCGATACCCTTAAGGGGTGTATCGATACCCCCTTGACTATGTCAACTGGTCAAAGTCAACCCGTAGGGACCGTATCGATACAGCCAAGGAGTGTATCGATACCCTCCCCAACGGTTGACTTCCCACGGTCAACGCTAAGATGACGGTATCGATACACCAGAGGCTGGTATCGATACCGAACTGGACAGTAGCTCCAATGACCAAAATGGTATCGATACACCCCCTCGCGTATCGATACACGAGGCCTGAAACAAGAAGGCGGTATCGATACCGTACCAGCCGTATCGATACCCCTGCTACGAACTTGCAGGTTTGAGCTGATTTAAGGCACAAGGAGGCCCTTAAATCCCTCTAAAACCCCAACCAACACACTAACATCAATCCTAAGGCAAATCAAACATAAAAGCATGCTTTCACAAGGAGCCAAAGGACACTGATCAACACAAGGTGATGCACAAATCATTCAAGCATCTTAAGCATCCAAACGCAAACTAAGCATCCATACATAGCATTCCAAAAGGCAATTTATCATATAAGGTCACACATGGAACTCAAGGCCTTAAAGGGCACAAGATGACACAAAAGAGGTTTGCACCATGACAAGGCAACCTAAACATCTAAAGGCATGACACCATACACAAACATTCATCATAGCATTCATGCATTACAAACCATAATCAATCCAAAACATCAACATAAGGCATTAACAACATGTGGCCAACACAAAGGAGTCTAGATACAAGCTCCTAAAACACGTAGCATTTCCCATTTCTAAACTACTACATTATTTAATAAACCATACTTGAGCAATTACCACACGCTTGGACGCCCTTTTCTTGCTCCTTGCTAACTCCAAGCTAAAGATCTGCATTGTCGAAAAAAGGAGAGCGTAAGCATAAAGCTTAGTGAGCGGAGTTCTAAAACATAACTACGACAATGCAGGGTTCAAAGCTTTCTTTAAAATAAAGGTCAACGCATACAAATCATCCGACGACCTAATCCTTCTACTAACATACAAGTTCAACCAAAGGTCAACAATACAGGCATTTATCATGACATTACACTTTATGGTATGCATGAGGACATAATCCTAGATTAAAGCAAAACCATAAAAGAGAATGATATAGTGAGATACAACATGAACAATACATGGCATGCACAAGCATAACCAAAACACACACGGTGGGACTACACATCACCGTTTCGACTAGTAGTTTTCCAATGGGACTACACATCAAAGTACTCTTCTACTAGTCACTACCGGTGGGACTACACATCACCAGAGCAACGACAACCATCACGTGAGGTTCGACACCAACCATGCAACACGATAAACACTCACTATCATGCGATATGTACTCACTATATCATGCACAACCAAAACAAGTTGTAACAATATTCACAATTAGGCATCACTTACTACTTACAATCTTACCAATCACAAATGGTCTTACTCACCATTTTCGTGCACAACCTGCACCAATTTACACACATCTTGCAAGACATATCAACATCAACATCATTACCATCACACATGATCGACGATATAATATTAAGAAATCATACTTCTTCTCAAATTATTTAAATTTCGTGCTTAACAAAACATCACCACAAGTAATGAAAACAAATGGAAAAAGGAGGAAATTAAAGGGGCAATTCACATCAACTTACTCTTGAATTTAAAATTGACTTTTCAAGCCCAAACCAAACTCTTTCAAAACCATCTTTGAACCAAAACGATACTTGAAAACATTTTCATATCTACATGCTTGAACCAACCTTTGAAAATCAAATTAAAACATTAACCACTCACCTAAGCTTCCAAGCTCCAAGCCAAGCAAGCAACCACTCTCACAAATCTCGGATTTCTTCCCGAAGCTTCTCCAACACAAATTCACGCTTCTAAACAACCTCAAACACATTTCAAATAATTCCAAATCAGCCCAACATCAAAAGACCAACCCGGAACACAATTCAAATTCAATTTACCATGTTGCAAGCTATGATCAAATCCCATTTTTAGCCAACTCAGGCAGCCCCAAAACCATGTCCAAAAACCATGTTTCTAACATCCATTGCACCCACAATTGATCCCAATTCAACCCCTATCTATAGTACTATCAATAGCCTATCAAAACCCACTTAAAACAACCCCCAAAACTCACCAAAAACCCTCCAAAAACCCCATGTTTACCAAAATCCGAAAATTGCTCCAAACCATTCAAAATTCACATATGTGGTACCATTTAACTTCTATACATCATAACTAACCATATTACATCAAAACATTAAGCTTAACAACACAAAGTTTCCATTTTTAATTAAAATCTTTCAAAACTCTATTTTCCAAAACTTCCATGAAAATGAAAATAAATGGTACTTTTAAAGAGAGGGAGTTGAGGGGAAGTCAAAAACGTTGTTACCTTTCAAAATGGAGTTGAAATGGATGAGAAATGAGATGGAATAGTGATAGAGGAGGAAGAGCTCTTCAAACCCGTTGCTTTCTCGATGAAGAAGAGAATGAATAGTAAAAAGGGTGTTTTATTTTGTATAAAGGGGATTTAAATTAGATGATGGGTAAATTACCAAAAGGCCATTAATGAATGGCTATTCCCTTGTTCATTAAAAAAAGCTCTTCAACTTGCAATTAAATCAATTTGGTCCCATTTCAAATATTTATTTTGAAACCCGAAATTTTAAAGGATCATTTTAATTATAAACCCGAGACCAAATAATATTAAAATATTATTTTCACCTAACCCCTAAACCCGGGTGTTACAACTCTCCCCCACTTAAGGAAATTTCATCCCCGAAATTCATCGAACACGGAGAGCCACTGAAACATGCTCCTCCACACATTCCTCTCTCACCACAACATACTAACCAACTCGGTAGACTCACCACACAACATTTTCTATCTGACATTAAGATCTCAACTGATTCTTCAAGGCATGTCGACTTCAAACTCAACTCGATCTCTTCTACAAACATAGCACAGAACAGGTCTGACTCACACCCTCGAATTATAGATACACAGACACATCACAAATCTCTTTCTAACACTGGTGGTGACCGCAACAGATAAACAACAAGACTAGCCCGATTCGCAATCTCATACAACACTGTTTGATTACCCAACCCATAACTTTCTCTAACTGACCATCTGGCTTCAACAGGTAACCAAACACTATACAGACGTCTTCAAAAATCTAGTAGAGAACTCGAATCTCTATCGGCCACTATCAATCTCCAGACACTGTACAACTCACACTCTTGCTAAGGCACAACTCCGCCATTTTACCCACGGTACAAGTAGCTTAAACATGTATATAATGAGCACACTCGATGCAACTATCATTGCTTACTCGGCTAAACTCTCCCATAAGAAATCAAAGGCGAACCGGACACAAAGTCCCTCAAATCTATTTCCCACTCTCATTAGGAATCTTTCACGGATGTAACAAACTAGAAGAAAACTGAAGCTCGGTCTTGACTCACTGGCAAACTATACACTTACTCGCATACTGAACCACATTATTCATCAACTCAATCCAGAAGTACTCATCTTCAACCCACAATACGTCTTCCTACTACTTTGATGCAATACAAGTGAACTGTCGTATGCTTCGGCCAACACAATACGCCTCAAAACACTATGACAATCGGTACAACAATTCTGTCTCTAAAAATACAAACTCTATCATCTCTGAAACTGTATTCTGACAGTCTTCCTTCCATTATGTCTTGCACATGAGGTGCCAAGAACCTGTCTTGCAACTGTTTCTCTTCAAGCATTCTGACTCAAAGTAGGCTCAACCCGAAACTCGGCCACAGAAACACTATCATTCGATAAACTGAATTCGATAATTACACCTCGCAACTCAACTACTAATCTAACAACAAATACAGCTCGGAACATCGGCCACTACGTTGACTCTCTTCGGATGGTACTCAATCTTGATATTACAGTCTTCAAGCAGTTCTTATGCTGTTCAAGTTTCAACCCTTCCTAAGTCTTCAAATATTTCAAGTTCTGACGATACGTACATACACACTGTGCATTTCTTACTATACAAGCTTTGTCTCTAAGTCTTCGAAGAAAATACAACTGTAACTAACTCTAAGTCTAGTGTCGGATAACTATTTTCTTGGTCTTTCAACTATCTCGATGATCAAGTCACAATCTTCTGTCTTGCATAAGTACACAGCCTAAATCTACATGTAACACATCACTACAGTTCACAAGTTCTTTCTCTAGTATAGGTTGAATCAAGGTCGAAGTCCTCTTCAGGGTTTCTTTCAGTTTCTCAAGGGTTCATTGTCTCGCATCTAACCATACAACTGAACATTCTTCTGTAGCACTTGTCAAGGGAGCAGCTATCTTCAAAAGACTATTTACAATTCTTTGAAAGTAACAATGCTAAACCTAAGAACTATAGATATATGTCACAGTCTTCGATTTCTCCCCACTCACGTCTTCTTCTGTCTACTTGGGATTTACTCTAATACACTCGGCTGATCTACATGTCCTAGGAAAACATCTTCATTAACTTGGAGTTCACGCTTGCTCAACTTGGCATACAACTGATTCTCTAAAAGGATCTACCACCCTAACTTCAAGGCTTGTCATGGTCTTCTTCGGTACGTGAATATACCCACGTATCATCTAAGAGAGCTACTACAAACTGATTAAGGACTTAGGAAAATAGTCTGCTCAACATCTCTATAAAAGTAACTAACACACTAGTCAATCAAAACGGCATAACTCAAAACCCAAAATGATCACATCTGCCCCGAAAGCTGTCTTCAATACTTCAACTTCTCTCACTTTCAACTGGTAATAATCGGATCTCAAATTAATCTTCAAATAGACTGAAGCACACACTAACTGACCAACAAATCACTGACACTCGGAAACGGATACTAATTATTCACTGTCACTTGTTTCAACTGTCTGAATTCTAAACACATTCTCGTACTATCTCTCTTTCTTCTTCACATTTTTTACTGTCATACTCTAAGATGACGTACTAGGCTTAATGAGTCTAAGGTATAACAAATCTCAAAGTTGGTTCTTCAACATTCTCAAGTCGGTCGAGAATCATAAGGTACAGAGCAACCAAAACACGAGTAACTTGGAGACGATCTTACAATCAAACTCTACTTCCCTAACAAGGGACAAATTGGGTAATTCTTGCCAACAATTTTTTTAGAAGATACAACATATTCTAACAGTCCGCGGTCTAATCCTCATTCAAAAATCAAACCCATAACATTTTTTAGGCAAGCCTGTCAACCAAAATCAATCAGTCTTTGACCTCTAATGCTGGATCAACGTTCGATACGAAATCCACATTCCCACCTACCATTACAATCTCATAGTCATCCGTAAGCTTTAAGAAAACTCCCATTGGCTCAAAGTCTACCCTAACTCTATGTTCTACAAGTTGATCCATGCATAATTTCACATCAAACCATAAGAAGTAATTCCATCGTATCAACTGAAAACACGTGCCACTGAACCATCAACGGACATCCCTTGTACAGCTTTCTGACCACGACTGTATCCCCGAAGGAGCCAGTAACACTAACACCTACCTCTAGTACCTCACAAGGTGGATTTCAACTGCTTCGCAAACCCACTCAAAATACACGGACGCGTAGATCCAGAATTAATCAGAAAACAAGCCCAATGACTGTATCGAGGAATTACTTGCTGCAATATCGACATCATTCCAAAGCCAACTCTTAGTTCATCACTTCTCTTACCATCTCATGCCAAGATCGGTCACATTGTTCTCCCTCAACAGAAACCAGCTCAAGTGCTTGTTGACCCAAGCAAACAAACTGCACTCTAAACTCTGGTACGGTCATATTGCCCTGAACTAAAGCGACGTACTCTCTCATCGTTCACATCCTCTAAAACCTCAGATTCACGATTACCAGCTCTAGGCCCCCGCCTCGGCCTCAAACTTACCAAAGACAACAATACAATACTAAACAAAACACACAAACAATAATATTTAGGGTTAGCAAGAGCAAGAGTCCAAGGTGCTCAAGTATATTCCTTTACAAAAATCTTTTCAAATAAGTAATAGTAGCAATAGGAACTCGACACTACGCTTCAACACAAGCATCATGCTAACACATGCTTTCAAACACCGTACTAACAAGCAAACATTAAGCATACATGGCAAAACATTCACTGAGACATAACAACAACATAACACATCAAACTTACCTCACTTACCTACCCGAGGTCTCGGAAACCTCAGGCTCTGATACCAATAAATGTAACCCCCTCGTCCCGGTCTGGCCGAATGACCGGTCCGAGTGAGCTACACGAGGAAAACCGAGTGAAAACCCCTAAGGATTCCCCCTCGGTTAGCAACCCTATTTTTTTCATTTTAAAACTTGTCTAAATGGATATTAAACCCTAAGTGATCATACAACGGAACAGCATATACAAAACAATCGAACGAACTCAAACAATCCTGTTACAGCCCAATTTTAAACTTAAACTGCAGGCGGTATCGATACCCTTAAGGGGTGTATCGATACCCCCTTGACTATGTCAACTGGTCAAAGTCAACCCGTAGAGACCGTATCGATACACCCAAGGAGTGTATCGATACCCTCCCCAACGGTTGACTTCCCACGGTCAACGCTAAGATGACGGTATCGATACACCAGAGGCCGGTATCGATACCGAACTAGACAGTAGCTCCAGTGACCAAAATGGTATCGATACACCCCCTCGCGTATCGATACACGAGGCCTGAAACAAGAAGGCGGTATCGATACCGTACCAGCCGTATCGATACCCCTGCTACGAACTTGCAGGTTTGAGCTGATTTAAGGCACAATGAGGCCCTTAAATCCCTCTAAAACCCCAACCAACACACTAACATCAATCCTAAGGCAAATCAAACATAAAAGCATGCTTTCACAAGGAGCCAAAGGACACTGATCAACACAAGGTGATGCACAAATCATTCAAGCATCTTAAGCATCCAAACGCAAACTAAGCATCCATACATAGCATTCCAAAAGGCAATTTATCATATAAGGTCACACATGGAACTCAAGGCCTTAAAGGGCACAAGATGACACAAAAGAGGTTTGCACCATGACAAGGCAACCTAAACATCTAAAGGCATGCCACCATACACAAACATTCATCATAGCATTCATGCATTACAAACCATAATCAATCCAAAACATCAACATAAGGCATTAACAACATGTGGCCAACACAAAGGAGTCTAGATACAAGCTCCTAAAACACGTAGCATTTCCCATTGCTAAACTACTACATTATTTAATAAACCATACTTGAGCAATTACCACACGCTTGGACGCCATTTTCTTGCTCCTTGCTAACTCCAAGCTAAAGATCTGCATTGTCGGAAAAAGGAGAGCGTAAGCATAAAGCTTAGTGAGCGGAGCTCTAAAACATAACTACGACAATACAGGGTTCAAAGCTTTCTTTAAAATAAAGGTCAACGCATACAAATCATCCGACGACCTAGTCTTTCTACTAACATACAAGTTCAACCAAAGGTCAACAATACATGCATTTATCATGACATTACACTTTATGGTATGCATGAGGACATAATCCTAGATTAAAGCAAAACCATAAAAGAGAATGATATAGTGAGATACAACATGAACAATACATGGCATGCACAAGCATAACCAAAACACACACGGTGGGACTACACATCACCGTTTCGACTAGTAGTTTTCCAATGGGACTACACATCAAAGTACTCTTCTACTAGTCACTACCGGTGGGACTACACATCACCGGAGCAACGACAACCATCACGTGAGGTTCGACACCAACCATGCAACACGATAAACACTCACTATCATGCGACATGTACTCACTATATCATGCACAACCAAAACAAGTTGTAACAATATTCACAATTAGGCATCACTTACTACTTACAATCTTACCAATCACAAATGGTCTTACTCACCATTTTCGTGCACAACCTGCACCAATTTACACACATCTTGCAAGACATATCAACATCAACATCATTACCATCACACATGATCGACGATATAATATTAAGAAATCATACTTCTTCTCAAATTATTTAAATTTCGTGCTTAACAAAACATCACCACAAGTAATGAAAACAAATGGAAAAAGGAGGAAATTAAAGGGGCAATTCACATCAACTTACTCTTGAATTTGAAATTGACTTTTCAAGCCCAAACCAAACTCTTTCAAAACCATATTTGAACCAAAACGATACTTGAAAACATTTTCATATCTACATGCTTGAACCAACCTTTGAAAATCAATTTAAAACATTAACCACTCACCTAAGCTTCCAAGCTCCAAGCCAAGCAAGCAACCACTCTCACAAATCTCGGATTTCTTCCCGAAGCTTCTCCAACACAAATTCCCGCTTCTAAACAACCTCAAACACATTTCAAACAATTCCAAATCAGCCCAACATCAAAAGACCAACCCGGAACACAATTCAAATTCAATTTACCATGTTGCAAGCTATGACCAAATCCCATTTTTAGCCAACTCACGCAGCCCCAAAACCATGTCCAAAAACCATGTTTCTAACATCCATTGCACCCACAATTGATCCCAATTCAACCCCTATCCATAGTACTATCAATAGCCTATCAAAACCCACCTAAAACAACCCCCAAAACTCACCCAAAACCCTCCAAAAACCCCATGTTTACCAAAATCCGAAAATTGCTCCAAACCATTCAAAATTCACATATGTGGTACCATTTAACTTCTATACATCATAACTAACCATATTACATCAAAACATTAAGCTTAACAACACAAAGTTTTCATTTTTAATCAAAATCTTTCAAAACTCTATTTTCCAAAACTTCCATGAAAATGAAAATAAATGGTACTTTTAAAGAGAGGGAGTCGAGGGGAAGTCAAAAACGTTGTTACCTTTCAAAATGGAGTTGAAATGGATGAGAAATGAGATGAAATAGTGATAGAGGAGGAAGAGCTCTTCAAACCCGTTGCTTTCTCTTTGAAGAAGAGAATGAATAGTAAAAAGGGTGTTTTATTTTGTATAAAGGGGATTTAAATTAGATGATGGGTAAATTACCAAAAGGCCATTAATGAATGGCTATTCCCTTGTTCATTAAAAAAAGCTCTTCAACTTGCAATTAAATCAATTTGGTCTCATTTTAAATATTTATTTTGAAACCCGAAATTTTAAAGGATCATTTTAATTATAAACCACAGCCCAAATAATATTAAAATATTATTTTCACCTAACCCCTAAACCCGGGTGTTACAAGAAAAATTATTATCAGTAAACTTTAATTTTTTTCTTTAAATTATGATTTTAATGTACGATAAATCATGGTGAATTTCAATCTATAAAAAGATTGTTATAAAGTCTATATTTGCTCAAAGCAATATTTCTTCTTCGTCGAAAAACTCGACCATAAACTTCTCCCAATTTCAAGATACAAAAATTCGCTGAAGTGAACGCAAAGCATGATGTTTATTCCACACGATTATCAATGATGGGCATTCCCTGAAGTGAATGCAAGCATGGTGTTTATTCCATCCAATTGTTGAAACTGTTTCATTCCCTGAAGTGAATGCAAACATGGTAAATCATTATTCAATTAGAGACATAATTTTGATATAATCTAAGTATATTGGTTGGACATCCCGTTCATTGAGGCTATTGGTCTCAAAATAGGTTTCTAAAGGATCTTGTGGACTGGTTTAACAATGTCGCGTACGAGGATTAAATCTTTGTCTTTTGTGATAAGGATATGTGAAAAAGGTTTCAAAGGCCCATTGGCTCTACTGCATTCCCTGAAGTGAATGTGAGATTATATTATAGAAAGAATAAAAATCATATTAGAAGTTGTGGTCGTGGTCGAGGCTATGAATATAGACATGAAAACTATGATCATTTTAAGAATACTTCTACCCACCACTAGTAAGGTTATAAGGATGACAAGAGTGATAAAGGTCATTCTAAGAAAGTGAAATCTTCTTTATTACCAATGTGACGTTATAAACCATTGTTACCGTACTTATTGTACGCTGAAAAATCAACAATCATTAAATGATAAAGGAAAGAAAATAAAAGCAAATTTTGTTTGTAAAAACGAAGAAAATGATATTGGTCCAACTCATTTGGACGTTGTTGATTTTCTTATAACCCTCGAATGGAATAAATCATCTTCTAATTATTCTCATAACTTTGAAGAGAATTAATTATCTTTTTATTTATTTTGCTTTATGTTTATTTACTTTACACATTAATTATTTACGTTTTATATTTATATTCATGCTGATATTTATATTTATATATTATATTATTTATTAATTTTGTTTAACATGATTACTTATCAAACAAAATTTATGGTGACGATTTATGCTTAGCAGAAGCATAAAATATATTTTTCCATTTAATGCAAGGGATAATGTGAGTACTATATCTCAAAGTACTAAAAATATTGATGCTCCAAAAGAGCAATAAGTTCTTGAGAGAAAGCATATTATAAGAGTGTAGAATTGCGAATATTTGCAATAATTACAATTAATGGTAATAATATCGTCACCACTAGAAGTGAAAATTTTAAGAGAGCAATATGAGTTCGCAGAAATATTTCTTTGGGAATTATAGATAACATATGTTATCAATTGATATTTGAAATAAGTCAATGTGGATATAAGTTCTGGTAGTCAAAAGTCAATTGAAAGCTCTAGAAGAGTTATATATTGCTACCAAAAAGATAATTTTCATTAAAAGCTCCGAAAGAGTTAAATATATTCATATTCAAAGGAACAATTTCGATGGTCGTACTAGACATGCACGAGTGAGATTGAATCACATGTTATGGTAAACCAGAAGTTTACCAAATTCAAAATGTATATACACACTTGTATATAGTTGGCATGATCGGTTAGATCATCCTGATCAATAATGATACGAAAGCTATTAAGATTTATATGCACATTTATTAAAAAAACCTAAAGTTCTTGTGGTGCTTGTTCTCAAAGGAATTAACTAAATTCCACCTATTAAAAGAACACGAAGTTCTTGTGTTGCTTGTTCTCAAAGAAATTTATTAAGATCTCACTTATCAAAAGAACTTGAAGTTCTTGTACTAAAGTTGAGACATACATATTTGAATGAAATATGGGTCCATATATCCACAAATGTGAAAAGTTTTATATGAATTTAGTAGATGCATCTACATTGTTTTATCAACTTACAATCAGAAGTTTGTGAGATTGATTCTAAAAGGATTTAGATTATGCTATTAGACTATTAGTCTTGCAAAAGTTAGTGAGTTTATATTTTAGGCTATATTAGTTGTTACAAAGCCTATTGATTATGAAAAATATAGTTTAGCAAAATTTCAATTGGATGCCTCCTATTTAATAGCTAAATTATGAGAACAAAAAATTTATTATTTATATGGTGTTTCCATATAGCAACACTTATACGCATCAAGCCAACGAGTTATAATAAACTCCCCGTTATGATTGGTTTTTGGTCAGAAGCCATACATTTCTCATTTTATAATTTTTGAATGTGCAATATGAATTGATGCACAATGCACAAAATGGGTAAATAAAAAGGGTTGAGAATATATATTGAGTACGACTCTCCTTTTATGTTTAAACTCTTAAACATTAATTAGAGAATCATTTATGACATGATTTTTCTCAACATCAGGGGAGATAATAATCAGCTGGATAAAGGAAAATGAATTATCGTTATCTAGATCCTCGTATATGAACCAGAAGTTCATAAGATAATTTATGTTAGGGTAAACTAACCCAATGACCACCATACTATGGTAAATGTATTAAAATGACCACATTAAAAAAATCGACTCAATTGACCACCCAAACTATTGAAATTGGATCAATGTGACCACCAGCCGTTAATGGGCTGACGGAATGTGACGTGGCAGTTAAAAATTTAAAGGTATAATTACACATTTGGTTTTTACTATTTACACATTCTTTCAATTTAGTCCTAATTTTAAACTAATAAAATAAATTAATTAGGTGATGACACGTGTCAATACTTTATTGGAGGAATTTAATTATTTATATTTGATATAATAAATCATTTTCCTCCTGTCACCACCTCTTTAGAGGAGGAAAATAAATTTCAGCATACATGCTATTAAAGGGATTCGAACCCAGGCATTATAGAAGCAAAGGTAGTAGGTTAGCCACTACACTAAGAACAATATTGTGCTATAAAACACCAACTTTAATATATGTCTTATTGTTTTCTACATTTATTTTTTTAATTTCACATATAAAATCATCCAATTATTTTTTAATTTAATTAAAATCATCCAATTATTTTTTAATTTAACGCAGAGTATTTGATTTGATTAAGTTATTATCTTGAGCAGGTATTTAACAAGAAACTTGCTTACTGGTTCATGCAAAGGGAAATCATTAGATTCCCTTCTAAATATATATGTTTCGAGCTTAGTAGATTGTTTACGAAATGAAATGCTAACATACAAAAGCCTAATTTTGGTGCAGTGATCTTTCGTATAACAATTTTGCTGGGAGCCAAGAAAACGAAATGAAATGACTCTTAACATTGTCAAATCAAATACATTTCCAGTTACACATTTCAGATATTTTTTAATTAAATTAAAAAATAATTGGATGATTTTATATGTGAAATTAAAAAAATAAATGTAAAAAACAATAAGACATATATTAAAGTTGGTGTTTCATAGCACAATATTGTTCTTACTGCAGTGGCTAATCCATTGTCTTTGTTTTTACAATGCCCGAGTTCGAATCCCCTTAGCAGCATGTATGCTGAAATTTATTTTTCTCCTCTAAGTAGGTGGTGACACGTGTCACCACTTGATTGGAGGAGGAAGTCTCTGAAATAAAGATTGAAATCTTGAAGAGAACTCAATGAGTTATGTCACTACGAGAATGGAACCAAAAATTAAAAAAATTGTCGACAACGAATAGTTTTAAATAGAATACTTCTATAGAAGTAAAGAAAGAAAACGAGAATCTAGTATAGAAATCTATCAAGAAATATAGATATTGAATTGGCCAATATAGAAATATGCTTTGAACTTCTAAAAGAGAAATATTTTGACCAACAGTCCAAACACCTAAAAGTGTAATGCAAGTGAGGCACAAATAAGTAGTTGTAAATACGACAAATTATAATTTATGAAGAATTCTAAATACTTCATGGTGGATGCAAATAATTTGGCAGTTATGAAATATATTACATGCGTCTAATTATTTATGGATCCCTATTTATCCTTAAAGGATTTAAAATGCTAGAAGCATTTGGAAATTTCTGAAGAAATTTATTTAGACATGTCTCATTGAATATTTTGACGCATTTGATATACTCACCTTAGTGAGTACTAATTTAGGAAATATTGCAAGAATTATCATATTTTTTATGTATTTTATAAAGGAGTTTGGATCAAGATTCATTATATCATTAGTATTCCTGAAGAACTTCAAATTAGAAACTCATGAAGAGCTTTCAAAGTATTTAATGAAAGTATTTGAGAAAAAAAAATCTTAAGTTGTGGTTTTGTCTCGACCTAAAGATCAAGCACTTAAATATGCGTTTTTGTCTATTATTGGACATAAGTTGAAATAATCTTAAAGAAGACTCAATATGGATAAAGCATATCTATTGAGTATCATTATGATTGCAAGATTATTGGGTGTGAATAAATTTATCTTCAGAAGAAAGATAAATAAATAATTCTGCTGGAAGCACCATATATTTGTTGGTCAAGAAATATCCATAAATATACAAAGATCATTACCTTTAGATCTTCAAACATTCGTCGATGCCTCCTCAAATATTGTAGAAATAATTATTATGCACGAGGCAAGCCAAAAATGTGTTTGGCTAAGACCATTGACCCAACATATCTAGAAGATATATGAATTTACTTTCACAAGATTTGATATGAAGCTATTTTGTGTAGAGATAATGTAAGATGTATATCTCAATTGAAATGTGAATACATCATGAAACATATTACTCCAAAGTTTCATCCCTCACGATCTTTAGAAAATAGTATTCACGATTGAATTATGAAGATTCAAAGATCTTCTCTTGTGTTTTTATGAGGGGGAGTAAATACGCGTTGCACTCTTTTCCCCTTAACCGAGGTTTTGTCCCAATGAATTTTCTTGGTAAAGTTTTTAATGAGGCACCATGTTATGCGTATCAAAGATGTGTGTACTCTTTTTCCTTCACTAAAGATTTTTTTCTCATTGGGTTTTTATCTTAATAAGGTTTTAGTGAGACACATTATCTTCATAGACATCCAAGGGGGAGTGTTATGAATATTTATATATGTGGATGTCTATCATGATGAGAACTTTATCATGGAGATTTGACTTACTTTATCATTAGGAATATTATCTATATTAATTAGAGTTTAATGTATTATGTACTTCTTATGCCTATAAATAGATGATTTAATAAAGGCATTGTACACACAATTTTATATTTGAGAATAATACAAATCTCTCTCTTTCTCTCATCTCTTTGTTCTTCTTGTTCTTCGTTCTTATTCTTGTTCTTGTTTATTTTATTCACAACATGACGCATATTTTTAATGTGTAAAAGTGGAGATTCGAATAATAAAATTATAGTTTGATATTTTACTCCATAAGACTTTTACAATAGTATATTATATGCTCAAAACGGTTGAGTGATGAGTCAGAAATTGATGCCCAAAATAAGCTTCTTATAAATTGTGTTAAAAAAATAAAAATTTATATCTCACATGGGTGGAATACCAAGAGTGGGATGTGTTTATACACCAATTCATTTGATAATCATTAAATGACTTAAGCAAAGATTATGGTTCGTAAACAAATAACTTTGCACAAAAAAAGAACAAATAACTTTGCACAATAAACTTAATCACAAAAATCCGTCCACCATTAATTAAAAATTAATTATTTAAGTATCTACACATTTAAATCATACTTTATATTATAACTAAAATTCAAGTAATTCTATATAATTAATGTTTTTATGAGAGTAAATAACATGCAATTAGTAATTATTATATATGTGTGATGTCCATATTATTATTATTATTATTATTATTATTATTATTATTATTATTATTATTATTTGAAGGGATTAGGATCGTACTTACACGTCAGATCGAATGTTAATAACAACCCTCACCAATACTTAACTACTCTTATTAATATCTGTATTAATTTACTCTGACCAATCTCTATGTTGCTAAGACAGAGTGTTGGACTTTGGACTCCTGCTTTCATTAATTCTGCGGTCCACATAAATGTCTTTATTACCAACCTCATTAGGACTAACTCCTCATCTGGACCGCATTATAAACATATCATTATGTATATAAACATGCAAACAAACAATTAACTCAATAAAAATGTCATTACTTTACTCAAAAATTAGTGTTTTTACTAAAGAGTTGGTCCAAGTAGTAAGCAGCTTAGTATCGCTTAAGCAGTTCGAAGCCTTATATATGTAGAAAATTTTTGTTTAAAAATTCACTTACCATAATCGAGTGTGCGATGTAAGTCGATTTAAATTAATCAGAGCAAAATCTTAATAATAGAAAAAAACTAGTGTTTTAGTTATAACATAATCACCAAACAAATTATTCGTAATTTTACACTTCTTTTCACACATCTAATCAGAGAATCTGATTGTTTTTATTTTCTAGATAAGCGGTGTGTTTAATTGCTCTATTCAATTGAAGAAAACATTTTATTTTTCTTTTCAGAAAATAAATTTCATCCTTTAATTTTTTGAAAAAGTAAAAATCGTGTTAATTGAAATTAAAAATTCATTTCAAAAATTAAAATTTAAAAATTCATTTGTTTAAAATTATTAAAAGTGCGTTTGTTTTTAATTCAATTACTTCATTTAATACTAAATGTTATTAATTAAAGGGTTATATTTTGATACACAAGGTGTGTAAAATAAATTTGTACAACCCTCCATATTCAAGCTATAAAATCTAAAACTTTAAATTTCTAGCCTTAACACCCTTAAACCCTAAATTCCAAACTCTAAATTCTAACCATAAACCTTAAATTCTACACCTTACAACCTAAATCCATAAACCCTAAGCCACAACATAAATCTCTAAACCCTAAAATTGAAAAGCTTGTGTAAATTTTCCTTGTGTATCAAAGTATTTCCTCAATTAAATACATGTTTAATTTGGGTTTTAAAAATAGAATATTGAAATTTTGATACATAAATTGTTTACACAAATTTGTTTAATTTAGAGTGTATGATGTTTGGTTTAAAATTCAAGATTTAGGGTTTAAATTTTATAACTTTAGGGTAGAGCTTTAGATTTAAAAAATGTGTAATTTTTCACACAAATTATGTATAAAAATATAACACTTTAAAAATACACAAATTTTTGTAAAATTCCATATTAATTATAAGTAGGATTCACTAACTGTTATAATATATAGAAATATCTACCAGCAATCAAAATGGTATAATGGAATGAGGTGCTAGGTCCCTTAAGCAAGGTTAGAGGTTCGAATTCAAACGTTGTGAGTGGAGAAAACTATGTTGAGAAGGTCGCCCCAATATTAGGCCTTTACAAAACTCGATCTAGATTAATTGACTAATAAGTTGGATACCCGTGATTAAATGAAAAAAGTATTATCCATGTATAAATAAAGGTTTTTTTTGAATATGTTAGTGTGATTACAAGATAATATTTATTTAATTTTTTAACCCTTTAATAACTCTCTCACACACACACGTGGTGTTCAATTTTTTTTTGTATAAATAAAGATTTGAATACTTTATACGTTGCATAAAAAACTTAACTACAAATAATTCATTCCCAAATATATGGAACAAAAGCTGCATTGAAGAGTGCAACATAATGTACTCGAACTATAAATAAAATAAATGTTAGATTAAATTTCACGGCAAGAGATACTAATAAGCGATTTAGGCACAATTTACGCCGGTGAGCAATTTGTTTTAAACAGAAAACAAATTATCAATGTATTATTTATTTACTATACATATTTTTAATTAAAACATTTTTGTAATAATCAATGAAAAAGTTAGCTAGACATGTTGAATTATTATTATTATTATTATTATTATTATTTAACCGTTAATTTCATGGAGTAATAAATTTAGATATATATATATATATAATTATTATTTAATATATTGTCGGTAAAAAAAATTCTACAATTGATGTTTAGATGATATTAATTGTTTCATTAGATAGAGAAGAAAATATCAAAATTATATGTTAGATTTAACATGTATACTTCTCCTTATCAAAGTGACACATTCAAAATTGTATTCATACAAATTACTTGAGTTGGGATAACAATCTTTTCTGCTGAATAGCACGCCTTTCGTTCTGCTGAATAGCACGTCTCTTTCACTTTTCTTTTTTCTGGTTTTCTGTCTTTTGACACGATCTTCATCGGGTTTCAATCTTTCCTGGTTTCTGATCTCCTTATCGGCTCACCCCTCTTATTATGGCCACTGTGGAGAATGAGATGGCTGGTCTGTCCATCGGGGAGAGCGAGGATGATCTTTTGGATCTTGAATTACAAGCACCATCTTCTTTTGCGGATTACGAGTTTTGCTTGGTTGGTATCTTTTTGACAACTAGTGTGATTAACTTTCCATCCATGCGTTCTACTCTGGCAAATCTCTGGCGTCCTGTCGGCGGTATATCTGTTTTTGATCTGGGTGAAGGTAGCTTCTTATTTCGTTTTTACAATGAAGTAAACGCAGATCGCATCAATTCGGGGGGCCCTTGGAACTTTAACTCACATCTTCTGGTCCACTATCGCTTAAAGAGGGGGGAGGATCCAATGCTGGTTCCTTTGACGCATCTAAACTACTGGATCTTGATTCATGAGGTTCCTCATGGGTTTATGTCTGAGCGGGTTGCTCGTTCACTTGGGAACTTCATTGGAATTTACTTGGAGTATGATGCAAAAGCAGTTTCTTTGGGCTACAAGGGCATCATGCGTGTTCGGGTAAGGATGGATATTCGAATTCCCCTTAAGCGGCGTAAAAAAATCCTCCTGGCTAATGGTTTACATCACTTTGTGCGCTTTGAATATGAAAGACTTACTCTCTTCTGCTTCATATGTGGGAGGCTTGGACACGGCGAGAATTTTTGCCCAGTTCGTGTTGCTAGAGGCGAGGCAAATATCACCCGTGAATGGGACCTGTCCTTACGAGCCCCTCATCGCCGGGCAGTTCCTCCGACGAGTGTGTGGTTGCGTGATCCCATTACTTTCATTACGCCTGATTCGCAGAAATCAGGTTCCCCTAATTCCGCTGATGAAAATATTATCCCTTCTGCATTTAATTTTCCTTCACCAAATCTTGTTGGTGCTAAATCAAGAGGCATTAATTTAGGGGGAGTTACTCTTCCTGGATCATCTCGTCCTATCCAAGTGCTTCAATCCAGGGATATTAACCAGCCCACTTCTGTAAATGACCGCAATGGTGGGTTGGATGTTTTCATGGACCCAATTGGGGAAGATAATCCAATTGAGCCCACAGAAAGTACTAAACGTCCAAGAGTTCAACTCAGTAATTCAGGAGTTTCTAATATGTCAGATTCAACTGAATCCTCTACTTTATTATCGGCAGGCCTTGTTAATCAGGCCAACCGGTCGCAATGAAAATACTAAGCTGGAATGTTCGTGGCCTGGGGAAGCTACGAACAGTGAAACGTCTCAGGCATAAACTGAGAGATGTTCGTCCCCAAATTGTGTTTTTAATGGAGACTAAAGTATCTAGTAAGCGTATGGAGAGTGCTCGAAGGAGATGTGGTTTTCTTTCCGGTTTAGATATTGCTGTTGCTGGTTCAAGGGGTGGTCTTTGTCTATGCTGGTCTCAGGATGTTCAGGTTTCTGTTTGTAGTTTTTCCAACCACCATATTGATGCGGTGGTGACTGATTCTTTGTCCAATGTCTCATGGCGCCTAACAGGGTTTTATGGGGATCCTGTTACGAGTCGTAGGACTGAGTCTTGGAACCTTCTTCGGTCCCTCGGATCTAATCAAGACTTGCCGTGGTTGACAATTGGTAATTTTAATGAAGTTCTTCTTGCTAGCGAAAAACGGGGCGGTCGTATCCGTCCGAGTAGTCAAATGAATAGCTTCCGATCAGCTATACAAGATTGTGATTTATCCGATTTGGGCTACACTGGTAGATGGTACACGTGGGAAAAAGGTCATTTTTCCACTTCCAATATTCGCGAGAGAATTGACCGAGGCCTAGCTAATCCTACTTGGTGGAATCTGTTTCCAGATTTTACCCTTCGGCATCTATCGCACACTATTTCTGACCACTGTCCACTACTTGTGGATACCGAGGGTAATGGTTCTCATCCTTCTGCCTCCCCCCTTCAGGGTTTCCGATTCGATGCAAATTGGCTCTTGGAGCCTGAATTTGAGGAAATTGTCGAGAAGAATTGGAATGCATTGCCAGATGATGTTCCTTCAAAGTTAACTAGGCTGGCGGCTGCTATTAAGAAATGGTGTCGGTCTTTGAAGGGTCGTCGTATCAAAAATAGAGCATCTCTGCAGTCTAGGCTTGAGGAGTTAACCATGACTGATCCAGATGATGAGGTTCTGGCTGAGTTGATTAATGTCAAGCTTGCTCTTAATATGGAAGACGACAAAGATGAGTTATTTTGGGAGCAACGCGCGAGAGTGAATTGGCTCAAATGTGGGGATATAAACACACTGTTCTTCCACTCTTGGGCTTCCTTTCGCAAGAAAAAGAATAGAATTCTGAAGCTTAAACGTGAGGATGGGAGTTGGGAATCAAATGAAGATGCTATGGCCCAAATTGCTTCAAATCATTTTCAGCAGCTGTTTATAGTGTAGCAGGTTGGTAATCCGAGTGAGATTCTAGGGTGCATTCGGCCTTCGATAACAAGCGATGATAATGTGAAGTTAAGGAAGCAATTCACAAAAGAGGAAATTTATTATGCTATCAAACAAATGGCCCCTTTGAAAGCCTCGGGTCCCGACGGTTTCCCCGCTTTGTTCTACCAAAGTTACTGGCATTTAATAGGAGATGATATATCAAATTTTTGTATCTCTCTCATCGAGGGTACGAAGGATATAAAATCTATTAACCTGACTAGCATCGTTCTGATCCCTAAAGTTGAGTCCCCCACAACTATGGACCAATTTCGTCTCATTAGTCTATGTCAGGTGCTATACAAGATCGTTGCAAAGACTTTAGCTAATAGATTGCGGTCTCTCCTTGACAAATGCATAGATGAAACCCAGAGCGCTTTTGTTCCGGGTAGGTCCATCTCCGACAATGTGCTGATCGCATATGAGCTCATGCATTCGATGAAAGTAAAAAAAAGAGGCTTAAAAGGCTCTTTCGCTTTGAAACTGGATATGGCGAAAGCTTATGATAGATTGAACTGGGACTTTCTGGAGAAAGTTATGCTACAAATGGGCTTTGATCCTGGTTGGGTTTCTCTGATTTTACGGTGTATTTCATCAGTCACTTATTCGGTCAATTTTAATGGTAGGCTTTCGGAGGCTTTCTTTCCTACTCGTGGTGTCCGGCAGGGTGACCCCCTCAGTCCGTATCTCTTTCTTTTTTGTGCAGAGGGCTTATCCTCTCTTCTCCATAATGCTAGAGTGGCACGGCTAATTACGGGTGCAAAAACGGGAAGATCAGGTATTCTGATATCCCACCTTTTTTTCGCAGATGATAGTATTCTGTTTGGAAGCAGTACGATTGAAGATGCCACCAGACTCAAGGAGATTGTCTCTTATTATGAGTGTGCATCAGGATAGTTGGTAAATTTTAATAAGTCTGCAATTTTTTTCAGTGGAAATGTTTCCCAAAGCCTTATCAACTCTATTAGTAACCTTTTCAGTGTTCGTGTTTCGGTTAATCCAGAAAAGTACCTTGGTTTACCTAATATGGTTGGGAGAAACAAGAAAGCTGCTTTTGCTAGCTTGGCGGACAAGATGAACAAAAAGATTGCCGTTTGGAGTACTCGATTTCTATCAATGGGAGGAAAAGAGGTTTTTATCAAATCTGTACTTCAAGCTATACCTATATACGCCATGCAATGTTTTCTGTTCCCAAAGACCTTATGTGCTAGTCTAGAGCAGATTATGAATAGGTTTTGGTGGCGTAACAACAGCTCTAAAAAAGGGATTCGCTGGACTACTTGGAGCAGTATTTGTTTACCAAAAAAGCTAGGAGGTATGGGTTTTCGTGATTTAGCCAAATTCAACATCGTTTTGCTTGCTAAGCAAGGATGGAATCTCATCAATAACCCTACTAGTCTATTAGCACGTGTACTTAAAGCTAAATACTACCCGAACGGTGACTTTATGACAGCAAGTTTAAGTGCTTACCCCTCTTACACATGGAAGAGCATCTGGTGTTCCCGGGGTCTTCTAGAAAAAGGCTTGGGTTGGATAGTGGGCAATGGTCTTTCGATAAATATATGGCAAGATGCTTGGGTGGCCGGTCCTGGCAATGGGAAAATCAGTCCTTCAATAGCACAGCAAGATATTTGCAAAGTTGCGGATTTGATCAATAGTGAAAGTCATACCTGGAAGGCAGATTTAATTCATGAACGGTTTGCTCCTTCTATTGCTCATAACATTCTTTGTATGCCTCTCCCTTTAATTCCTTTTTCCGATCGCAGATTTTGGAGAGGTGATTCCTCGGGCTTGTATAGCGTCCGTAGTGGTTATCGATGGCTGGTTAACACCTCTCTAGGCTTGAGTGGGAACCCCACTGATTTTGATGATGATTGGTATACAAAGTTCTGTGGTTCCTTTTGGTCTCTCTCTATTTCCACAAAGATTCGTATTTTCTTTTGGCGTTTTGCGCATGATTTATTACCAACCTATCAGAATCTCATCTCCAGGAAAATTCAGATTAATGGTCAATGTATCCTTTGTCACTCGGGCTTAGAATCAGTTTTTCATATGGCTTATGACTGTCATTTCATTAAGCAAGCTCTAAGTGCTTTTGCTATTACAGTTCATACTGTGACTAATGAGTCTAGTTTTCTACAGTGGTTAGCTACTCTTTTTGAGTCTCTTTCAACTACTCAGAAGCGCTATCTGGTAATTATTCTTTGGGCTACATGGTCTTCGCGCAACAAAATCATCCATGAAGGTTCTTCTCAGTCAGTATCTACCATAGTGGCTTTTGCAAAATCCTATATTTTGGAGCTCGACGGTTTAAAGCCATCTACCCCTATTGTTCCTAAATCCAGAAATTCTAAGTGGAATCCTCCTAATGAGGGTATAATAAAGGTGAATTTCGTTTCCAGTTTCTCAACATCAGTCTCAAGATCAGTATCAGGGGTGATTTTTCGAAATTCAGAAGGACTTGTAATGGCAGCAGGAACTTACCCTCACCTGAATGTTTATAATGTCGAGCAAGCTGAAGCCCTCGCTTGCGAATCCGCCGTCTTGTTAGGACACGAGCTGGGTTTCCGGAATCTAGTTGTGGAAGGCGATTCGTCTGTTGTTATCTCGAACCTTATTTCTCCTACAAATAACATTTCTTTCTTATGTCATTTGTATAGAAATATTTTGCATAGCAAATCGCATTTTGAGTACATGACCTTTATTCATGTTAATCGGGAGAGGAATCAAGCTGCCCATCGTCTTGCTCAGCTTGGGCTATCTTCGACGGAGCCATGCATTTGGATCGAGGAGGTTCCAGCGGCGGTAGAAGCCACGGTGCTACACGACAGACAGTGGCGCTCCGGTCCTGAGGAGTGCTAGCAGCTTTGCACCTTGGCCGAAGAAGAGATGCGCGTGGCGGACTGAGCTCTTATCCTTGAATGATCGGAGATCTACCATATATTTCATTCCGATTTGCCCTCAAGGTTTCTTCCCCTCTTTTGTGCTAACCTAATTTTTCCAATTCCGACAGGCTTTGTCGGGGTAAAGATAGGGGAAGGTTTGGCTGGTTGTTTCTTTTCTACTTCCTTGTTTTTTTGGTTTTTAAGTTACCTTTATTTTATGTCTGTTTTTAAAGCCCCACGTGGCTATTGATGTAAGTTTCTCTATTTAAATAAAATCCAGCCGTTCCAATGTTAAAAAAAAAAATTGTTTCATTATTTATAATCAAAACGGACAAAAACACTATGTTATTTTCGGTGCTTTTTTATGCCCAATACCAAAAAATTAAATTCTAAACTATAAGCATAAATTATAAATTATAAATCATAAACTATAAATCTTAAACTTTAAAAAATAGATCATACCCCATAAACCCTAAACCCTAAACTTTAAACACAAATTTTAAACCTTAAATCTAATATTATAGATCAAGACATAAAAAAAGATAAACAATTTTTATTCCTATCATAACAGAGAAAGGTTTAGAAAGTAAATATTGTAAAGTGAAGTCAATCTCAATTAAAATCTTGAAAAGAAGAAAGTAATGGAGTGCATAAGTGTCATGTAATCTTTCGTGGTCAACTTAACGATATTAAACTGAAATTAATACGAGAACTGGGTTTTATGGAGATAGGTACATGCATTCAACTGAATTGCATGCCTTATTTATGTCAACTGTTGGGATTCAATTTGACTTTTGAAACAATTATATTAACGATAGTACGAATGACAATGAAATTTTACCCCATATTATTTTTAATTAATTTAATTCTTAACGTTTAAAGTTTAATTTTGGATTAAAATAATTTTTCTACAGATGAAAATTATTAGTCAATTAATGATAAACAATTTAAAATATTTTGATAGAATGACACGTTAGTAGCAAAAAGAATTTTATATTTTATATAAGTTTATAAAATTATTTTTTGACGGATCTGACATCCTTTTAAGTCAAAACCTTTATATATATGACACTTCCATATCAATGTACATTGGCATGTCGGCTCGCCACGTCATTTCAAGCATTTACTGTTAGTTGATTAATATTTTTCATCCGCGGAAGAGACATTTTGACCCCAAAATGAGACATTGAAGGTTAAATTACTTAAAAAATATAAACGAGAATGACTATTCAATTAAATATTAGATGCTTTTTTTTGACATAATGCCTTCATTAAACTAGAGTGAACACCTTGTTTAGGTCAATTCAATTGTAGGAACTGAAATAGACTTTTGTAACAATCACATTAAAGAGAGTAGATGCACTAAGATGTTAGGTGATCGACAATTTGATATATAAATTCACTGTAAGGCGATGGATTAGAACTATTCATAAATTGGGGTTTTAAAGTTTTTGTTTTTTTATTTCTTGAATCCATTTTTACTACCCGCGATTTAGTTTGAGAGCTCGAATTACTATCACTAAATATTTAAAAAGAATATATATATATATATTGATATTTGAATTTGAATTTGATTTTCAGGTTTAAGTTGATATATATTTTTAATTGGGTACATGAATTTAACTTGTAGATTCAAATAGATACTTATTGTTTTTAATTAATCTGAACTAAAAAGTCAAATTTAAATACCTATTTGAACAAATGAGTCAAATTCACGAGTCAATTTGAAAGAAAGAGTCAAGTCCATGTGTTGATTTGAACAAAAAGCTCAAGTTTAGGCGCATAGTTAAAAAATTGATTTAGGTACTAAATTGAACTTTAAAGTCAAGTTCAAGTATCTAACCGGACAAAAAAAAAACTCATGTGTCGAATTGAATCATGAAGTCAAATTTATATACCAATATATATGTTAACCATTGTCAAAATAATATCTTATTTTCATACAATTAAATTAAGTAAAAATTATTGAGAATATATATTTATACTTTTGAAGTTAATAATTGATAATGACATATTTTATTTGATATTGATATCGATATTGACTTGTATGAAAATGTGAAGATATTGATAATGACATTGATATTGATGCTTACTTGTTTAATTAGGATTAACTTTGATTTTCTTTTTTTTCCTAAAAAAATTCGCTGCAATTACGTTCAATGTAATGGTTATATTCTAATGTCAAGCAAAAATAAATATTCCAATTGATGGAAGCAGGGGAAACCCTATTTGGCTATTTGCGTGGTTCATCAAATTGTTTAGCTAAGCATAAATATAAACAGAAGGTTTTATTTATTTATTTATATGCATATGACATTGGATTACAAAATAAGAAGTCCGATAACATGGTCATTTGATTCCTTCAAATCCTGAAGAGTTTTAAGGTTTGAGGTTGTATATAAGCTCCTTCAAAGCTTCACCGTCAGGGTTGAGGATGGATGCAGTAATGAAGTCAAGAAATTTGAAGTCGTTGTAAATAGTAGGATTGCGTGCATTAACCAAAGCTTTGGCTGGTCCTACCAGGGTTTGGTCGGCCGGATACACGAAGAAAGAAATAGTGGTCCTAGCATCTCTGGAATTCGTCACCACCCGGTGTTCGGATGCGTTCAGTTTCCCATTGCTAATAATCTATAAAAACAACAAAATGGGTATTCAGAAATTGCAAAAAATGAGGAATGGTTGGATGTTGTACCTGTAAGAGGGAGCCAATGTTAACCACAAAGGCATGATGAACAGGTTCGACGCCGATCCACCGACCGTCTTTAAAGACCTGGAGGCCGAATACTTGGCCCTGATGGAGAATGGTGATGATATTAGGGTCACGGTGTTTACGTAATCCCAGTGTTAAACTCGGTTCAGGGCATGGAGGGTAGTGATTCAAAATGATTTTGGGAGCTTCACTCAGCTCATTGCTCAAATAATCAATGCTTAGCCCTAATCCCTCGCATATAAGCTCCAGGATTCTACAGCTCAGTTTCCATAACTCAACCGAATACGCCCCAACTACTTCTCTGAAATAAATCAACATAAAAACAATGGTAAAGTCAAACTGTCCACAGGAATATTTCATGCACATCAAAACCTGGAAAAAAGTTTGATTGGAAATGACGCGACAGAATTCGCCATAAAATCATTAGTGGAACATAAAAAAGGGACGGACGGACAGTTTACCTGTATCTAGTTGGCTTCTCAGGCCAGAATTGAATGTGTTGGTCCAGAGGTCGGCAAGGGTGAATCAAGGCATCTCTCCACAAGTGAACATCCTCCCTCGGATAAACGTAGCTGCTTGTGTACACCTTGCAGCTCCCGTTCGGGTCCTTAAGACATTCCCTTTCCTTGTCCGAACCTGACATTGCATGGAATTCTTCTGCAACATTCATGGTTTCGTCCATTAAATCCTTGGAAACTCCATGGTTGATTATCTGCAGTGTTTGAAAAACATGCATTGTTAGTGCAAGAAAGAATTGTAATATAATCAGACATGATATGGTTCCAACCTGGAAAAATCCGAACTCTTTGCCAGCTTTCAGAATCTGTCGGATGGTCTCGTCTCGATCGTTGCGCTGAAGATCGATCACCGGGATGGATTTTTCCAATGGAACAATGAGGTTGCTGCCAGGTCTTGCCTCCGGTGGCATCACGTAACTTTCCGGCAAGGATCCGTCGTGACACCAGTTTGAAATCAGTTCCATGGTTTCAATTTGAATCTAGAGGATTAGGTACAAGAAGTGAAAGGGGGGGATGAAAATCCTTGATAGAAAGTTGACCCTTAAATAAACAACTAAAAGGCTTTTCGCATACCATAAGCACTTGCATCATCAAAATTTCTAATTATAAATCGATGATATTGAATTACTAAGTTGACATTATTTCTTGATGAACGATTAATAAAGTATTCCACATTTAGTAAGCAACTTAATATCTTTTAAGCAAGTTTTGAGTTTAAAACTTTGTATATGTAGAAAATTAAGTATGCCGGTTTAAATTAATCAGGACAAAGTCTTAGAACCGGACATATAATAATAATAATAATAATAATAATAATAATAATAATAATAATAATAATAATAATAATAAGTTCACATTGCTTTTCTACCTTTCTATATCGACTTAAAATACAAATTATACCCTAACATTTACCTGCTTTTTCATTTGGTTATTTAACTCTTTTTTGTTATTAATGTTCTTACTGTACACAAAACTTATCCATTTTATCCCAAAATTATTAATTTCGTTAATTTTTGTTTGTCAATCATAATATGCCACATACCACTTCTGATTAAAGAAATGCGATTAGTTTTGATGAAAAACAAAAGGTAAATGACATGTTAAATTTTCCGGGTCATTTTTGTTCAGTTTAATTTTTAAAAAATTATTTTAATCTAAAAGTGATTTTTAATTATTTCTAAATTTTATAATTCGCTCTAATACTATTTTATAAAATTATATTTTTATTTATTTATCTATTGCCAAGAAAAGCATATCACATGAAACTTCTAACCAAAGAAATGTGGCCGACTTTAATGAGAATGGTAAATTACATTTTGTCTCTCAAATTTCATTTTTGTTCAGATTAGTCCCTAAAAATTATTTTAATCCAAAATGATCACATATATATTTTTAAATTTTATAATTTAGTTTAATATTATTTTATAATATTATATTATTTTTATTTTATTTTATATATAGAATAGCATCTAATAAGATAACAACACATGTTGTCATCTTATTGGTGGGAAAATGATGAGAAAATATGAAATGCAACCGAGAGGACTCAAAATCAAGGACTTCTAGAAAGTAATCGCAAGGCCTAGCCACTTAACCAAACTAGAAACTTATAATTTTATTGACAAAAATAGTATTTAACTTAAACTGCAGTTTTATTTTTATCTGAAAATGTTAATTTTATAAAAATTATTAATCACATATATTTATGAAAACATATAACTATAAAATAAATAATAAATTAGTATATGAATATATTTCTAACATCAATTGATATAATTATATAATGTTTTTTTGATCTAATCCAATGAGTATTTTTATGATTTTAATTTAGGCATGTTTTACAAAATTTAAGAAAAAATGTTTGTTAATATTTTAATTTAACTTTAAGGAAAATATGTTTAAATTAAAATCTTAAAAAAATTATAAACATTTTAACAAACAATTTGTTAAGTCAATGTAGCTTAATTGATGTTATTATTTTTTTGAATATGCTGGTGTAATGCAGGTGTAACATCTGTTCAACTTTCTTATTATATTTAACGTAAATTATTTATAGCATAATTAATTATAAATATATATGTAACATCAATTAAAATATATTGATTTATAAACTTATTTATAGCATAAAATAATATATTTCATTTGATTCTATTAATATTTTCTTATTATATTTTATTTATTTATTATTATAATTATTGTACTCTCATAAATATAATGTAATTAATTTTACCTCGAGTTTAATCTTAATATTATTTTTTATTAATAGTGCAATAAATTATTAGTTTGGTGCACTGGTTAGGACTTTAACTTTTCTTTTCAAGTGACATTGGTTGTAGCCCCCACTACATGCATTCAATGTCTTCCGCTAATAAGATGATGACATGTGTCATCATTTTATTAGATGATTTTAATTTATTAAAATAAATATATATTATAATTATTGATCTACATTACAAATTTTAAAAATAAATAGCGTTAAATTTAGAGACTTGAAATGTCATTTATTTTTTTATTAAAGCCAATTCACTTAAACAAGTTGATCTAAGTGATAAGCAGTTTGATATTGCTTAAGCAGATATCGAGTTTGAGGCCTTGTGTATGCAGAAAATTTGGTAATTTTCGCTGAGAAACTCACCTACCAAAAATCAGGTGTGCAACACGAATTGATTCGAATAAATCAAAGCCAAACTTTGGAGAACTAAAGGAAAAAAAAACGAACATACATTTCTTTACTAAGAATTACCACATACTGTACTATGATTGGTAAATTTATTTTAAACATACACTAATTTTTGGAGAGAATTGGATAAGAGAGAAAACATTAAAGCCACTAATAGTAAAAAAAAAAACATAAAATAGCAAAAAGTGTATTAAGCCTTCTTTATTCCAAGATGATGTCTGGATTGGTATTCAATTCTTGGTCTGAAATGTAAATAATAATGTAATAAAAAAGTGATTTGACATCATAGATTATTCCATGACAGCATGAAATCTTCATGCACTAATGCATATTATATAATAATTAAATTATTTATATAGCCTTTAAAATACGAAATAATTAATTTATTTATAATAATTAAATCATTTATAATAATTGGCTTAGTGGATGCACTAAGATGGAGATACCACATTTTTAATACCAATACTTACAAGGAATATACGTTTAGTAATCAAATTCTTGTTCTTTTTTCATATTTTTAATAAGAATTTTTGCCTTTGTGGCATGTCTTTCGTCTTTTCTTATGACACATTTTATTTTTATTTTTTGTGGTTTGTTTCATTTGTCATTTTGACATGATTACAACATACCTTAGCGCTTGTTTGGTGCTCGCATAAATATCTTCACGGCGTTGATTTTTTATTATGATTTTGTCGGTGGTCATAGAAAAATAATCCCCACTCGGTTGATAGTTGTTTTGCCGATGTAATCAGACTTGTGTAGCAGAGCAATCTGCCTGATAGTTTGGTTCGCTTACCACTCTTTTTTCACCCCGTAAAGCGTCTTGTTTGGATTAGAGAGCAGGAGATTCAAGAAGGCTTCTGAATTTTGACGGTATGCTAACCTCTATGGAAGTATTTACTTTTTTTTGCACCTTTAGATTTTTGTATGAAATTTTAGTAGACTAGTCTCCATTATACTTTCTTCTGAATGTATCGTATTTATAATATTTTCTATAATTTTTAATACAATTCAGTTGACATTGTAAAAAAAAAGAGAGAGTAATAGTAGGTTCTTTAATTAGCTGAGTAGCTAAAGATATTTATCTGCTATTATCTTGTGTTGGTTTGAATTTTTGAAAGAAAGAAAGGGGCCACTACCACATGCCTCATTAAAAAACCTCCTTAAGCCTAATGGAGGAAAAAGAGTGCACATGGTAGGGCGAAGACATTAAAAAGAAACCGAATAAAACGATATCACACATAGAAGAAACATGAACGACTCAACCTAAATCATGCGGACCAAGGATCCGCAGCAAACATGTGTTGGTTTGAATTTTAATATCTACAATAAGAATATTTATATAAAAAAGTTGAAAAAGCAAAGCTTTCCTCTAAAAGCAAACACAAAAAGAATGGTTGGTTTTTGGTCACTCTCAAGAATTAGATTAGAATATTTTCCGAATGTTGGTGCTTACTTGACGGAGTAGAATATATGTATTTTGGGCTAAAACTTTTGTTAATTTGTATTAGGAATAATATTTTATGCATAGAATTTCCGATAATCACGTATTAGCAAATCACTGAACGAACAATAACATGGGTGATTGGAACAACTAAACTACTAATCCCAATCAACAATCCAATGTTCTCCCCACTTGCGAAAATCAGTGCCAAGAAACTAATATAAATAATTTTTTATTGAATAAGAGCTGTTGTCAATTGTCATAACGTGCGGAATGTAAATTCGACTAAATATAGAACCACAACAGAGAGTCACTACCTACAATTTATTGTATCGATTCTAATCAGAATACGGTGAAGATTTTATAGAATAGAGTTTAAGATTTGGAAATAAATTTGATGATTTAAATTTTAGATTTTAGAGTTGTAGTTTAGAGCCCTTAAAAGAGATACGTGGCGGTTTTAAAAATTTATTTGTAAATAATTTTTTTTACTGGCAGTGCATCAAATATTAACTATATTTGATGATTTAAATTCGACTAAATATAGAACCACAACAGAGAGTAGTGATCTGCAATTTATTGTATCTATTTGAATACAGTGAAGATTTTATAGGATAGTGTTAAAGTTTGCGTTTAGGTTTTAAGTTTTGGAAATAAATTTGATGATTTAAATTTTAGATTTTAATGTTTGCTGTTTAAAATTTCTAAAAAGATTACGTGACAGTTTTAAAAGTTCATTTGTAAATAAAAAATTTCACTAACAGTGCATCAAATATTAACTATATATATTATTTTCCTCATCCTAAACTTCAATTTCTTGGATAAGAATAAGATTATTTTAATGGAACATTCTTTCTTTCAAAACAAGGATTATTCCAAGGAAATCCTAAAATGACAAACTCTAATTTAGTCGGTTATTTCTAAGTTTAAATTTTCAGTTACATGTAAGGAAAGAACAAAAATTCCTTGCTCCTAACCATGTCTTTTTTTATGTCTCACACTAAAAAATAATTAAAAATTAAATTTTTACTCTAACCTTAATTTTCATATTATAAATTCTAAATTCTAAAAAATATACTATACCTCTATTTTTTTAAACCCTAAACACAAGTCTACAATCACTAACCTTAAACGCTAAACCTCAATCTAATTTTTCTAAAATAAAACACTAAATAAAGCTTAATTTGAGAGCAGACGATTTCCATCCAAAACTATAAGGTACCCTACAACGCTAATCAAGGATAATACCATTCCATTCCCCAAAAAGAAAAGATAATACCATTCCAAGGAAATTTGGTCCCCCACAACGCCAATCAAAGGATAATACCATACCTTTCACTTTAAAAATAAACTCTGAATTTCCTTTGAAAATAGGACACCCTCGTCTATTTACTAGAGAAAATTGATTGATTCAACCATTCAAACGCCTTTAAATAAAATAAGTTCTAGAAAATTAAAATTTGTTTTATTCGCAATATGAGTGAAAAATAATTAGCTTAAATGAAAAATAAGTGTCTAAATTATACATCGTTTAAATTTTAGGTGCCTAAAGTTTATACCGTTACAATTTTAGGTGCATGGTAATTAACTACCGTTAAAAATCCGTTAATCAATCGATGGTTGACACATGTCAATCATTTTAATTTTTGAAGAAATAAACCAAATTTTTTAATATTTCAAAAAATTCTGAAATTCTCAATTTTTTATAAAATAATCCCCAAATATTTCCAAACTGAACCCTCAAATCGCCGCCACTTCTGCTGTTGATTGCCGGCCCTGAGCAACCTCTTTGGTCATCAAACCTAGCTAATCATTTTCCCCAACACGGGACCGTCGAAAACAACGAACGACGTGCCAGCCGAACGTCAATTTTACATTCGTTCGTCGTTTCCAATGACGTCGTATTGGGAGAAATTACTGGCTAGGTCCGACGACCAAAGGGGTGTGCTACGGGGCGGCTATCGGCGTTAGAAGCGATGGTGAGTTGGGGTTTAGTTTGAGAAATTTTAAGGATTTGGGGACTGTTTTGTAAAAATTAAAGAATTTCAGGATTTTCTGAAATTTTAAAATTTTGTGTAAAATTTTTTTAAGTTTTTACATGTCACATGTCATGTTTTGATTGGTTAGCGAATTTTTTAACAATAGTTAACTATCATGCACCTAAAATTGTAACGATGTAAATTGTAACACTCTAAAATAATATAAAAAAGAATGAAATGAAAATGAATGATGAAGAAAATAATAAAATTAAATGTTTGCAGTTAAAGGGTGTTAAACCCATGACCCCTAGAGCAGTGAACCCATAACTTATCCATTGAGCCAAGGCAATCCTTGGTAATTGCTTACTCCAGTTTAATAATAACCTATATGCTTTGTTCCTTTGTAGAGTAAAATAAAACTCTGATTCTCTTCATACCATAATTAATGCCCTTTTTTTATATGAAAATTAGAGAGTGAGAATCCATAACTTTCTTTCAAGCTTTTCATCTCTCCATGTTTCGACTATCGTCCCGATCTCCCCCACCGCCCCATCGTGGTCATCACCGTCGTCTCCGTTGGGAGCGCCATCGTACCTCGACACAAACTCGGCCACCACTCGCGGAGATACACAATCGTTCATTCTGGAGGGCGTGTTGAAGGTCGGCAAGAACCTATGACCGCACCCCACTGCTTCTTCGTCGTTTTGTCGTCGTGAGTCACCGATTTGGGACACACTCCCCATCGTTGAGCTCTATGTGCTGACGCAAGCAAAACCCCTACCGTCGATCATCTTTTCATCGCCGATTGAGGGTCATCAGAGTTACAAGAAAACCTTTCGATTTTCCTCTTTTTGGCCAGTTTCAAGAGTGGTAAGCTTCTAAAACCTTGTTGTTTGGGATATTCGAGTCTCTGGTTGTCCTCCTAAAGTGTTTTCAGGCCGTTTAGAGCCGCGCGCGACAAGCGTGCGTCATCCGGGGAAGAAGTCCGGCCACCGTGGTTGGTTCCCCATTGAACCGAGCTGGTTCAAGTAAGAACCGGTCTGGCCAGAGCTGGCTCAACACCCCCAAATTGTAACACCCGAGTTTAGGGGTCAGGTGAAAATAATATTTTAATATTATTTTGGGTTCAGTTCTATAATTAAAATAATTTTTTGGGCCCCGGGTTTCAAAAACAAATATTTTTGTGTTGGACTAAAATGAATGAAATACAATTTGGAGAGATTTTAAAGAGAATGGAAGATAGCCATTCATTAATGGCAAACTTGTAAATAATACAAGTTTCAATTTTAAATCCCTTTTTATCAACATTTCAGTATTCATTCTCTTCTTCAAATCAAAAACCAACATGAAGAAGAGCTCTCTCATCCCCTCCACTATTCCATCACATTGCTTCTTCATTTCAACTCGTTTTTGAAAGGTAATATCATTTTTGACTTGTCCTCAACTTCCTCTCTTCAAAAGTACAAATGGTTTTCATTTTCCTCAATGTTTTGGAAATTGAGTTTTTTAGAGATTTTGATTAAAAATGATAACTTTATTATGTTTAACTTGGAATTTCGATTTAATGTTGTTAGTTATGAAGTCTATGAGTCAAATGATGCAACATATATGAATTTTACATGGTTTTGAACACATTCCCGAAATTGGGTTTAAATGGGGTTTTTGAAGGGTTTTGGATGAGTTTTGGGGGTTGTTTTAGGTTGGAATTGGTAGGCTATTGTTAGTACTATGGTTGGGGGTTATTTTGGAATCATTTGTGGGTATAAAAAGTGTTGGAAACATGGGTTTTGATTGAGGTGTATGGGCTGCACGAGTTTGGTAAATTTGGGGTTTGTTCATGGCTTGAAATGTTGAGTTTGATGTTTGAATTGTATTCCGGGTTAACTACTTTGATGCTTGGGCTGATTGGAAGTTGTTTGGTTTGTGTTGAGGTGGTTTAGAGGCAAGAACTTGTGTTGGTGAGGCATCGGGAGTGAATCCGGAAGCTTGAAGGTGGTTGCTTGCTTGGTAAATTGAGCTTGGAAGTAAAGGTGAGTGGTTAATGTTTTCAAAGTGTTTTCTAAGTGTTAGGTTCGAGCATGTGGACTAGGCCGGGCTTGGTAGACCCACCTAGAGTTAGGATTAGGGTGGTAGCCTAATCCTAAGCTTAAACTAGAGACATTGGTTGAACTCTTACTTGATGTTTATGCCTCGTGATGTTTATGATATGATGATTTATGTATAATGTGTTATACATGGGTGATGAGGCATGGTTGTGATGCATTGTGTTATGCATGTGAATTGTTCATGATTGTGATCATGGTGAGTACGTGCTAAGCACGGAATTGGTTGTAAATGATAATGTGGATTGAGTTAAATGTTGGCACTAGTATGCTTGAGTACAAATGATTGATCATTAGGATGTTAGTGTGCACACATGAGTCAAATTCGCGCGTAGCCTTGGTGACGTTGAGTCACCAAGGAGGAGTACGGGTCCGCCCGGAAATTGTTATTTACATATTAGTCGATGATGAGTGGAATCCCATCAACGGGGCGTGAGGATGAGTGGAATCCCCTTCGCGAGACCGGTGATGAGTGTAATCCCACCGTGAGGTAAAGTGGTTGTTGGATGTGAGTTCCAACGTGTTTATCCGCGTATTCGGGTCATAGCTAGGTGCCAATATGAATTGATATGTGTATCAATGTGATGTGGAAATGTGTTTCCTGTTTGGATGATTATATGTGTTTACATATGTTATGGAAATGAGCTTGTTGAGTATGACATATTAATGTATATTTGTTCATGCATCATTGACATTTTGGCTCTTGAGGATCTAAAGTATGATCATGCATTTACCTTGGTTGAGATCGTGCTTGGACCCTGCATTGTCGAGGTTTGTTTTTAAAGAGCTTACCATCACTAAGCTTTATTGCTTACGCTCTCTTTGTTCGACAATGCAGATCAGTAGCTCGTGGGTTGCTAAGTGCAAGAAGAGGCGTCCAAGTGTGCGTGCTTTGTGGTGCTAGCCTAGCTATCAAGTATGGTTTTTAGTTATGATGTAATGGTCAAGCAATGGGACATGTATTCGTGCTATGATGCTTTTGAAGTATGACATTGTTGTTTAGGAGCATGTTAGACTCCTTTTATGTGTTGTTAATTTGGCTTTTGAGATGTATGCCTTGCTTGTAAACCATGTTGGTATTTTGCTTACCTTAAAATTGTCTAAGTGTTGACTTTATTAAAGCATGCTACATGTATGGTCTTTGGAATGGATGTTTTTGTATATCTTGTGTATGCCGAGTATGGTTGCTAGGGAGCATGCCTCTAGAATGTACTTGTATGATTTGTATGCTTCGTGTAGTTGTTTCGGACGTTTGGAATCAATAGGAGATGTCTAAAACTGATTTTTGGAAGTTGCAGGCAGCAGGTGTTTCGAAACGGGTTGTCCTGTTTCGAAACGGGTTGGTTCCAAGGCCCCGTATCGGAACTCGTTTCGATACAGTTTGGCTACTGTGAGCCCCTGTTTCGAAACTAGTATCGAAACGGCAAGGCAAATCGAGGCCCTGTTCCGAAACGGGGCGGATGCGTTTCGAAACGGGTGTCTGGCTTTTCAATTTGAAGCTGGTATTTCGAAACAAGCTTTGACTGTTTCGAAACACATGCCTGTTTTTGGACTTTTTGACAATCTCTAAGGGGTTTCAAGTGTTGGGCTTAGGCCCGGTTTGTTGTTGGGCTTCCGCTTAGGTCTAGTTGATGCATTTAGATAAGATAAAAATGAAAAATTTTCTCTAGGGTCGGTAACCGAAGTGGAGCCTTAACGGGTTTCATCTCGGTTATCCCCGTGTAGCCCACTCAGATCGGTCAAGCGTCCGGACCGGGACGAGGGGGTTACACAAATGGTCCAATAACAGCCTGGGTCTGTTATTTTAGTGTTTGGGCCGGCCTGTTTGCTAAGGCCCGACAGCCTTAGAGCCTTAAACCCAAATCAGTCCAAGCTCAAGCCTGTGAACCCGAGTCTAAATCGACCCGACCCGTTGACACGGCCCGCCTGACCCAAAAACTCGTTGACCGATTCAACCCGCCCGAGTCAACTCAGTGAATCAACTCACCCAAGTTGACTCAGTCAGGTCAACCTAGTTGACCAGTGACATCATCATTGACTTGACTGATGACGTTAGCATTGACTTTGATTGCTGACGTCAGCGTTGACTTTGACCAAAAGTCAAATTTACAAAAAAGTCATAGTTTATGTTTTTCGACGTCATGAGTTCGTTTTTGAAGCCCGTTTTGTCAAATTCGAACCCAAAGCCTCCGAATCTAACCTTGAACCCGAACTCGTATAAGTATTTAGTTATGCAATTAAGGGTACTGTGAATAAGGACTAAAATGGAAATTTGTGTAATTGAAGATACTCACAGTTCCTTGTATACGAATTGTTGCGGGATGTCAAATCCAGGTTGTTGAGATTTTAGGGGCTCGATTCGATAAACCAATTTAGCTCACCAAGTGGTGGAGAGGTGAATATTTGGGTGGAAGGGTTGAGGAAGCTAGAATGTAAAAAGACACAATGATTTATAGTGGTTCAACCTTCTAACCAAGGTCTACATCCACTACCTTAGCTCCCCACTAAGGATTTCTCAACCAATCCACTATTGATTCGTCCCCTTTTCTAGGATTAGGAGGAAACCCTTAAAACCGATCAAGCTTCTACCCAAAGCCTTGATCAAAACCCTCTTTACAAAGAGACAATGAAAGCAAACTTAAAACCCTCTAATAGGTGTTTGTTTGCACAATTAAGCACTCACCCAAAACCTAAAACACTTGAGCAAATTTGACAATTTTGGCTCACTAGTGTTTGTCTATACAAGAATTGACAATTTAAGCACTAAGACACTTTTTGATCATTTGATGTTTGACAATATGAGCATTAACCTCCTCTTGATGCTTGAAGGTCCTTTTTATACTCCCAAATGAGTTTGTAGCCGTTACTAGCCATTGGGGATGAATTGGAGCCGTTGAGGACTTTATTTCCCTTCATTAATGCTGTTCTACAGCTATCCGTATCGATACACGTGGAACCGTATCGGTACGGCCTTCATAGGAACTAGCCGTTGCGCTCTTGCCAGCCAAGGCGTATCGATACGCTTGAGGGCGTATTGGTAAGGGTTCACATTTAAATGGCCGTTGGGAAATAGCCGTTGGGATTGGTTGAAAGGGATCGGTACGCTTACCTGGCGTATCGAAATGATCCCGGTCCGTATCAAAACGGCAAGGGCCTGTATCGATATGGGTTTTGACAGTGGCCAAACTGGGGCAAAAAGGTATCGGTACGGGTACAACCGTATCGATACTGGTAACGTGAAAACACATATTTGGCTATTAAAAACATGAAAAATCTTTGCCAAAAACCTTTTAAAATACCTCAAACATAAATTCAAGTTGTTTGGACTTAAAACAAGTTTTAAATTCTTTTCAAATTAGTCCAAAACATTTTTCAATTATTATATCAAAACATTAGTTCTACAATCTCCCCTTTTTGATATAATAAAATTAACTTGACAAATTGTTTGGGATTTTCCCCCTTTAACTTTTAAAAATGTGAATAAGAGATTAAATGTATGAAATCAAATAAAGCTCCCCCTTATTCATTTCAAAATTCAATTTTTCAAACCATACCATTTCTCCCCCTTTTTGTTATATCAAAAAGAATTTAAGACATTAAGTTCAAAATAACAATAGAGGTAAAAACTTTGACACAAATAAGAATTTGGTTTAAAAATGGCTCCCCCTTACTCAAAGCATCATAAAAAATGTTAGTCCAACATATATGATCATCTAGTTGAATAAAAAGAAAATAAGACAAATTAATTCAAAACAACTAGAAATTTTACCAACACTTGAACCCAAGGGAGGATGTGAAGCCTTCCTTCTTCAAGTGTTCTTCTTTGTGTGTATGGAGCTCCCCCTCAATGTTTGACGTGTTGAACATCTCCATCACACCTAGCAAAAGACAATCAAGTAATTTTTGGTATCCAAATTGCTTTGGATCCGTAAACGTTAGTTGCACAAATTTTAGTCCCCTTAGGAATCCATTTTTCAATGTCATCCTTTTTAATTGAAGTACTAAGTCCTTTTGGGACCCAAATACTTCTAAAACATTTTCCTTTAATAAATCTAGGGGCATTAGATTGTCTAACATAAAAATTTGATTTTCCAAAATTGTTTTTCTTTTCAAGCTCTTTGGAAATCAAATCTTTTTCTTCTTGAACATTTTGAAGCAATTTTTGTAAATCAAGACATTTTAATTCAAACTCTTCAAGTTTTGCTTCAAGTTCAAGTTTGGTTTTAGAAAGCAAATCATTTTGAATTTTTAACTTTGAAATCAATTTATTGTTTTTCAAAATGTGGCTTTTAAAATCTAAAACCAAATCATCGTAGGCATCTTGTAATTCATCAAAAGAGTAAGAACATGAAGTAGATGAATTAGAAGTTACCCTTGAATCTTCTTCGATGGCCATAAGGCAAAGGTTGGCTTGTTCATCGTCGGTGGAGTCCTCGTCACTCCAAGTAGCCACATGTGCCTTCTTCTTTTGGCTTGAAGTGCTTGCCCTTTCCTTTCTTTTAGGTTCTCGCTCAAGCTCTCTCAAGGCTTTCTTCATGAACGGGGCACACTTCTTGAAGAGATAAACTATCTCTTCATCTTCATCCTCCTCTTCACTTGAGTAGACATGATGGCAAGTGGAGGATTTGAGAGCCATGACACTAGCATTGATGCCAAGCCCTTTGATTTTCTTCTCTCCCATAGCTCTAATTTCTTCCCTCTTCTTCTCATCCTCTTTGTTCTTCTTCATGATTTGATGAGTAAGGAGAGACCCCATGAGTTCATCAAGCTTCAAAGTCTTCAAATTTTTGGCTTCGATGATGGCGGTCCTCTTTGAGTCCCAAGACTCGGGAAGTGAGTAGATGAGCTTTCGAACAAGCTTTTCTTCCGGAATGGCTTCTCCATAGCCTTTGAGACCATTGGTGATTGTGGAGAACCTATCGAACATCTTCTCAATGTTCTCTTCCGGATCCATTTTGAAGTTCTCATACTCCAAGGTTAGGAGCCCAATCTTGGTCTCCTTGACTTCATTTGTCCCCTCGTATGTGACTTCAAGCTTGTCCCATACCTCCTTGGCACTCTTACAAGAAGACATCTTCTCATAGATGGATGGACCAAATGCACAAAATAGAATGTGCAAGGCTTTGCAATTTAGCTCCATCTTCTTACGATCATCGGCACTCCACTTCGCTTTACTTCTTTGAGGCACGAACGGGCCATCTTCAACTACATCCCATAGCTTGTAATCTCTTGATTTGATGAAGAACTTTATCTTTTTCTTCCAATGGGCATAGTGAGTTCCGTCAAAGAAAGGCGGTTTGTCGATTGAATGTGCCATTGAGCCGGTTGATGAAAAAGTGATCGAGCTTGCCGGATCTTCTCAATAGAATGTGAATCCCCTTCGATTGAGCCAAGCTCTGATACCAATTGTTGAGATTTTAGGGGCTCGATTCGATCAACCAATTTAGCTCACCAAGTGGTGGAGAGGTGGATATTTGGGTGGAAGGGTTGATGAAGCTAGAATGTAAAAAGACACAATGATTTATAGTGGTTCAACCTTCTAACCAAGGTCTACATCCACTACCTTAGCTCCCCACTAAGGATTTCTCAATCAATCCACTATTGATTCATCCCCTTTTCTAGGATTAGGAGGAAACTCTTACAACCGATCAAGCTTCTACCCAAAGCCTTGATCAAAACCCTCTTTACAAAGAGACAATGAAAGCAAACTTAAAACCCTCTAATAGGTGTTTGTTTGCACAATTAAGCACTTACCCAAAACCTAAAACACTTGAGCAAATTTGACAATTTTGGCTCACTAGTGTTTGTCTATACAAGAATTGACAATTTAAGCACTAAGACACTTTTTGATCATTTGATGTTTGACAATATGAGCATTAACCTCCTCTTGATGCTTGGAGGTCCCTTTTATACTCCCAAATGAGTTTGTAGCCGTTACTAGCCGTTGGGGATGAATTGGAGCCGTTGAGGACTTTATTTCCCTTCATTAATGTTGTTCTACAGCTATCCGTATCGATACACGTGGAACCGTATCGATACGGCCTTCATAGGAACTAGCCGTTGAGCTCTTGCCGGCCAAGGCGTATCGATACGCTTGAGGGCGTATCAGTACGGGTTCACATTTAAATGGCCGTTGGGAAATAGCCGTTGGGGTTGGTTGAAAGGGATCGGTACGCTTACCTGGCGTATCGAAACGATCTCGGTCCGTATCGAAACGGCAAGGGCCTGTATCGATACGGGGTTTGACAGTGGCCAAACTAGGGCAAAAAGGTATCGGTACGGGTACAACCGTATCGATACTGTTAACGTGAAAACACAGATTTGGCTATTAAAAACATGAAAAATCTTTGCCAAAAACCTTTTAAAATACCTCAAACATAAATTCAAGTTGTTTGGACTTAAAACAAGTTTTAAATTCTTTTCAAATTAGTCCAAAACATTTTTCAATTATTATATCAAAACATTAGTTCTACACATGTTCAAGAGTGTTCTAATGTCGTTCATGGATCGACCGATATAGCTCAGAGCCAAGGTAATACTTTTCTACCACTTGTATGCTTTATGAACATGTTGGTATGAAGTTGTAGCACACATGCTTATGATGAAGTATATTGTTAATCTACCTAAGTCAAATCTGATACGGAAAATAAGTATGAAAATTCAGATAAGTATGACATATTCGATTAAAAAATGAATAAATTGAAAAGATTTGGAATTTTATAATTATTTTGAATAAGATTTGATTGACGCGAATAAGGAATTGATGATCGATGAATGATCCAAGTTAGTGCACTTCGAAACATCCAATTCTGACTATTTCTTGATTAAAGGTCTAATGCTCAGAATGTTTGGTTGTGAAGTGACAAAGACGCCTTGATGTATAAGAAAGACTAAAATTTACCTTTGTTAATGGAAGCGATATAGAAATCTTCACTAGATTTGGTAACACAATCGATTCATCAGAAAACCTCGGTTTTGTTCAAGCCTTATGTTAACGAAGCCTAAACATTCAAAATTGAAATGTGTTAAGATCTTCCCGAGTTCTTGAATAAAACTCCGAAGATAAGACTACAAAAAATTATTCGCATGTCTAGATTAATCAAAGTGGCATAAAAGTTGAATTGATCTGAAATGACCAAAAGGATTGAAAATGCTGATAAGGTTGAACCAGTCGGAATGTGTATAATGACCAAAAGAACGAAAATACCCTCGGACACTAGATGCCAAATTAACCATAATGATGGATGTACCCTTGAGACTCGAATCGAATGAATATTTAGAAGGACTAGAAAGGCTTAGGATAATTGAAAAACCTTTGAACACTAAAATGACTGAAAACACCTCTCAGACTCGTGTTTACTGGCCGTTTGATATATATGAGAATTTGAATGAATACCATATGAAGGCATATTCGATCTGTTTGGATAAAATACATAATTAACGATAAGGGTAATCTGTTTAAGGGTACGTTCGATACTATGATTTGAGTTCGGGTGTACTGCCCATGTCGAATACTTGGTAAATATCGCAATATTGGAATCCGTAAGTTCGACTGAATTTGGAAACCTGATAAACCGTAGAGAGTCTTCATGTATGTAGATTACCAATTTGTCCTTAGTATGTGGAATTATGGAATCATCCCAGACAGTTAAATGACCAAAATGCCCTCATTGGCAAAAATGACCAGAATAGCCCTAAATGTATTCGATATCGTGAAAGATCTTAATTTAGAAATTCATGAATGCTTGGTTGGGAACCTAATGAGCAAATGGAATTCCCGAGTCTCTGTTTATGCCTTGTTAGTATAAATTACCAAAATGCCCATGTATGACAAAATGACCATAATGACCTTGTAGGCTTAAATAACTGAATCACTCATGATATATCTAAACTTTCAAAGATCTTGATGTATCAACTCATAAATATCTAGTTTGAACCGTTAGTATGAACCCCTTTTAATAGGGATCTCATTTTTGAAATTTTCCAAATTCTCAAAAGTCCAATGTGCCCCCTTCCGTAAATACCGAGTATCTTCAAGAAATAAATTGTTCTATCTAGTGTGTTCCAAGTGTGTTGCACGATTGTTTTTGTATATTGTTTTACATGTTTTATCATACTGATCACGTGCACATAACTGATATGCAATTTTCACATGAACATGACATGTTTTAGAATTTAAGTATGATTGTATTGTATGTTTGATGTAGACCTTAGTACCCGATATGAAAAACATGTTATGTGGATAATGTATTACTAAAAATACTAGTAATGATTAATGAACTACTGATGACCTGATTCACTGGGGTACTTGGGATATGATATGAAGTCACCGACGGCTCAGCCCTGATCCAGCTGGTAAGTCCGCCCGTTTTCGGTTCCTATGCTTCAGCCAGGTCTGTCTGTTTTCGGTAACTATACTTCGGCTAGGTCTACCCATTTTTGATTCCTATGCTTCGTCTAGGTTCGCCCATTTCGGTTCCTATGTTTCGAGCAGGTCCGCCCATATTTGGTTCCTATGCTTCGGCTAGGACCACCCGTATTCTAAAGTATTCCCTTATGATGGTACCCACACCCAATGGGCTCGAGTTAATGCATGTACATGATACCGCACTGAGGAAACTATATACTGGAGTATGGTTGGAGGGTAAATAAAGAATTAAAATGAACTTTACTGCTACTTGACGCAAATGTATTTGAAATAAAAAGGTTTACTACATTGTTACATTTCATGCATTAACATTGCACTGTTGGAACACACTAGACACTAAACTCATTCATTTCACCTCCATATGTTACCAGCCTATATAATTCTCGTCAAATTCTTGATGTTTGAATAAAGAAAAAATATCGTTATTCTCGAGTATAATGCTACCTTGAAATAGTAGAAGAAAAATGGAGACTGTTACTACATAGAACATCATGAAAATGTTATGTCTGCCATATATCTACATGAGCTTATAGCATCTTTTGGTAGTTCTGTATTACTGAGGTTTTCCAAGCTCACGTTGTTTTTAATATCGCAGGTTAAAAGAATATATCACGGTGTAATGTCTAACATCAGTGTTCGGAGTTCTCTCGGCGTCACTTTGGAGTACGGTACTATACAGTTAGTGGATATGTATGTTACGTATTGTTTTATGATAGTGTCTGCAAAACACTTTTTTGAAATTTCTGTTATATGTTTAAATGATTTCCTGAAGTGGTATTTTAAACAGAAGTTGATTTTACAGTTTAATCAGTATTTTAAGGAAAATATTTTTTTACGTGTACTTTTTCCGTGGGTTGCTCTTGTGACCCTAATGTTACTTCCTAAGATTTGTGGTAACGCATAGACGGGTCCAGGGGGTTATATTTAGTGGTATCAGAGCTTAAAGTTGCGTCATTCTGGGTAGATCGGCCGATCGTCTGTCATAGGGTGTCTGGTCTGTGCATGCCTTTAGATCATAACCATACTCTACCAAGCTAGAACTCTGATGTTGAATCCTTTCCTGTAATAAGTGCATTAAATCATTATGTTCATAAATAGCTCAACCTGTATTGGTAAGGAATTCTTGTAACTTTCGCATGTGATTTAGATTAACTTGATGGATTTGAATCTGGATAAAGAACATGAGATGATTAATGCAGGTGAAATTGAATACCTGAATCAGATTTAAAATAAAATTTTGATTATTTGAGTTGATCGATATAAGATTTTATGTAAGGCTATTTGGTGATGATGATTATGTTTGAGAATATTTTGATGGAAATTTGATAAAAATAGATGAATTTAAAATAAAAGTGTCTGTGAACGTGACGTGAGTGTAAATTTTATGGTAACATTCGTTTAAAAATCTTGGTCATGTTTGGTCGGCTTAAAGAAATACATTTTGGGTAAAAAGTGGCACAATGTGCTGTCATATGTATCCCACCGATTGAAATATGATTTTTACATCTTGAATTTGGAAGGCACTGTTGGAGGCCTTGAGCACTCGTCCAGGTTTAAGGTATAATTTCTTATTTTTTCATTCGTAAATTGACGGTCAACCTAGTAAAGTAATTTATATTCTAAATGAGATACTTCAGGGGGATTGTAACTGATTTCTCTAGTAGTTGGGAAGGTTTCTTACCCTTGATTGAGACCAGTTATAATAAAAGTTGAGACAAGTGTTTGCTTGGCACCGTTTGAAGTTTGGTATAGATTTGAATATTGTATTTTGATTTGTTGGTCTGAGATGTATGATGTGATACTTTGGGTCCAAAGACAGTCTGAGCGGTTGAGGACACTACCATATTGATCTATGACCAACTGTGTGTCCTGAGAAACATTGATACTATGACATATAAGTGTTAGTACAAGAATGGGTGAAAGAGAAGTTTTTGCGTTACTCTAACTCTGGTAAATTTCAAGGACGAATTTTTTTTAGGGGGAGAGAGTTGTAACACCCCTAAAATGAATATAAAAAAGGAAAAAATGAATGATGAAGAAAATAATAAAGTAAATGTTTACAATTAAGAGGTGTTTAACCCATGACCCCTGAAGTAGTGAACCCATGACTTAGCCATTGAGCTAAGGCAATCCTTGGTAATTGCTTACTCCAGTTTAATAATAAGCTATATGCTTTGTTCCTTCGCAGAGTAAAATAAAACTCTGATTCTCCTCATACCATAATTAATGCCATTTTTTGTATTTGAAAATTAGAGAGTGGGAATCTAGAGCTTTCTTTCAAGCTTTTCATCTCCCCATAGTTCCGGCCAACGTCCCGATCTCCCCTACCGCCCCATCGTGGTCGTCATCGTCGTCTCCATTGTGAGCGCCATTGTACCCCGACACAAACTCGGCCACCATTCGCGGAGATACACCATCGTTCATTCCGAAGGGCGTGTTGAAGGTTCGGCGAGAACCTATAGTCGTACCCCACTACTTCTTTATCGTTTTCCCCCGTAAGTCACTGATTTGTGACACACTCCCCACCGTTGAGCTCCATGTTGAGTGGATCAATGGATTGATGAAAGTCAAGAGGGGGTGAATTGGGTTTTTAAAATTTTGGAGAATAAATGGAATGAATAAAATTGAAGAACAAGGCAATTTAGAGTGGTTCAAGTTCCAAATGAACTCTACATCCACTACCTTAGCTCCCATTAAGGATTTCTCAACAATTCCACTAATTGCTCTTCCCCTTTTCTAGGCTTAGGAGGTAACCTTTACAATACCGATCAATTTTCTACCAAAAATTGACCAAACCCTCACTAGGATACAAAGAAGAAATTTAAGGCAAGTAGAATATCTCACAATAAAAATTTGCCCCTTTTGATACAAGCACTCAACCCAAATTGGAATACAAGATACGATTTTCACACAACAAAATTTGGGATTTTACAAGAATGAGACTTTTGAGCACTAGAGCTTGGATTTTTGTATAGATGTTTCTCTTGGATGCAATAGTTGTTGCTGGTCTTCAATAGGCTTGATTTTATACCGTCTCCATTAATTCTAGCCGTTTGGGTGGTTAGGGAATTGATTATAGCCGTTGGAACCTTCTCTTTCCACCATAAATGCACTTCTGCAGCCTATCGTATCTGTACGCGGGGAGTCGTGTCGATACATGTCTCAAAATAGAAAGAGTCATTGCACAATTACAAGAGGAGCATATCGATACACGTGTAGGCGTATCGGTATGGGATAAGGATTTGTTTCGATATGGGTAAGACCGAACCGATGCAATTTTTCCTTCAAAGCTCACTAGAAGAATTCGTATTGATACGGGGTAAGAGCGTATCGATACGCATTAACTAACTATTTAAAAATTTGTTACCTACCAACTGACACCAACGGTCAAAATATTTAAGGCTTCGAATTTAAAAATATCTTTAAATTCGTATCGATACGGGTGAGACCGTATCGGTACACCATTCAAACTCCTTCTGGTTTTTTAGAGAGAGCGTATCGATACAGATGCAATCTGTTTCAATACAGTATTTCGATACGGTAATTGGCGTATCGATACAGCAAGGAGCGTATCGATACACATTGACAATTTTGAACAATTTTGCCTTGGAACACTTAGAAAATGTTTTGGAGTTTGAGTTTTTCAAACTAGAGCAAAGCCTTGTTGATTTCAAACCTTTTGAGGGACTTTAAAATTTATTTCGAGTTTTTCAATTTAGTCCTTAAAGCACTTTGTTATATCAAAATCAAACATAGGTTTTACAATCTCTTCCTTTTTGATATAACAAAACCAAAGATTAAAATTTTTAAGTCTTTTGAATTTTTTTTGGAAAAACAACTCCCCTTAATATAGGCTAGGTAAATTTTAAGTGAGCTTGTTTCCTCTCCCCTTTTTGTTAGATCAAAAATAAAAGACATAGGCTAAAGGCATAATCAATAACCAAGCAACATATAATAGATAAACATTAAGTTCATAAATAAAGAAACATCAAAATAAAATCCAAACAATAATCAAAGCATAGGTTTTTAAAAGGTAAACTTAATCCTAAGAACATAATTCAAAGTGCATAACTAGAAATCCTAAATGACATGAATGGAATGCAAAGATAAATCTACTACTCGTCTTCATCACCATCTTTATCATCTTCATCCTCGTTGGAATCATCATCATTCCTCCTAGATTGACGCCACTCATCATGAAAGGCCGTGAGAGAGATGGTCATCGAATTATGCTCGGCCTCAATAGATGAGATACGCTTCTCCACATTTGTCATACGATCTTCTAGGCTTGTGAAGCGTGTGTCTATGGCGGAAAATCTTGAATTCATGACTTGATCCATAGAAGCAATCCCCGTGCGTAGGCCCGTGAATTGTTCATTGAGGAGCTTGAGTAGCTTGAGGATTGACAATCTCTTCGGGAATCGCATCACTAGGAAGCTCGGAGATGCGAAGCCAACTACCATTGAAGAAGTGAAACTTCCCCCTAGAAAGAGATCTCTCATCAATAGGATCGGTAAGGGGTGTCGGATAGTCGTGAGAGAAATCAATCTCCTTTTGAGTGAAGAAATAGCTCAAAGTGGTGCCATAGGTGAATGAAGTGACAAGAATTGTGTGACGATGTTGCAAGAGAAAGACAATCTCTGCAAACATGATGCGAGCAAGGTTAGGTTGTTGTCTTTGGTGAAAGCACCGAATCCAAAAGTCATCAACTTGGCGGATGGTTGAGTATTTTCCTCCCGAAGGTTTGAACCACCAAGTGATCATCAAGTGTAGGATGCGGTCCTGAGCATTTAGAACGGTTACGGAACCCCCCAAGACATGTCCAAGAGAATTCTCATCTTCGATACCCTCATCCTCAAACTTAAAAACAACACAAAGAGATGGAACATCTACGATAATCTTTTTTCCCATAAGATAGGAGTTAACAACAATAATATTACCCGAGGGATCGGCAACACACTTGGCATTAGCATAAAATATCAAAACCAAATTGTGAAAGAAAAATCCCGGAATTTGTATAAAATCCATGAACTTCCATTCTTGGAGCAAAGGTAAATAGATAAACTTAAAGCGCTCCGAATTAAGAAAAGGAACGAAAATTACCCTATTCGGACGAATCTTATAGTTTTGTAAAGATCAGAAGTAGGTGAGTTCTCCGGGAGTTCTAAAGCACCGTTCATAAATAAGAGTCAAGTTAGGACGTGTGCCATCACCGGGATTGGATCCTTCACCAACTTCGCTTGTAGTACGCACTCTCTTTTTGGGTGCCATTGTCTAGAAAAATCGATTAAAACAATGTGTGTATGCATTAATATTCACATTCAATCCCATGTAAATCAATAATCAAGGTTTTTAAAACAAATTTTGAAATACAAAACAAAAACAAAAAAGGTTTGATAAAATTTGTTTTTGAAAAACAAAACAAAACAAAAAAAATTTAAAAATGAAAATCATAAAGAAAATAAAAAGAAAAAGAGTTTTATACCTTGATATTGAGATAGAGAGGAATGGATGAAGATTTTGCACCAAATTGATGGAGAGCCTTAAGACTTGGCTTGATTTTGAAAAACCCTCAAGAGATTTTAAGTTTTGTGGTGAAAATATGAGAGATTGAGAGGCTTTTTATAGAGGAAAATCAGCTAGGGTTTTGACAATTTAGTTTTGGTAAAAGTGAAACTCTTTTAATTCCATTAACTAGATGTCTGCGCGATCGCGTATCGATACACCTAAGGGTGTATCGATATGGGGGTATAAAGGTAATTCTCTCGAACCACGTATCAAGAAGTCGTATCAAAACGGATGGCATCCGTATCGAAATGAGTTTAACTGTATCGATACCCGCAAGAGAGAAGATGCAGTCTAGTCAACTAATGAAGTACTCGTATCGATACGTATAAGGCCGTATCGATACCCTATGCCCAGAAATGCATTTTGGCTTTTAGAACAACCAAAGGCTCGACTTTAACATCTCCTAAATGAATGCAGATGATGTATGAGCAGATCTAAGCATATTCTAACAAAAGCATACTCCCCCTAGCTATAAGCATGTTTTCAATCAAGATCAACAACACATAAACATGCATTTTCACAAATTCAAGCAATTTTAACCTCAAAAGAGTTCTAAAGGGTCAAGATAGGCTAGTTAGACCTAGCTCTCTCCTAAGGGACCAAAAACGCTTTTTGTCTAGAGGTTTGGTAAAAATGTCTGCTAGTTGGTTCAAGGTGTCAACATACTCTATAACAACATCTTGCTTAAGGACATGATCTCTAAATGATGTCTTATTTCTATATGTTTGGTTCTAGAGTGTTGGATGGGATTTTTTGTGAGACAAATTGCACTAGTGTTATCACACTTAAGGGGTATGGTTGCAACTTTAACTCCATAATCTAAGAGTTGTTGATTCATCCAAAGGACTTGAGCACAATAACTCCCTAAGGATATGTACTCGGCTTCGGTGGTAGATGGAGCCACACTATTTTGTTTCTTAGAGAACCAAGATATGAGCATACTACCTAAGAATTGGCAAGTTCCCGAAGTACTTTTCCTATCAATTTTACAACCCACATAATTCGCATCCGAATAAGCATGAAGGTTAAAGGTTGAGTCTCTAGGATACCAAAGACCTAAACAAAGAGCATCTCTAAGGTACCTAAAGATCCTTTTAACGGCTATAAGGTGAGACTCTCTAGGAAAAGCTTGAAATATATCACACAAGCAAACACTAAACAATATATACGGTCTACTTGCGGTAAGGTAAAGCAAAGATCCAATCATAGAGCGATAAAGCTTAGAGTTAACACACCTACCCCCTTCATCTTTGTCAAGCATTGTAGATGAGCTCATTGGTGTAGCTTGAGGCTTTGCTTGCTTCAAGCCAAACTTCTTGAGCATATCTTTCACGTACTTTGCTTGATTGATGAAGGTGTCATCCTTCCTTTGTTTGATTTGGAGTCTTAAAAAGAATGAGAGCTCCCCCATCATGCTCATCTCGAATTCACCTTGCATTAACTTAGCAAACTCTTTGCAATGACATTCATTAGTAGATCCAAAGATAATATCATCAACATATATTTGCACTACTAAGATGTCATGTTTATATCTTTTTTATGAAAAATGTACTATCCACCTTACCTTTTTCAAAACCTTTTTCGATCAAAAAGTTTGAAAGCCTTTCATACCAAGCTCTGCGAGCTTGTTTTAAACCATAAAGTGCTTTAGTTAGCTTAAAACATGATTTGGAAATTTTGAATCCTCAAAACCCGGTGGTTGTTCCACATACACTTCTTCATCTATAAAACCATTTAAAAATGCACTTTTCACATCCATTTGAAAAAGCTTCAAATTATGATAACATGCATATGCAAGCAACATCCTAATAGCTTCAATTCTTGCTATAGGTGCATAGGTTTCATCAAAATCTATTCCCTCTTCTTGAGTGTAACCTTGAGCAACTAGTCTAGCTTTGTTTCTTACAATGTTACCACTCTCATCTAGTTTATTCCTAAATACCCATTTAGTTCCTATAGTAGATTGATTACTAGGCCTTTCAACTAATGTTCATACATTACTTCTCTCAAATTGGTTTAACTCTTCTTGTATAGCCATAATCCAAAAATCATCTTTTAATGCTTCTTTAATATTCTTAGGCTCAACGCATGAGATAAAAGCAACATGATTCATGAGTTTGAGAGAAGATATAATAGTTACCCCCTTGGATGAATCACCCAAGATTTCACTACCTTTAACATAGTTGTACTCCCTTGGATAGCTCACTTCCTTTTCCTCAAGAGCCAAGTCCTTCAAGGCTTCAAGAGGTGGATCTTGTGCATCTTCTTCTTTAGATGGAATCTCATTTTCCTTTGAAGTTTTTCCTCTATCAAAGGCATCAAGGATTCCTACATCATCATCATCATAAGATTCCTTCCTTGGAAGGAGGTTATCATCGAAAACAACATGTATAGACTCTTCTACTACCAAAATTCTTTTATTAAATACACGATAGGCTTTAGAGTTTAAAGAATATCCTAAGAAAATAGCTTCATCACTTTTAGCATCAAATTTACCCAAGTTGTCTTTTCCATTGTTTAAAACAAAACACTTGCAACCAAATGGATGAAAATAGCTAATGTTAGGCTTCTTAGATTTTAAAATCTCATATGATGTTTTCTTTAAAAGTGACCTAATTATTACTCGATTTACAATGTAGCAAGCGGTATTTGTGGCTTCCGCCCAAAAATATTTAGGTAAATTGTTTTCACAAAGCATGGTTTTAGCCATTTCTTGTAAAGTCCTATTTTTCCTCTCAACTACCCCATTTTGTTGAGTAGTTCGAGATGCCGAAAAATTATGGCTAATACCATTTTCATTCAAATACTCTTCAAAACCTAGATTTTGAAATTCGGTTCAATGATCACTTCTAATGTGAGAAATCTTAAGCTCAAGATCATTTTGAGTTAGTTTAGAAAATGTGATGAATTTTTCTAAAGCCTCATCTTTTGTACTTAAGAATAGAACCCAAGTAAACCTAGAATAGTCATCAACAAGTACAAAAGCATACGATTTACCACCCAAGCTCATAGTTCTAATAGGCCCAAAAAGATCAATGTGAATTAATTGTAAGCATCTACTAGTAGAGATATCATTAATAGATTTAAAGGAAGATCTATGTTGTTTACCCTTAGAACATGCATCACATATTTTATCATTTGAGAACTTAATCTTGGGTAAACCTCTAATTAGATTTAGGGAAACTAATTTTTCTAAAACACTAATGCTAGGATGTTCTAGTTTCCTATGCCATAACCATGCATTATTTTCATTTTGTGCAACAAAACATGCATAGGATGAATGAATGTCATCTAGATGCACCATATATATGTTACCTATACGATGACCAATGATCATTATTTTATTAGATTTAATGTCAACAATTTTACACCCATTTTATCAAATAAGACATTAAACCCTTTATTACACAATTGACTAATGCTCAATAAATTGTGTTTTAGACCATTGACATACAAAACATTTTCAATGAGTATGGTAGAAGATTACCTATGGAGCCAATACCTTCAATGTGGCCTTTGGAGTTGTCACTAAATGTCACTACTCCTCCAGTTTTTGGCTTTAAAGCCATGAATCGACTCTTGTCTCCGGCCATGTGCCTCGAGCATCCACTATCAAGGTACCATGAGTTTTGTCTTTGTGCTTTGGCCTTGTAGCAATGCTCCCCTACAAATAAAGAGTTAAGCTTTATTTTTTGTACCCAAATCATTTTGGGTCCATGAGTGTTAGTTCCCAAATACTTGGTTCCCTTAGGAATCCAAGATGAAATGGCTACAATATTGTTAGAAACTACAAGTTCCTTAGGAACCCATACGCTTCTAACTTTCTTGTTCTTATGATACTTATGGGAGCCTCTTTGTTTGTGGTCAACAAAGTTTCTCTTCACATGTTAGGATTTTGAGGAAGATGCTTTTTTAAAACCGTTTTTCTCAACATTGGTTAGAGAAGCTTTGAGTTTACTCACCTCCTTTTGGTGGTAAACATGGTAATTTTCAAACTCATTTGAGGAATTTTGTAAAACCAAGACATTCTTTTCTAATTCTGAGTTGGTTTTAGAAAGGGAGTCATTTTGGGTCCTTAAAACCGAAATCATTTTCTTATTTTTTAAAATCGACTCCTTATATTTCTCAACCAACTCATTATATACCTCTTGCAACTCATCATAAGCATCTTGAAGTTCATCAAATGTAAAATCAAAAGTAGATGAGTTAAAAGTTACCATAGAAGAATCCTCCTCAAGAGTCATGAGGCAAAGATTAGCCACTTCATGTTCCTCATCCTCGGATGACTCCTCATCACTCCAAGTAGCAAGCTTGGCTTTGAGCTTCTTTTTCTTTTCAAATCCTTTCTTCTTGAGTTGAGGGCAATCAGAACGTACGTGACCCGACATCTTGCACTCAAAGCAAATGATCGGATCCTTTTCTTCTTCTTTTCCTTTGTTCTTGAAGTCCATATTTCTTTGAAATTTTCTCCCTCGGTTGGACTTCATGAATCGTGAGCATCGTTTGACTATCATAGCCAATTCCTCAAAATCTTCCTCCTCACTAGAAGAGCTCTCCTCTTGTAGAGAGGCTTTGAGAGCAACTCCTAGCTTCTTCTTCTTCTCTACCTCATGCTTATCTATCCTTCTCTCTTCATTCTTCTTCTCTTTCTCTCTTCCTTGCTTCATGATCTCGTGTGTAAGAAGAGACCCAACAAGCTCATCAAGCTTTAAGGTTTTCAAATTCTTTGCTTCAATGATGGTTGTCCTCTTACCATCCCAAGACTCTGGAAGTGAGTATAAAAGATTCCTCACTAGCTTATCTTCGGAAATTACTTCACCGAATCCTTTAAGGTCATTGACGATGATTGAAAATCGATCAAACGTCTTTGAGACGCTCTCATCAGGGTTCATCTTAAAATTCTCGTAGCTCAAGTTTAACAACCCAATCTTCGTCTCTTTCACATCGCTAGTGCCTTCATAAGACGTTTCTAAAGTGTCCTACACTTCCTTTGCGCTTTCGATAGATGAAACCTTTGAGTAGATATCTGGACCAAATGCACAAAATATGATATGTAGAGCTTTGTCGTTGACTTGCATCTTTCGTCTATTTTCCTTGGTCATCTCCGAATTTACTTTCGGAACGAGCCTTCCTTCATTGGTTCTCTTAACCGGAATGTAGGGGCCTTATTCCACTACATCCCAAACCATGTAATTCGTTGACTTGATAAAGAGACACATCTGATTCTTCCAATATGGGTAGTTGTCCCTATAGAAGAAAGGTGGTTTAGTGGTTGATTGTGACTCATAGAAGTTGGAGGTTGATGTTGATGCCATGGCTTGTCTTTAGAATAGATCACACTCATCTATGAACTCCTCTTGTGGTTGTTAATCCTTCCAAGAGGTAGACTCTGATACCAATTATTGAGTGGATCAATGGATTGATCAAAGCAAGGAGGGGGTAAATTGGATTTTTAAAAGTTTGGAGAATAAGTGGAATGAATAAAATTGAAGAACAATGCAATTTAGAGTGGTTCAAGTTCCAAATGAACTCTACATCCACTACCTTAGCTCCCACTAAGGATTTCTCAACAATTCCACTAATTGCTCTTCCCCTTTTCTAGGCTTAGAAGGTAACCTTTACAATACCGGTCAATTTTCTACCCAAAAATTAACCAAACCTTCATTAGGATACAAAGAAGAAATTTAAGGCAAGTAGAATATCTCACAATACAAATTTGCCCCTTTTAATACAAGCACTCAACCCAAATTGGAATACAAGATACGGTTTTCACACAACAAAATTTGGGATTTTACAAGAATAAGACTTTTGAGCACTAGAGCTTGGATTTTTGTATAGATGTTTCTCTTGGATGCAATAGTTGTTGCTGGTCTTCAATAGGCTTGATTTTATACCGTCTCCATTAATTCTAGCCGTTTGGGTGGTTAGGGAATTGACTATAGCCGTTGGAACCCTCTCTTTCCACCATAAATGCACTTCTGCAGCCTACCGTATCGGTACGCGGGGAGCCATATCGATACATATCTCAAAAAATAAAGAGTCGTTGCACAATTACAAGAGGAGCGTATCGATACGCGCGTAGGCTTATCGGTACGGGATAGGGATCTGTTTCGATACGGGTAAGACCGTACCGATGCAATTTTTCCTTCAAAGCTCACTGGAAGAATTCGTATCCATACGGGATAAGAGCGTATCGATACGCATTAACCAACTATTTAAAAATTTGTTACCTACCAACTGACACCAACGGTCAAAATATTTAAGGCTTCGAATTTAAAATTTTCTTTAAATTCGTATCGATACGGGTGAGACCATATCGGTACACCATTCAAACTCCTTCTGATTTTTTAGAGAGAGCGTATCGATACAGATGCAATCTGTTTCGATACGGTAAGGGGCATAACGAAACAGATTTCTCCAGTGGCTAAGTTTGTAAAAAAGGTATCGATACGGCAAGAAGCGTATCGATACGCATTGACGATTTTGAACAATTTTTCCTTGGAACACTTACGAAATATTTTGGAGTTTGAGTTTTTCAAACTAGAGCAAAGCCTTATTGATTTGAAACCTTTTGAGGGACTTAAAAATTCATTTCAAGTTTTTCAATTTAGTCCTTCAAGCACTTTGTTATATCAAAATCAAACATAGGTTTTACACTCCATGTGATAACGCAGGCAAAACTCCTACCGTCGATCATCTTTTCATCGTCGATTGAGGGTCATCAGAGTTACGAGAAAACCTTTCAATTTTCCTCATTTTTGGCCAGTTTCAACCGTGGTAAGTTCTAAAACCTTGTTGTTTGGGATATTCGAGTCTTTGGTTGTCCTTTTAAAGTGTTTTTAGGCCGTTTAGAGCCGCGTGCGGCAAGCACGCTCCATCCGAGGAAGAAGTCCGGCCACCGTGGTTGGTTCCCCATTGAACCGAGCTAGTTCAAGTAAGAACCGGTCTGGCCAAAACCGACTCAACACCCCAACCGGTCCAATAACGGACTAGGTCTGTTATTTTAGTGTTTGGGTCAACATGTTTGTTATGGCCCGATAGCCTTAAAGACCTAAACCCAAATTAGTCCAAGCCCAAGCATATGAGCCCGAGTCTGACTAGACCCGACCCGTTGACACGACCCATCTGCCCGACCCGAAAACCCGTTGACCGAGTCAACCCGCCCGAGTCAACCCGTTCGAGTCAACTCAGTGAGTCAACTTGCTCGAGTTAACTCAGTCGAGTAAAACCACTTGACTAGTGACGTCAGCATTTACCTGATCGTTGACGTCAGCATTGACTTTGACTAGTGACGTCGGCGTTGACTTTGACCAAAAAGTCAAATTTTTAGAAAAGTCGTATTTTATTTTTTTTACGTCCCGAGTCTGTTTTTGAAGCCCGTTTCATCAAATTCGAATCCGAAAGCCTCCGAATCTGACCTTGAACCTGAACTTGTATATGTATTTAGTAATGTAGTTAAGGGTACTGTGAATAAGGACTAAAACAGGAATTTGTGTAATTGAAGGTACTCACAGTTCCTTGTATATGAATTGTTGAGGAACGTCAAATCCAGGTTCAAGAGTGTTCGAATGTCGTTCATGGATCGGCCAATATAGCTTGGAGCCAAGGTAATACTTTTCTACCACTTGTATGCTTTATGAACATGCTGGTATACGGTTGTAGCATGCATGCTTATGATGAAGTATATTGTTAATCTACCTAAGTCAAATCAGATGCGAAAAATAAGTATGAAAATTCAGATAAGTATGACATATTCGATTAAAAAATGAATAAATCAAAAAAGATATGGAGTTTTATAATTATTTTGAATAAGATTTGATTGAAGTGAATAAGGAATTGATGATCGATGAATGATCTAAGTTAGTGCACTTTGAAACATCCGATTCAGACTATTTCTTGATTAAAGGTCTAATGCTCAGAATGTTTGGTTGTGAAGTGACAAAGACACCTTAATGTATAAGAAAGATTAAAAATTACCTTTGTTAATGGAAGCGATCTATAAATATTCACTAGATTTGGTAACACAATCGATTCATCTGAAAACCTCAGTTTTGCTCCGGTCGTTATGTTAACGAAGCCTAAACCTTCAAAATTGCAAAGTGTTAAGATCTTCCCGAGTTCTTGAATAAATCTCCGAAGATAAGACTATAGAAAATTATTCACATGTCTAGATTAATCTAAGTGACATAAAAGTTGAATTGAACTGAAATGACTAAAAGGATTGAAAATGCCGATAACGTTGAACTAGTCGGAATGTATAATAACCAAAAAGATGGAAACCCTTGGGCACTAGATGCCAAATTGACCATAATGATGGATGTACCCTCGAGACTCAAATCGAATTAATATTAGAAGGATTCGAAAGGCTCAGGATAATTGAAAAACCTTTGAACACTGAAATGACTAAAAATACCTCTCAGACTCGTGTTTGCTGGCCGTTTGATATATATGAGAATTTGAATGAATACCATATGAAGGCATATTCGATCTGTTTGGAGAAAATACATAATTAACGGTAAGGGTAGTCTGTTTAAGGGTACGTTTGATACTATGGTTTGAGTTCGGGTGTACTGCCCATGTTCGAATACTTGGTAAATATCGCAGTATTGGGATCTGTAAGTTCGACTGAATTTGGAAACCCGATAAACTGTAGAGAATCTTCATGTATGCAGATTACCAATTTTTCCTTAGTATGTGGAATTACAAAATCACCCATGACAGTCAAATAACCAAAATGCCCTCGTTGGCCAAAATGACCGGAATAGCCCTAAATGTATTTGATATCGTGAAAGATCTTGATTTATAAATTCCTGAATGCTTGGTTGGGAACCTGATGAGAAAATGGAATTCCTAAGTCTCCATTTATGCCTTGTTGGTATAAATTACCAAAATGCCCATGTATAACAAAATGACCATAATGCCCTTATAGAATTAAATGATTGAATCGCTCATGATATATTTGAAATTTCAAAGATCTTGATGTATCAACTCCTGAATATCTGGTTTGAACCGTTAGTACGAAACCCCTTTTAATAGGGATCTCATTTTTGAAATTGTCCAAATTGTCAAAAGTTCAATGTGTCCCATTTCGTAAATACCGAGTATCTTCAAGAAATAAACCGTTTCATCTAGTGTGTTCCATGTGTGTTACACGATTGTTTTTGCATTTTGTTTTACATGTTTTATCATACTGATCATGTACACATGACTGATATGCAGTTTTCGCATGAACATTACATGTTTTAGAATTTAAGCATGATTATATTGTATGTTTGATGTAGACCTTAGTACCCGATATGACAAACATGCTATGTGGATAATGTATTACTGAAAATACTAGTAATGATTAATGAACTTCTGATGACTTGATTCACTAGGGTACTTGGGATATGATATGAAGTTACTAACGGCTCAGCACTGATCCAACTGGCAAGTCCGTCCGTTTTTGGTTCCTATGCTTTGGCTAGGTCCGCCCGTTTTCGGTTCCTATGCTCCGGCTAAGTCTGCCCATTTTCGGTTCCTATGCTTCAGCTAGGTCTGCCAGTTTCGGTTCCTATGTTTTGACTAGGTCTGCCCGTATTCGGTTCCTATGCTTCAGCTAGGACCGCCCATATTCTAAGGTATTCCCTTAGGATGGTACCCACGCCCAATGGGCTCGGGTTAATGCTTGTATATGATACCACACTAAGGAAACTATATACTGGAGTATGGTTTGAGGGTAGATAAAGAATTAAAATAAAATTTACTGCTACTTGACGCAAATGTATTTGAAATAAAAAGGTTTACTACATTGTTACATTTCATGCATTAACGTTGCACTGTTGGAACACACTAGACACTAAACTCATTGATTCCACCTCCGTATGTTATCAACTTATATAATTCCCGTCAAATTCTTGATGTTTAAATAAAGAACAAATATTGTTATTCTCGAGTATAATGCTACCTTGAAATAGTAGAACAAAAATGGAGACTGTTACTACATGGAACATCATGAAAATGTTATGTCTGCCATATATCTACATGAGCTTATAGCATTTTTTGGTAGTTCTGTATTACTGAGCTTTTCCAAGCTCACGTTATTTTTAATATCGCATGTTAAAAGAATATATCATGGTATAATGTCTGACATCAGTGTTCAGAGTTCTCTCGGCGTCGCTTTGGAGTACGGTACTGTACAATTAGTGGGCATGTATGTCACGTATTGTTTTATGACAGTGTCTGTAAAACACTTTCTGAAATTTTTGTTATATGTTTAAATAATTTCCTAAAGTGGTATTTTAAACAAAAATTTATTTTACAGTTTAATAAGTGTTTTAAGAAAAATATTTTTTACGTGTACTTTTTTGTGGGTCGCTCTTGTGACCCTAATATGATCTAAAGGGTTACATAAATTTTAAACACTTATTTTAAGCAAAAAAAAATACTTTAATCACCTAATCTTTAAAAAAGATATAGTTTAATTTCGTTTAAGCCAAAATAATTTAAAAGATTAGAATATTTTACACCACGTTATAATGTAGGTAAAAGGTTATATTTTTTCTGCCCTTTAAAAGTGTCGTTTGCTGTTTTTTTTAAATTAACGTTTCTTATTTTTTAAAATTTATTATTGATAAAATATAAAAATATATTTAAAATCTTTCAATTAAATAATTTTAAATATATTTTAAAAATTAAAATTTTTAACAGTAAAAGTTAACTATTTAAAATAATTATAATTATAATTAAAGAAAATAACGAAAAAGCTAATAAAAAAACAACTTTAGTATGACAGAGAGATTAAATGTTTCTCATTTTGAAAAAAAAAGTTTCTTTTGTCACGTGTGTTACATTTGAATTTATGTTTTTTCTTATATTTATTTTATTGAAGGGTTAATGAAAGAAAACTATTTGCACTCTATCAAATTCGTCATGGCAATGTCTCTATTGTTTTCTTTTAATATGATGGTGTGATTATAAGATAGTATCTATTTAATTTCTTTTAGCCCTTTAATAGCACATACTTCGTGTACATATGATGCTCGAACTCGGGTCACCTGAACAAAATATATCATCCTTTATCACTGGAACTAGGGGTGAGCATTGAATCGAGTCGAGTTGAGTCAAAAAATTTTGAGTTATTTGAGTTGACGCGTCATATTTTACAACTCAATTTTTATTTGAATTTTTTTCGATTCGAGTCAAGTTTAAGAAATTCGAGTCGAGTCGAAGTTTCGAGTTCCTATAAAAATTTAATTATAATTATTTATCATGTTATAGTATGATTTGATTCCAATTTAAACGACTTTTTCTAATCATATAAGATATGCACATATATATTTCTTCATATTTTTTCACATGTGACAATATTTCTTCATAATTTTATATATCGGTATGTATATATCATAAAAAATTGAAGGACTTGTCTCGATCTTCAAAATAAATCCACTAATTACTAAAAATTTCGAGTTATTCGAGTTTCCATTTTACAACTCAAACTTTATTTAAAATTTTTTTGAGTCATTCGAGTTTATAAAATTTCGAGTCGAGTCAAAATGAGTCAAGTATTTTCGTCTCGAGTCGAGTTTTACTCACCCCTAACTGTAACCATTTTACGAGTTCAATGTCTCTATTTTTTAATTGTTCAATGTGTTTCTAAACTTTGCTCAAGTATTGTACTTTATCCTTGGGTTAACATTGTTAACTGACATGATAGGACAGGTGATCCAGTAAAAGTATACCAATTTCCACATGATATTTCAAGTTAAAATAAATTAATGGGTAAACTATCGCAGTAACCACTTAACTATTGACCGCGACCTGTTTTGATCATTCAGCTAAAAGAAAATTAAAATTTGACCACCTAACTATTTAAATAGATCTATTTTGACCATCGGCCGTTAAAATCTAACTGAAAGATGACGTAACAATTAAAGTAAAATTTATATAATTACACTTTTAGTCCCTATTAATTACCTATTATATTAATTTGATCTTAATTTTAATTTAATTAAATAAAATTAATCAACTAAACTCTAAAAAATATATTATACCTCTAATTCCCTAAACCCTAACCACAACCAGTAACCTTAAATCCTAAACCTCAAACTAACTTTTTAAAATAAAACACTAAAAGAAGCTTAATTTGAGAACAGACGATTTTCATCCGAAAAGATAAAGTACCCTACAACGCTAATCAAAGGATAATACCACTCCATTCCTCAAAAAGAAAAGATAATACCATTCCAAGGAAATTTGGTCCCCCACAACGCCAATCAAAGGATAATACCATTCCTTTCACTTTAAAAATAAACTCTGAAATTCCTTTGAAAATAGGACACCCTCGTCTATTTACTAGAGAAAATTGTTTGATTCAACCATTCAAACGCCTTTAAATAAAATAAGTTCTAGAAAATTAAAATTTGTTTTATTCGTGATGTTGGTGAAAAATAATTAGCTTAAATGAGAAATAAGTGTCTAAATTATACCTCGTTTAAATTTTAGGTGTTTAAAGTTTATATTGTTACAATTTTAGGTGCATAGTAATTAACTACCGTTAAAAAATCCGTTAACCAATCGATGGTTGACACATGTCAACCATTTTAATTTTTTTGAAGAAATAAACCAAATTTTTTAATATTTCAAAAAATTCTGAAATTCTCAATTTTTTATAAAATAATCCCCAAATTTTTAAAAATTTTCAAACTGAACCCCCAAATCGTCGTCACTTCTACCGTCGATTGCCGACCCTGAGCAACCCCTTTGGTCATCAGACCTAGCTAATCATTTCCCCCAACACGGGACCGTTGAAAACAACAAACGACGTGCCAGCCGAACGTTAATTTTGCATTCGTTCGTCGTTTTCAATGACGTCGTATTGGGAGAAATTACCGGCTAGGTCCGGCGATTAAAAGGTGTGCTCAGGGGCGGCGATAGGCATCAGAAGCGGTGGCGATTTGGGGTTTAGTTTGGGAAATTTTAGGGATTTTGAGACTGTTTTGTAGAAATTGAAGAATTTCAGAATTTTTTGAAATTTTAAAATTTGTGTAAAAAATTGTTTTAAGTTTTTACATGCAACGTGTCATGTTTTGATTGGTTAGCGATTTTTTTTAACGGTAGTTAACTACAATGCACCTAAAATTGTAACGATATAAATTTTAAACACTTATTTTAAGCAAAAAAAATACATTAGGCACATAAAATTTAAGAAAAAATATAGTTTAATTTCGTTTAAACCAAAATAATTTAAAAGATTAGAATATTTTACACCACGTTATAATGTATGTAAAAGGTTATATTTTCTCTGTCCTTTAAAAGTGTCAGTTTGTTGTTTTTTTTTTATAAAAAAAATTAACTTTGGTTTCTTATTTTTTAAAACTTATTATTGATAAAATTATGAAAATATATTTTAAAATATTTCAATTAAATAATTTTAAAAATTAAAATTTCTTAACAGTAAAAATTATCTGTTTAAAATAATTATAATCAAAATTAAAAAATAACGAAAAAACCAATAAAAACAACTTTAGTATGACAGAGAGATTAAATGTTTCTCATTTTAAAAAATTAGTTTCTTTTGTCACGTGTGTTACATGTGAATTTATATTTTTCTATTATATTTATTTTATTAAAGGGTTAATGAAAGAATACTATTTGTACTCTATCAAATTCGGCATGGCAATGTTTCTATTATTTTTTTTAAAAATACATTACTGTGATTATAAAATAGTATCTATTTAATTTTTTAGTCTTTAATAACATACACACCGTACATATATGATACTTAAATCTGGATCACATAAATAAAATATATCATACTTTATCACTGAAACCACCCGAGTTCAATGTTTCTATTTTTTAATTTTTCAATGTGTTTCTAAACTTTGCTCAAGTGTTCTCCTTTATCCTTGGGTACATTGTTAACTGACATGATAGGACAGGTGAACCAGTAAAAGTATACCAATTACCACATGACATTTCAAGTTAACAAAATTAAATGCAAGGACATCCAAACAATTTAACCTTTTTCCGAAGATCAAAAAATAAATAAAAACTAAAGAGCACAAAACAAATCCGCAATTTGAATAATCCTTTTTTAATTATTATTTGAGAAAATGGCTCCCAAAAAATATTATTTGGCAAAATGACCCCCAAACTTGCCACGCCGGTGAACCTCGCGTTGTGTAGGACGCGAGGTCTGATATCGCGTTCTGCACAACGCGATTCCAGTCTACGTGGCCTTGTTGTTTGTGATAACGGTTTTACAGGACCTCGCGTTCTGCAGAACGCGAGGTACACGAGAATTTGAAAGGGCGAGTGAATATATCGCACAGACCTCGCGTTCTGCAGGACGCGAGTTCTGTGCAAATCTGGCATGAAGAACAAGGGAAAACAAGTGTGGGTAGGCATGTTCGAGCCCAATTTCGGGCGTGTAAATCGTATATTTTTAGCGATCATCGAGTTTGGGGTCGTAGTACTGGAAATTGTCTATCGTATGATATCAACATGGTTAATTTCCGTCCATTCTACAATGGTTTAAAATGGCTTCGAAAACCCTATGCTATCATCTTTTTTTGAATGAAGTTGCATTTTAACAAATGTCGATAGGCATGTTCGAGCAGAATTTCATACGTAGAAATTTTAAATTTTTAGGTAACATCGAGTTTGGGGTTGTAGTACAGGAAATTCTCTATCGTATGACACTGACACGGTCAATTTTCGTCCATTGTACACTGACTTAAAGTTGCTTCGAAAACACTATCATAACATATTTTTTAAATGATTAAAAATATAATATCGCGTACTGTATAAATCGAAGTAGACTGACTTTATTGATTCGATTGTCATGGTGAACTCGCATATACAAATTAAAAATAATTAATTAAGACGAGGGGTTGAGCGATTAGGACACTTAGGAGCTGTGTGTCCAGGATTTTTACATATAGTACAATGCTTCTTTTGTCCAGTTTTTTCTCGATGTTCGACCATATCCTCGGTACAGTATATTCTTGTAGAACGTGGACATCATTTGGCTCGTAGTAGTGCTGGATCTGGGCGTATGATCGGTTCAGTGTCCACAGCATTCGGATCAACCTCATTTCCGATTGGAGGAAACTCTTTTTCGTAAACCTTAAACACCGTTTCGAGTAAGTATACCGGATCAACCAGATGTATGTATTGTATCCGTTGGTTAGTGCAAGCAGCAATGGCGTGTGCGCACGGGTATTTGAATGTTTGGAAAATTCCGCACTCGCAGGTTCTTTTCCTCAGATTTACCACGTAAGCGTTATGCTGAATGCCTTCCAACTGCCTGGAAAATTCTGCAACACGAAACATGTGTCCTTCTCGCGAGAAGAGAGTTGCAGTCATCTGTCTTGATTGGCCCAATTGAGTATGCAGTTTTGTGCGGAAATCCGGATGGACTTTGTGTCCACCTGCCATGTACTCAGTTGCTTGCCTTCCCAAGGTTGCAAAAAGGGTAGCCAAACGATAATAGGTCGCTTTGACAATGGAAGTGATAGGCAACTGCTGCACTCCCTTCAGTGATGAGTTCACTGCCTCAGCCAAGTTCGTTGTCATGTGACCATAACGTTTACCCTCGTCATACGATCGAAGCCATTTTTCCTTTGGGTTTTTTTTCAAGGTATTCTGCACCATCTTTGTTTCTCGCTCTCAGTTCCTCGAGCAGGTCAGCCACCTCTTGTTTGTAGTGCGAGTTGCCTACGGGATGACAGTTGAATAGTTATGAGTGAAAAGCACATGTAAAAAGGTCGTAAATGAAAGAGAGTAACAAGTAATATAGTAAATGAAATTGACATAAATGACGTACCCATATCGAGCACCATTTGACGTTCATCACGATTCTTGTATTTCAGCAGGTAGTTTGTGGCTATGTGCCACAAGCAAAAACGGTGGTGAATGTATGAAGGCTTCCAATAGTTACCCAAATTTTCTATCGCCCACAACAGCGTTGTGCCTCTGTCAGAAATAACACATACCCCTTCATCCCTTCTTCGTATTACAGGATCAAGGACATATTTTCGTGGGTTCTGAAGGAAGAACTTCCAAGACTCCAAATCCTCCTTCGGGATGATTGCGAATGCAACAGGAACACATTTGCGATTGTCGTCCTGTGCTATAGCTAGAAGTAGGGTCTGTGTATATCTTCCGTACAACCATGTGCCGTCGATTTGGACCATCGATTTGTAGTGCTTGAATGCATTGATGCACTAGGGGAAAGTCCAAAATAACCGGTGGAATTGAGAAACACCTCGGACGACACGATCATTTTCGTATGCCTGAACCGTATCAAGTTTGACAACCATTCTGGGGATGTGTTTCTGCAGGAGATTAAGCCACGGGCGCAACTATTTGTAAGATTCCTCCCATCGGCCATACATTTCATCTTTGGCCCGCTTCCTTGCATACCATGCTTTGGAATATTGAGGACGGTAGCCGGTGACAGCTTGAGCTGCAGCCTGACATGTGGGGACCGACATAGTGGGATTTGTTTTCACCAGTGTCGAAAAGATGTCCGCGAGGTACTTTGCATCCAGGTTCTTGTGATCCTGGTTGAGGCTAGGAACGGTGCATGTATGGGGCCCCTCAAGTTTTGTTATTGTCCAACGGTCGCCTGCCCTCTTCAACTGTGATATACGAATTTTCCATTTACAGCCTTGATTTTTTTGAATGCAATAAGCCTTGTAGTATCTGGATTGGGTTTTATCCACTGCCGTCTCAACATTATGATGAAGGTTGTACTGCTTAACTACCGCCACCGCAATTTCCTTTTTCAAGAACGTCATACCAATTCTCAGTTCACCATCAGAACAGTTGACTCGGCCATCTATTGTGTCGTCATACGGAAAATCAGGGACGTCCATTGCATCCATATCAACCGTTGTGAAGTGGGATGGTGACTGGAACATAGAAATTGGTGTTGCGTCTACAGGAAAGTTGGTGGCAGTCGGTTGTTCGTCAAAATTTGGTGGTGGGACGGTAGTGTCTTCCGGTAGAACTGTCAAGTCTTCTGGTTCATCATAGAATGGCCCCAGCTCGTCTCCGTCGGGCCCGGGTTCTCTAATCAGTTCTTCGTCAGAAGCATCCTCCGGGAGCTGGAATAGTAGAGCTTCATCGATCACTACCCTTGGAGGCAAGGATGGGAGTCGATGAGCGGGAGACCTCTCACGAGATCGCTCACGAATCGTATTTCCAAGACCAAAATCAAGATCCCCATAAGAAGAATGTATTCCCATAGATGGTTGAACGTACTCCGTGCTAGGGACATACGTTGAGTGTCGTCCATATGAGGAATCATGGTCGTGCATAGCGTAAGAAGACGACGGTCCCTCACCTCCAAAAGAAGAATGTCTCCCCATAGATGGTTGACCGTAGTCGGTGCCAGGGACATACATTGAGTGTCGGCCATATGATGCTTCATGGTCGTGCGCAATGTAAGGAGCTGACGTTCCCTCCCCCCCAAAACTATAAGGATTGTATGGATTGTACGATGCATTTGTTGGTGCATCGAATTCATCGTTTGGGGGTTGGTTCAGGTCGAACCCGATACTAGCTACGCACGTCTGCCTTGGAGGAGCAGATGACGATGCACCAAACTCGTTGTCTTGGCACAGTAGGTTAAAATCACGTCGTAGACTTGCAGTCGGGCTATCAATGTTGGCATTCGGATCGAAGTCGAAATTCGCCCGGCCCCAGCTTGGTATTTGGATAACTGGATTAGACTCGGAGAACGATGCATACAGCTCGAGGGGCCCCCCAATTGAATAGTCGAAGTGGGTTTCCATCATCATGTCCACATCAACATTTTCCGCAATTTGGCATACAGAGTACCTTAAAGGGGCTATAGATGTTGGCACCCGATACTTCACGTCGGACAAACGGTGGTTATCGAAATGAGGGACTTTTGCCTCCAGTTCCTTTACCAACTTCTTGAACGATAATCTCCTCAGAAGCTTTAGCGTTACCGGATCTTCGCAGTGAAAAACGATGCCGAGTTCGGTACCCTCGAATATCTGCCCATCGTAGTAAACTAGAGTAGTAACACCTCGTCTGGCCATTTGAATATTTTCTGAAAGACTTCTGAATTTATGATACTTGAAAAATTCTAGGAATTGTTTTGGCAATTGAAACATATATTTACGTTTTATGGTTCTGCTTCATATATAGGCAAAATTAATGCCACTTGAAATCCCGGAGAATCTGGTTGTGTAAGGCAAATAATGGTTCCGAGAGGTAACTTTGCTTGTCCATTTCCTAAAACTGATAAGCAGGCAAATAACGGACAAGTAAGGAATAATGGTGCCCGGGAGGCAGTCCCCTAACTTTGGACAAGTAAGGGATAAAGTTACCGGGGAGGCAGGTTTAACGAACATCATGTTCTACACAACGCGATAAGCAGTACCTCGCGTTCTACACAACGTGAGGTCTTATAAATATCGCGTTCTGTAGAACGCGAGGTCGCTTTAATTGCTTTGTCGCAGATATTCCGTCAGAAGTTATAATAACCGTACCGTGCACTCATTGTCTGTTTGTGTAATTGAGAACATGTTCGAATAATTGAGACAATTGTAGTCTGGTAATGTAATTGAATACTACAAGTGTTGCATAACGTGATGTCCCTTTATATATATTGAGACAGAGATTACGTCAGAATTAATAAAACTCGTACTATGAACTCAATTTATGTTTGAATAACTTAGACAATTGTAGTTTAGCAATGTAATTGAATACTAGTAGTTTTACATAACGTGAGGTCCGTTGAACATTAATAAAGGATGAAATAAGACGTCATATAACATAATTGGAAGATAATTTCAGAAGTTTATGGTTAATCCGAATCATCATAGTCAGTGGACACGTCTGAACTTAGGTTTAGTTCTTCGATCAGCTGTTGTTTTCTTTGTCTACGCCTGTACATAAAAAGTTGCAGCTCGTCCGCAGCCGCATCAACATCCGGTGAAGACGGTGCGTGTTCAGTGTTCGGAGCAGGTTGTACGGGTGCAGACGTACTACCTTCGTCGGCGTTGACCTCGTCAAACTTAACATTTAAATCGACGTCTGTAGCTCCGACGGAATTGAGCCGGTCATACATGTTACGAACGTCTGTTTCGTTCGTAAGCTTCATAACGTAGTGCGTTTCGTTTGCTGACTATGTTGGGATTCGACATTCTAAGGAAGAAATTTGTTTGTCGGTGTGTTTACTAACCTCGATTGTTATCAACTGTATTAAATCTTTCAGTGACATTTTGCCGGTGATTGTTGATTCAAAATAAGTATCGAGAAAATAAAATGTTGCCTGAAATTTTGCCATAAGGTGAGCAAAGATTGGGTGTTTAGAGAGAATTTGGAATGAGTAAATGATGGTGGAATTCGTGGGTATTTATAGTAAAGGAAAAACACCACATAAGTAAATTTAAGTCAAATCAAAACTTTATTTCGCATTTCATCTAACAAAACTTTCACCTTTCAACAAGTATTCGTTAACAAGTAAATTGAGACAACTGGATACAATATTTACCCTAAACTGTATATGAAAAAAATCCAGGTGGAGAAATATAATCGGCACCGGCTTCTTTCACTCTGGTCGATCTGAATCCGCCCTTGCTTCTTTGACCCTGGACTTCAGAAAAGAGTCACCAAGAGTCTCCTAGATGGTTAGGGGAAGCGGCAAATTTCACAAAATATTCCTCAAGAGGCTCTAGAAAAGTTTTACTGGAAACTCTCTAGGCACTTCTTGACGAACAACGACAGACGACAACACGCTCCCAAATATTGCGATATGTCGGTAAGTATTCTTCAATCAACGGATCATGCGGGAGTCTCAACCCAACTGAACACAAAATCATGATTGAACTGTATTAAATCATGAACGAAGAGCAAATACAAAAAAATTACAGCTTCAAAATTCCAGCATATGCAGGAAATCATGAAAAACTTATACTGGTTACGAAAATCCATCCGCATGCAAATATATAGATCAAACTCGTGTGCTGATCCCAACAGAATAAAAAAAAAACTCGCGTTCTGTACAACGCGAGGTTTGTCAGACCTCGCGTTCTATGAAACGCGAGGTCCCTTTTCTCAGAGTTAATAATAGTCCTACTGTATACACGTGTTATGTTTGAATAATTGATAACATGTTTGAATATTTCAGACATTAGGAGATGTCTGTAAGTCATTTAACGCTAGCTCCCAACATAAGTGACATTGTCTATGTTATCGTTCATTCGAAATGATTGTGGAATTGTTCGATATTTATATTAAATGATAGGTATTTATAGTAACGAAAAAATGCAACATAAGTAAATTTAACTCGAATAAAAACTTTAATTCGCATTTCATTTAACAAAACTTTCAACATGTATTCTTTAATAAGTAAATTGAGACAACTCGATAAAATATCTACAAAAGTCGAAACACTATATGCAAAATAGTCCGGTGGGCAAATGTGATTGGAGGTCTGCTTAGAAAAGAAAGCAAAGGTCTGGTCTTTCTAATCACTTCTTGAACTCCAGACTTTTTGCAGATTGTGCGAGCAAGCTGCGAATTTCAGAGAAGAGTCCCCAAGAAGTGACTCGAAAGTTTTACTGGAAACTCTCAAGGCACTACTTGGCGGTAAATGGCAGCCGCCCAGAAGCTCCCAAATATTGCGATATGTCGGTGGGCAAATGTGATCGGAGGTCCCGAGTGAAAGAAGCAGAGAGCGATAATCAGATTTCTTCTAAAATGGTAGCAGCTTTGATCCACATTAGCAAATGTAATCGGCACCAGCCGCATTTGCAAAATAGGGTTGCTTATGCAACATGGTCGATTTGAATCCGCCCTCGCTTCTAAAAGTCGTTTCGTTTCAAAACTGTACCCGAGGATCCTCTCGACGGCGGCTACAGAAGCTTCCATTGAATGGGACGCAGCCGGCCACAACCTCCCAAATATTGCGATATGTCGGTAAATATTATTCAATGAACCCCGCGGAACACAAATCTTTAAGTGAACTCCAACTATCATTAAGGAACAATATTTCGGACAAAAAAATTTCAACTTCAAAAAACACAGCATGACACGAACTCATATTCAACTGAGAAAAACTTAACTAGTTACGAAAATCAATCGCCGTGCATATATATATATACCAACATCTAAATGACCTCGTGTTCTGTACAACGCGAGGTTTAAAGGACCTCGCGTCCTACAGAACGCGAGATTGCCACGTCAGCAGATTCACATCCCTCTATAAATAGCAAACTCTTGGGGGAGGCAAGGAGCACCCACAGAATTTTTTTCTGTATTCACGTAAACATATTCACGTAAGCAGTTTTCGATTGCAGCTACTAATGGCAACATAGTGCGTATTTGGGAAGTTTTTTTCAAACTAATTTCCAAAATATTGCGCTATGTCGTTATTTGTAGTTACTAATGAAAACATAGCGCGTATTTAGGAGCTTTTTTCGATTATTATTATTATTATTATTATTATTATTATTATTATTAGTAAGTATGATTATTATTGTTATTATTATTATTATTATAATTACTATGATTATTAGTATTGTTGTTATTATAATTATTATTATTATTATAATTATTATTGTGATTATTATTGTTATTATTATAATTATTACTATTACTGTTATTATTATTACTATTATTATTATTATTATTATTATTATTTCTATTATTATAATTATAATTATTATTATTAAAATTATAATAAATGACTTTCCCGCCTGGGAAGTCTTCCTTTAAAAAACCCTACGACCTCGCGTCCTACAGGACGCGAGGTCTTTAGAAACTCGCGCCCTCTAGAACGCGAGGTCACTTCTGACCGTTCAGTTCACGCGTCTGTTCCGTGACACGCCTTTTCAATGAACCTCACGTTCTATAGGACGCGAGGTATATGGATATCGCGTTCTACAGAACGCGGTGTTCATTAACATCGCATCCCAAAAGGCGCGAGGTCTTCTATAAATTGGAGGCTCTGCCCCCAATATCAACCACAGAACGCGAGTTTTTTAACTTTTTTACAACAAATTATCGGCAACTTTTATATTTCGTTCGATATAATGGAGCCCTTATTACGCAACGAAGCGACTCACTGCAATCAGTATTGGTGAAGAAATCCAGAGGTATTACTTTTCCCTATTAATTTTTAAAATTTTTTATTTAATTAAATTTTTTTATTTTACTAACTATTTTATTTTATTTTTTTGAAGGGATACGAACGTAATTTACAATGTTACCTTAACCGTATCAACACCCCACCCGTTGATGTTGTTATGGAGTGGATTCAGCGCGCCGGTTTTGGCTACATAGCACGGTATATAGGGGGTGAAGGTAAAACCATCGTTGATCAGCGCGCTGATAGAACGGTGGAGGCCTGGGACGCACACGTTTCATCTTCCATTTGGCGAAGCAACAATCACGCTGAAGGATGTTGCCTACATTCTGGGGTTGCCTACAGACGACAGCGTTATTATGGGTGTAGCGTTGACCCATTGGCCAACCCTATTTGCTGAACAAATGGGCGTGATGCCCCCTGAAGAAGTGTGGGACGGTGGAAAAATCGAGCTATCATATTTGGAGGCTCACTTTGGAACCCCTCCCCCGATGCGGATGAAGTTACACTTCAAGTATTTTTTTATTTAAAAATTAGGATGCCATTATTAAATATTTAGTATGCTTTTATTAGATTTATGATAAAATTAAAAATATTTATTTGAACATTACGATGGTTTATGAAATTTTTAGGATGGCTTCATTAAATATTTAGGATCCTTTTAATAAATTTAGGATGCAATTGCAAATAATTACTTGAAAATTAGGATGCCTTTATTAAATATTTAGGATGCCTACATTAAATATTTAGGATGAAGTTACAAATATTTATTTGCAAATTACGATGCCCTTACTAATTTTTTTGGATGCCTTTATTAAATTTAGGGTGAACTTACAATTTTTTTAATTAGGATGTCTTTATTAAATCTTTATTTTCACAGCGGTGTGCGCGTGCCCACATCTTGCGCATTATTGGCGGGATATTAATGCCAGACAAATTCCGCACAAAGGTGCACGTGATGTGGCTTCGTGATCTTACAGATTTAAATGAGTCTAGAAGAAAATCTTGGGGATCAGCTGTCTTGACGTTTCTTATCAGAGAGCTCTGCAGAAACGTTGACGCCTCAAGAGCATCGATGGGAGGATGTTGTTTACTCCTACAGGCTTGGGTTTGGTTTCGGATGCCTATTTTGAGACCACAGCTTAGACAGCCCATCGCTATGTTATTTCCGCTTCTACGGAGGTACTACGTAATCTACTATATTTTTTATTTTTAAATTATTTTATTTAACGATTTTTTTTCATTATTTATAGGTGGAGCAGCACACTGACCCACACCGGCCTGCCGAACTCCAAAAAAGAATTCAGGCATGCTTTCGATGGCTTGACGGAGGACCATGTAATTCGAAAATTAATTTGAATTTTTTCATACTATTTTTTTCAATAATATTTCATATAACCGTGACAAACGTTTTCATTCTTTTTAGTTCGTGTGGAGGCCCTACGATTCAGAGGAGATTCGGCAGATTACTCCACCGGATATTCTGCGTGACCGAGATCTCTAGATTTCTGTCGTGCCGCTGCTCAACTACGAAATTTGCGTGTGGCATGCTACGGACAGAGTTCTCCGACAGTTCGGGTACTTCCAAAATGTTCCAGCCCCTCCGCAAAATATGGACCGCTTCCACAATCTTACGCGCCAGGGGAAGACGGAGGTTGACTGGTCCGAGTACCACGCTCCCTGGATAGCGGTTTGGGCTAATCGATTTGCCCAACGCCCACCGTTTCTCCAACAAATTATGGAAGGGGCTGATTCGGTCGTTTTCAATTACGACCAGTGGTATAGGTTCAATGGGCTGCTGCATATCCTTACTCAGGCCGAGCGCGCTGCAGGGCTTCCCCAGCAACCCCAAAACCGCCTACGCGGCAGCCGTCGAGCGACCCAGAGGCAGAGGCAGAGGCAGTCGACGCAGCGCGGTCCGAGACCACGACATGACACTGCAGGGGCATCATCTTCTGGCGGAGCATTTCATACTTATAGCGGTCCATCGAGTTTCCAGCAGACGATGCCTCCACCCCAGTTCGGCTCCTCCAATGCCTATCGTCCTCATACGCCCACGACTGACCTTCAGCTTATCGATTATCCACAGTTGTCATCTCAGTATGACTTTCGCATTGTGGAGAGTACGCCGATGGGTAGCTTGTTTTACTCCCCGCCTAGGCCCAGCACAGATCCGCATATCGCACACGATGGTTAGGATGATGGGGACCATGGACCACCACACGATGGTCGGAGGTATCCGGATCGTGAGCGTCATCCACCCGACTGCGGAACGGGTGGACATAGGCATTTTTAGTCTTTTTTTTACTGATTTGTACTTATGTTTTTAATATTTATATTCCACACATTTGATTTATATAATGTCGTATTATAATTTTGTTTACCTATTATAATTAAACTTTAAAATGTTTATTTAATTTCAATTTTTAATAAATTTTATGGGATTACTAAACCGAAAATCGACATTTGTTAAAATGCAACTTCATTCAAAAAAAATGATAGCATAGGGTTTTCGAATTCATTTTAAACAATTGTAGAATGGACGGAAATTAACCATGTTGGTATCATACGATAGAGAATTTCCAGTACTACAACCCCAAACTCGATGATCGCTAAAAATATACGATTTACACGCCCGAAATTGGGCTCGAACATGCCTACCCACACTTGTTTTCCCTTGTTCTTCAGGCCAGATTTGCACAGAACTCGCATCCTGCAGAACGCGAGGTACTGTAAAACCGTTAACACAAACAACAAGGCCACGTAGACGGAAATCGCGTTGTGTAGAACGCGATATCCTACCTCGCGTCCTACACAACACGATGTCCACCGACGTGGCAAGTTTGGGGGTCATTTTGCCAAATAATATTTTTTGGGAGCCATTTTCCCAAATAATAATTAAAAAGGGATTTTTGTTCTAAAATTGCCAAACAAATCGGCACTACCATGTGTATTTAGTTGTCAATATCAATAAGCAAAATTCTACTCGACTCAACAAAATTAATTTTTTTTTCAATTTTAAATTATTCGAATTGTGAATTTAGTTGTCAATATGGATGAGTAAAATTAAATTTTCTTTCAATTTTGAGTTATTAGGGTTAACTCGAGTAACTCATAAAAATTCCGAGTTCGAGCTTGCCCTTGCCCAACTCAAAAAAACAAAAAACTAAATTTTACAAAATTGCAATTTAGTTCTTGATTTCCTTTTTCTTCAATTTCTCCTTTATTTTAAGTCTATTGATCAAATTTAAACCACATGTTCCTAACCGACTGAAGAATATCTATTTAGCTTAACCAATGTTCCTAAATTCGTACTAGAACATTATAAATAACTACAATTAAATTTGTACCAAAACTCGACAACACGACTCAAATTTCATAAACTCGAATAACTCAAAAAAAAATTACTCGGCACGATCCGATTGAATGTTCACCCCTAGTTGTCAACCGGAGGGTTTTGGACATTGGTTCCTTAATGTCCATCCTAACATGAGAAACAACAAGATGTTTACTTGATGTTGAAGTGCTATCATTTTCCTCATAGATCGATTTCGTATGTTTTTTTTCACTTTAATTTCTAAGAGAATCATTTATCTTATACAAGTATTAATTTAACAGATTCAGTCCACAAGAAATAAGATAAGTTAGTGTTACTAAGCATACTCATTGTAATTCTAAGCACTAGAATCTATAATGGGACAATAAAACCCGTGAATATGAATATGATTCCAAATGACAAAGTCAAGAGTCAAGACCAAAGAGACACTGCATGGAAGCTGATTCCAAATGACAAAGTCAAGACCAAAGAGACACTGCACTAACATGGAGATTACCGTGTTAAGCTGTGTGAATTATGATTAAGAGGAACATTGGGTTGCACATTTCTGGAAGCAAGACCATGTTGAGGCAAAGGCAAGGCCTTTGTAGGAAGCAGGTTAGTTGATCTACCACGGGCCTTTGTCTTTAACTCTTCAAGGACTTCTCGCGCTTCTCTGAGTTCCACTTCAGCACTTGGTCCATGACCTTCCCAGGCATCGATTACTCGCTGCTGGAATTCAATTGCAAGGGGATAGCTGCAACGTCCAGAAATTAAAATTTCAGATTCAATTTTAACAACTCAAAGCCAATACACATGGTAAAGCAAAATAAGAGCATTGTGTATGGATGTTTTGTATAGCATACATTAGAATCTAGATACATCTACATCCAAGTGGTAGTATTTCTGAAGGTAGGAGAATTAAGAACAGCTTACTGAATGTATATGATCATAGAATATCCTGTTGTTTTATTACAGTATTGACTATTGACCCTTGAAATGTTCACTTTTAGACCACTTTCATATCTGTTTACCACTTAAAATTTCCATTTCATTCCCTTTCTTGTATAGCTGAGAGCTGATTTCACTTCAGCACTTCCCCAGGCTACTCTCATGTCATGGTACTCCTGAACGTGACTTCAATAATTCCCATTTATGTACTTTTGAAACCCCTTTTATCCATTACTTTTAACTCACATGCCAATAGAAAACTAATTAAAATGTGATTAAACATTAGAAAACAATATTTCAACAAGATAGAAGGCAGAAGCATCTAGTGTTTCAGTAAAATGCAATCATCATATTGTTAGTTTAACAATCAAGTATAAGGTAAACCATTTTTTATGCAAGTTTAGTTAAATATGGCTGTTCAGAGGACTAATCTCAACTTCCCCACAGAAAAAGGCTTCAGACTTCAGGTAAGGACATAATTAGACATAGCAATAGACTCCAAAAGTATAAGGTAAACCACATTCCTAGTGTAATGTAGCGTATTTGCGATACAACTCCAAAAGTACTTAATAGTAATAGACTAATAGTGCATGCACCAAGAATAAACGAAAAGGGCCAAGCAAAACATCTTACCTTCCCATTGCACTATAAGCCTTGGAAAGATTCTGGCAAGCTTCTATAGAATCCACATGATGAGGACCAAGTGAGACGTCCATGATGTCTTTTGCAACTGCAAACATCTGTGCTGCTGACTGAGGTCTATCTAATTCTAAGTATGCTGCCCCCAAATTGTTGTAAATATACCCGACCCCAAAATGCTTGGAACCAAAACTCTCTTTCATTATCTCTGCTGCACTCTCCAAGTACGGAATTGCCTGTGGAACCTCACCTGTTAAAAGGAGTAACCACCCTATTCTAGCAGAAACACTTCCCTCGGAGTGCTGCTCTTGAGGTTGCTTCGCTAGCAAAGCCAATGCTCTCTTTAACAATGAAATTGCAATCTCAAACTCATTCATAGTCTCATATAGCATTGAAATCTCTGAGTATGCCTCAGCAACTTCAATTGGAGAAACCGTCTCTTTCTTATCAAGAATTCCACAAGCAATCTCCAAACACCTCTTTGAGTCAGCAAATTTTTCCTGATTGCACAGAGCCTTCCCCATCGAAATAAACACCAGAGCTCGATTCTCACTATCTTTGTCTGTCTTCTGAGCTATACCTTTCAAAGTATTAACAGCCTCATCATACTTCCCCAATGCGATCTGCATATTAGCAGCATCAATTTCTGCACGAAGCAAATCTGAACTAAGGCCCCAGTTCTTCAAAACCTTCTGTGACAACTCATTCTGCTCCAATGCCTTTGCATGCTCCTCCATACCGGTATAAATAACCCCAAGAATCCTCCTATCATGAGCAACCTCAACCGAATTATGGCCCAGCTCCTTTACATGAATCTCCAGTGCCTTCAAACCAAAAGGCAACGCCTCCTTAAAATTTAGAACTGAAACATAAGCTTCAGCCAAATCCCTATAAGCCACCCCCAATTCCTTACTATCCTTCTCCAAAGTCATCTCCTTAATTTCCAAAGCCTTCTTAAGGTTCTCAAGAGCCTCCTCTCTCCTCCCCATAGCTGTCTTTACATTCCCCAATTCAAGCTGCACCGCATGCAGCACCGGCCTGATATCCTCAACACTAGCAGCCCTCTCTTCCTCTAATCTACCAAGCAACCTATTAGCCCTATTCAGATAGCCTAAACTGTCACTAAACCTTTTTAGACTATAATTAACAGAACCCATCAATTGTAAAGCCATGGCAACAAGTAAAGAAGGTTTACCATCTTGGTCCAATGCTCTCAATGCTTTTTCAGCAAAAGATAGAGCCTTTTCAGGGTCTTCACCTTCTTGGTCGAGTTTGAGTCCAATTTTGAGTGAAGCTAAACCCAGCTCTCTCTCTTCAAAACACGCTTCCATATCTTTAAATGCTTCGAGCATTTCTTCTGAAGTGTTGGCAGACTCAAAAGCTTCCTCAAGATCAGATTTTTCTCTCAGTTTTCTCTGCCTAGAAGACAACTGGGTTGGTTTTTCCACAAGGGTGCTGAGATTACGAGATGGGTTTGTCTTGAATTGAAAGATTTTAAGGATTGAGACACGGGTTTTGGCACAGGATTGGATCCGACGGTCTATTGAGTGAAGCAGCGAAGAGGAATAAGAAGGCGGCGATGATGGAGAATTCACAGAAACGTAATCTCTGGCGAGGAGAGAGGAAATTCCCCTGAATCTTTGGCGATTGAAGCCTGAAATAAGTAAATTTGAAGCCTTCCTCATGGTGAAATTGAGAAGTTTTGATGGATTTTGGCTTGTTCGGGGCTAAAGTTCTTCGATTTTGTTAAACCCTTGCAAAACCCCTAAAAATTGGCATTCTTTGTTTACTGTTTAAGCTTTATTTGTTTAGGTTAAATTCATTAGATAGTCACTAAACTATTACTTTATTCTTATTTTGATCACGAAAATAAAAATAATATGTACAATGACACATTTAATCCTTCATATTTACACTTATGGTAAATCTAGTCTGACATTTTTTTTTTAATTTAGTCTTATTTAGACATTATTTTCTCAAGATTCGTACAGTCTAACACAAATCTCCAGCTTTGATGTCTCTAATCTATTTTTTGACAAAAGAAAACTTCATTCAAATCAACAAAGGAAAGCCATGTAGCCTGTAGGCACCAAACAAATCATGCAACAATCCCATGAATCAACTCACAAGAGCACAACAAAAATGATCCAAAACATGGGAGGAGCAAGCAAAAAACCGCGTCAATAGAAACATCGACAAAAAAACACAACCTACAAAACATGAAAACATCAGAACAAAGGAAGTAATAAAGCCTACTCAAAATCTTGAAATAAAAACTCAAACTACATCAATGCGAGAGCTCCATCCGGAGGTAAGCTCTCTCTCCCTTCAAAGAGAAGGGTCTTGTCATCATAGACGATGCTTGAAGTACACCAAGAGTGAGAAGGTGGCAGGCCAGCACAAGAACAACCAAACAGAGTCATTAAGTGGGTAAAAACCAAAGAACAGGTCGACGACTGTCTCAAAGAACCAATGCCACAACTAAGGATCAAGCGTAATCAGAGTATGCCAGATGATCCTAGGGGAATGAGAAGCCCAAGTGCTATCGATCGCCCCTTCCAAAAGTCGATGATAGCGGGGTCAACTTTGATCATGGATGATGCGAATAACATAGCAACATGTTATTCACGAAATAATCGTGGCTAGCAGACCTCAAACAAACCTCCTCTTCATCCATCGCACATCCATCCATCAACATCATCGTATTGTCCGCTACCATGGATGAAACTGTAGAAACTTTAACCCAAAAGAATCCAAACCAAGCTACAAAATTCCAACATCTTCAAAGGCGATTCTTATGATTTCCCGTACATGTTTTCTCCTAACAGCTTGCTTGATGAGGGATAATCTTCGATAGCCTCGGGGAAAACCTTTCTTTGATTTCTTGAAATTGTTGATCAAGGGTGATGACTTTCTAACGGATAAGGGAAAAAGTGCGAGCTTGAGCATCTCATCATCAGCAATGGCACCGAAACCTTGGGCTCCCCAATTTCCTAGATTAATCTGATAAATGCCTTCAGAGATCATATTCATAATCTCCCTCTTCTTAACACTCGAGAAATATTTTTGCAGGTATTCATTCTTTTTTCTTTTCCTGCAAGACGAGACATCCATAGCTTCAAAATTTTCTGCTAGGATATTACTGAAAGGCATCTCATCTTCTTCCAGAATTGAACCCTGTATCGGAAAAGGTTGACAGAGTGATAAAGTCTTGGAATTCGAGACATGTTAATTTGAAGACTTTGAAACAGAAACCTTGTAAGTTGAATCATCCTCAAAAGGGACAAGGATGTCAACTACATACTCTTAGCCACATCTTTTTTCCTTAGTCTGCACGTTAACGACATCTCTTCCTAAGATTGCCTTTGGTAACCTCGTACCCTCGGGATTCCCACAACTCGAAGTCTGAGAACGGGTTGGGATATGAGCCACTTCCTTGTTGTCGCAACTCTTTCGTGCCCGACTTTTTGAAAAATTTTAAAAACACGGAATCACCACTATTTTTTTGAAAAGGTGCGATTGGATCACTTTAAAGTGGATTCATTTTAATAAAGGTTTTTATTTTATTAAAACAACAGTTTTGATATGTGAAAATCAGAAAGCAGGTTTGGAAGCCGGTACGCATGGGGAAGGGTTAGCACCCCACAATGCCAAAAAATTGATACCTAATTGATTTCAAAACATTTTCAAAATTGGAATTTGTAAGTTCACAAAAGCTTCGATTTATTTGTCCGTTTAATGAATATAAATCTATTTTAATGGCCTTATCACCCGAAAAATGAACTCTAATCACCGCCAACACTTCTGGCGCTAACTCGTCATTTCCGTTTGCTAAGACACCGCATTAATTAAGTTTCACTTTTTCAATCAAACAAAGAAATTTAATGTGTTCTACATTTTTATTTATTCTAATTGAAGTTTATTAATTCTAAAGAGAGTCTAAGTCTTTTATTCATAATTTAGGGTTTGAATTTTATTAAGTGTATTTTATTTTTGTTTTTTGTGAAGAGAGTTTTTCTATAAAAAAAAGTCTCTAATCTAAGATCAATGATCTTAAACCCTAAAGTTTAACATATACTAAAAGCTAACAAGAAAATTCGAGACTTAAATTTAGATTAATTTTATTTTGAGAATTTCTTACGAAACCTTCTTTCAATTTTTATGCTTTTATTTTTTTTTGTTTTTTTTGTTCTTTTATTTGAAATGTTTTTTTATTTGGTTTTCTTTAAATTATTTTTATATTTGAACACCTTTTTATTTCTTTAATTTTTCTTTCAAAACCTTTTATTTCTAAAATCTTTATGTTTTAAAGTACTTTTTTTAATTTTATTTTTAAATTTTTAAATTTTTTTTATCAAAAATCCTTTATTTATACTTTAAATCCTTTTATTTTACTTGTGATTTTTTAAACACCCTTTTTTTAAAGAACTTATTTTATTATTATTATATTTTATTTAAGAAAAAAACACCCTTTGTTTGGAAAATTTTTAAATTTAAAAAAAAAAACTTTCTTTGTCTTTTAAAAAAATATTATTTTCCTTGTTTTTTTTTTATTTCTAAGAAACTTTTTAACAGCTTATTATTTTTATTTTAGAAATCAAAGTTTTCTTTTAAGCCCTTCAACCCTTAAAAACTTTTATTTCCAGTCATATTTTTCAAGAATGGATCAAAAGCCTACCTCTAATTTTTAGTTTTTTTTAGGAAAAGAGTGAATCAAAATTTTAGAGAAAAAAATATTTTCAACAACTCAAATTTTAGTTTTTAGGGTTGAAAATGGATTGAAATTTCATTTTCAATAACAAGATTTTTTGATTTTTTAAGAATAAAAGAGATTAAACAAAGTTAAAGAACATGAACAAACAAAATCGAAAATTAAATCACAAACCGAATTTTTTTTTACTGAACACTAATTTTGATCTCCAATTCTAAATTGCAACCTAAAAACATGAACAAACAAAAATTCAACTAAGAAAATAAATTTTAAAACAATGAAAAGAAAAGAAAAGTTACCAGAAATCGTGAATTATCTCCACTCGAACCGATTCCGATCGTCACCAAAAAATTGAACCGAAGCTATCCAAAACTCAAACTGATTCCAACAAATATCCATAAATTTTCAGAGAGCTTAAAGGAATTTTTCGGATGATTTTTAGTGTTTTTCTTCTTGAATTAGTGAAGAACACAATAAGGGAAAGGGGTATTTATACTAGAGCTAGGGCTTGCAACTCAAGGCAAATTGGGGATTCAATCTAAAATTTGAAGCCATAATCCGACAAGGGGCTTGATCCTCGGTAGAAACACCCGATTTGGTTCGGATCTGAAGATGAATTTTATCTTAAATTCGAGCTTAGGGTTTTGACTCTTCCCACTTTATTTTGCAAATATCGACGGCGACGAGAGACGAGATCGACGACAACGGAACTGGCCAATCGAGGCGAGTCGACCGATACCCTTCACGGCAGACGCCGTGGCCTAGGGACGGCAGAACCAGCACCAACAGCCAGCCAGAAACGCGTGCTAGAGGGTTTTGGGGAAATAACCCGTGCGCGTGCAGCGCAAGCGCTGGCACGTGGCACGCGGGTCTTCCTCCATTTTCTCTTCTTTTTTCTTTATTCGATCCAAACCGTCCATATTTTAACCCCTGATCCAATTGTCTCGATTAAACCTGAAAAGAAGAAATATAAATGGGTTAGTTTGGGCCCCTTAAATTAAAATGGGTTCTTGTTTATTTATTTTGGGTGGGTTTTATCTAAATGGGTTTCTTCTTCTTATTTTTTGAGATGGATTTAAATAAAATGGGTTTATTATTTTTTTGGAAATGAATTTTATTATTAAAATATAAAAAAATAAATAAAAGAATAAAAAATAAAAGAGGGGTGAAAATCTAGTGATAACAACTGCCCATCTTTGCTTATCTCTGTTAAAAAGGGATAGAGCAAAGACTAAAAGGCACTGATTTTCACCGATTTGTTGGTTGACTCCATTCTCCTAATGCCCGAATGGATAAGCAGATTCTATTCTCCTGATGCCTGAATAGATAAATGAGTTATATTCTCCTGATGCCTGAATAGATAGGTGAGTTGAAAAATAAATGTTTCATCCTCCTCATGCTTGAATGGATAAACATGTTCGAGAAAAGGTTTTGTCATCCTCATGCTCGAATAAATAAGCATGTTGAAAAAAAGGTTTCATCCTCCTCATGCTCGAATGAATAAGCAGGTTCCATTCTCCGTATGCCCGAATGGATATGTGAGTTCTATTCTCCTTGTTCTTGAATAGATAAGCGGATTGAAATAAGGTTTCATCCTCCTCATGCTCAGATGAATAAGCAGGTTCCATTCTTTGAATGTCCGGGCGGATAGGCATGTTCTGAAAAATGGTTTCATCCTCTTTATGCTTGGATGAATAAGCGAGTTCTATTCTCCTTACGCCCGAATAGATAAGCGGATTTCATTCTCCGAACGCCCGAACGGATAGGTGGGTTCTATTGAGCGGATTCCATTCTTCAAATGCCCGAACGGATAGGTCAGTTTTGAAAAAAAAGGTTTCATCCTCCTTACGCTTAGAAGAATGAGCGGGTTCTAAAAAAAGTTCCATTCTCCTCATGCTTTAATGGATAAGTGGGTTTTATTCTCCCTATGCCCGAATAGATGAGCAAATTCCATTCTCCAAACACCCAAACAGATAGGCGGGTTCTATTCTTCTTATGCGCGAATAGACGAGCAGATTCTAGTCTCTTAAACGCCCAAACGAATGGACGGGTTCTATTCTCCTTATGCCCGAATAGATGAGCAGGCTCTATTCTCCAAATGCCCGAACGGATAGGCGGGTTCTATTCTCCTTATTCCCGAATAGATGAGCGGCTTCTTTTACTGAAAAGTCCTTCATGTACCTGAAAAATGCGATATTCAATGCAATTATGATGTGCATGTCCCTAGGGATACCTATGGATGCATGTCAATTTCTTTTGTTTTTAAATTCTTTTCCTCAAAATTAATTTTTCCTTTGTTTTTTTGAATCTACATGTTTGCTCGCTTAGTCCATATAAACAATTATGCTTTTTCATTGTATTTCTTCGACTCATAGAAAACATCTGATCATTTGCAAATTTGCTCACTCAATCTAGTGATCTTGCATTCCTGGCAGGGAGGATAGACTTTTCCAACTGTCTCTATTTCACCATTTATTTATATCTCTTTGCTTCATGGAAAGCACTTGGCTTTCGTATACAAATGTCCCATGTTTTTACTGATTCAACTATCATTTTAGTTGATACATCAGTACTCGGCGACATGCCTCTTTGAGTGGTCTTGAAAGGTTCAAGTCTTCATATGCCCCTTAAAACATTAAGCATATTTAATGGTTCTTGTGAATTCTCAAATTTTTGCCCATACAGGGTCTTCACATGATGTCAGCGCTTTAATCTCTTCCTTTCATGCCTATCAAAGTCAAGGATCCTGAACACTTGGTCTACATAACTTGCCCCAATCTGATGGCACATTTTTCCCACTAAGCATGGCTCTATCCCTTTTATGCTTTAGGGATCTTACATCTTATGTGTGGATCTTGCTTGACAACACAGTCCACTTAAAACTCTTTAACACATGTGCTACTTCTTCTTTTCTTTTTACATTCTCATGCAAGGCGATGCCCCCGTTCAATCTGAGGTTTAACTATTTCCTGAAGTGATGAAAACATGCGTTCATGGTTGGGATCAATACCAAGAAATACTTTGGTTTTTCATAAATCTATGTCAGCCTACTTGTAAGATGCAAGGAAAGGCTATAAATAAGAATTAAAAAGAGGAAAAGGTCATGGCAAACACAAGAATAGGGCAAAGTTAGATGCCCCAAATTTATAGTATGAATGATTCAAGAATCCATCAATCGGATAGTGCCCCGCTTTTAGGTGGCTCTCTTTTGCTCACACACTCCCCAAATTTCAATTTTCCCACTTTTCTAATCTCAATCAGACATTAGAAGTTTGGAGGTCCCTGAAGAAAGGTTAACTCAATTAGGCGGAATGTGTTCTGAAGACAAACTCATTTTCTCAAGTATTCATGCGTGATCCAAATGGTCTTTTAAGGCTTGTAATGTAGGCTAGGCTCGGGTTACCAAGAAAAGATATACAGGCTTAAATATATGTTTTAAGGTTGATCAAACCAAGGATCAACTTTTCCTGATGAAATCTTCATTCTTTTTCCTTGGATCGCTCTAGACTGCCTTTTTTGGGTTTTCACCCTAGAGTCCATTTCCTTTTCTGGCACACGTCTTGTTTGAAGGATTTATTTCAAAATTTCCTTCGCATTTCTTCTTTCTTTTTCCTTTTTTTCTTTTTCTTTATTTTCCTTATTTTTCCTTTTTTCTTTCTTTTCCTTTTTCTTATTGTGTTCCTTTCATTCCGGAACATCTTTTCATCCTCTTTGCCCCTAGTGTGGGGAGTGATCCTTGGTTAGGGTTCAATTACAAGAAAATTAATATCAGGCTCAAAGGGGGACAACAATGGATTTTTCATTTTCTTATTTGTGAAGGGAAATGAAGGAATGCCAAATGTCATTTCACACACAAACATCGTTGAAGAGAAGCATTCTACAATTGGTAGATGTTTTAAAGTTATCACTTTATTCAAGGTCCTTAACAACAATGTATGAGAGGAAAAACGCTCAAAATTTGTACATGGGATCTCCCCATCTAAACATGAACACACTTTGTTGCCCCTCTATCTCAGGATTAGATTCAAGAATCATGTATACAATCAATTATAGGGACTCTACAAAGAAGATGTATGTTTGAAGAGAAGTGGATAAAGAATGAAAAGAAAAAATATGAGAAACCTTTGCCATTTGAAAGGGAAAAAAAGAATGCATCTTTAAACAAGTAAATTGACATAGAAGCCCTTACAAAATATCCCTAATGCTCGTGGGAAAAAGCAAGAGGGTTGATTCTAAGTATGATCCTAACTATCTAGGAAGATTTTGCATCATTCCAAAGAGACAAGCATAAATTTTAGCTAATCTTGCCTTCATCTGTTTCGTGACGAAATTTCTAAATGTGCTCGTCATATTCTTCTTCTTTGAGTCTCCCACTTTTGATAGCTTCCAATATCAACTCCTCGTTCATGACCATGTCTGCGAAACTTTCAGTAGCATGGTTTATCATACAATTATAGAAGGGTCCATTTAAAGTTTCCACAAACATTCGAGTAGCCTCATTTTCCAACAGCGGAGGTTGAACTTGGGATGCCACACTTCGCCACCTCTGGGCATATTGGCGAAAGCTCTCGTTGAGCCCTTGTTCCATATCTTGCAGAACGAGCCGATTGGGGATCATGTCAATCACACACTCGTATTGTTTAAGGAAAGCTCTTGACAGATATCTCTAAGTTTGTATGTTGACCCGACTTAATTGGGTATACCATCGGGCAAGAGACCCCGATATACTATCTTGGAAACAATGGATGAGTAACTTCTCGTTTTCTAAGTGTTGTGATATTCTTCAACAATACATGGTCAAGTGCGACGAAGGGAAAATGGTTCCATTGTATTTCAAAATCAAGAATTTTGAACTTTGGAGGAACCACAAGGCCCGTTACTAAACTCAGATCTTTAGCATCAAAACCACCATGGGTGCTTCCCTCTTGGAAGGATTTAATCATTCCTTCTAACTTCTCTTTGCGATCCTTCTACTTCTTCTCGGCCTCGGCCTTGTCAGCAATCTCATCGAGGTCAGGCACCTCGTGGCTACGAACCTCATCAGTATTGTCTTTTAATTCATTATGGGCAGAAGATTCCATAAAATAGGGTGAGATTTTGACTTTAGGTGAAGCCACTTCCTTTTGTATCCATGAACGTACGAAAGTCATCTACGGGAACCGAGGCAAAGTATTCGTGTCTTCTCCTGCTTCAATTGTATCTCGATATTTGAACCCAATCATGGATGCGGTTTGGCTGACTGTTTTCCTGTGAGCTAGCTCGATTTCCTACTTCAGATCAATTTCTACTTTGTCGAGTTTATCATGTGTGCTTTTCTGATTTGCTTCCAAGGTTGTCAATTTCTACTTCGCGCGGAATCTGGCTACTTGAATGGAATTTTTAACCTTTTTGTTATGTATGTGTGTATGCAATGCACAACAAACAAAAAATGCAAATGCATGCATGCATGCAGGTGAAGGGCCATCGATTCCATTAAGGTGTTGCTCTAGAATTAGCTTTCCTTGAATGTCAAAGGTCCAACAAATACGTCTCTTTCTGAGTAATTAGTTCCTCTTCGATTAGTCTTTGAAGCCTAGGTCCTACCTTCTCTATCGGTTTGACGTGGGGGCGAAGAAATGTAGCTTCGTCACATGCTTAGCTACGTCTTCAATTTAGAAAGTGATGCTTCTATCGACCTCGTCTCGCTCCTGGGTCCTTTTGACGTTGCCCCTAAGTCGAGTAGACCATTGATCATCTTCAAATTCTGTTTGGTTGGATGTTCGAAGTGGACCCATAACATTTGTGACTTATGGTATTCTGCTTGGCGCTAATATGAGCATACTTTGATGTTTCCTCCACGTGATCACTCGACAAATTTTTTTCTAGTTGACCTCAGTTCAGTGACGTATATTCACGTTGTCTTCCTCATTTAGGTACCTTCCATTCATGGCAAAAGCTTTTTCTAATTGAGCATCATGCTTTAGAATCGATCCCCTCTAAACAAATATGCCCAAAAACAAAACACACAAAAAGATTAGTACTCTTTTTTAATAAAAAACATAAATAAAACCCAAAAGGTCCAAAATAATTTCATTGTACGAATAATATTGGGCAACACATTCCAACACTCCAGGACATGTCTCCACAGATTATCCTTACGAAATAATTTTGACCAGACTAAAAGCCTAAGGTTTTCCACATGGATCTATTGGGGTGGGCTCTAGATTCTCACACATGGTTTGGTTTTAGAAGGGTACCCGAGTTGTCCTTGTTGTCCCATACTAAGGGTAACAAGGCCCTCGATTCTCACCCATTATAGGCTTCAAACGAATCGAGTTCAACTCGGGAGGACTCACCACCTATGCCTTCTCGAAGAATCAATATTCTTATGAAGGCAAAGGTCATGAGTCCCAAAGGTACTTGTTAGGCTCATACGAAGAATCAATATTCTTACATGAGCAAAGCGTGTTCCCCCTCTTAAACGAACGAGACAAAGCTCAAGTAAAGAGCTTTTTGCAACAATTTTAGAATGCGTAAAATAGAATTATATTCATTAGGCGGACGAATAAATTGAACCCTTTGTGAAGTTGCAAATTTCATTTTTTTTAAAACCCTTTTTTGAAATCAATTCGTGGTCTGACCCTTTTTTGTTTTTTTTAAAACGTCCCCAGCAGAGTCGCCAAGCTGTTGCAACCCTCTCAAGCCCGACTTTTTAGAAAACTTTATAAACACAGAGTCGCCACCAATCTTTTCTAAAAAGTGTGATTGCATCACTTTAAAGCGGGGTTATTTTAATAAAACGTTTTATTTTATTAAAACAACGGTTTTTGTCTGCGAAAATCAGAAAACAAGTTCGGGAGTCGGTTACGCATGGAAAAAGATTAGCACCCCACAATGCCCAAAAATTGGTACCTAATTGATTTCAAAACGTTTTCAAAATTGAAATTTGCAAGTTCACAAAAGCTTGAATTTATTTTTCCGTTTAATGAATATAAATATATTTTAACGGCCTTATCGCCCGAAAAATGAACTCTAATCACCGCCAACACTTCTGGTGTTAACCCGTAATTCTCGTTTGATAAGACACCACATTAATTAAGTTCCACTTTTTCAATCAATCAAACAAAGAGAGTCTAAATCTTATATTTCTAATTTAGGGTTTTAATTTTATTAAGTGTATTTTATTTTTTTGTGAAGAGAGTTTTTCCAGAAACAAGTCTCTAATCTAAGCTCAAAGATTCTAAACCTTAAAGTTCAACCTATACTAAAAGCTAACAAGAAAATTCGAGACTCAAATTTGGATTAATTTTATTTTGAGAATTTCCTAAGAAACTTTCGTTCACTTTTTATGCTTTCGTTTATATTTTTTTGTTCTTTTATTCTTTTATTTGAAATGTTTTTTATTTGGTTTTCTTTAAATTATTTTTATATTTGGACAACTTTTTATTCCTTTAATTTTTCTTTCAAAACCTTTTATTTCCAAAATCCTTATGTTTTAAAGCCTATTTTAAAATTTCAGTTTTCGATTTTTAAGTATTTTTATCAAAAATCCTTTATTTATGCTTTAAAACCTTTTATTTTACTTCTGATATTTTAAACACCCTTTTTAAGAATTTATTTTATTATTATTATATTCTATTTAAGCAAAAAAAACACCCTTTGTTTGGAAAAAATTTAAGTTTTGAAAAAAAAAACTTTCTTTTTCTTTTTTTTTAAATATTATTTTCCTTGTTTTTATTTTTTATTTTCTAAGAAACATTTTAATAGCTTATTATTTTTATTTTAGAAATCAAAGTTTTATTTTAAGCCCTTCAACCCTTAGAAACCTTTATTTCCAATCAAAATTTTTAAGAATGGATCAAAAGCCTACCTCTAATTTTTAGTTTTTTTAGGAAAAGAGTGAATCATAATTTTAGGGAAAAAAACTTTATTTTTAACAACTCAAATTTTAGTTTCTAAGGATGAAAATAGATTGAAATTTTTATTTTCAATAACAAGAATTTTCAATTTTATAAGAATAAAAGAGATTAAACAAAGTTAAAGAACATGAACAAACAAAATCGAAAATTAAATCACAAACTAAAAAAATTTACCGAACACTAATTTCGATCTCCAATTTCAAATTGCAACCTAAAAACATGAACAAACAAAAATTCAACCAAGAAAATAAATTTTAAAACAATGAAAAGAAAATAAACGTTACCGGAAATTGCGAATTATCTCCACTCGAACCGATTTCGATCGTCACCCAAAAATTGAACCGAAGCTATCCAAAACTCAAGCTGGTTCCAACAATTTTCCAGAAATTTTCAGAGAGCTCAAAGGAATTTTTCGGATGCTTTTTAGTGTTTTTCTTCTTGAATTGGTGATGAACACAATAGAAAAAGGGGTATTTATACTAGAGCTAGAGCTTGCAACTCAAGGCAAATTCGGGATTCAATCCTAAAATTGAAGCCATAATACGACAAGGGGCTTGATCCTTTGTAGAAACCCCCAAAAATCATCCTATTTGGTTCGGATTTGGAGATGAATTTTATCCTAGATTCGAGCATAGGGTTTTGACTCTTTCCACTTTATTTTGCAAATATCGGTAGTGGCGAGAGACGGGGTCGACGACAATGAAACTGGCCAGTCGAGGCGAATCGATCGGTACCCTTCACGGCGGTCGTCGTAGCTCAGGGATGGCAAAACCAGCACCGTCAGTCAGCCAGCCAGAAACTTGTGCTAAAGGGTTTTGGGGAAATAACCCGCGCGCATGCAGCGCACGCGTTGGCGCGTGGCACCCAGGTCTTCCCCCATTTTCTCTTTTTTTTCTTTATTCGATCCAAGCCGTTCATATTTCAACCCTTGATCCAACGATCTCAATTAAACATGATAAGAAAAAAGATAAATGGATTAGTTTGGGCCCCTTAAATTAAAATGGGTTATTGTTTATTTATTTTGGGGTGTGTTTTATCTAAATGAGTTTCTTATTATTATTATTATTATTATTATTATTATTATTATTATTATTATTATTAGATGGGTTTATATTTAATGGGTTTAAATAAAATAGGTTTATTATGATTTTTTTTTTGGAAATGAATTTTATTATTAAAATATAAACAAATAAATAAAAGAATAAAAACAATAAAAGAGAGGTGAAAATCTAGTGACAACCCTGGTCACTGGTCACCTTTCCGATAAGCCTTGTGGTTGTTCTTAACACCGCAACATGACAAAAAACGGCTTTTGCTCTTTGGCGTGCCCGGGATAGTTACTACTTCTTGGCTAGAGGCGGACGGTAATGGGGGCCAGTGGGAGCCCTGGCCCCCCAAACTTTTGAAATTTTATTATTTTGTCTTTAATATTTTGAAATTTTTTAATTTGGCCCCTTCAAAATTTTAAAATATTTTTATTATATTTTATTTTTATGAATATTTTTAATTAAGTACCCTCCTTAAAATTCTAAAAAAGTTCTCTTAAAGTATTATTTTTTTTGAAAATTTTAGTCGACTCCAAATTTAAAAAAAAAAATTAAATTAAACCCATCAAAATATTTAAAATTTTTAATTTAAACATTCAAATATTTTAAAAATTTTAAGTAGGCCCCCTCAAACTCCGACCCCAAGATCCGCCCCTGTTCTTGGCACCGATATTATTCTTCCATGTTGGTGAAGCCCTCAACCAAGGTCCATATTTGCTTGCTCTTTTGTACAGGCTAGACTCATACTTACACTCTTTTTCAGCATGTCCTAGCTTTCTGCAACCATAGCAGAACTCATGAATCCTTTCATATTTGAAGGACACAACGAGAGGATCAATGTTCTTACGATTTAACATGAAATCAGTTTTGAGGGGATCTTCAACTCTAATAGCCACCTTAATTCTAAGTTGCCCATCCCACTTCACTTTTGAATCTTCATCAAGATTCTTAGGGAAGAGTTTACCTACCTTAGCAGTGTTCTCTTTTGTAATGAGGGCCATAGGGAGGTTATGAACCTGAACCTAGAATTCTTCGATAGAAAAATTAATTTCCTCCAACACTGCTTCATATGACCATTCCTTAAGGATAAGCAATCTGTCTTGGACTGACCATGGCCTCTGGCTAAGAACCTTCATCTTTAATTTGGCGGAAGCTGATTGGGATTAGTGGGTGCTTGTGCCATGGCCCCACAAATTTTTGTTAAATTAGAATTTGATTTCTCAAAATATTTGAAAATTTTAACTTGTTCCATTCAAAAAATTTAGAAAATATTTTTAATTAAATTTCTTACTATAAATTTTAAAAGTTCTTAATAAATCTTTCAAAATTATTAAAATTTTATTTTTTGAAAAATTATAAATTGAACTCTTCAGACAATTTTAAAAAAATTACTTTAATATTTTATTTTTTATTTTTAAGTTGATTCTCCTCAAACTCTTTCACCAAATTTCACCGTTATTTAATACAAAGACAACCATTGGCTCATTGCATGGAATTAAAGTTCTTTTTACAAGAATATCTCAGTTGAATCTGAGCGAGCGAGATATAGTCTTAAAATTATACAACATAATATTGAAGGTATTTTTTTAATTATAAATTAAATGATAATATGTAAACATGGAGAGTTAAATATATTATTATGTCAATTATTAAATAGTCATCTCGTTATCTTGTTGCAAGTTAACAACAAAATAACTTAAAATTATACTGATAAAAATATTTGCAGTCCAATGATCAAAACATAATTTAACTAATAATCGAGCAACGATAAAAAAAACAACACCACCATCTAAACGTTGTCGTCATAATTAGAGAAAAATAAGCTTAATATAAAATAACTGCTCAAACTATACTTCTTTTTCAATTTTGGTAAATTACGTAAATCAACAATGAATTTTACTCTCAAACTTATTTTTGATCACTGAAGTTTCAAAAAGTTCAATTAACTCATTGAAGTTTAGACATTGAACGTTTTTGGCACTCCTCCGTTAACTTTTTGACGGTGTTCATTTACCGACGAACGAAGAATTTCTTCATGATTCGAACAGTGGAAAGCTTCATCAGTACGAAAGAAGCAATATAGTGAGAAACGAGATCCATCCGATGGTGAAAGAGGGAGATCAACGAAGGAGAAACCAATTTTTTTTTGCTTGATTCGTAGATTTCGAGATAATTTTCGACAAAATAGAGGACATATTCAAACTCAGGGGTCAAGATGAAATGACGGGTGAAATTTAAGACCGGACGACCATCATCTACGGTCGTCGACAGTGACATCTAACGATGATTAACGGTGGACGACGTCAATATCATAACGTTGTCAAAAAGTTAACATGGGAGTGACCAGAAATGTTCAATGTCTAAATTTCAGTGAGTAAATTAAATGTTTTGAAACTTCAGCGACCAAAACAAGCTTGCGAGTAAAGTCCAATGATGATTTACGCAGTTTACCCTTTTAATTTTAAGTGTCTAACGTTTAATTTTAAGTGTCTGACCGTTAACAACTGTTTAAAAAATTTTGTTATCCAATCAAAACATGGCATGTGGCTTTGATTTTAATTTCTTTTAGCTTCATTTAAAAAAACTTTAAATTTCCCAAAACTCACAAAATAACTCTAAATCCCTAAATCTTCAAATCCAACCACTAGTGTTGTTATTTATCACGTTACCGGCGACAAAATAAACCCTCATCTTCTCTTCGCAAGACTCACACACTGTTCGTCTTTTATTCAGTCGTCGTTTGCTACTCATTATTATTTTTTTACGAACGGTATTTTTTTGACGTTGACACACTATTCATCGACTTCTAATGACGCAAAGATGAAATAAATAATTGTAGGAGTTCAGCGACGAAAGGGTGTGAGCACGTCATCTACGACGATTGATGACGACAATGATTGAAATTAGGATTTGGAACTTGAGCTTTGAGGATTTAAGGGTTTGAGTAATATCTTGGAAAATTTTGAAAATTTTAAGATTTAAAAAAAAAATTGATTTTTTTAAAATAAAATAAAACATGTCATAATTAGTTAAAATTTTTAAACGGACCTTAACAGTCAAACACTTAAAATAAACAAAATCAACATATTTTTACTAAGAAAAACTTTAAACAGAATTATAATAATTTAAACACTTTTTTGTATATTTAGTCACAAACGCTAATTAATTATGCTGGATCACAAATATGTACAAAGAAAATACATGGGAATTGAATGGAATATTAAAATGATCAATGGCTTGTTTATACACAGATCACAAAGCTAACAGTGAAACATTTTAGCATCTTGAGCTGAGGCCTTTCAAGAACTAACCCCATAATGAATCTATATACAACAAAGAATAGACTTTCTTCCATCTGCTGGATTTCATTCTTCAGAAGGAAAGTACCACACAACAACAACAAACTAAGTGCTTTATACATCAATTCATGCCCGGAGGCCTTAAATTTAGAGTGGGAGTTTCCGGAGGTCCACTGTAAATATCATCGAAATGAAGATTTACATCCTCTCCTCCGGCTTCGAGATCATCCAAGTAAGTCGTCCGGGATAGCCTCTGAGAATCCCTCCAATCAAGGAATTGATCGTTCTCTTCTACACTTCTCTCGGAGAAGTTATCGTAAGGGTGGTTTGAAGGGTAACGATTGAAGTCGGGAGGATCAAGGAAACTTGTTTGGGGTTCTGCACCGTGTGAACCAGTTCTAAGCCACCAACTGCTCCGTGCGTGGTGCACCGTTTCATTTGTATCGTGATGCTGAAGTACACTCTCATGGAAGAAAGGAGCTGACATTGAAGCTTCAAACTGCGGCCGTGACCCGTCATCAAAGAGATGCGGTCGGTATTCTTCATCTCTTGCTTCGTTATGTGTTGTGGCGATCGGCACCCAATAATCACCATGTTGTTGCTCAGCTGGTTCTAATGGCCTTGTTGCAGTTTCTCTTCCATAACTGGGCACATGCTGAGCTCGAGAGGTGTAATACCAATCTAGAAGATACGGGTGGTTCTTTTGATCAGCATCAAGTAGCCATAAAGAACCCATATTGTAGCCCGTGCGCGGAATATTCTGCTGTGTTTCCATTGATAGAAGGCCATTTCTATCACCGTAAGCTCTCAGTGGGCTACCTCGCCAATATCTACCTGAAGAATATGCATGTCTAGCTCCCTGCCCTTGCAACATTTGCTCCCTGAAAGTTCTAATATTTGACAGAAACTGCTTACCCTGAGCATCCGGTTCCCATGAAGGGTAGCTACTCTGAAAACTGCAATCGCAATAAAATAAATAAAAGATGAAATTATATATTAGAGGATATTTGATGCAATATAAAATGGAGAATAACCATATGAATAATCACAAAACTGAACTATGAAAGATACGAGGGAAATAACGACAAAGGATACAAAGGCATTTGAAGCAATCAACCAAGAAATAATCGTAAGTTGTGGATAAACGGCATTTCTTGCAAAGCATTAGCATATTCAAAGCTTGCTGTCGGTTTTTATCACAGAGAATACTTGATGGAGGGGAAATTCTAAACAGCTATGGAAATTGAAGAAAAAATTGATGGGCGTGACTTAATTAGCATCAACACTAATATAAAATTTAAGGTGATTTTGGATTTACAAAACTATATTCACCAAGCAAAGAGCGAGAATGATATGTGCAGATGAAGGACAGCAAGAATAAAAATTCGATTAACCTAATCATACCTCAAGAATGATTTCTCCATTTTCCCCTGGGAGCTCCTCTGTTCACGAGGTGCATTGTGCGGAGAGCCATAATTACCATTGCCATGGTTTTGGAAATCAAAGACACTAAAACTGCAAACAAGGAAAGGAATAATTGTTAGTCACATCTCGATTTAGCGGGACATGAATTAGCTAGAAATAAACTGGCATAAAAAAATCTCTACCTGCAAACGTGACCAACACCTTCAACATCCACTGTAAAATCTGCAATGAACTGTAAGATATCGTCGACCCGCTGCAAAATAAACAAACATTTTAGTTCAAAAATTAAGATGTCAGTTATATGACAACAGTAGAAATAATGTCCGAAAAAAAACCTTTGGTACAATAAATAGAAGCAAGAATGGAGTGAGGAAAATTGAGGCCATCTCCTCCAGCAACATCATTCCAGTATACTGCATCACAGCATTAAAAAAAATACATCAGAGTAAAAAATAATTCAAAAAGCCTGAAGTAAAGAGACAAAAGAACCAAAGATATTTTATTACTGGCAGTTAAAACATCAATATTGAACAAGCATGCAACTCCTAGATTACTGGTAAAAAAAGATATGAACCAAGCTGATTACCTGAAATAGAGTTTCAAACTCTATTCGGACTGTTTCAGTATTTTCTTTACCACGCCATCTCTTTGGCATATAATGCGTATGTTGCACCACCATGGACATTGCTCCTTCTGGATCAAGGACCAAAAGTTCATCTGTAACAGCAGCCCGGCTAATAGCTGTTATGGTTCCAAAAACAGCCGCATACCAAAACAAGTTCCGACCAAATATCTATACATCCAAAAACAAAAGTAAATAAATAAATAACTGAAACGAAATACAAATTTAAAATACAAATGATAGAAGTTCAAAAACATTACATGGCCCTCTAACAGAGATTCTTCCAGAAAGGCAATGATGATCAAGACAGCAGCAAAGCCGCCAGATACAAATGAGATAAACTTTGCAATGATAGAAATAATTGGCGAGGGGAATTGCTTTAGGTACTCGGACGCATGCATTACACTGCTATTAATCCGATGCTTGAATAAATGGTCAACCTGTAAGACAAAGACAACAGCATATGCAAAAATACAGTATTACAGTATGTGAAACAAGAGAATCTAGAAGTGTAAAATATCCAACTGAAGAAACAATTGTTGTCATCTATTTTCACAGTAGGCTCCAAATAATATATATATATATATATATATATATATATATATATATATACACATTAAAACATTTGCAAAAACACAAGAATGTAACTTCAAACAAATGACTAACACTCGAGAGTCCTAGTTCGTAATATCAAACTTTTGAGGTTAGGTAGTGGATCAATCCTTAGAAGGGGGGATGATGATACCTCATTGAATTCCCTAAACATCCACTTTGCCAAATTTGACCATCTCCGGGATGAAGCTGTGCTTGGGTGATTATAGAATTGTTCAGCGTGTCTTAAGAAGAGATAAACCAGCATGAATATAACAAGGAACGGGGAGAGAAGAAGCATAGCAAGCCCGACAACCATGAGCCTCTTCTTCAATGTTCTAGGATTAGAAATGAAGTCCCTTCTAATACAGAAGTTTCTGTAAAAAAAAGAAATGCATTCCCAAAAGAAGTTGGTCATAACCCCACTAAAGTTTAGTAGCTTTCTTTTCTTTTCTTTTATTCAAAAAAGAAAAACTAATAGCAAATGATTTGGTTACAAAGATCAAAAAGACCTCAAAAACTTTGCCAATGTTAATTTTATCATAATATTTTGAAATTTGAAGTACTTCATAAATTTGTTTCTTACTAAATATAGAAAGAAAATGGATCAGTTAAACCTTTACAGAATTTTGACATTTTTCAAAGAGGTGCAACTAAAGAAATCACAAAAAGCAGCAGAAAAAACAAAGAAAAATTATTGTAATCAACTCTTTCTAGATACTTATGAAACTATATCAACCATCAAAGACCCAGCACTACCAAAAGTCAAAGACTTTGTAGGAAAAATGAAAAATAGAGGTGTTTCTTAAAATTAAAGCACCAAAATCAACTATTATGTGCTGAAACCATGTACAGAATGATGCAAAAAAAAAGGTACATCATGCCTTGACCACAAAAATGTCAAAGTAATGTAGACACGGACCATTTACGCAGAGTTACCACAACAGCCCCTCCCAACACCAAAAATGCATTTTGTTATGCCTCTGCACAAAAAGGATGGTATAACATTCTTGAAAATGAAATATTAAGCATTAAAAAATGAAGAGATAAGTAATTTTGTTATTAGTCTGATAGTAGAAAGTCGTGACACTTCCTAGATTACTTCACTAAATATACATGTTGGAACAATTGCGAGGGGAAGTACATGCATAAAGCAGAAAGTCAAATGCTCATTGAAAATTAGACATACCGGTCAAACATGCTCTGCAGTATACACCAATTCAAGATCCATTCAAGTGTCTTTGTTAGTATCAGACGATGTTGCATTCCATCAGGGCCAAGTTTGAAAGTTGGACCGGCACCCGGAACCCAGGTTGAGAGAGGAAAGGCAAGCACTCCTTTATTAAGCATTCCAATCAAGTAGTTCTCCTTCCGCATCAATCGCATAACCACATCATGAGCAGAAAGATCCTTGACTACACAGAGTTGCTGTGTGATTTGTAATCGGACAACCCTTTCAAGGATCGTTTCCCAAGGCATGGTTTGAATTTCATTGTCAGTAACATGGAGACTGCAAAATATAATTTCAAAAATGTAATAATATTCATTATACATTTATAAGAAACTGCTAACTTACCAAATGCAAAGTTAAAGCTTCCAACTTATCAAATATAAGCTTACCTATCATAATAGAAATGACGAATTCCAAGAGTATCCTTCAATTGTGCAAAAAACCTCAGAAAACAGAATATCCAGTAGATGGAAAATAGCCCCAAATATCCAACTATAATTGCTTTTGAAAGTGTTAAAGGGGTTAATGGGTGCTGGTGAAGAGCTTCCTTAGAAAGATCACATTGCTTACTTCCAGATTCAAAGGCATCCATACCACACTTTGCATTTCGGAGACCATTCCAATCAACAAACAATAAGAAAAACCCAGAGAAACATATGGTAAAGCCTAGGCTCAGAAGTTCAACTATCCATTTTATAATGATGCACCAAAGGCCTTTCTCACAATAGTAGCTATAGAGCCGTTCAAAGAACAAGTCCAAGTCAGCAATCGGTTCCACATTCAGAGTCTCACCATTAAGAAGCCCTGAAGGGCTCTCACTACCAGGACTTGGTGGTACTCTTCCATAACCAGATAACTCAATTTCAGGAGGCACGTCATTTAGTAAGCCTGTTGTCAAAGAGGATTCACCGCCCCATCTCCACTTAAATATTCCAAGAGAATTAGCAGCCTTTTTCCCACCGAACATCATTTATAAATCTTGATGGCAGGGAAAAGCAACCAGTCCATCCCAAAACCCAAATGTTTAATGCAAAATTCTGCCAAAGAGAAGAAAATAGGACAAATTCATTTTTGCACGGTATGTAAGCACATGCTCACATGAACTGAAAGCGGTGGGAAATAGAAGAAAAACAGAAAGCTAATCCCTTATAATGTGAAGCAGCTAAACAACATTATGAGGTACACAAAACTTAGTGGACATCATTTTAATATAAAATTCAACTACTGAAACAACAAACATAACAAGAAACGAAAGAAACAAATCATTACAAAAGATTTTTCCTAAGCCTTACAGTAATTAACTATGTTCAAATACCTGCAAATCATAAGCTGGAACAAAACCACAATCTTTCCTTGAAGAACCAGCTGGCAACAAGCTAAAAGATGCAGCAATTTGATCCAAGAAGCTTAATACCGATCCTGAACACAATTAGTTACGACTAAATGCACAACCATTATAAATAAACCATAAAACATAAGTAAATGAATAAAATATGGAAGAAAAACACCAAGCTGAGATTAAATTTTAGCAGATGAATTGATGCTTATCCTTAGCAAAAAAAAAGTTCTATCCATGCAAAAAAGAAGATAATTTTTGGCGAATTTTAAGTCATATATGAAACAAAATAAAAAACAAATGGCTTAAAAGACAAAGCTAACCCAAACCCAAATTATATCCATAAAAATTCTGCAGAAGAAAAAGAAAGTGGCAGAACCAAATACCACGCCAAGATTATCCGTTCATGAAATAAATAACAAAAAAGTATTGGAATTTACCTCCGACCCACCAACGAGCAGCTCCAATAACACCCGAAAGAACAAAAGAAGCCAACACCCAGTAAGGATGATTCCACAAAAATCAAGAAAAACAGAAGCTTGAACGTTACAAGGAGAACTCCAAGAAAGAATAAGGAGGGGGGAGGATTTGTTGCGTGGAAGAAAATAAGAAACAAAAGATACAATTTTTTTAGTGAATCGTTTTTAAAATTACAAAGTCAATCAATTTAAGAAGTTAAAGAAAAGGGTGTGTTTGGGGTTTTCTTCTTCTCCAGCTCCTCTGTGAAAAATTAAAAAATTGAGAATGAATGAAGGAGACGTGAAGGTGAGTAATACCTCTTGTTGTTTTTTGTTCGAGCAGCCGAAGGAAGGCAAAAAGGGAGGACTTTTCGGCTTCCTCTTCTTGTTTCGCTGATAGCCTAAACTTTTGGACAATGAAGAAATATCTCGGCCTGCAACATAAATCCAACATGTTTTAGTTTTCGTTTAGTTTAGTTTAGTTTAAACGGAATGTTAGAACGTAAAGACCAATGGGCCTTTCCAAGAAGTTCGGAACTCTCTTTTAATTAGTTGGGCCATTTAAAAGTTCATTTTGGGCCACATATAACAGTATATAACCGTTTACGCTGATATCCAAACAAGCCTTGAAAGAATCCGCGGGACGTAACGTACCAAATTGGCGGGAATACACGTGTCAATCATAGATAGCCGTTCCTTCCCGCCAGGAAAAAGAAAACCCTCATATATACTCGCACTCTTACTTCCTCCGCCGTAAAGTCACCATTTTTTTTTTTTGCATATTTTCAATCTACTCTGTAAATTTTCAGTTATGAACTCCTCAGATTCCCTCACGTCAACCCCTTTGAAATCCAAGGCTTCCCGGAGCCTAACCTCGAAGTCTCCGGTTTCCAAAACCCCAGAAAAGCGCTCCTCCCAGCTTCCCAACCGTGCTCGTAACCGTGGGGTTGCCCTCTCCATTAAGGAGATTCGGCAAGTGGCTCAAACCCGGTCTAAAGCTCCGACGGACCAGATCAATTCGGCCCGAAAGCAGATCTTATCCTGTCCCACTGAATCTCCTCCACCCAAAGCCTCCCGTCGCCGTCCCGATAAACTCCCTGAAAAGTAAGTCCGCTTGTCACACTCACCCTAATTTCTTTTTGTTTTTAATAATGTTATTGATTGAAGGTTTTTGGAACAGATACGAGATATTGTGCGAGTTTTACAATAGCTTAGATTCTGCAATCCGTCTGCTAAGATCGAAGGGGTCAATTCCCACCCTTACAAATATCAGCCCCAAAATAGAGTGTTTAACTGATAGGTAATTTCACCTTAATCATGTCAGTTAGTTCTGGTTAATGGGTTCTTTTTTTAAATTCTGCGCGGTTTGTTTTATTTGGTATTTCATTTTTTGGGGTTTGATGTTGTTTTACAGGAGGTTTTTATACAGTCACTTGGCCCAATTGAAGCATATTTTACCGGAGGCAATTGAGATAAAGAGGATGCTTGTGTTTGATGAGATGACTAGTTGTATGAAACCAGATCTCCACGTAAGCATCATACTGGATGCGATCGACTTTGGGGACAACTCGAAATCCGAGACTAAGAATCTGAAGTTAAGGAAGGTTTTTCGAACTCGGCTTGTGGACTTTAGCAATGCTCATCCTGAGGTATTCTTTTCAGCATAGTAGTTTGCTGGTATGCATGTTTAGATATTGATAGAGTATGATGGATGATTTGGAGCGTTAGATTTGATTTAGTTCTGAAATTCTTGTTGATTTACTCAGTTGAAGATGGAGGGAAGCTCTTAACTGATAAAAGGACTAATGGTTTGCTCTAAGCAGCTGCATGAATTAATACCTGTTTATAATCTGCCCTGATGGTTAAATTCTAGCATTCTATATCTTAAACTTACTGAATGTTCTTTTAATTAGAATTAGCAAATTACCAAAAAAAATGATGAAGAAAAACTAAGAAACAATAGTTCTGTGAAGATGTTCATTTAGAAATGCCAGGAACTCATTTATTTGTACGATGGATATGGTTTGCCAGAAAGTGTAAATTCATTAAAGTTCAGTACTTTATTTTGTTTGTAGCAATGACCGCCTATTTGGAATGGAACAAATCTTATCTTGTTGTTCCTAGATGGCTTTTACCTGTACTGGAAAATGAAAGCTCATAATCAGTAAAGTCTAGTGGCTAGTTCTATTCTGCAGTAACCTTTTAATAGAAAGCCTGCCTTTTTGGAGAAGTGATGAAAAACATCCTAACCAAGTACCATGTTGTGTTGACTTCAATTATTGTGCTTCCAGGGTGATGAAATTCCAGAAGATGATCTTCCAGAGCCATTCAATCGGTCAAAGCAGAGTTTGCAACTGAATGCGTCATCAATTTATACACTCACAGAGAAGCAATCCTTGGCAGTGCAGGGTGAAGATATTCAAAATGAAGTAGAGCCACATCCATCCAATCGAACAAATTCCAATTCAAAGCTAGCTCCAGAGAATTTGCCTGGTTCCGTTAATGACCAGCAACCTGTGGTAGCATCACATCTATCTAGATCATTTAGAAAGCGCTTTTCCCTGAAAACCACAAACAAAGTTCAGGAAGCTTTGCAAAATGTACCAGAGATATGTGCTGACAGATCTGCCTCCAGTGGTGACACTACCTTTGCTCCAACTCCATCCCCAACTAGGTTCTTATCTAAACAAACTACCAGTGAGACACATCCCAAAAATTGCCTCCCTACAACTCCAGTCAAAGAGTTAACTCCATTGAAAACTGAAGATGACTCCCATAAGAAAGCTGCTAGTATTGATTCCACTCCTGTGAAACTCTTGTCAACTCCTGCCAGGTTGATGACTGCCACACCTACTCTACAGCCACAGAAGAGATGTTACATGAGCCCAGATGAAGTTTCTACAACTTCATCAAACAAGCTGGTACGCCGACCACAACGTACCAGGTCCTTGAAATTTGAAGAGAAGCTTGTTGATGAAGTGCATGAGATGGCAGATATTGACAAAAATGATGTTCTTTCTATTTTGCCTGAAAGTCTTCGGCATTCAGTAAGCCCACTAATATTTCCTTCCCAACAGTCTTCTTAAGATTTCTTGGCATAATTTAGCACAAATATCAGTTGGAATTGTAAGGGTTTGGCCTTGATTGCATGAGTTAAAATACATAGGTAACCGTTTATTGTCCCTGCAGATAAGGGAGAAAGAGAGGAAAGCATTGGAGCAACGAGATCCAGCAATCTCACAAGCAAAGAGACGGCAACGAATGATTGCCTGCCTACCTAAGCTCTTCAACATGATTCACTATTTTTTCCAGTCCATAAAGCGCTCGGTTATTACAAAAGAGGAGCTTATGCACAAACTAATTGCTGGCCATTGTGATATTTCAGATAGAGGTAAACCTTACAGTTTGCATCTCATAATATTTGATTGGATTATGAAAACATTTGCTGAACTACTATGTCTTTGATCTTTTTCACAGGAGAGGTTGAAGAGCAGTTAAAGCTGTTGCAAGAGCTAGCTCCAGAATGGATAAATGAAAAGGTGGCCTCTGCTGGGGATGTACTTGTTTGGTAAGCCTTTTCCTCAGAAAATCCAACAAACGTTTGTATTTAAGAAAATGCTAAACAGTTTTTGGTATTCCCTTATTTGCAGCATCAATAAAGTGTCAAGCCCAGAGTCAATACGAATGCGTCTCCAAGAGGCAAAATGAGATGAGAATCAGTGCTGTGTTTCATCAAATTATTTATGTTGACAGCTGGAGTTTAAAGTTTCTGCCTAGGTTCAGCTTTTGTACACAATTTTGACGTATGTATAAACCATATTTATGTATTTAGATGGTAGGAATGCTAAGAAGAAAGCCACCATTGACTTTGATCCACCATGTTAATATAAATGCTTTCCTTGACTGCTTTTGAGGTGTTTTGCAATTTACCGAAACAGAATTGAGTGTCGATATGTTATTTTTCGGCCTACAAATTATCTGAGATGGTTTTAGCCAATCATACACCGCCTGATGCTCTTCGATATCTTGTTTCTAAGGTACTTCCCTGTCACCTTTACCACCAGCAGTAGCAAGTAAACCGATGATACGTGTAGTTTTTCACCCAGAATAAAGTATGCCAGAGAAAGCGACCATAACTGTTGAGGGGAATAAACACTGTGACAAAGACCGGCCCTTTCTCTTTCAAGCACCAAAACTGGAGGAAGATAAAAATACCAGAGCATACAATTCCCTGGCACATTCAAATCCAAACTACCTGACTCGGGACAATGTTTCCAACAAATTTTATATGTATACTAACACGTTTAAAATATGGTAGCAGCCATGAAATTACTACATACAGAATATGTAACGGTCTGTGCTGTACGAACACATACAGTTCATCTAGGAAGTTAGTGACAGTTGCACTGCAAAGCATCTGCCTACAAAGTTCACGTGCATTTACAAAACCGAAATTGATGGGAATTTATGCTAATTTCATTGAATAATTTTGATGCAGTATGTATGCGTGACTTAATACTTGATAGAGTTAGTACAATTGAACTACTGTGTCAATATTTTTTTTTTTGACGAAAAACTACTGTGTCAATAACAGAAGGATGCGAGTTTGAACGCGCATATTATCCTACTGTTTAGTGTTTACAAGTGGACTGAGTTTGGGTTTCTTTAGCATCTCAAAATTTCCTTATACAGGCAACAGTCAAGAATGAACCTTAACCCAATTCTCATGAAGCCTTTTCAGGTGAACCGGGGCAGCCGACAAGCTTCGAGAGGCGGCTTCTTACGTCGACAACCTCCATCCTGGAGCCGAATACATTTATGTATAATAAAAAAGAAGATTGATTCATGGAATAAACAGTCTTATCAAACCTGAGAATGATGGCTATGACGAAGATGATAGAAGAAACAGTGTCGACCGCAGGTGCAACGAATGTTGGAGAAGTGTGTCTCAAGCTTTCAAAGTACATGTTCATCGTTAATCTGACTGTCTTTCCATTAAAGGAATAAGAACCAAATCTATGTGTGTTGTTTCTATATATGGTGAAAATCAATCTTTTGAAACTCAATATATTCGTGTTGTAAAAAGCATAAGTACTGCCTACTCTATATTACCCTATGAGAGACGGCAAAATAACTCCAGAAACAGCGCAAGTGTCATATCTGGCCTTGATTTCCTGCAGGAAAAAGAAAGGCATCAGTTAGGCAATCCACAACCTTCCTATAAATAACAATAACAACTGTAAAGGAATATTTCGGATCGACCTTTCAAGGAAATATGTGATGGGTGACATCACCAAGCCGGCGTTGATAAACGGATATATAAACACGGGGATTACGCTCCTTCATTGAAAGAAACTTCCACAATGAAATATAGAACTGTGTAATGTAACTTATCTGTGCTACCAATACCTCACAAGTTGAGTGTGATATGAAATATGATATCCATATTTTCGAGGCTATTGGGTCGAAACGGACAATACCTTGTCAGATTAGATTCGAGTTTCCGCATCTAGTCCGTGCGCGTTGAGGCATCATGTTCTTATGATATTTAAAATTCCGATGTAGAAAACTAACAGCCGACTGCACAAAAGTGGAATGGAGAATATTGAAAAGAGCATATATGTCTCTTGACTAAACACATTCAGGATTTTGTACTACTTTTCAGCCTACCCTTTTAGAGGTCTCAAGCTTTTCCCCTTCACGAATTACGAATATTGTTGTATGAAGAATAAATCACAGCTTGTTTAATGTGGCATGCATCCATCCGTACTGAATGCTGGGATTGCCACCCTAAACTCCAGTGAAAATTGATCGAACAAGAGACACCGAATCTCGGCATCTGTTCATAGCTTTATGAGCACTGATACCTCATCTTGCAAAGATAAGTTTTGTATTTTTTAGAATAATTTTTGCGTAGGCAAGTAAAGGAATATTGTAATGATTCTTAGCAAGTTGGAGAAGTAGATTAGTAATAATAAGGTAAATAAATACCATTCATTTATAGCAGAAACTGATTGGTTTAAGATATTGTTGACCCCTCTCCCCCACAATTCACTGATTCCTAATACAATTTGAGATCATCATTGAAAAATCAAGTTTATTTTTCCTAATGCCAATTCTAACATATAATCTCTGATGTTCCTTCATGGTTCCACTTTTACTGCTGAAGCCAACTCTTCATTTTTGGCTACCTTCAACTCCACGGAATGCGAAGACGGCAGCTCTTGGCTCTTGGTGTAAGTTTCATCTTTCTCTTTGCCCCACAACAGCAAGTATAAGCCAATGATAACAGTGACTCCACCTAGTATGCTGAAACAAAACAGTCAGTTAAAACTGATGAGCATATGATCCCATAGCAGTGCTTTGCTTCGACATTTTGAATTCTTTCACTTCTTACCTGCCCGTATACATTTTTTCACCGAACACAAAGTATGCTAGAACCGCGACTATGACCGTTTGAAGTGGATTAAACATGGACACAAAGACTGGCCCTTTCTCCTTCATGCACCACAACTGAATGAAGATGAGGAGCCCGGAGCCTATAATTCCCTGCAAGATTCATAGCAGGGCTTAGTACTTGATTTTGAAAGGGAAAAAACAGTTAATGGCCAATTGGCCATGAAGTTACTTACACAATATGTAATGGCCCAGAAATCGATTCCCAGCATGTTGATAGACCAAACACCCGGTTTATGTTGTACCAACACCGTGAAAACAACCGATTGTGCTCCGCCAGTGAAGCTAATCCATGCTGTAAGTGACAGCTCTGCTGGATATTTCCTCATGGTAAATGTCTGCAAAGGATTACTATATGCATTTAAAAATACATACCAACAAAAAAAGTTGACAGATGAGTATCACAATCATCTTTTAGTTTCTAGAGAATAAACCGAACCCATTACCTGCATAATGTACCATGAAGACAATGTTATGCAACTAGCAATAGTGAGGATTGACCCTTTAACCCAGTTCTCATGAATAGAAAGTCTTTTCATGTGAATTGGAGTACCCCACACATTTTGCAGTGCTGGTCCTTTGTACAAAGTGATGATGGTGACCCCAACTAATGATATTAAGGTTCCGAGGATTTTAGCCATCCCACGACGACTCCTTACATCAACAACCTCCATCCTGCATCAAGATCGTGAATAGAATGTTGTTCATGAAACCTCCTTAACTGTTTATAGAACTTTAAGGAATACTTATAGATTCCTGGTCTCGAACCTGAACAAGATGGCGGTCAGAAAAGTCAAGGACGACACTGTATTGTACACTGCCGCGACGAATGTCGGAGAAGTGCATCTCATACTTACGAAGAACATGATGAAGGTTAAACATATCCTGTTTTTTGCATCAGGGAGAAAAATACAGGAAGAAAATTGTGACTTGTGAGTGCTTTTAATGTTATTCATTAGCATTATATACAAGTGAAAAAGTCTCTATATATTGCCTACCCGAAGAGAGAAACCACAAAAATCTCCAAAAACATTAGTAATGTCATCTTTGGCCTGGATTTTCTGCACAAAAAAGTTGAACAAATTAGGCAGTGAATCTTCCCATGCTAATTAAGAAAGACTAAGCTAAGAGTCGCTGGTTTCATGTTGCGTTAGTGTCTAACCTTTCGATGAAATAGGCAATGGGAAACAACAACAAGCCGGCTAGGAGAAATCGATAACTGACATAGACATAAGTGTTTAGCCCTTCATTGAAGGCAGCTTCAGTAATGAAATACACAATTGCAGACAAAATTTGGACTACAACCATGCTTAGATGGTGCCTATATTTTGCAAAGCTGGCCATTAATGTGTATGCCATATCTTTTGCTTATGTAACGTTCGCCTATTTCTCTTGGCTTATATATACAGAGGGAAAGGCATCTTGATACTATTGCTGAAAATGATATAAAATTCTATTTCACTAAATATAGATATTTTTGGGATATATAATATTCATATGCTTGGGTGTTTTATCATGTAAGCATCATTTTCCTCCACGAAAATTCTGGTGCAGAATGCCATAAGCTGTTTTATTAATGGCTGCCCCAATATAGAATGGATCCAAAACCTTGAGAATACATTAGCATTAAATACTTGTTGGGAGAGTTTTACCGCCATTGTAATCCTACCAGACTCGACCGTCTGATGGGCAGAGTGTAAAAGTGGATAGAATGCGTATGCTCGTTAACTTTTTTTAATGTAGAACTTTTGGTTGATCTTATGGAGCTACCATTTAGTAAGTTGGATATGGACTGATTGAAAGAACATAAAGTATAGTTCGATTGTGCTTTGAAAAGGGTGCCGTTGAGAACATCAATTATTTCTATATGGTTTTACTAAATATAAAAGTTCGCAACCCCTAATATAAAATCATGCATCCGTCTATGATGATATTCACACGGGGAGAGACTTTCTTAATATCATTTGTATCATTCATTGTTATAGGTCATTTAGGTACACATGTCACCTTCCAAAGTGAATTGTGAAGTGCCAAGAATCATGCTGAGTGTACAGCAAGGCCCCCTTTTTGTGGGTTTTTGACAAGCTATATCCTCTTCTGTCGTGTGCTGAAAATGAATTTGAATGATATTGAAAAAGATGGAGCACTACCTCTGCCTAGGTAATCAATATTATAACCTTAATAATGTTAATATTCTTCAATCCCCTCCACCCCATCTAGAATATGTTACTGGAAAAACCTGTTGGCAACCTCAGATATTGCTTTTCACTGTTTCAGCAATTTAACAAGTTTCATCTTTTTGACTTAATTCGAATGCTGTGTTATCGTATCAGCCTGTGGTTCCACATGTTTCATGCACCACACCAGAAAAGGCCTATGTTTCATAAATTGACTCTTTGTTTAGTTATGACTGAAATGTGTGGTTGAACATTGAACATCATGTCAGTAGAAGCACTTTCATTGACTTGTTCATGCTTCTGGTGTTGCGATATTCGAATTCATCATTCATGCAGATCGGTTCAGATGTTTGATTCGATAACAATGCAACTTCCAGATTAACAACATCAGACAAGCATAGCTATGATGCATGAGCTTAAATTGCTTCCTTCTGGAAGCTATTAAAAAAGTAAATCAAGTTCATTTTCCATGGCATATCTTCCTCGTTTTCTGGATGTTATTTTTATTTTATATTTCGTTCATGGTTCTACTTTCCCCCATTAGAAGCTGTCTCCTTGTCAGCAACCATTATCTCATTGCAATGCGAAGATGATTGTTCTCGGTTCTTGTTGGAAGTCTGTTCTCCATCCTTGCCCCACAAGAGCAGGTATAGGCCAATGATAACCAGGAATCCACCAATAATGCTGAATGATTCAAGTATAAGTTAGAAGTTTCTTTATACTTCTTTTTAAATTTTAAAATGAGAATATGGTGTTTTGTTTTATATCTTACCTGCCTGTGTATAGTCTTTCACCAAGAACAAAATATGCTAGAACCACCACCATAACCGTTTGAAGCGAGTTAAACATGGCGACGAACACCGGTCCTTTCTCTTTCATGCACCAAATTTGAAGGCAGACGAAAATAGCAGAGCATATTCCCTGCCAGCCAATTTTCATCCCACAAGGCTTAGGGCATGCTTTCTGAATTAATCTGCATTTAAACTGTTTTGATTACTTACAGAATATGTGATGGACCAGAAATTAACACTCAACATCTTGATCGACCATGCTGATGCCTTGTGCTGCAAGCACACTGCTAACACCGCCGATTGCATTCCACCGATACCGTTAATCCATGTCGCTAGTGACACTTGTGTCGGATATTTCTTCAATGTAATGGCCTAATACATTTTCAGAGATAATTCCCTGGTTATTTTGTGCTGTAACATTTTAATACCTGGCAAATTTCACTGAAGTTGGTAGCTGGATTACCTGCAGAATGTACCCCGTGGCCCATGTTACGCAACTCGCAAGTGTCAGAATCGGTCCTTTCACCCAGTTCTCATGAACTGAAGGTTTGTTTATATGAACTACAGCAGACCACAAGCTTGGCACTGCAGGTCCTTTGTACAAAGTGATGGTAGTTACCCCTGCCAAGGATATTAAGGTTCCAAGTATTTTAGCTATCCCACGAGGGTTCTTTACGACGACAACCTCCATCCTGCAACGTGAACACGAACAAGATAGTTTACGAAAATCTCTTTTAACCATTCATTATATAAGTGCATATATAGTCTTGCATACCTGAGTATGATGGCAATTATAAAAGTCCAGGCAGGAATAGTGTTGAAAAGAGTAGCAACAAATGTCGGTGAAGTGTATTTCAAACTTGCAAAGTGCATGTTAAGGGATGAACAGTTTCTGTTTTTATCATCAATGGGGTAAAATAAGATATAAATATTATGATTCGAAATCTTTGAATCGAATTGTCATAACTATAAGCAGAGGAGTGTTCATAATTTACTCTACCCTATGAGAGAAAGCAAAAAGAACTCCGTGAACAGTCGAAAAGTAAGGTTCGGCCTCGATTTTCTGCAACACAGAACAAATTCTAATACAATTTACAGCCATCTAAACCACATAGTTCAAACAAGTGTTTGTGTATAGAAAACCTTTCAAGAACATAGGCAAAAGGAAACATGAGGCAGGCAGCTAGGCAAAACTGGTAAGCGACGTATATATGCGGATTCAGCCCTTGACTGAAGGCAGCTTCAGTAAAGAAATACACTATTGCATAACCAATCTGAGTTAGAAACATTATTAGATGAAACTTATATCTCGCCATGAATGCGCCGCCTGCCATATCCCGGTGCTATCTGCAATGATAATTAAACTTTGTTTTCCTTTTTTTCTGTTTGTTTGTTCATGGACCAGGAAATACATCTATAATAAATGCCAATGCAACAGTAATCAGTGTTGTGTACAACAACAAGATAAGCTTCTGTCTTTAAGATTCTGATGCTGGAATTCACTAGATGATTTCGAGTAACGACTGTGACCAAAGTGAAAAGTGTGTCTATTAATCATTTTAGTTATATTTGTTAAGATTTTTTCGCACCGTTTCCGAATGGACAAATCCTTTTCATTACAGTTTTCAGGTCTGGACTATGGCTGCAAGAAAATATTAATCCACTTCTTCAACAGGCAACACAATTTTAGGCTTTATCATTTTCCCATTTCAACAGCACAGAAGATCATGAGAGAAAGTGCAAGTACCTAATATGTGTCGAACACAAATATGTTATATTTCGAGTATCGTATCTAATATTCATGTCTTAATACGTATACCGATATTTTAAAGAAAATAAAAAGTGGGATTAAGGCATTAAGTTGCAATTTTGAGGTGATGGAAGGTATAATTTCCTGGAGGGATTGCTTATGTGGATTCTGATCAGCTACTATCTCCACACATTTAAAGAGGAGACAAGGAATAATTTTGCAAGTTGTAGCACCAATTAAGTGTAGTAATAAGTTGGAAATTATAGATTCTTCTGGCTGTTTGGTCTTTTCTTCCACTCCATGATATGGGAGCAGATAAGTGGGGCAGAGAATTATTGGTGGTTTGGTTTCAACCACTGCATTTTGGATGTCTTAAAATAGTTGTATCTTTTGACAATTGAACAAAGTATCTCAATTTGTTTTTAAGACAATAGGAGATTCGCACCCGAAATTAATGCAATTATGCATCGGATTCAACTTGTTTTTAGAGTTTTGTGTAATATAAATCCCTGCTTTTTCTCATATTTTTATTCTCCATTCCAGTTATTTCATTAGTTGCAGCAGAATCAGCGGGGCAGTAGTATGAGTAAGCTCCATGTCATACATGATAATTCTCTTTACACTTTGTATGTGTTGAGGATCACATAATATAAAGTTATTTATATAATCTTAAATTTTGTAATCTACTAATTACGCTGGTTCAACAATATGATATGATATGATATTATTAGCAATTTTAATACAATTTATTTCTTTACCAACAACCAGTTAATCTAGTTGAATGTTGTCTTAGTGTCTTAAGCAATGTTAGAAATTCGAATTTTAACGTTGTGAATGGAGAAAATTAGGCTGGGAGGATCGTCCCATATTGAACCACTGTAAAATTCAATTCAATTTAGTCAGCCAATGACTTAATGAGTCGAATACCGGTTGTTAAACCAAAATACCATTTATTTCTTAAGTAATCTATAAACTATGGCATTGTTTGGTATGAAATAGATGTGGATTGTCACTCGAGCTGTCATATAAATATTGCTAAAATTTTAACGTTTTAGACTTTTAGTCAATATTTCTATTTTAAAAAACAATCATTATTTATTATTAAAATGAATTATTAGTCGACATTGTGTACATGATTATTTCCCTAATTTTGTCCTTTATTTTCATAGTCAAATTCCACTTCACATAGTTTAATAATTTTTTTCCATCTTTTTGATTAATGATTATATAATAAAATATGTATTTTAGATACTCATAAACAGTATGGTTAATTAATCTAAAGAAGAAGAAGAATCTTATTAAATCACACATTCCGCCATCCTAAAAAGACTTTACGTTCTTCGAATGTCATTACCGCTTCGGAATGAAAACGCATCACCAACTTAGAATATATGGATCGAGATTCAGACATTGGAATTGAAGCAAGTTGAAGACCAAACTATGCTCTCGGTCTCAGTCTCCGTCTCAATCCCGAACGTAGGTAGGGTTTTATGTAAGAAAGTGCAAATTATCAAGAATCTATATTGGAAAGGAAGGGAATACAAGATCATATTATCAAAAAAAATACATAAAATATAAGGAAATTTAAGGGTCATTTAGTCTTAGAAAATAGTAATATTTTTTCTACTTTCATTTTTAGTTTTCTAAAAAATTAGAAAATATATTTGATTAATAGCATGAAAACTTGTTTTAAAAAAATAAAAAAAATAATGAAAATGTGTTTAGTATCTAATTTTTCAAAATAGAACTGAAAAAATAATTATTAAATAATTAAAATAAATTAAAGTTAAGAAAATATTATAATAATAATAAATAAATCAAATTTTAAAAAATGGCATTAAAAGAATTTGAAGTCTTGTTAACATGAAGTTAAAATTAAAAGCTATTATTTTCATACTTTATCATTTCCCTAAAATATTTTTAGTAAAAATAATGAAAACATATTTTTTATGTTTTTAATTTTCACTTATTATTTTCATTTTATAAAAATCAATTTCTAATTTTAAAACCAAACATATATGTTTGTTTCTCAAAGATTTTCGAGGCATTGAGCGAAAACTAAAGATAGATTCTTATATAATAAAAGGATATCTCATTACAAGTAGAAATTTTCTGCCCCTTTTAGTGTCCATATTTATGCCTCAACGGTAAAAAAAAAATAAGTTTAGAGTTATGGTTTAAGGTTAGGGCTTAAGATATTGGTGTAGGTTTTAGGATTTAGAATTTAAGGTTATGACTTAAAATTTAATTTTTTAGTGTTGGGCATAGAAAATAGTAGATATTTTTATTCATTTCATTACAATTTAAACAATTAATTTAATATTTCAAACACATTATTTTCATTGTTAGATTCATCATTAATTTATTTAGAAAATAAAATTAATTTTATATCATTAGATCAATTTATTTATTTAATAAATTAAAAAAATAAAAAATATAGATAAATAAATTTTAGAGGCCTTAGGCTGGTTGAGGGGCCTTAAGCGGTCGCTCATAGTACTCCACTTATAGCTAGCTCTATTTTTTTATTTTCCATAAAAATGAAACACACTTCATTTTCTAGAACCAAATTGACCCTAAAAATTTTAAGAATGACACTGCCTCCCAAGGCCAGCACCCTGCGCCCGTCCCCGCAAATTGTGTAATTAGAGATAATATTACAACATTCTTTAAGTGGCAACCGTGAGAACAGGAGAAAAAAAGAGACAATTGCAGCGAACCGAATCCAGTTTCTTCCGTGACTGGTAATGATAAGTTGATAACATGGCGTATGTGGTTTTTATGGGATCAAATCAAACAATGAGTTTTTATTAAATACTAGTATAGTGAGTGCATGTCTTTATTTTTCGGGTTCTTTACAGAATCACATTCTCTTGTCTGATCCTGCAACTCAGTGAGGGTTTCAACATACATTCTATGCTTCAAGTTTTTACGTGTGCATAAGGAATAGGGTTAGAGTCAAATTTTAGGGTTAGAAAGATAAACTATAAACGTCCGAAAGTAAAATGATAAATTTATAAATAAACCAATTTAAAAAAAATAAAAAACAAAACAAAAAAATTCTCGAAAGTAGGGTGCGATTATCCCTCCCCACCCATGTAAATCCGCCCCTGCGTGTGCGTTGAATAGTATTAATCCTCGTGTTGAAGGGGAATCAAAAGTCGGCTAGCATGTGTTTAAAACACTATTTTTTATAAATAATTCAATTCATTTAATTTAGCACATCATTGATACTAATTCTGTCGGAAAGTAAGCCATGTACGCATGCTAAAGGTGCTTTTACATTGTAAAATATTTAACAAAATTAATAACGTAACTCAACTAATTTGTTAATAATATTTTTTAAATAATAAAATTAATAGTTTGTAACTTAAAGTTTATTGCTGTGGTAAATTATCAGTATTCCATATACCGACTATTAAAGAAATATTTTACAAACAATACTATATAAGAAAATATTCTGGTTAGAGATTCAGGTTTTAACTTATAAACTTAAACTTTTAACTACAACCCTTAAATTCTAAACTCCTAAACCTTAAAACTTAAACCCTAAACTACGGTGTTTGTAATTTTTTTATTTATATTATCGGTACATAAAATAATTACCCTTATTATATTGTTACTATGTACCTTTATTTATATTCAAAAGACAAACTGCACAAAGGATATATGATAGTATTGCAGCATCATCTGTAGAATATTTTATTTTGATTTTTTTTTTTTTTTTTTTTGGGGGGGGGGGGGGGGGGGTATATGCCGAATTCTTGGATGAAGTACGCTCACATGAATTGATGACCAAAAAGCATTACCTGTTGGGCTAAAGCTATAAAATTAAGGAATGTTATACATAGCGGCCTTTGTAATCTACATGTGAAACCCTCTTTATTAGAGATGTAAATGAATAGAGTGATTCACGAATTGTTTATATAACATTCGTTTATTAAGTTAAATAAACAAGTATAAATAATTTTTTTATGTTCGTTTAATAAACGAACGGACACAAACAGAGGTGTGTTCGGTTCGTTTATGTTCACGAACAAGCTCGTTTATAAGATGAAAATGCTTGTGGATGTATTTAAATACTAGTTTTTGTTGTTGCTAAGAATGTTATATAAGTTCATGTTGGAATGTAAGTTTTATTTTGTTACTTTTGGTTTATTTCTTTATTTATTTTTAATTTATTTAACATTTTTTAACATATAAACGAACACGTTCGCGAACACTTAAATAAACGTGTTCGCAAATATTACACAAACAAATACGAACACCTTCAAAACTAAACAAATGCACACGAACATAATTTTATTCGTTCAAATTCGGTTTATTTATACCCGACTTTCATGTTAATTGATCGGTGCAAGTTGAGGAAACCCATTTCATGTTAATTATTGGTGCACGTGTCAACATGATTCTAAGGAAAGTGATAAGTATTAGATTTATTTTCCATAACTATCTAGTTTGATCTGGGTGAACTTTGGTTTAACCGTAGATATTATTTGATTTGTAAAGGTATTTTTTATTTCGGAGTTAATTCAAGTAGTAAGCAGTTTGATATCGTTTAAGTAAATTTTAAATTTAAATCTATGTAAAAAAAATTGTTAAAAGATTACTTACTAAAATTAATGTGTAACACAAATCAATTTAAATTAATTATAATAAAATTTTAAAGAACTGAGAAAACAACTAAAAATAATCCCCGTTTCATTTGTATCCTCCCATTGTCAATCTCTAGAAAAATTCAATTGAGAGAAATTACTTCGTTTTACTTGTGCCTTTCTCTTTTTTAGTTTGTTTTCGTTTTTTTTAATTTTTGTGTCCTTTCAATGCCTTTGATCATTTATTCAAAATTGCTTAGTTAAAATCTAGTCCTGCGACACTATCAAGAACTAAAACTATTGATCATTTATTCAAAATATTATCAATTTGTAATAGGGTAAACTACACAGTTGACCACCGAACTATAGGGTTGGTGTCGATCTTACCACTATTTTTTTTTCGTCACATATAGACCACACAACTAATTAAATGGTGCCACGTTTACCACTAGCCGTTAAAAAAAACGAAAAAATTGACGGAACTGTTAAAAAAATTGGTATAATTACACATTTGGTCCTCTATATTTATACAATATATCAAAAAAATTGATATAATTACACATTTGGTCCTCTATATTTATACAATATATCAATTTAGTCTTAAATTTAATCTAATAAAATAAATTAATTATTCAATAAGATGGTGACACGTGTCACCACCTTATTGGAAGTCTTTAATTATTTTTATTTAATTAATTTAATCACGTGTCACCACCTTATTAATTATTCAATAAGATTCGAACTCAAGACCTCTGGGTAGAGAGGCTGTGTGCTTGCCACTGAACCAAGCACACTTTCGTGCTATAGAGTCATTAATATATGTATTTAATGATTGTTAATGCCCAGAAAATTAAAGAGAAGAAAATGCAATTGCAAGGATTCGAACCAAGGACCTCATGGTTGAAAGGACATGTGCTTGCCACTGCACCAAGTGTATTTCTTGTCATACAAAGTACAACATCTAATATATGTCTTATATAGATTTTAATGCTTGAATTGAGAAATTCGAATGAAATGAAATGTAGTTTTAAGAAATTCGAATGTAATATTTTTATGATCCATAAAAAAATCTAACCCAATTAAATAAATCTAATAACTAAATTAATATTATTTTAAAATTTTTATATTTTAAACTAAATTTAATATATTTTTCAATTTTAGATTTATTTTTATAATTCCACGTATATAATCGTTGAATTGAGTTTTTTTTTTTACTTAATTAATAATTTTAATATTTATTAAAAATTTAATCGTGAAAATAATATTAACAGAATTCGAGGGCAAGCACATCGTGAAAATAATAATTTTAATATTAATTTAGTTATTAGATTTATTTAATTGGGTTAGATTTTTTTTATTGATCATAAAAATATTACATTCGAATTTCTTAAATCCACATTTCATTCCTTTTCTCAAGCATTAAAATCTATATAAGACATATAATAAATGTTGTACTTTGTATCACAAAAAATACACTTGGTGCAGTGGTAAGCACATGTGCTTTTAACCATGAGGTCCTTGGTTCGAATCCTTGCAATTGCATTTTCTTCTCTTTAATTTTCTGGGCATTAACAATCATTAAATACATATATTAATGACCCTATAGCACGAAAGTGTGCTTGGTCCAGTGGCAAGCACATAGCCTCTCTATTGAGAGGTCTTGAGTTCGAATCCTAGTAGGGGCGATTTTGTTCCTTTCAATTTTCCATCTCCAATTGGGTGACACGTGTCACCACCTGATTGGAGGTGGAAAATTAATTAAATTAATTAAATAAAAATAATTAAAGACTTCCAATAAGGTGGTGACACGTGTCACCATCTTATTGAATAATTAATTTATTTTATTAGATTAAATTTAGGACTAAATTGATATATTGTATAAATATAGAGGACCAAATGTGTAATTATATCATTTTTTGATATATTGTATAAATATAGAAGACCAAATGTGTAATTATACCAATTTTTTTAACAGTTCCGTCAATTTTTTCGTTTTTTTTAACGGCTAGTGGTAAACGTGGCACCATTTAATTAGTTGTGTGGTCTATATGTGACGAAAAAAAAAATAGTGGTAAGATCGACACTAACCCTATAGTTCGGTGGTCAACTGTGTAGTTTACCCTTTGTAATATGATTTCACGATAATATAAGGTTTTTTACGATTAATTGTGCTTACTAACTTGCTTCACCGGTTTAGGCCCTGTTTGGTAAATAGCAGTTTGGACAAAAATTAGAGGTTTGATGTATAATTAGAGGTTTGACTAGTCAAATCCGCTAATATTGATGTTTGGTAAATAGCGGATTGAAAGAGCGGATTGAGGTGAAAAAGCTAATTTTGAAAAAGCTCCTAATATGAGCTTTTTGAGATTAGAGGTTTGATATTAGAGTTATAATGACTCTTTTACCCTTAACAATTACCAAAAATCTTAAAATAACTTAATTTAAATAATAATATTTTTTAATATAAATAATAACATATTAAATATTCGACTTATTTGTTGTTACTACTAATTTATATGGTGATATTTGTAAGTTAATTCTATTTTTTATTATCACATATTTATATGCGCATATAATTTTTTTAATAATTATTTAAATAATAAATTAATATATAAATCTTTCAAATATGTTTAAGAAATTTATATTAAAAATAATTTTTACAAATCTAATTAATATTTATTAGATACAAAATATTCATAACTGATAAATTATTCAAACAAGTATTGAATATAATCATGTCCTTATATGTCATTTTGCTTGTTTAAATAATCAAACAGCTATCAGCTATCAGTTAATTTTACCAAACACTTTTATACAATCAGCTAATACAATCCGCTAGTCAAATCAGCTAATGCAATCAGCTATCAGCTAATGCAATCCGCTATCAACTATCAGCTATCCGCTAATTGCCAAACAGGGCCTTAGTAAAATTTTAGAAGAAAAAAAAACTCTAGTTGTTAAAGTCTATTTGGTTCTAGAGAATAGAAACTATTTTTATTTTTATTTTCTTGAAAAATAAAAAATAGCGAAGAAAACATGTTAGTTGAAAAATTAGAAAATGATTTTTAAAAATGAAAATAAAATAAGTGAAAAATTAAAAATATAAAAAAGATATTTTTATTATTTTTATTGAAAATGTTTTACAAAAGTGGAGAACATAAAAAACAATGGATGTTTTAATTTTATCTTAAGTTTGAATCCTTCTAATACTATTTTTTAAATATTTGGTTTATTTACTCATATTTTATTTATTTATTATTACATTAATATTTTTTAACTATATTTTATTTTAATTATTTAATAATTATTTTTATTTCTATTTTAAAAAGCTACATACCAAACATATTTTTACAATTTTCATTTTTGAAAACAAGTTTCTTTCTTATTAACCAAGTATGTTTTTAATTTTTTAAAAACTGAAACTGAAAATTATTTTTTAAAAATGAAAATAAAAAATAGAAAATATTTTTTAAAACCAAATAAATAGAAATTTTTTTCTCTTATTTTTTTTCCAGGTTTTTCTCTTGGTAATTTAGAAGGATAGCGCCGTCAGACTTTGATCAAACAACTATCACATATGCTTTGTCATAATTATTGTTGTGTTCTCCTTCATCGTCTATTATTTTCTCTTTTTTTCTTTTTTTTTTTAATTTTTTCTATGTAATTATTTGATTATCACGTTGATTTACCTTTAGTTTAGACCTTCAAACTGAATTGGTTCTATTGTATAATTGTATTGATATGTGCTATCATTGTTTTTTTGTTTTATTTGATTCTTGCTTGATGGCTGATAAGTCTAATATTTATATATTATTCATCCAATAAATAGGATCGTGTGGAGAAAGGAAATATTCATACAATAATTTTCATTTTTTCTGTCAGTTTTCCTTTTCTATGAATAGCTACACTTTTTCTTTCTAGTTAATGTTTGATTCGAGGTTATTAATGCAAATTCTAGTGAGGTTTTTCTTTGTTCTTTATCATCTTCTTCTATTTTAAGTATTTTTATATCTTTCAAGATTACTCAGTATGTATATATTAATTTTTAAGTTCCACGTGATTTTTTTGATTTATTCATCTTTACATGCAACAATCAATTAAGACATTCTTGGTGTAAGTGGTAAGTAACATAGATAACGAATTTTAAAAGTAGAGATGACAAAATTATCTGACCTCAACCTGACCCGATGTGCCCCGACCTGACCCGATCGGATTTTTTTCTCTTGAATTTCGGGACTCGGGGCAGGTATTAAAATGTTTAGGGTCGGGGCGAGGCAAGTTCTGGTATGAGGTGGAAATTTCCTGCCCCGGTATGTTTTTTATTATATTTATTTATTTTTATTATATTTATAAAAATATCACTATACATAAATACTTTTATGGGTTTCAAGTTATATTTTTAGTTTGTGTTTATCCTAAATTTTTATTAAATATTGTTCGAGTTTTAATATATCTAATTTTGAAGGCCAATGGTTCGAGTTTATTCTCTTAAATATGTATTTTTTCATGTGAGCAACTTAATTAGGTTTATTTTATTTTTATATAGTTTTAAAGTCCTTGAAATTTATATTTTTTAATGTAATGGTGGTTCGATTGAATCTAACATTTATCGTTGATGAAATTTAATATATTTTTAAATTTTCAGGTCGGGTCGAGTCAGAATCAGGTTTAAGAGTTTGTGTGCCAGGGTAAATTCATACTCTTTAAAGTTAACTGATTAGTGCTTAATAGCTTACGTGCTTGAGTCTTTTAAATTAATAAAGCTATTTGATAGGTTTTAAATTTTATATGTAATTCTCTAAGAGTTTAAATTTTATATGTAATTCTCTAAGAGTTTTAATATTAATAATAAGGATAAAAATTATTCATGCAGTTCTTAGCGATTATCTTTTGTGAAGATCAATAAATTAAGTCTTGAACTAATACGTCGAGATCAACTTTGGCTAGGATTCATCTCATTGTTAATTTTTTTTAATTTTAATAATTTTCTTGTTTTCTCAATTCTACTCAAACACAAATTCTCCTTTTACTTTAATTATTTGTTTTATATAAAATTAACATATTACTTTTTCTTGTGAATATTTGACCATGCTTGCTGCTACTATAAGTTTAATTATTTATTTTATTTAAAATTAATCTCTTATCATTTTTTGTGAATTCGATCCTATTTATCGTTACTACAATTATTTTGAGCAAGTTTATTTTTTACGGCTTCAATAACTATTATCAATAGTCAACACCTTCCTTCTATAGTCCTATTTCATACTTTAGTGACTAATTTATGATTTTTAACGATTTTAAAAAATACGATTAATGCGATCTCTAATATCGCAGGCCGTTTTGTACTTTTAATAAAACTAACTATTATTATTTCTAAAAATATACTATCAATTTGTCGCAGTAATTTATTTCGATTTTCTATCATTTATTAAGTTTGACTTTTGTGATAAACTAAAATTTTGAATGTTAGATCTAGAAATGGGTTGACATGGTCCGTGGACAATATGAATAGTAAAACGTTAAATCCCTTTTACATATGCTTTGTTCACACAACTTAAAATAAGAATTGAAATCTTCATCAACTAAATCATATATTTTTAAGAAAATATCAAATAGAGCAAATCATATATTAATAATTATTAATATTAAGCGGTGTCGGTGATTACTAGTAAATTTTAATATTATAAATAAAAATAATATTAAATAAAAAATGATAATATTAATAATTATTAATATATAAAATAAAAAATAAATGTCAATTAAACATATACCGACAGACAAAACTATCGGTATGTGTATCTTATACAAGTCTACATGATACATATATCGATAGAGACGACCGTCGTTAAAAGTTCGAATCAATTGGGACAAAAATTTACTGTCGAAATAGATACACTAATTAGTCGGAGTATGTCATACTTATACCTACGGATTTGTCTGTCAGTATAGGATCTTAACATCTATACCGATGGTTGCATTCGTTGTTATAGAGATATACCGACTAGTATTTTACCGGCAATAGTTTGATGTCAGAATATCACTTTTGTTCGTCGGTAAAAAATTTTAAAATATATATCAATAAATTTTAAGTATTTTACCAATAATTTTTTATCTATCAGTATATGTCATTTTTACAATATCACAATCATCATTTCATTCTCTCAACACCTAAATTTACTTTCCAAACTTGCAAACAAATGAAGCTCTCAATTACGATAGTAAACAAACCATACATGACATTAAAAGAAGTGTAATTATTTCACGCATAAATGCTCGCGAGAATAGTTGGTTTGATAATTTCGTCTAGGATTTAATGTTTATGGGTTTAAATGTATAAGTTTTAAATTTAGGGGGTGTGGTTAGAATTTAAGTTTTAAAGTTAAAAGTTAGGGTTTATAAGTTAAAACCTAAATCCCTAACCATATTACTCTAAACTTAAATCCTTAATCTCTAAACTCTAACCATAAACTCTAAATTCTAAACATATACACTTAAACCCATAACACTCTAAATCAAATCCTTAAACCCTAAAATATAAACACTTATACAAACTTTTTATTTTCCACTGTTCGTGTATATATTTTCCCTTGAAAGAAATGGTTTTTATTTGTTGTGTTTTGATTTTCGGGATCCAAAAGCAAGCAGAACAATCTTGAAACAGGGAGAAAGATGGCAAAGTTCTAAAATTTGTCAAAACAATAGGAAAAGGATGATCCAATTTGCAAATTTCTAAAAGAGAAAGATGAGATAGAGCTAATGCATTATAGTTGTCCTCATCACGGCAATCAAAGCAATAGGGAAACATTCACTTCATCATCTCCCTAACAAGAGCACCAAAGAAGATTGAGAAAACTATACAGGTGGTTTTTAAACTATTATCGCCTTCTTATTTTGGTCTCAAAACTATATTTTTTGATAAAATCATCCCTTCTGTTACATAGTTCTCCTGTTTTGGTCTCCCGTCGTTAAAAACTAACAAAATTGCTGACGTGATTTTTTTTTTATTTTCTCTCTCCTATATATGTATTATTTAAAATTTTTATTCAGACTAATGTGGTGGTGACAACAAAGCAAATAAATTGAATGTAGAGGGAGAGAGGAGTTAGGATTCAAACCTGAATCCCCAACATCCCAAGCCAATGAGTTAACCATTGGGCTAAACTCCAATTATTGATGTGTTTTAGCACAAATTACATTTAAAACAATCAAATGAACCCAAAAACCAAAGAAATAGTTTATCATGGATACTTTGTTACCAGGGTATGATTTTTCTTGAAATATCCGTTTTCGGCACTCGAGTCTGAGTAACATAGAATCGAACTCCGGGTTCTAACTGGATGTGTTGGCGTGGTAATCAGATACGAAGACGATGATATTTCATGGACTTATGGTTCAATATTAAGGGAGTGCATCCGCCATCAGAATGTTGCAAAGTAAGAACCAAAAATGGTTAATCTGTGATTTTGTTTTCCAAGTGTTCGAGAAAATGCTTCACCGAATGGTTAGTTTCACTAATTACGCTAATGGTTGTGATTCCATATACACACATATATGCATAGATAGATACATGCATATCTTGCTGGGGTAGTTTTCTTAATGGTTGTGATTTCGGATGTGTTTTCAACTACGTCGTGTTTATTGTTGTCGAGAAATAAATGAATGTGATCAGTCATTGTGGACAATTCATCGTAGTTTTAACCATTGCAGAGTATTACTAATCGTTCACACCTTAGTTTTAAAGGGCGCTAGGCGCTCCAAGGCGCAAAAGGTCCTTAGAGCCGAAGCGCTAGGCGCTAGGCGAAGGCGCTCGCCTTTCGTAGGTGAGGCGCACTCTTTGTCCTAAAAATTTATAAATTAATCTTAGAGTAAATTTTGTACTTAAAAAGCTAATAATTTATATTATAGATTCTAAAATATCAAAATATTTTAATTAGATGTAAATTTCAAAACTATTAAAAATAAATATATTAAAATATTGATAAATTTATATTATTTAAATATGTAAGTTTAATATTTTATTTAAATTACTAAATATTTAAAAATATATGTTATTTTATTATATTAGTTTATATCAAAATAATATTAAAATTAATATTTTGCTTTAGATTAATTATTTGGGTAACAAAATTAATAATATAATTTTCATAAAATTTAAATAATAATAACAAAATCCTATAATAAAAGAATAATGCAGAAAAAAAAACTCAAATTTATTTTGAACAAGAGATGATGCACGTTTTTTTATGATATGTGAAGGAAAAATAATTAAAATAATAAAATCTGACAGCCTTGGAATCAATCCAACACCCACCAACACATCTTTTAAAACATAATAAATGCAGTAAAGTGAACAGTCGGTTCACCAAAACCAACCCACTTCTTCTTCTTCTTCAACTTAAAAGTTTTATCCTTTCAAATCCTAAAAGCCCTAAAGCGCAGCGCTTTTCGCCCATTAAAAAGCGCCAAAGGCGTGCGCCTACCGTCGCCCACCATATGCCGCCTCGCCTTGGCCATGAGAGGCGTTTCTCAGGTCGCCCAGCTTCGCCTAGCGCCTTAGGCGCGCCTAGGCGCGCTTTTTAAAATTAAGGTTCACACATCAACTACGGTGAACATCGACAAGAAAAAATATTCAAATTGTAAAATAACGACTGTTATATCACGTTGGAAACCGACATTTAAATTTCTAATTAAAAATGTTGTTTTTACAGTTCTTCCATGAATACAACACCAAACTGTTGCAATCGGAAAGTTACATCACCAGACAACATGCTGTGAAGGTAAATATTAGACGATTGTTGTATAAAAAACTTTTAGTTCTCAAAATAAAAGTAAATTTATCAACTTGTTCGCCATTGTTTTTGACTGCAATGTTACATCTTCTTTAGTTTTGGGGGTTCATTTGATTATTTTAAATGTAATTTGTGCTAAAACACATTAATAATTGGAGTTTAGCCCAATGATTAACCCATTGGTTTGGGACGCTGAGGACGTGGGTTTGAATCCCAGCTCCCCCTTTACATTAGTCTGAATAAAAATTTTAAATAATACATATATAGGAGAGAGAAAATAAAATAAAAAAATCACATCAGCAATTCCGTTAGTTTTTATCGACGGGGACCAAAACAGGAGAACTATGTAACAGAAGGGACGATTTTACCAAAAAACATAGTTTTGGAACCAAAATAAAAAGACGGTAATAGTTTAGGGACCACCGGTGTAATTTTCCCAAGAAGATTTTATAGGTAGCAAGTTAAAAGGCCGAGACTTAAAACCCTAACCAAAGAGGTCTTGTTGACTTAGTTCTAGGCCTAGAAGGATTCTTTCAGCCTTTGAAATTACAGCCCAAGCTCATTACTTTAATAAACCAAGTGAATGACTTGAATAGTGAATACCCTCAGGCCTCAACTTTGAATGTCCATATCTCTGTATAGCCTAATCCTAACCTCCACCCTGGCCCCTGCTTACAGCCTACAATATCTTCGGCCATGGACCATGGCCAAACGCTATCTTTCAAGCTCGTCGAGAGTACATTACCATTTACCTCTACTTTTCTCAGTTTCTCTCTTTATCTCCATCTCTGGTGATGGCTAATCAATCCGCCTATCCCTTTTGTAAGTATTTTAGTTCAGCTCTTCTTTTACTCCATCTCCATCAATTAATACCAACTTGAAATCTTCACCCTTTTTCAATTTTGAATGCGATTTCTGTCTGGGTTTTTAATTTAAAGCATAACTTTTTAGTAAAAATCTCAACTTTTTGGGTTCAATTTTGGTGGCAACAGAGTAAAAATTTAATCTTTATCTCCATAGAGTCTTTCTTAATTTTTGTTTTAGATATGTATGACAAAAGAGTCTCATTAAGATGGTTTTGTGTTGTAGGTCCGATATCTATTTTACCATTTTGAATGAGCTAAGGGTGTTACCAGGATAGTGCCACCATCCTTGGAAGGACCAGTATGCTTAGAGAAAGCAGTATTCTGCAATTTGTAGAGAACTATAGTCTGCAGTGTGATCAGACCTGGATATCATGTAGGAACTGATCCTCAAAAATAGAAATTCTAATATTTGGAATTAGATTAAATTAAGATGAACAAGTAATAGAAATGATTTTGGGAATTCCAAAGAAAAATATTGATGTTGTAGTTGGTAATCAAGTTGAAAGTGAATGAACCTGCGCTGCCGACAGAAGCTATAAACATTCTCACTGAAAGAAAGACTTTGTAACTACCCGAAAGGAAGAACCAAAGAGGGGTTGAGATACCAGTAATCCCTCTCAGTTATCCAGCTATTGTGGAATGTAATAGTTCATGTGAAGCTACTGTGAATGAAAGATTAAGGAGAAGTTGGATGAGATGGCTCATCCGGTGGTTGGGTTGCACTTACCCTTTTCCCATTCACAACAATCCGAAACTTTTTCTTCCACTAAGAGTTCATCAGATTGTTGTGATTTGGAAAGGTTGAGTGCAGCCTTTAAAAGTAGGAAGGATACAGAAGTGGCTGGAGAAATATGAGGTAGTTAAATATATTGCCCCTGTTTTGAAATATTTCATTTCTGTGTTTAGGCTTCTCCGAATCCCTCTGCCCTGCAGATGTGCATCCCTTCGAGTCCCTTTTTTGTATACTTGCCAATTTTAAACTTGGAGTTCTGTTTTCGTACTTGTAGTCAGCCTAGGTCATTTAAAGGGATATAGGTTAAGGTGGTCAGGACATTATCTTGGAGCTGCAATAGGTTCTTGATAATGCTTCATAATAAGTCAAAAATGGAACTGGGGTTTAACCTTGACATTATCCCTTCGGTTGGATATGCGACTCCTCTTGTTTACGAAGAACTTGCTGAAAGGTGCTCTGATTTTGGTATGACCGTTGAAATGCAGGTAAGCCTTTTTATCTTTGTATCATTTGGCTTGCTTTACTTGATGCTTTCTGTTTTCCCTTTCATACAAGATGACACTGTACCGAGTCTAAGTCCAGTATCTCTAGCAAAGTCGAGCATTAAAATTCTTCAAACAGACTGGTAGGCAAGCAAATATTATCTAATTAATGAATATTGTTTCCTGCTTAAGTTTCATTATGAGTTTTGAAGAAGAAAAAAAACATGCAAAGAAGTATGCTTGGAGGATAAAAGCATTTTGAGTTTCATAATGCTACGAACCTAATTTAGCATTGATGTCAAGGGAAATTTTTCACAAGAAAAGTTCTTGCATTTACATATTGGCTTCAATTCAAGTTGTAGGTATTTCTTATGTTTGGTGGGTCTTTTTTGTCATTTTGATGATGTTGAAGGACAAAATCTTTTACTGTGAATTGCTCAAGTCCTAATTTACTTTCTTTTCCTAGTCTGTCTGAATCCTGATGGCCAGCATAATCTTGCTTCTCTAAAACGATTGAAGTTCCCTCGTGGTTTTAATTTAAATAATCCATTAGGTATAAACGTTATAATGATAAACTTCTTTAATCAATACGGCCAGTAGCTTTGTTCCTTTCATTCCTGTGGCTAATCATTTTAATTTATGTCGAAGTCTAAAACATAGTCCAGTTACCTTGTTAGGTGAAAATAATCTGATTAAGAGAATTGACATGGAGAGCAATGATTCTCTGTCTACTTTATGTACATAAATTGTCTAAGCAATGAATTCCTTGAATTTTGTCCATTTCAGTATTCTCAATGGAAAACACCGTTAACATCAATGTTCTGAGTGAAGAGTTCCTGATGCCAGCAAGGTTTGTGAACTTTCATGTTCTTAAAGCTGTTACTCCCTTGCTGTAGGAATAATTTATGTGGTAAACTTATCCTGTTGTTTTTTACCGTCGATAAAAAAAATTGTCGATTTCTCGTGTGCAGGAAGAATGTAAGATGGTAGCTAGGGGAGATGGGTAAATAACTTGAATCAAGTTACTGATCTTATTTATGAAGTTTAAATTTTTATTAGATATGTTGTATAGAGGTGTCTATTTTGTCACATAAATGTATTCTGTTTTTATGAGCTTGGGATCTCTACATGTGCATTGAGATTTCGTGACAATGGGAGTTTAATTGTGTTCCTCTGTCTCAACAGTACAAGCACGATGGAGAAGGCAGACTGGGAAATCATAGTTGATTTGATTGCAAAATGCAAAACCGGTTGTTCTTCCGTACTCGTTGCGCAAAGTTGGAAAGCCAAAACAATAATCCTCTGGTAAGTGTAGCATCTATGCTCCAGCTGGTTTAGCACCCAACAATAAATTGAAAATCTTCCTTCCACAACTGCATCAATCTGATTCTATGCTCTTTGATATCTTCTGTGTAATTTACTCGAGTCATTTCGACAACCACCTTTGCTAACACTTATTAGACACATTTGTGTCCTTTAACAATGATGTTTTGATGTACATGAACAGATAGTGTCCATCAAAAAGTGTTGTGAATGCAAATAGTTAGTTTCAAATTCTAGTTAGTTGTTAGAGGTTGTTAGCAATAGTCAGTTATTTTGTTAATAGCTTGTTGATTAATCTCCTTGGCTGACTATATAAAGCCCATTGTAAACTTATTATTAATCAATGAGAATGAATAATTTTTTCAACATGGTATCAGCAGTCCATTTTTGATCCGTTTTTCTGTTGGGCCGTTTCTCTTCTTGGCCTGTTTTGTTTTAGCCGGCTCTCTCGTTTTTTCATTTTTTCATTCTCATTTCGTATTTTTTCCCCTTTCTTGTTCTTGGTTTTTCGATGGCAACCACGATCGATCTGAATCATGTTCTCTATCTCCATCCGTCCGACACTTCCGGCGCTCCGATCGTCTCTGTGCAGCTGACCGGTATTGACAATTACGGCGTCTGGAGCCGTTCGATGCGTCTCGCCCTACTTGCGAAGAACAAACTAGGGTTTGTTACTGGCGATTGTAAGCGTGACGACTTTGTTGAGGCTTTCCGTTCGCAGTGGGATCGGTGTGATGCGGCGGTTATCTCATGGATTCTGAACTCCGTGAGTCGTGATCTTTCCGCTGGCGTTGTCTTTGCATCAAATGCTGCCCTAATCTGGAAGGACCTTCGCGAGCGCTTTGATAAAATTGACGGCGCTCGCATCTTTTTTCTTCACCGGGAGGTTGCTACGTCTGTTCAAGGTGATTCTTCTGTCTCCTCTTATTTCACCCGTTTGAAGCTTCTGTGGGATGAACTTGCGGTGTTGGTTCCATTTTCGACTTGTGAATGTCCTGCTTCTGAGGATAATTTGGCGGCTCATCTTCAGCAGCAACTTTTCCAATTCCTGATGGGGCTAAATGAAACGTTTTCTGCGTTGCGAAGCCAGATCTTGCTCATGAAACCCCTGCCGTCCGTTAACCAGGCCTATTCTATGATTCTTCAGGAAGAATCCCAACGGACTCACCTCCATGGCATCTCGGTTTCGTTGTCTTCTGATCCGACTGCCCTTTATGCTTCTGGTGGTGCTAGCTCTCGCCGTCGTTTCACTGGGACGTGTGATCACTGCAAGGTTCGAGGTCACAAGAAGGACCAATGTTATCGTCTGATTGGTTTTCCGGCCGATTTTAAATTCAATAAGAAGAAGGATGCTCAGGTTGCTTTGGTTACTGATGTTCCTGAGGTCTCTGGTTCCTCATCCTCTTCCGGTTCTTCTTTGTCTCCTGCATTCACACCATCTCAGTATCAGCAGCTGTTGGACTTGATTAATCGTGCTCCATCTCCTGCTGAGTCTTCTGCTAACCTCGCAGGTGATGTTTCTTGTTCCTCTGCTCGTTCCAGTTCTGTTTGGATTTTAGATACTGGTGCTACGGATCACATGTGTTGTGATTTCATTTTTCTGAATAATCCTCTTTCGTGTTCTTCTACTTCTCGTTCTGTTTTTTTGCCTAATGGAAAGCATGCTGCCATAACTCATACTGGTTCTGTCTCTCTTGCTGATCTACATTTGTCAAATGTGTTGTTCATCCCTGATTTTACACACAATCTCATTTCTGTTTCAAAATTAACCTCTGAGTTGGATTGTACTGTGATTTTTTTCCCTGATTTCTGCTTGATTCAGGGACTCTCCAGTGGCAAGATGTTGGGGATTGGTAAACTGTCTGGGGGGCTTTACATTTTTATCTCTCCAGCTTCTGTGCCTGGTTTGTCTTTAGTTTTTCCTTCATTTTTTCCTATTTCTGATGTTCAAAATTCTGTATCATCTTGTATGCATTCTGAGCTTAATAAAACTATGTTGTGGCATGCTCGTTTAGGACATGCACCCTATAGTACTATATCCAAATTGCCTATTCCTGATAATATTTCTGGTACTTCTCATTCTCATTGCCCTGTTTGTCCTCTAGCCAAACAGTCTAGGCTTCCCTTTCCTTCTAGTTCTACTCATACTTCCTTCCCTTTTGAACTTTTACACATGGATCTTTGGGGTCCATATAGGACATCTACTGTTCATGGTCAACGTTACTTTCTCACTATAGTTGATGATTTCTCTAGGATGACATGGGTGTTTCTGTTGAGGTTAAAATCTGATACTGTTTGTTCATCAAGACTTTTCTTTCTTATGTTCAAACTCATTTCTCAGCTTCTGTTAAATTTGTTCGTACAGATAATGGTTCTGAATTTTTTAACTCTTCTTGTTCTGATTTTTTAATACTCTTGGTATTGTCCATCAAAGTAGTTGCATCCATACTCCACAGCAAAATGGCATAGCTGAGAGAAAGCACAGGCACCTATTAGAGGTTGCTCGTGCTCTAAAATTTCATGCCAAAATTCCTGTTAAATTTTGGGGATATTGTATCAATGCTGCTTGTTACCTAATAAACCGTCTCCCATCTTCAGTCTTACACTGGAAAACACCCTATGAAATGCTTTACCATCATCCTCCCTCTCTTTCCCATCTTCGAGTCTTTGGATGCCTTAGCTATGCCACCAATACAAATCCATCTGATAAATTTTCTCCTCGAGCTTTTCCCTCTGTTTTCTTTGGTTATTCTGATGTTCAGAAGGGTTACATCTTGTTCAACCTGGATTCCAAATCTTTTTTTGTCAGTAGGGATGTTGTCTTTCATGAAGACATCTTCCCTTTTCATTCTGCATCACCTACTGATTCACCTTGGTTTTTTCCTTCTACTTCTTCTGATCTTGATGATATCTTTCTTACTTCTGAGTCTCCTCCTATCTCAACAGATTCTACTCATGTCTCCTCTGATCCTGTTTCTACTGTTTCAGTTCCAATAGATGTTTCAATTCCTGCAGTTGTTTCTGGTGATTCTGCAGGTTCTGTTTTACCTCCTAATCCCCCTGTTCGAAGGTCTGTTCGAACAGTTCGACCCCCTAAATGGCTCAATGATTTTGCTTCTGTGTGTCATACTTCTAATATCCAATATCCTTTTTCTTCTTCTCTGTCTTATGATCATCTCCCTTCTTCTACTCGCTCCTTTCTTTCTCATACATCCATTATTGAACCTAAAACATATTCTGAAGCTAGTCAAAATCCCTTGTGGGTTGAAGCCATGAAAGAGGAAATTCAGGCTCTTGAAATTAATAACACTTGGTCCTTAGCTCCTCTCCCATCTGGTAAGGTTCCCATTGGTTGTAAATGGGTATTTCGAGTTAAGTATAACTCTTCTGGTGCTGTTGAAAGATATAAAGCACGTCTCGTGGCCAAGGGCTACAATCAGAAAGCTGGTGTTGACTACATTGAAACGTTCTCTCCTGTAGCAAAAATGGTTACTGTTCGAACCATTTTGGCTCTTGCTGTTGCTCACAGTTGGCCTCTTTACCAGATGGATGTCTATAACGCTTTTCTTCAGGGTGACTTGCAAGAGGAGGTTTATATGGAGTTGCCTCCTGGATTTCGCAGCCAGGGGGAGTCTAGGGTTTGTAGGCTGCATAAATCCCTCTATGGTCTGAAGCAAGCTTCACGACAATGGAACATGAAGCTTTGTGAAGCATTGTTGAATGCTGGTTACTATCAAAGTAGATCGGATTATTCTATTTTTACAAAAAGGAAAGGAGATGCAATGGTGATAATGTTGATATATGTAGATGATCTACTTATCACTGGAAATGATAGTAGTTTAATTTCAGAGTTGAAGTTGTTATTAAATCAAAATTTCAGAATGAAGGACCTAGGAGATTTAAAGTTTTTCTTGGGATTTGAAGTAATGAGGTCCAAGGAAGGTATTCTGCTGAATCAAAGGAAATATGCAATGGAACTGATTGAAGATTTGGGTCTTGGTGGTTCTAAGCCAGCCTTGACACCTTTAGAGCAGAATGTGAAATTCACTACAGCAGTATATGACAAGGAACTTGAACTTAATGTTGAAGACAAACTCTTAGAAGATATCTCTATTTTTCAGAGATTAATTGGAAGACTCATTTATCTCACCCACACCAGGCCAGACATAATGTTTGCTGTACAAAACTTAAGTCAGTTCATGCACCAGCCGAAGGATTCACATATGTTAGCTGCATTAAGAATTGTAAAGTATATCAAAAAGAATCCTGGTCAAGGGTTGCTGTTTAAAGCATCAAATGAAAAGCAGATCACAGCTTACTGTGATTCAGACTGGGCATCATGCCCAATATCAAGAAAATCAGTAACAGGGTACTGCATCAAGATTGGAAATTCTTTAGTTTCCTGGAAGTCAAAAAAACAGAGCACGATAGCTAGATCTTCAGCAGAAGCCGAATATCGAAGCATGGCTGTTGTGGTATCTGAAGTAATCTGGTTAACTGGGTTTCTGAAGGAACTTGGAGTATATAAATCTGATCCAGTGAAGCTTTTTTGTGATAACAAGGCAGCACTTCAGATTGCAACCAATCCAGTATTTCACGAGAGAACGAAGCACATTGAAATAGATCTTCATTTTGTGAGAGAGAAGATACAACAAGGATTAATTCAAACACAGCATATTTCATCTTCAGAGCAGCTAGCAGACATTATGACAAAGGCTCTTGGAGTGCAACAACATGAGTATCTTCTAAGCAAGTTGGGAGTTAAAGATGTGTTTCAACTACCAACTTGAGGGGGAGTGTTGTGAATGCAAATAGTTAGTTTCAAATTCTAGTTAGTTGTTAGAGGTTGTTAGCAATAGTCAGTTATTTTGTTAATAGCTTGTTGATTAATCTCCTTGGCTGACTATATAAAGCCCATTGTAAACTTATTATTAATCAATGAGAATGAATAATTTTTTCAACAAAAAGCAATCAAACATTGTGCCTAACAATCAGGAACAAAGGATGTCTCTGTACTTCGAACGAACGGCGGAAAGTGCTGATACAGAACCAGAGATTTCTGCTTGCAGTGAAGTTGAAGATTAGCATTGAAATTCCTTATCCTTATTTTTCAAAAGAACTTGTTAAAATGAAATGGAAGTTATCCAATATTAAAGATAGGCGTGTATGCATGCCATAAACAATGATCATAAGCTTCCCCACCATTACCTACCTTAAGAAAAGGTATGGCTGAGCTCCAAATGGCGGTAACCTTTTCCCCCTTCCCTAATACTAGGGTGGCTTCTAGCATCCTAGGTAAAGTAAAACACCCCATGATACTTGACTCGAACAAATAGACTTGCCAGTTCGATTCGTTTTAATTTTTTTTTACTAGACTCGATCAAATGATCACCTCTTACTAGACCTCGTAAATTTGACCCGAGACTCGAACATGATGACTTAAAATTTGATTTGAAACCTGAAATAAACCGAAACCGACCTGACTTTTAGTTGAACCGAAATAGACCCGAATTGATTTTCAATCGAACCGATTAGACCTGAATCGAAGACAACCTGTAATTAAAAAAAATATGAATAGAAATAAAGAAAGATGAAATATGAATAGTTGCACAACCCACCAAAAAGTCAAATATATTAGCTTTATAAAGTCATATATAGGGTATAAAAAATTGATCGACTTAAAAATTCGATTAAATTGACCGGTCTCCTATTGATCCGAAATTGACCTGAACTGATATTAATTGGCCCGAAATGACCCGAATTACTACAAACGCAAAATAAAAATGAACCGAACCGAAATCGGATTTGAATCGAATAATATCAAACCCAAAATAACCAAAACCGAAATGACCCGAACTGAACTTGAACTGAATGACCCGATTATCACATCTACCTCTGTATAATTTAAAATGCGATATTATTGTAAGCAATACCAAAAAATAAATAACAATATGTAATATTTAATACACAAAATTAAAATCTATTGACTTGAGTTTTGGAAGTTTCTGTTTTGTTGGTAATATTGAGAGAAAAGAATCGTTCAACTCTATATACAAGCACTTCCGCGTTGTTGTTTGTCTTCATCCTCGAGGGAATGAAATCTTTTTGTTTCTTTAAAACATAATTGGACTTGAGTTGTAACATTCGGGAGGACTGAGCTTGGCTCAAGACATTTTCTATTTTTGTAATGTAATAAATATCTTAAGAAATTTACTTTTGAAGGGCATATTAATAATTTATTTGGAAGTGCTTTTCTCTCCGTCATACATGAAAAGCTGGAGAGGGAAGAAAGAAAAAGGTTAGGGAAGAAGGAAACTTAATTATAATATGAATATTTTAGAACATTAAGCAGCAGGTTAACTTGTGATGGACTACACTTTTAGACACATTGCCAACCCATTTCACAATCATCTGCAAAAAGCATGCGTGTGATCTTAACTTCATTAATTAGAAACCAAATTTGTTTTCTGGTCGGAACACAGTAGAAAAATCCACCAAATTTTCACAGGAAGAAAGGAAATTTACTCTTTCTCAAAGAAAACAATCAACTTATAAGAATTATGGTGGGGCATGGGTGTATACCGTCTAGTGTAAACTCAGTAACGTGAATTAAAATATAGAATACAGTTCTTGAAATTATTATAAAAAATAAGGGTAATTAAAATATTTTATAATTAAGGTTAATTGTATAAGTATCATATGCATATCAATTTGGACATTAAAATCCTCACACTATTAGTATCATATCAATTTGACGTTAAAATCTAATGCACAACATATTTAAAACACGTCATCATATTTTAAATATGAATTGATCTGAATCGAGTTTTATAAAAGTTCCTTATATGGATGACTTTTTAAACCAAGTTTTCTTCATTCACAATATTAGAATTTGAAATTCCAGACTCTGTTTAACCCATAAATCAGTTTTGATGTTTTAGGGTTTGTGTACTAATATTTTATCCCGTTTTCATACTTGATGGAACGTGACATTTAACTTCAAAAGACAAACTTTCACTAGTATCATACACATTAAGACAAGGGTGTAGGACCAGATATTTGCCATTATTAGAGGCTCCTTTTCTTTTTCCTAGTCAAACAAGTAATTAAGTCGTGTGTGTCTTAGACTAAACCTAATTAGCTTCTCCAGGTTGTCTCCACCTATGATCATCCATTAACTTTTGTTTTAATCTATAAGCTTTCCATTCTAATCCCATCACCTTCCTTCAAAGATAAAAATTAGAATGACGTGACGACATTCATGGCCCTAACTGTTAAGCTAAACCTGGAGTCCATTTCCCCCTATTTTAGGGTTTGGACTTTGAATTCTTGCTCCCTTTTCAAACTACATGCAAGCTTGTTTTATAAAACTTCAAGGACTTTCCTTTTTTTTAAAAAATAGAATAGAATTTGTATACACCAATTACTTGTGAAAAAAATGAAGCATTCCGCCTGTGTTTCCTCAATCATCATGCAACGACATTTTCGTTTGATGCAGCCTTCTTCATATATGTTCGGTTTTGAAATTGATGTCTGAACGCCTACACTAAGTTATATATATATGTATATGTGCACGGTTTAAGAATTTAAGTCGATCAAATTATATATGTGCACGGTTTCTTGTCTGGACTCTTGGTATTTTAATAAAAGATAGCATAGGCAATGTGTTCGATACTGTAGGTTATTTTGAAATTAATAAACCCTAAATTTCTTGCAATATATAAATTGGTATACACGTAAAAATGGCCCCATGTGTAACATGGGTGTCGGCTTGACCGGTCTTTAAAAGAGTACAAACGTTAGCATCATTCTCCAACACGGTCTTTGTCCATCAACCAGAACTTGCCCGTCCTTATTAAGACAATGGATTTTCTATGACTTTAAACTTAAAGTTTTGTAAGTATATATATTCTTTTCATTTGAATTTTTTTAAAAAAATGGTATTTGAACCACTTGTCATTCGTGGAAGACAAAGAAAAGATGGATTGATGTTATTCAATTTGGACTTAAAAAGTTGAGAGATAGGAAATTGAAGGAGCAAAGCGCCGTTCTAAAATCAGGGAACTTTAAGCAGTTTGAGACATAATAATGCATGCATGGATGTTGTCAATTTCCAACAATTTTTCAAAGGAATTAGTTGAATAATACTTGTTTACTGGTCTTAATTGTGTGTGTTAGTGTTGATGATGTAATAATAGTTTTCTGTTTGGGAGTCCTCGCCTCCCACATATCCATTACAAGCTTAAAAATGCTAAAATATTAGCCTAAGTAACCCCTAGTGTTTGCTACGCGATTTAGTTGCCTTTTCGATTTTTAGAGTTTCGTCTTGACTAATTCGAACTGATCTGTATCGTACACATAACTTTGTTATATATATGTATATTCATTAGGTGAGTCTAAAGTTTTAATAGCAATATCAATAAGTGTTGCATCGAGTGGTAATGTATATTATATTTTTGAAATAAAAATTTAAATTTAAATTTAAATTTTCAAAGATAATATTTTTGAGCGAGACAACTTCAAAAAGTATACTATAAAACTAACATAAAATATAAAAAGTCAATATCAAATTTTTAAAAATTATTTGAGTATTAAAATTAAATTAAAATTCAGCTTACTATGATGTTACTTTACGATTGGAATAATGATTAAATAAAATTTAAATTTTATTAATGAAAAATATTTAATAATAATAGTAGTAGTCGACATTAATTTATTAATTAGAACATAATCATTTATGGTTCTTACTTGTTAATTTGCAAACATTTTTGGCTTTATTTGCCCATCATTTAAAAAAATTAAATAAATTAAGGTGCTTGCTTAAGGGATGGATGATGACCCTTAATTTATCGTTTGTGAGTGGTAATGACGTGGAGAGTGGGACCCGAATCGTGTTAATAAATAGTACCCCACCTCCACTCGTGTGGCGTGTCAGCGTCATAATCAAGAGATCAAAAATGTCTTTTTTTCTTCGTTACATGTGCACGTGCACCGCAATCCCGATGAGTTGTAAATTGTAACGGCTCAACTCTTTCTTTTTATTCATTTATTTTTACTATAAAGCTACCATAGCATAGAATATTGAGCCATTTAGCTGCCTTACAAAACTGGTTCTCTTATTAAATTTAGATGTAATTATATAAATAAATAAATATGATACGTTCTTTATCAAAAAAATATGATACGTTTTAAATAATAATTATAATTTGTGAGTTTTGTTGAATTAATTGTAATTGGAGCATTATAAAAGAGGATAAATTAAGACCCGGCTCACTACGTTACTTGTAGTCTCAACCAATAAAGTCTATTTACTTCAAAATAATTATTTACTTTTTAATAATATGTAAGAAAGAGGTGATGATTCACCTTATAAAAAATAGATAGACAAACTTTATTGGCTGAGACCACAAATGACGTAGTGACCCGAGTCCATCTTATAATTTTTCATAAAATGGAAAATATTTAAAAAGGTATCCCACCGAATTTAAAAAAAATAAATTTTAAATTTTAAATTTAAATAATGGTTAAATTATAATTTAGTCCAGTAAGAATATATAATTTATATTATTGGCTCTCATAAATTTAAACACTTTTAAATGCAGGGGCATATCCTTTAAGAGACTGATGGTGCCACGATCCCTTCAAAATTTTAGGAATTTTGCCCTAAAATTTTTAAAATTTTTCCCTCAAGATTTTTAAAAATTTATATTAAGCTTCAAAATTTTAAAATTTTTAATTAAATTCCATCATAAAATTTTAATTTTTTTTAAATATCTCAAAATTATTAAAAATTAGGGGTGTGCAAAAAAACCGAAAAACCGAAATCGATTCTGAAACCCGAAAAAACCGAACCGAAAAATAGGTTAACTGAACCGAAAAATTCGGTTTCGGTTCGGGTTTTTATTTTTTAAAAAGAAACCGGTTCGGTTACGGTTTACAGTTTTGAGATAAACCGGGTAACCGAACCGACCGATTATATAATATATATTATTATATTATATGTTATTTTATTATTTTATATTAAAAATTAAATTTTATTTTATTTTCTCATTTCCCAAAAGTAGAATCATAATTTTATTTTATGAAGTTTAAGTGTTTAACTTGCTAGTATTAGAAAAGATAATAATATCATGTGTCGTTTTTAAAAAGTATGTACTTTTTTCTAACATATTATTAAAATTTATATTTTTAATAAACAAAATAAAAAAACCGTTACCCGAACCGAACTGAACCGATTTTTTCGGTTAACCGACTAAACGGTTAACCGATTGAATGGATACGGTTTAGGGTTGAGAATTTGGTGACCCGAACTTATCGGTTAACCGAAATAATTTGCTAATGGTTAACCGAACCCGGTTTTGCACACCCCTATTAAAAATGTTAGTTAAACCCTTATTTTTTCTAAAAAAAAATTGCTTAAGCCTCCAAATTTAAAAAAAAAATTAAGTTGCCCCTCCCAAACTTTTACTCTAACTTCTATCACTGTTTAAATAATCTCGTCAATAAATAATGTTGAATTCTATCATTGGTTACACTCTTTAATTATTAAAAGAAATGTGATAATCGATGTAATCACATGTGTAGTTACAATCTCTGATTTTATAATTAATATTATTTTAAAATTTAAATTTTTTTATTTGTGTAATTACAGTTTATTCGACCAAACATAATATAGGGAATTACAATATAATTATATTCTGCGGGTCAGACATATTTAGAGAATTATATTTTTCATGCAATTATATTGTGGTATTTAAACACACCTTTATATTTTATACAATGTGTAAAGCTGTAAATTACCCAAACTCTTTCTAACTCTTAATTTGAGGATATTAAAAACTTAAACATATCCAATCTTACATCCTCCTACATGTTGCAGTAACGGCACACTTTCTCATTTAATATTTCGTCTCACAATTTGAATCACTTTGCGATTGTGTTATAAAATTCGATCCAATCATTTTAATAAAAAATATTTATTTTTATAATCACTAATATCTAATTCATCAACTGGTTAATTCTGATCTAGTATTGTAAAGATATATGATGGAGGTAAACCTTCCAACAAAATTGATCCATTTACACATTAAGACTCAAACTTTTAACCTTCCTTGAAAGATCTAACATTTCATCTCCTTAAACTAATTAGTTGTTGCTTGGTAAAAAAAGTTATTTAAATTAATTAAATGAATAAAAGTTTTAATTTCATGAGATATTTTGATTTTTAAAGTTTATTTCATTTTAAAGTTGATATAATTTTTTTATCCTTAACCTTGACAATTTAATTCATTTTGGTGCTTTGTTGTATTAATTACAATCGAAAATTTTTGTCAGTTGGTATTTGAACTTAGATATCTATATGTTTTTTTAAATGTCTTAAGGTGACTATAAAGTAGTATTGGTTCATAGATATTTTTAACTCTTTAATAATGTATATACATCTTGCAGACAAAGTGATTGAACCCGAGTTTTCTAAAATAAACATCATTTACTTTTCCACTGAGACCATTTATTGAGTTTTCTACGTATTTTTTTAATAAAATGACATTATTAGAAATTTAATTGTATTAATTACAAAATCAAATTCATTTTGGTACTTAAATTTTGTTGTATTAATTACAAAATTTGATGACTTTTTACTGTTTCGATTTTGAACTTAGATTTTTTGATAACATGATAATAAGAATATTTATATCGTTTTTTCAATAATCTAAAGGTGATTACAAGGTAGTATATATTCATATATATTATTAACCATTTGACAATGCTCATACATCTTGTAAATAAAATAATTTGAACACATATATTATATGATGAACACCATCTACTTTTCTACTGAGACACTTAAAATTTCAAATTGTTAAATTTAGAATAAAAAAATATTATGACCAAAATATCAAGTTCATAGTGAATAAAACATATTTCACCTTTAATTTATTTTGTGTTAAATATTTGAAATATATATATTTCTCTAATGTTAAATATAATCATGGATCATATCAACAATAGAGTACACGTACGTCCAGAGTCCAGACAACTTCCAAATTTTTATATATACCGTTCAGCAAATAATAAATATAATGATAACACAATATTAAATAAATCTAAATTACGGAAGATAGGTCGCTCATTGGAATATGTTATACGTATCCCTACATGAATATATACATTTTTTTAACTTCAAAATACATCAAACTAAAATGTATCTGTTAAATACATGGAACCCATAATGCCATAAATTAGTGTTTAATAACTTAGCTTGGGCATCGACTTTCACTTTATCTAAAGTCATGTTAATTAATTGCATATAATAAACAGGAACTTAATATTTTCTAAATTGAATGTTTAACGTTGATTAAGAGGGTGCTAATTAATAATGATCCACAATATTTAAAAGAGCAATGAGATTGTGATCCGACATGAATACATTTTGGAAACAAAAAAGACAGTTTAAAAGTTGGTTGGATTCGATCCTCCTTGATCTCAATGTCTTCAAATAGGAGGTCAGTACTCCTTGTAACCTCGTATAACTTTTTATGATGAACTGGTTTTGTTAACCTAAATATATATATTCGTGGCATATGACATTAATCCCTGTGAATCATGTGACAGCACATTCTAAGATATAAAGGGAAATGGGAAAATAATTAAGAAATACTTCATCAATTAATGATAAGCTCTGTAGATTGCTGAGTACATGTTTGAATGTGGTGGCACTTCTGTTGTAATCTCCGACATTCAAACATAGTTCATGTGGAATGTCCCACTATTTAAAACATGGTGCTTTGCAATAATAATAATAATAACTTGGTAAGTAACCAATTTTTCAATCCGAAAAGCAAAAAAAATTCAGGGATATGTATTGTTCAGAAAAAGATTACCCTTTGTTGCCGAATAAAAAAGTCTTATCATCACTTGTTTGAATTGCTCTTTTCCAATATCATTTAGTTGATTGGTGATTAAAAATATATATTTAAGTGTGTTTAAACCCAACATTTGAAACAAAGATTAGAATCCATATCTACTATTATAAAACAAATACCACATTGAGATGGGTTTCACTGCCTATTGTATACAGAAAATTTCTGCTGGGAGACTCACCCACTAAATTCAAGTGTGCGATGTGGATCGGTCTGAATTAATCAGGGCAAAACTATGAGTGCAACAAAAAAACTATCATATTGCGATGGGTTTAACTTCCTAGTATTTAGGGACTGGCCAGAGTTGAAAATTAGGAGAGGTCAAATTATTGAACTTAAAAAATACAAGTGTTTATTAATTCTTTAAACTAAAAATAAGGGGGCAAAACCTAATTGATCTAATATTTAAATTTATAGGGGCCTAAATTGTCACTAAACCAAAAAAAATTGATGGGGTCAAATTAAAATTTTAGAAAATTTAATTGAAAATATTAAAAAATTGTATGCTTTATATGAATTTTTAAAAACTTGAGGGGATCAAATTAAAATGTTTAAAAAATTAAAAGGTTTATTATGAATTTTCCAAATTCTTGGAGGCCAAAGTCTTTTTTAAGTTGAATTCAGGAACAAAACTAGAATCAAACATTGAGAAGACCAAAATTAAAAGAACAAAAATTTTATTTAACTAATATTTAAACTAAAAAGACTTAAAATATTACTATACCAAAAAATTTAAAAGAGACAACCACCTTTAAATCTCTAAGGCTCCATCCTTACTTGTACCCTTCTCCTCTTCCGTCACTGTTAGTATTTTTTGTGTGTACATTATTATCTAAGTTTAATCATCATCTACATACATAAATGTTTTTTGATCGAATATGTATGATTTTATTAAACAAAAAATCATACAAAATGCATGTACACGCGCCTCATTAAAAACCTCCCTACATCCTAAATGGAGGAAAAGAGTACGACGTGTATATGCGAGCACAAAACGGAAACACCACTAACGAAAAAAAGACCCGAAACAAAACAATGACCTTCCCCCAAACTCTGTCACACTGCCGCAACCCACACCCAGAACAGCAAAAATGCATGCAGCTACACGCCCCCAAACCTGACCCCCAGCTCCTAAGCACGTCACCCCACTCTTATATCAACCAGCCCTCCCACACCCCCTCTCCTAGAACGCGACCTCCCCCTACCCTCCTACAAACTTCCACCCCCAACTCGCAACCACCTCCCTTGATCCACTCCCCCTTTAGCCAACATATCAGCCACACCATTTCCCTCGCGTAATACATGTGCAAAACAAATATTCGACATTAACCTACAAGCATCATCAATCGCGCGAAACCAAGCCCACATTTTCCATGGTCTCTCCTCCCGCTGCTCCACCCATGCCAACGCTACTTTCGAATCCATCGACAGAGCATTAGGCTTTAATTCCAACAAAAAATCCATCGCTGCCACTATTGCGCAAACCTCAGCCATATTGGAATCCATCACGCCTAAAGGCCCTGCAAACATTGCCAAAATCACACCATGTTCATCCCGCAACACCCCTCCGCAACCCGCAGCACCAGGCTTACCCCTCGCAGCCCCATCTACGTTGAATTTCAACGTTCCCCTTTCCGGTGGTAACCATGACACAACAGGCCGCTGCACTCTCCTAACCGTCGAAGGAACACACTCCCACGGCTCCTGCCACCATACCGCCTCATCCAAGACTATTCCTTCATGCATTGCCTTCAACCAATGATACGATCTTAATTTAATAAGAAAAATCAACTCTTCACTCGCCAACCTTTTTTGTCTAAAAATCAACTCATTCCGAGCAAGCCAAACTGACCATAAAACAGCCGCGCAGCATGTCACCCACCATTTACGCTGTAGTCCGACAAAAACCCCCTCATAACACTGTACTAGCATCTCAGGTACCAATTTAGGCCACACAAAAGATAATTTCCACCACCTCAAAACGCTATCCCAAATCCCCTTAATTACCGGGCACCATAATAAAATGTGAGAAATTTCATCCTCGCCCTCTCCGCACCACATACACACCGCAGTCATAGATTGTAACATCACCCCCCTATCACGCAGAAAACAAATAGTTGGCAGCCGTTGTAACAATGCGAACCACAAAAAACATTGCACCTTGGGAGGTGCTGCTATATTCCACACCATAAAGCCCTCCAAATTGCCCTCCCCCATACCATCAAATGTCAAAAGATGCATCAAATCCCTCGTCGAAAATGTTAATAATAAACCTTTTTATTAGTTTTTAAATTTTTCTCTCAAGCGCCGCTATCAATCTTACTTTTCTTTTTATTTGCTAACCGGTAGTCAATGATCAATTTTAATATTAGTTGTTAGCTACCAAATTTTGTTATTTTTTTATTTTTTATATTTTAATAAAAATCTTTGCCTTTGTGTGGTACGCATTTTCTTTGCCTTTGTGGCACACTTTTTATTTTTATTTTTTTTAGTTCATTTTATATATCATTTTGGCATGATTTCAACATACATTAGCGGCCATTTGATGTTCGTACAGAGATCTTCACGGTGTTAGTTTCTGATTTTGACTCTATCGGTGGTCAAAGATATATCCTCACTCGGTTGATGGTTGTTTACCGTTGTAATCATAACTTTGTAGCGAAGCAATCTGAATGATAGTTTGGTTCGCTCACCACTCATTTTCACCCGTAAAAGCGTCTTGTTTGAATAGAGACAATGTGATTCAAGAAAATTTATGAATTTTGATGGTATGCTAATCTCTATGGAAATATTTTTTTGCACATTTGGGTTGTATGAAATTTTAGTGGACTAATCTCTATTATCTCTTTAAGATGAGTTGTATTTATAATATTTTTATAATTTTCTTAATAATATTCAATTGTAACTGTAAAAAAATATATACACAAATGTAAAAATCTATATATTTGAATGGTGATGATTGAATACGAGACCTCGATAATAAAACTCAATTACAAAAAATTAAAAAAATAAAAGATAAGAAACAAAAATGAGTTAGTTACTGTTTGGAGTTGCTAGTTTCAAGACACAAGTTGAAGGCCTCCTACATTATTGTCTAAAGGTAAATAATATTTTAATAATCCCCATAAAATTCATTAAAAACCATGCCCTATTGTCTCAAAGAAAAGTGATCTTAATTCATGGGTGAAGTGGCCAACAAGTACACATGAATTGAAAGCCATTTTAATTTTTCCCAATGAATTTTGCTGCTCAATCGATGCTATCACAATCCCATTCTTTAAATCATTTTTTTAAAATTTAAAAGATAATTTATAATTAGTCCATATATATTTATATTTATTATATAAACTAAAGGTAAATTTCTTTTTTAAGTGGGCACCTAAGGAATATTTCCGTCCATGTCCACAAACGCTCTCTATTTTTGCATAAAAAAATTTGATTAGAGTGTTTGTTTATTTTGATGTTTTTATACATGAATAAATAATAAATTAATTTGACTCGATAATTTTTAATTATTTATATAGTTTAAGTTAAACAAAAATAAAAAGAACATATTACTCGTTTTGAAAATGTATTATTTTTACTTTAATTTTTATCTTCAAATTTAACTTTATTTAACACTATTTTAAAACTCATACAACAAATAATTTTTTTTCTTATACAAAACTTAAGCGATTCATAATTTAATTTTATCTTAGGCATAGGCATAGCCCACACTTTTACAATCATAAAAGTTACATGTACTATTTTTATTTGATAATACTTAGGTGATAGAGATTGAAGTTTCACATTTGCCGAGACACTAATTAATGTGGAATAATTTTGAACAAAAAAAAAATAATGTGGAATAATTTGTTTTGGAATATTATTTGAGGTTAATTAAATATTCCAAATTAAAGTTTTAATATTCTATTAATATACATGCATTATTGGGTTGGAGAAAAAAACATTTTTATTTAATTTTAATATGATATTCGTACACATTGACTATTAATTTGAGTTTCAGGTGAATTGCATATAGAAAAGGAGAGGGACCACTATTTCCACCTATAGATTTGTGATCATATCTGGAGTAGCACTTGCTACTTTGCTAGGGCAGGGACCTCATAATGTACCATATAAAAAAAATCGTTCTAGTTGTGCACAAAGTCCATATACCTTCTGGATTTTTTTTTTAATTTTGATCTCTGTATTTTTAATTATATGAGTTAGCCCTTTTACTTGCCTAATTTTGAAATTAAAATCCAATTAGTAACACTGATATTTGATTGCGGCTAAATCTGAATACGTTCTATCAACTATATATAGCTATCAACTACTTGTTTTGAGGGTAAAATTAAACATAAAAATTGTAAGAAAAAGGCCCACAATAAAATCAATTAAGTCCTAGTGGAAAACTTTCACCCAAATAAGTTCTTATAGTTGAAAATTAATCAATCAAGTCTATTCATTAACATTGATTGTTACCTTTTGCTGACGTAACTAACAAACCTTATAATGATGACACATGTCATCCACGTGGAGGGCTTGATTGATTATTCTATTTGATGTTAAAGGTTTAATTGATTATTTAGTTTTATGTTAAAAAGCCTAATTAAATGCCTTTCAGATACAAACAGTTTCTAAGACTTACAACAACAAAATTAATTAGTTACAGGCTTATTCTCTTTCGTATTAAAAAAAAACTTAATCGAATGCAAAGTATAAAATTTATAAAAAAAATAGTTTAAGTATTTTTTGAAAAATGTAAAGTCACAAGAAAATTTAAAAAATGGTAAAAAATAGAAAAATAGAATGTAATATAAATATTAAAAAAATTGTTAAGGAATTAACTTCAAGGAGATTGAAAACTTTAATGAAACGAACCACACTTAAATGAATTACTCGAAGACACACCTGCAAGTCACCTTAGACGTGTGACTATAGAGCTTGGGAGATGGTAAAAAACTAAAATAAAACAAAAAAAATTAGGCCTCTCTAATCTTTAAATCCAAATAAGACAAAGGTTAACTATATAAATGGAAAGGATAAAAAAAATGTTGTTGAAATTCGAAGTTTTTTATAAATGGAAACGATAAAAAAAATGTTGTTGAAATTTGGGAATTTTTTATTTTTATATTACAGTCCAGTTTGTATTTGAGATGTAGCTAAATTAGGTATACTGTTTTGCATAAGCATTAACTTATGGTCTTAAGAAAAATATATAGGCCCTGTTTGGTAAACAGCGGTTTGGACAAAAATTAGAGGTTTGAGGCATAATTAGAGGTTTGACTAGTCAAATCCGCTAATATTGATGTTTGGTAAACAGCGGATTGAAAGAGCGGATTGGGGTGAAAAAGCTATTTTTGAAAAAGCTCCTAATATGAGCTTTTTGAGATTAGAGGTTTGATATTAGAGTTGTAATGACTCTTTTACCCTTAACAATTACCAAAAATCTCCAAATAACCTAAATTAAATAATAACATTTTTTAATATAAATAATAACATATTAAATATTGGACTTATTTGTTGTTACTACTAATTTATATGGTGACATTTGTAAGTTAATTATATTTTTTTATTATCAAATATTTAAATGTGCATATAATTTTTTTAATAATTATATAAATAATAAATTAATATATAAATCTTTCAAATATGTTTAGAAAAATTATATTAAAAATAATTTTTACAAATCTAATTAATATTTATTAGATACAAAATATTCATAACTGATAAATTGTTCAAACAAGTATTGAATATAATCATGTCCTTATATGTCATTTTGCTTGTTTAAATAATCAAACAGCTATCAGCTATCAATTAATTTTACCAAACACTTTTATACAATCAGCTAATACAATCCGCTAGTCAAATCAGCTAATGCAATCAGCTATCAGCTATCAGCTAATGTAATCCGCTATCAGCTATCAGCTATCAGCTATCAGCTATCCGCTATTAGTTTGAGCTGCTCACACATTAATGCATCTCTTCATTAATCTTTAAACACAAATTTTTTATCTGTTTAGTGTCTCTATTTATTTCTTACATTAAAAAAGTTTAGATTTGGAGTTTATGATTAGAGTTTAAGATATAGGGTTTAGTTTTTAAGGTTTATTATTTAGAAATTAAATTTAGAGGGTATGATTTAAATTTTTAGTGTTAAAACATAAAAAGAACACCAAAAATGACAAAAGATTTGTGTTCTAAAAATTAAGTCAGTTAAGTGAAAAGAATAACTTGACAAGTTGTTATATGAGTTTGCCTATATGGAACTAATTCGATAGCAAAACAATCTTTATATTATGAATCTACCACGTGCAATGAACACCGACGAACACTACTAATGATGAACACTACTGAACACCATTAAATTAATTAATAAAGTTTTAAAATTTCAAGGACCCATCATACAATTAATAATTATTTTTAAAAATTCAATTAAATTATTTTTTATATATATTAAAATTTTATTTTTTAATAAGGCTAAACTATATATTTAGTACCTCACTTATCTTTGTATTTCTATTGAACCCTCATTATTAAAATATTATTTCAATTTGACCCTATTCTTTATAAAAAATAATTTAACCCTCAACCTAAAAACCCTAAACTATTAAACCTTAAACTCTTAAACATATACCCTAAACCATATACCTTTAAAAATAATTTCACCGTCATCGATTCAATTCCATTCAATAAATTGTTGAATTCTCCTAAAAAATCAATTAAATTATTTTTTATATATATCAAAATTAATTAAAATCAAATCTCATAGAATTAACACTATCATCTTATTTGAGACGAAGATGCCATCACAATTAATAAAGAAAAGTCGCACCAATTTTGATTGTTTTCTAGGAATTTTTTATTTGTTTGTTTGATTGGTTAGCTTCTATTTTGCGGCGATACATTAATAAAGAAAAGTCGTTAACCATTCAGATTAAATATGGACTAAATGCTTTCTGATTTTTGCTAATGGCTATTGAGTTTAAATATGACTATTGAATTAATTATGATTAATTGTGATGGTCTCTTCATCTCAAATAAGATGATGGCGTTAATTCTTGGAGAATTGAGTTTAATTAATTTTGATATATATAAAAAATAATTTAATTGAATTTTTAGGAGAATTTAACAATTTATTGAATTGAATTGAATTGATGATGGTGAAATTATTTTTAAAGGTATATGGTTTAGAGTATATGTTTTAGAGTTTAAGGTTTAATAGTTTAGGGTTTTAGGTTGAGGGTTAAGGGTTGAATTATTTTTTATAAAGAATAGGGTCAAATTGAAATAATATTTAAATAATGAGGGTTCAATAGAAATACAAAAATAAGTGATGTACTAAATATATAGTTTACCCTTATTAAAAAAATAAAATTTTAATATATATAAAAAATAATTTAATTAAATTTTTAAAAATAATTATTAATTGTATGATGAGTCCTTAAAATTTTAAATCTTTATTAATTAATTTAATAGTGTTCAGCGGTGTTTATCATTAGTGGTGTTCGTCGGTGTTTATCATTAGTGGTGTTCGTCGGTGTTCGTCGCACGTTGTAGAATTTTCCTTATATTATATATAAGTTTACATTTTGGTCTTTTTACTGAAAAATGAAAAAAATAAATCTTGGCCCTGTTTGGCAATTAGCGGATAGCGGATTGCATTAGCTGATAGCCGATAGCTGATTGCATTAGCTGATTTAACTAGCGGATTGTATTAGCTGATTGTATAAAAATGTTTGGTAAAATTAACTGATATCTGTTAGATTATTTAAACAAATACAATGACATATCAGGACATGCTTATATTCAATACTTGTTTGAATAGTTTATTAGTTATCAATATTTTGTATCTAATTATTATTAATTAGATCTATAAAATTATTTTTAATATAACTTTTCTAAACATATTCAAATAATTTATATATTAATTTATTATTTATATAATTATTTTAATTTAATTTAATTAATTAATTAATTAATTTAAATACACATATAAATATGTGATAATAAAAAGAAAAAAGTAAATAGGATTAGCTTATAAATAGGGTGAGAAAATATTTAATTTAGGTTATTTTGAGATTTTTGGTAACTAGTAAGGGTAAAAGAGTCTTTACAACTTTAATATCAAACCTCTAATCTCAAAAAGCTCATATTATGAGTTTTTTTTTCAAAATTAGCAATTTCACTCCAATCCGCTCTTTCAATCCGCTATTTACCAAACAATAATATTAACGGATTTGACTGGTCAAACCTCTAATTATGCCTCAAACCTCTAATTTTTGCACAAACATCTCTTTACCAAACAAGGCCTATATATTTTTTAAATTCAATAAATATTATATATTAATCTTATTTCTGCCTTCGGGCAACAAAGAGGAAATGGATGATGAGTTAACGGGCATTGAAGTTGGTATTCTGAATGTACTCTACTGCTTAAGAAAGAATTGTTAGAAAATAAGCGTTAATCCAAGAATAAATAATAAAATAGAATAATATTATTTAACGAACAATACAAAAATAAGAACAATACAACAATATAAAAATAAAACCGATTTGGAACCAAAAAAAACGTGTTGAGGCCTGCACGAACGCAGTTTCCTTAAGACAGATTTTCGGCCGCTCCTATGGTGCTCGAGTTCATTGGTCGTCTGTCTCCCAAGATACAACAACATAAGATCAACCACAGTTGCACTACTATGGAGATCACGAACCGACCCTTGCCTTCGCCTATCACCAAAAACCACTTGTAAAATCCACAGAGTAAAACAATAAAAAAATTTTTTGTTTTTTTTTTGTTTTTGTAAACCTAAAAGCTTTACTCCCTATTTATAGGATTGTCATGAGGGTATAAGTGGAAATTTTGACCTAATGGAGCATTTAATATTGAGAATCAGTTGATTCTCTTATAAAGCAATTTCCAAAATTATTATCTGAATTAAAGGTAACTTCCAATATTTACCCTTTTAATTCCAAGATAAAATTTGGCAAATTTATGCTTTTATTTGAGGAAAATTCATTTCAAATTTGGGTCAAAATATCTGCAAGCCCACGAAGGACCAGACCGGTTCAGACATTTGCGTTACCCACGTCGTGCACGTCTGCACATTTACGAACCAACAATTGGTTCCACATTTTCCTCAACAACATTTGAATCAATTTCTTATTCAAAGCTCCAAAATTATCAATTTTTTCCAACAATCCCCCACATGAATGAAATTGATTTAATCAAAAACATTTTGACTCGATGTGGTGATAGATTCTACGATCGATAGCTGCATAGGATAGGTAGGTGTCCACCCTTGAACCTTCCCTTGTGAAAGTATATTTACTTTACTAGCTGACCAGTAGACGTAATGTCCTTGAACTGTTCTGCCGTTTGTGTAAACGATGATATACTTCACACAACTACCTCTTTGACAAGAGTATTAGTTCTCATGGGTATGTTCATATGGCCGTGGACATCGCCTGGTTCTGCAAGAGTTTGAAAGAACTATGCCCAATAGTCTCATTGAAGCGGCCCCACTTCACTCTCACATAGGTGACTTATGTTGCTTGACTCACAAAAGCACACAAAGGTCATTAAAAGCATTACTTAGCCTAAACCACTTTGATCACTATTTACATCATAGGAATGGACTTGGGGATAAGAGCCCCTACAGTGACCGCACAGGTCTATGCAATTAGGTTTGTCCCTTTGAACCTAGATCTTGAGATCTCCAGTCAACTAGGTAGGGTTTTCCTTCACATAGCACCTTAAATTTACATGGGCTTTAGTCTCATTCCTTTCGTTTTTTAACTTGATCTCGACTTAACCCTTTGGTTAATGGATCTGCAATGTTATCCTTTGATTTCAAAAAATCAATAGAGATAACTTCATTTGAAATCAGTTGTCTAACGGTATTAAGTCGATGACGCATATGTCTCGACTTACCCATTATACACAAAGCTCCGTGCTCTACCAATTGTGGGCATTGGCTTTGGTCGTTCAAGAATATCCTTTAAGAAATTTCTAAAGCCATTCGACTTCTTTTCTAGACTTGTTTAAAACTACAACTCAAATTCTATTATGGATTTGATTATAATCATTTTCTTAAGGATTTTCATGACACGGTTCCTCCTCCCAAAGTGAAGACATATCCACTTGTGCCTTTGATATCTTAAATATCAGATATCCAATTGCATCGAAGTATCCTTCTAAATAGTAGGATCTCTGAAATAATGTAATTCATAATCTCGAGTATATCTAAGATATCTCAATACCCTCACAATTGCTTTCTAATGATTTTCACTTGAATTGCTTGTGAATCTACTTGAACTGCTCACAATAGACACAATATCTGGTCTATTAAATCTACTTGATCAACACTTTGGTCTTTGTTCTTGAACAAAAGTTAGCATGTATTTATTGGAGTTATGGCTATGCCGGAAACATCCTTGCCAAACTTCTCTTGCCCGCGTAGTTTGACTACGTCAATATGAGACCTTCAAGTGATCGTTTGATTTGGATGCCCAAAATCAAATATGTTAATCTCATATTTTTCATGTCAATCTTGAATTTGACAAGTCTTTGGTACGTTTGCCATTTTATTGTTGCTTCCAACAATGAATATGTTATTAACATACAAACATAGAATAATATATCCAATGCTAGTAGTTTTGACATATACACATTTGTCACACTCATTTATCTTGAAGTCATTTGTCATCATGACATTATCGAACTTCTCATGTCTTTACTTTGGTGCTTGTTTAAGTCTATACAAGGACTTCACCAATCTACATACTTTTCTCTCTTGACTTGAAACTACATAACCCTCAGGTTGTTCTATGTATATTTCTTCATCAAGATCTTCATTTAGAAAACCTCTTTTAACATCTATTCGATGTACGTCTAGATTTCGCAAAGCGACAATTGTAAATATCATACTTATGGAGGTTATCCTTGATACATGAGATTATGTATCGAAATAGTCAAGACATCTGGTAACCTTTTATTATCAATCTGGCCTTATACTTATCAATTGTTCCATCTACTTTCATTTTCTGTTTGAAAATTCATTCAAAATTTAGTGGTTTAATTCACGGAGAAAGATCCACTAATTCCCTACGTATAGTTTTGCATGATGGAATCAATTTCACTCTTAATGACATCCTTCCATAAGATGCCTTCAGATGAATGTATAACATCATTATACGTTTGAAATTCAACCTCTAGCATAAAGTTTAGAAAAATGATCCAAAGAATTTTTTTACCATTGCTCGTTTACTTCTTTGTGGCTCTATTTCAAGCTCAAACCCTTGTTGAACATTTGAGTCATCTTTATCGATAATCTCCGAAGTTCGTTTCATTGAACTTTGACCAACTTCCCTAGCTTTACAAGGGAATACATTTTCAAAGAAAATGCATCATTTGCTTCCATTATCGTATGCTTGTGAATCTTAGGGTTCTTCAATTCATACACAAGAAATCGATATACAATGCTATATTTTACATAGCCAATAAAAATACAATCGACCATATTTAGGGAGCTATTCTCAGTTGCTTTAGTAATGAGGTTATTACCTTTGCAAGACACCCCCATATTTTCAAGTAGTTGTAGGAAAGTTTAATTACTTTTCATAACTTATATGGTGTCTAGTCTATTTAATTATGGGGAATCTTATTTAAAAAGTAATTAGCTTATAGAACAACTTCCCCACATGTTAGACACATTATAGTACCAACGTTACTCATATAGAGCTTCTCCCCATATTAAACCTTTAATTAAGTTTGGGATTCAACACCATACTCATATGGAACAATTTTCACTATAGCTTCATCTTTACATTATTTTTGTGCTGTCATCAATGAAGGTAATAAATATATTCATTCAACCAATATGTTGTCATATCAATTGTTATGGCAATAACATTGCCCTCGTTTGAAAGTCTATAGTCCGAATACTTGTTCCCATATTATGGCAATTGAAGCAATTTTTCATAAAATTTTGCTTCTTGAACACACCGTCTAATTTACGGTTTGAAGTGGTTTTTGACTTCCACTACGTTTGTCGTGATAATATTTGTCTTAGCAATATTTACCTTAGTAACATTTGAAGGTGATAACAATATTTACCTTATCATCTCTAATAATAGGAGGATCATCCTTCAGATATTTAACCAGGTTTATCACGATCAATTATGCAACATCTTTTGTTGCCATGTATGAAATTCTTTCCAATAAATTTTACTGATTTTTCCATTATGTCACGTAGACACAATCCAAAATCAAGCATTATGAATCTGTTAAACGTCAGAAATTTAGTCAAAGACTAAAACTAGAAACAGAAATATAATTTCTAACTTTTGTTTGACGACAGAAATTTAGTAAACTAAACCCAAAACAAAAGTTCACACGGTATTAATAGAAAGAACAATAATAAACAATGCACCAGGTAGGTAACTTATGAAAGAGAGGTGGTGCACTAGGCACGCTTAAATACCAAGTCTCTCAAAGAACCAATCCTAGACATGCATTTTTAAATTTCCTTTCAATCACCGTTTATGGATTCTGTTCTTGAAATCATTCCAAGCATAGATGATCAATCGGAATCACTACCGTTGATTCACAACAATTTGGAATCTTCCATTTAAGGTCCAACGACCCTCTCGATTCTTTAGCCATTTTTAAACAATGTGCACTTCATAGCATGCATCAGAATAAGCTTTAAGAATTTAATTTTGACATAGAGAAACAAGTTCTTCTATGATTTGATTCGAGACCTCAGTCAGAATCAGTGCTCTGAATTTGGTAACCAATGTTACTTTCCGAAATAAATTCACCAAGTTATTTCCAAAATAAAATCATACTTGATAATAAATTTGAGTTTTTTTTTAAATAAATTCACAAATTTATTTCAAGGTTGAATCATTCTAGATTCTCACGAAATTAAATCCAACGATTTATTTCCCTTAACAAGTTAGAATCAACACATGATTCTAGTACAGAAAATAAATTTAATGATTTATTTCCTTTTACACAAATTGAATCATATTTGATTATTACGTAAATAAATTCAATAATTTATTTTTCTTAACAAGTTAGAATCAACGCATGATTCTAGTACAGAAATAAATTTAATGATTTATTTCCTTTTACACAAATTTAATCATATTTGATTCTTACGGAAATAAATTCGATGATTTATTTTTTCTTAACAAGTTAGAATCAGCGCATGATTCTAGCATAGAAATAAATTTAATGATTTATTTCCTTTTACAAAAATTGAATCATACTTGATTCTTACGGAAATAAATTCAATGATTTATTTTCCTTGCAACGTTAGAATCATACAAGATTCTCTTGAAAATAAATTCAATGATTTATTTTCTTTTTCCAAAATTAGAATCAACACAAGATTCTAATTTAGTAGTTTATTTCCATTATATCTTCTGTTAAACAACAAAGATATCAATCCAACTTAGTTCTGTTTAACCAACAGAAATCAAGAGGAATTAATCTTTTGATTTTAATTTCATTTCTTGTTTGGAAGATTAAGTAAACCCGTTAAAACGACAGGAATTAAATTCCTGAAACGAATTATTTACTAGATCTTTTATTTCCAAAACAAAACACGACTTCGCCTGGGTATCATATTTCTCTTTACAAAATTTCTCAAAAGAAATTGTTAGTACAAAATAAAATCCACATAATTTTTAAAATAAAAAGAAACACAATTAAAACAAAAAAAGTGACAAAGTATAATTTATATGCATGCCATTTTTAAAATGTCCACATTATAAGGTAACACTATCATAATAATATTACCAAAAAATATTACCAAATTTAAAACTCTATCTTAACAATACATGCAAATATGTAATTAAAGTTTTTATTTCCATTTCAAGAAAGGTTGACATATAAGGTTATAAAATTACCATATTTTTATATTGAATAACATATTTATTATTTAATATTAATGTAAAAAATGTTTAAGGAATAATTCATTATTACCTTAACAATATCATAAAAAAGTTTAATTATGACATAAACCATACCATATTAAAAGTAAAAAATTTAATATGGAATATTACCTTACTAATACCATAATTTATGGTTTTAAAAATGTCATATAAACAAGAAAATTTATTAAGGAATATTTAAATTACCTTACTAATCGAATATCCAAATGTTCTATCTCAAGAAATACCGCTTACATCGTGTTGAATCCGTGGTATTGGTGATCTCAACGTTTCTTGTCTTTGGGCATTCACTTTTTCTATGCGTGGAAATTTCCTCATCGTGTGAATCATTGCTTTAAATACAATAATATGTCCATCTTGGATTAAAATTGAGACTCTGTCTTAAGATTGTTAGAAAATAAGCGTTAATCCAAGAATAAATAATAAAATAGAATAATATTATTTAACGAACAGTACAAAAATAAGAACAATACAACAATATAAAAATAAAACCGATTTGGAACCAAAAGAAACGTGTTGAGGCCTGCACGAACGCAGTTTTCTTAAGACAGATTTTCGGCCACTCCTATGGTGCTCGAGTTAATTGGTCGTCTGTCTCCCAGGATACAACAATATAAGATCAACCACAGTTGCACTACTATGGAGATCACGAACCGACCCTTGCCTTCACCTATCACCGAAAACCACTTGTAAAATCCTTAGAGTAAAACAATAAAATTTTTTCGTGTTTTTTTTGTTTTTGTAAACCTAAAAGCTTTACTTCCTATTTATAGGATTGTTATGAGGGTATAAGTGGAAATTTTGACCTAATGGAGCATTTAATATTGAGAATCAATTGATTCTCCTATAAAGCAATTTTCAAAATTATTATCTGAATTAAAGGTAACTTCCAATATTTACCCTTTTAATTCCAAGATAAAATTTGGCAAATTTATGCTTTTATTTGAGGAAAATTCATTTCAAATTTGGGTCAAAATATCTGCAAGCCCACGAAGGACCAGACCGGTTCAGACATTTGCGCTACCCACGTCGTGCACGTCTGCACATTTACGAACCAACAATTGGTTCCACATTTTCCTCAACAACATTTGAATCAATTTCTTATTCAAAGCTCCAAAATTATCAAATTTTTCCAACAAGAATTAGGATTTTTGGGAAATAAAGGAGAGGAGTCGAATAAAGTTAGGATTTTTATACATTCTTAAGGCCGTATATTGTTGTATTTATATGATATAATAATATTGTTCACGTACCTAGTAGAAGAACTTGATGATAGAGTTTGAAGATAATTTAATTTTAAAAAAAATATTAAAAACTTAAATCAAATTTGTAAATAATCTCTAGAGCAAGTGACTACAACTTTTGTAACGCCCCATGTTTAGGGTCTAGGAGTTCAGACCGAGACTCGGGCAAAATTTGTAAATCGAGTTTTGAGGTTCGGGTTGTCTTTAAATGAAAATAGTTTCATAAAGGAGTTTTTAGACTAAATTGGATTTTTAAGAAATAAATAGTAATATTAATATTAAAGAAAAATAATGAACTTTTGTTAAAAATGAATTTTTGTTGAAAATGAATTTTTAAGATAAAGGAGAAATAAAATATCATATTAAAAAAAGAGGATATTCACTTTCTTTTTCCCTTTCCATCTCTTTTTCACGTCAAATTTTTCCAAAGCTTAGCCACCATACTTTTCCACCAATCTTGACCATTTTGAAGGTTTCAAAGGGGTAAACAACTTGATTTTTACTTTTCTCTTCATTTAAATCTTATTTGTAACATTTACTTTCCAAGAACTTAGTGATTTCTCAAATATTCTCATTTAGGGTAAAATGGGGGTTTTGAAGGGGTTAAGCAATTTAGTGAAAACAATGATTTGGGTGAGTTTTAAATCATGTTTTGAGTATAATATAAGGTTAAGATGGTGGGTTTATCAAGAAATCTCGAAATGGAATAAATGGGTAAATTTTGAGTTGGGGAAAAATGGATTTTTGGGTTGTTTGTGGTTGGAAATGGTTCTTAAGGGGCTTGTGGATGTGTGTTGAAGATTTTGAAGCTTTTGGATATGTTTTGAATGTTAAATCGGTGAGGTTTTGGCTGATTTTTTGTTATAGTGGAAATGTGATTGGTTTTGATTAGTTCCGGATAGGGATCGAAAATGATTGTTGTTGAATTGAGATGGAGTTGATTTCAGTGGGTTTAATTGTTGAAAAGTATGTTAACTCTTTGTTTTGATTTGGGTAGAAGCAACAGATAGAGAATTAGATACTTCGGACACTACACCCAGTGTTACGGAGGCTTGAGAGTTTAGGTTGTGCTTGAAAGGCCATCCTAAGCTCGAGAGTATTTAAATGTTTACATTTTACTTTTTCGAAAATTCTATCTTTCAATCTCGTTATGCCTTGTTAATATAAGATGATTGTGTGTATTTGATTAATAAGCATGATGTTGTTATGTTGGTTTATATGATGTTTAGTATTGGCAAATATGAGAGTCTTACCGAGTATAATTGGTCGACCATATGATTAGAATGCCCTTGTAAAATTCGCGTGTGACCCTAGTGATGTAAGATGCCATTAAGGATGAGTACGGTGATGTAAGATGCCACCATAAGCTTTATTGTTAGACCTCGGTGATGTAAGATGCCATCGTGAGTTTTGTTGTTCTTATAGATTTAGTGATGTAAGATGACATCGAGTCCAATCCGTGTATCCGAATAGTGTAGCCATAATTGCCATAATACTCTTGTGTTGAAAGGTTGAATGCTATTTTGGTAAATGTTGAGAATCATGCCATGTTGTTATATGTTGTTGCATTGCTAGATGTAAGATGTCAAGCATATGTATGATTGTTTATAATTATGTGACGACATTTATGCTTGTGGTTATGTTTTCAATTCTTAAATGGTTTCACTAAAATTGCATTGTTGTTGTTGTGGTTTTGAGCACCACTCATTAAGCTTTTATGCTTACGCGCTCCTTTCCAATAATGCAGATCGTTAGTGTTCCGGGAAGCAAAGAAAGGCGAGGGAAAGGTTTCGGTGATCGTAGCTTAAGCTCAAGTATGAATTTTAAGTTGTAATAATGATTTAGCATTGGGAATACTTGTTCCGTGGTTAGGGAGGTAGTTGTAAACTCTCATGTGTTTGACCATGTTTGCTACATGTTTTAAATGTTAGAACCATGCTATGTTGAGGCTTGTTTTGACTTTTGGTTAAATGCCTTGTGTTTTGGCTTGTTGGTGTTTTTGATTTAAAGTGTTTCTTATGAGCTTTTGAGTTGGAGATCCATGTTTGTGTGTATGCATGTTTGAAGCCTGTTTTTAGGGTGTTTTGCCTCTAGAATGTTTGCTTAATATGTTTCCATGTGGTTTGTGATCTTTTGGGGTAAGTTTGAGGGTGCTAAAATGCAGTTTCAGGCCAATATGTGCCCAGGCGTTTCGGAACATCTGATATGGTTTCGAAACGGCTAGGCTTTTAGGGCACCCGTATCGGAACGTGGGTGGTGTCGTTTCGGTACGTTTTACCTCTGGAGACTTCCATTTCAAAACCAAAAGGAGCCATTTCGGAACGACCTAGTTCTACTTTTTGCTGAGAGCCCGCGTTTCGAAACGAGAAACCTTGTTTCGAAACACAAGCAGTTAAAGTGGTTAAAAGGCATCTTTGAAGGTTCCCAAATATTACGTTTTAGTCCCTAATGCTTGTATGCTTCCTAAAGTGAGTTTAAATGCCTCGTTTGTGTTGGTCTTGCCTCGTGTGCTTGAAATATGACTAATAAACTATTTGGTAAGGTTTATATTACCTTTTCCCCCTAGTTTGTGTGGTTTTGCAAAATAGTCATTCGTGACTATTTGAGTCCAATTGGACATCCGATCGATGTCCGATTGAGACGTTGTTTCTTCCGATGTGACCCTTAGCACCTTAGGATCTCTAAAATGCATTTAGACAAGATAAATTTTAATTTAGGGTTGTTAATCAGAGTGAAATTCTCGGATTTTTCTTCGGTTATCCCCATGTAACTCTCCCGATTCGGTCTCACGGCTAGGCCGGGTCGAGGGGTTACAACTTTCAATTGATATCATCCCCTTTTATTTAGGTGTGGAAATCGTGTGTCTCCTAACCATGCCTCCATTTATGTCTCCACAATAAAATTAAGTGTTTAGGGTTTAGAGTTTAAGGCTTAGGGTTAGGGTCTAGGGAATTTAGGGTAGGATGTATTTTTAGGGGTAGGATGTAGGGTTTATGATTTAGAATTTAGGGTTAGAGTTCCTAATTTAATTTTTAAGTATTTTTTAAACATGAGACATAAATGGAGACATGGTTAGGGGGCAGAGAATTTTTACTCCTTATTTAGATGGTAGGTTCAAAACTCATTAAGAAGAAATTCTCCTTCTCATAGATAAAAATTGTTAAAAAACATGTTTAAAAATACAAATTTTTTTCATCTTAATTATCATTATTTTTTTTGAAAATAAGCCACTGGTTTTATTAATGAGAAAATATCCAAAATTATAATAAGGGTTTACAAACTATCATTGTAAACTAAATACATAATTTGGACTTCCTCCTAAAACTAGCCACTTTAGATCAGACATGAACCATATATGAAAAGATTATAAACCCATCCAAATATTCGATTGAAAATAGATACGAAACCTGACTGCATCGGCAAAACGAACCACAAAAGGGGATGAAGCTATTGATAGACCACCGAGAAAACGCAAATCAGAGCCGAGCACCTGAGAAACTCTTCACAAGCGCAAACTGCGTATCCAAATTCAAACCGAAGGTCCATAGCAGGGAAGATCAACATGATTATAAATAATCGCCATCTTGATCAGTCGTGGCGTCATCAAACCAACCCTGATAAAAAGCAAATAATAGAAAAACGTGCCAAGAGACAGAAAAACATGCTAAGAAGCAGAAAAACGTATCAAATGGTAGAGAAAAGCGTGTCATAAAGACAGATTTATTGAATTAAAAAGACTGAAAATCAAAAGAACAAAACAAATAAGTGAAAGAGGGTGACCGGCGGTCGACAACTAGCTCGAAAGCTATTGCCGCCGCCGGTCTATTTTCGAACCAAAGAGAGAAAGCGGCGGCACAAGGAAAAAAAGGAGAAACCCCTAATCTTAATTATCATTATTTTTACATCATTTACATGAAAAATAAAATGTCACATAAGCACTTAATGATAAAAATGAGAGAAATTTTAAGTACCATATAAAATGTAAAGGAACTAATCTACTTATTTGTTCAATAAAGAAACTAGAATACAAAGATGGAAATAAAACAGAGATGGGGTTTCATTGTAATGTCAGATCTTTGAACAAAAATTTATTTTCTCGTATTTAATGTACTCGTACTAAAAAGATTAAATTTTAAAAAAAAACCTTTAAATTTTAAACACTAAATCTTAATTCTTAAACCTTAAAAATAAATTTAATATCGTAAGTTAAAATTCTAAACTCTAACTTAAACTTTAAATCTATTATTTTAGTATTGGACATAAATAAAAACGCAAAAATATACAGAAAATTTATATTCCAGTTGTTTTGTCGTATAAGGGTACGAAAGGGGGAATCTGATTTGAGAGAGTATAAAAATCCAGAATGAAAGGTTGCCAGGCACAGTGTTTTTATTTTAAGAAGAAGAAAAAACAATAAAATGTGTAGGCCAATAAGGCGACCAAATGGAATTAACAATTGATTATTAAATCATCCACCTCCCTCTTCCTCCGGTGTTTATAACCCCCTTTTTGCTTTATGCTGTTTAGCTCAAAACCACTCCAATCACCCACTAACAATGACCGGTTCCGGTGCCCCTTGCGGTGCTTGCAAGTTCCTCAGAAGAAAATGTGTTCGAGGCTGTGTTTTCGCACCTTATTTCTGCCATGAACAAGGGCCTGCCCATTTTGCAGCTATCCACAAGGTTTTTGGTGCAAGCAATGTCTCCAAGCTGCTCGCTCACCTCCCGGTCACTGATCGCTGTGAAGCCGCCGTCACGATTTCGTATGAAGCTCAAGCTAGGCTTCAAGACCCCATTTATGGCTGTGTTTCTCAGATCTTTGCTCTCCAACAGCAGGTTGATGCGAATTCTGATGGTTTGAAACCCTAGTTTGAGTTTTGAAATATGTATCTAAATCCATTGCTTTCTACAGGTTGTCAATCTCCAGGCACAGCTTGCTTCTCTTAAGGAAGTAGCAGCTCAGGGAATTGCTAACGGAGGCTCTGTTGCTGCAAACCCTAGTGACAAATACCATGGAAAGGTTCCTTCTCAGCTCCAAGATGTTCAAAGCTGGTTTCACTCAGAAAATCCAAGCATGCCACCGAATTTCAACACAATGAACTCGTACTGTGAGAATAATGTGTTTTCCGATCCAAACTGTTTAGCAAATTACGAGAATTCGGTCTCTTCATCAGGAGAAGATCATGTCTCGTACACTAGTTTCGGACAGGCTTCTCATTCTATGTCTTCCTTGGACATGCAAACAAACAATAGACAATGGGGTTTCCAGGAAGCCGACGACCTTCAATCAATGGCCTTTGGGTATGCTCAACAATATTCATGATGAGGGGATCAATCAACAGATTTTAATATAAGATCGGCGAAGACACCAGTTTTGAATTGAAATGCTGCATATTTTGAAACATATATCTATATATATATATGCACTTTTGTTGCTATAAATAAAAATCTAGGAACCCTAAAGGATTGGTGCTCATTTTCGTACAATCGTGAAACCCTAAAATCTACCCTACTATTGTTTTCCATATTTAATCTAGTATAACCCTTGGATATTGATAGAAGAATAGAGTGTTTTCCTCTCTATGTGACAGAACTTGAGCTAGAAATTGAACTGGTTTTGTTTCAGCTAATCATTTGCTTTGCCTATGGTAATGGATGAGCTTAGCCTTTAAGGACCACATGTAGTTTTTGACCTAGTAATTAAACTACAGTTACCTAGTTTCTTTCCTAAATTTCACTTTCCCTTTATGTTACTAGCTGGTTCTGTAATTTTAACAGATGTTCCACGTATATGATTCGATTCAAGATTAAAGTATATAAATCCTACTTGGTTAAAAGTTCATGATTCAGCTCTATAGGCTAATTATTTACTCTGTTTGAATGCAAGAAAATACTCATCACGTAGGTTCTTTTGTTTACTTAAAAGAGTGTACGTAGTGTACCAACAATGGGTTGGTCTGCCGGGATGAGGCGCTAGATCCCTTAAATAAGGTAATGAATTCGAATCATGACTTTGTGAATGAAGAAAATTAGGTTGGGAGGGTCGCCTCTGTTGTCTGATGATCATTTTCATTATTGGAATACACATGATTAGGATCCCAAGTGGAGAACAGATTATAAATTTATGGAACCTAACTTTGATCTTGATTCATCCCAGTCCCCAGATTGTTTAATTTGTAATTCTTCATTATTTACCTGCGGTTTCCAATGTTTTGGTGATTCTTAGGAAACGCGGTTCAGAATCTAGACACACTTATTGCTTAGTTAATGCAGCTTACTTGTGAAATTATTACCAATGATAATTTAATCTTTGTTGCACGTGATGTTTCTTATAATAATTTGTTCTCTGGAGGATATACGCGCGATATTAATATTGTTTGCATACGCAATTTTCAGCCTGGAGCCGATTTATTTGATTTCTCATGTCATGAAAGAATCAAACACTCTTATCTATACAATTTACATTCTTCTTCTTCCACTGCATGCATATATATATATATAGTTATATATATATATATATATATATATATATATATATAACTTCCTTGAAGTGCTACTACATATATGTATTCTATATGTGTTTTATACAGCGGCATTAGAACAAGAAGGTAAAATTGTGAACCCCCCCTAAGTTTATTACTTGGCAGATTGTTTTTTTTATATAACAGTGGGCTCGAATCCACAATTTTCGAAATGTTGCAATAGCAATGCATTATATTTGCTATCATATTTTGAAGCCCTTTGTCTCAATGACTCCTAAGGTATATATATATATATATATATATATATATATATATATATATTTGTCATAAATGCAAAACCCGATCTAAATTAATTAGTCAATAATCAATGAGTCGAATATCAATGACTATAAAAATTATATTCAACAATCCTAAATCAATATAAAACTAGATAATTGTACACTATATAATTGGATCTCAACGCCTCCTTATATATATATCAAGCAAAGCATTTGGATTTTGGGAAAAAAAGATAGATGGATGCAGTTGATGTGATGCTCATGTTTGTAATGAAACATAAGATCAGAGTTATGTTCCGATTTCCATGGAACTTTATTTTTAAAATTTACAAAGGAAATAAAAAGAGTAGATGAATTAATGGAGTTTAACTAAAATAATTTAGGAAATGAATCTCCCTCCGAATGTGTTAATTAAAGAAGCCCAACTAAAATGATAACTGATAACTATAAACACGGCCCAGTTGATGTGCTCTCTGTAAACCCATTGTTCCCAAATTGTGGAAAACACATCGCACAATAGTTCAATTGGTACCAAGTCACTTTTAGGTAGATCTGGCAAACTTGACTCGAGTACTAAACTGACTTATCCGAACTAGTATTCGAAATTGACCGGAATATGAAGATTTAAATTTGATCCAAAACCTGAAATAAATTGAACTGAATCAAATTTCAGTGTAATCGAAAATGGACCCAAACCGATTTCACCCAAACTGAAAGCAGCCGGAACCGAAGGTATCCCGAAATAAAGAAAATATATTAAAATAAATAAATAAATAAAGATGAGATGTGAATTGTCGCACAACTCACCAAAAAGTAAAATATACATGCTATATAAAGTCATATATAGGGTGTGAAAACCTAACTCAGCCTGAAAATCCGACTAAAACCGATCGATCTCATGTTAACTCGATATTGACCCGACCCGAAATCAACCGAACTGACGTCCCGACCCGATACCCGAACTAAAATCACCATAAACCTAAACTAAAACCGAACCAGATCCAAACCGACTCGAATCGAATAACCCGAACCGAATGACTCATTGCCACCTCTCTACTTTAAGGTGTGTGTTCTTTCCGTTAGTGTCATGCTAAAATTTTAAACGGTTTAATGTAGGGATCATCACCGTGCACACTCCGACCAGAGAATGTCGCGGTATAGCATGGTTAAAATCATTAACGGAGTAATTTATAAAATTGATTTTTTTTATATTTATTCTTACATTAATAAATCATTTAGTTAGATAGAGATAATAATATTTTGATAATGATAGTTAATTTTCTATGAAGATGAAATGTATTTTCAACAAAAGTTTCATTTTTTTTTCTGCACCCTTTAACTTAAATACATGTTTGTACTTTTAATGAAATCCTACTTCTTACTATTTTTTCTTCAAAAAAGTAAACATGGTACTTATTGTCGTCAATATTCTAGCTTCATTTGCTATCTTTGGATTTTATACATTTTCAATGGGATAAAAATCGTATGCTCCTTTTATGTCTCACTTTAAAATAGTGATTTTAGGGGGTGTGGTTAGGGTTTAGGAGATTAGGAGTAAGGTGTATTTTTTAGAGTATAAGATTTAGGGGGTTATATTTTGATACACAAGTTGTATAAAAAAATTTACACACCTCTTCATATTTAAGTTATAAAATCTAAAACCTAAATCCCTAGCTTTAACATCCTAAAACATAAACCCTAAACTCTAAATTCTAATAATAAACCTTAAATTATTCACCCTACAACCTAAACTCTAAACCACAACTTAAATCTATAAACTCTAAAATTAAAAAATTTGTATAAACTAAAATTTACACAAACTTGTGTGTAAAAGTATTTTATTTTTCAATTGAATGTGTATACTTCATCTGTTATACATTTTGTTTACTTCTTGTTCTTCTTCTTTAATTGAAAATCATCCAATAATTAAATTCAGATTTTATTACTTCTAATTAATATATTCATATAATTATTATGATTTGTGCACCGATAGAACTTAACATTATTTGAACTTGTGGAGTGGTTTCAGTGTTAAAAGATGATATATTTTATTCAGGTGACTCGGGTTCGAGTACCATATGTGTACGGTGTGTATGCGTTATTAAAGGGTTAAAAATTGAACAGATACTACCTTGTAATCACACCAGCATATTCAAAAAAAGAACTTAACACTATTTATTGAGGGCCATTTAAAAATGTCTAAATTTATGAGGCTAGTAATATAAATTATATATTTTTAGGGGACTAAAATATAATTTTACCACCACTAATTTAAATTTTTTCCCTAAAATTTGGGTAAACTACAAATTTCATTACTCTACTTTCTTCTCACAACTATTTTGATCACTCAAGTTTTAAAAATTCTAATTTAATCAATAAACTTTCGATTTGCTCATATTTTGGCCACTCTCCCGTTAAATTTAAATACTTAAGGACGTTGTGTCTGGACATCTATCTTTTCATAAATTATGAAAATTTCCCAAAATTTCTTTTTTTGTGTGTGTGAAAAAATCCTTGATTTCTGATTACCTTTGATTTATCAGCAATGAAGCATTTTCTTTCAAATCTCGTTGGAGTGGTGGAGAAGGAGAAAGCGAGCAATATGTCTTGATTCCATGCTAATCGGGTGATGGACATTCATATTGTAGATAAGAGTAATTTGTGCTTTTATGTATTTGAGGTTTGATGTTGAATTTTGTGAACTTTAAAGTGATTTTGGGAAAAAATAAACTGATAGTGTGATAAGAGACAATGATACGAGTTTGTTGGTGTCTTAAATGGTCAGAGAAGATGTTGAAGAATGGTTATTTTAATGTCGGCGTGAAAAGGAGGTGAAACTATAAAACTTTCATCTTTAGAGAAGAAGATAAAATAAAATAAGAAAATAACATGGAAGACATGTGATTGTCATTCCAACAAAAAGTAGTACACGTCAAGGGAGTCCCATATGTCTGATGTGAGCACATCATTTCAAGACAAGCAAGTTGATCTAGAGATCTTACCATTAGGACCTATTACCTGTTCTAAGGCAAAGAAATTCAGGGAAGCTCTTTTCTTTACTTGTGCTACAATTTCTGATTCATTTGAGCATGTTCAAGCCTTAGAACATAATGTTTATAATGTGTTGCATGCTGATATGTGACATACTTAGGTTATACTACATATTAGGTATGTTAAGTATGTATATAATATGCTAAGTATGCTTACATTGTGATTATAGTGTGTTTATAATATGCTAAGTATGTTTGCATTATGCTTATAGTGTGTTTACAAGTTGTTAATAAGATTACAAGGCTGTTTATGCATGTTTGTTGTGTTTTAGTGAAGGTACACTATTAGGCAGCAGCTCATAGGCTTCATGCTAGCTCGGTTGAAGCTCAGAGGAGTGTAGGCCTCTCAACTCAGCTCACTTCACTCGTAGCCAACTCGTTTCAGCTCAACTCAACTCTAGTCAGCTCCACTAGCTCAACTCCAGCTGACAAGTCCAGAACCAGTTGAAACCCATCCTACATGTGGAAGAGTGTCCTACACGTATATGGACATCCAAGTGTACGTGTGTGATGAGTGTGCATGGCCTATGCGTGTTCAGCCCCATGTGCATGCACCATGCATGGATTCGGCCTAGTAAGGCCAAGACAGTCAAACCTTGTTTCATTCTCTCAAGTGTGCGGCAAGAACAAAGGATAAGATCAAAAGGAGTTAGCCTTTGAAATTCAAACTCAATATATTTAACATGTGCACAATAAGCATGGCGCCATAGTTTGAATTTCATGGCTGAAATTTAATTCCACCAAAATGAGAAGTTTTAAGCATATTAAATTTTAAATTTTAAATTTCAACATTTAATTTCAGCCACATAATTTGAAATTCAGCCAGCCCTTTTTGTATTATAAATATGTATTCATTTGATGTAAACAAGGTTAGACAATTATATAAAAATTTTCTTTTTGAGTATTACTCTCAATTTCGGTTCTTCATTGAACTACTTGGCATTTTCAGACTTTGTTTGATTGTGTCATCTTTCTTGATACTTCGGGTTCCTAGATCGCTATCTAGTAGGTCCAAATTCGTTGACGAAGAACGTATTCGTTTCGAGTTCGTTCAATATATTGTTCGAGTTCTTTCGAGTTCAACATCATTCATATTTTCCAGCAAATTTCAACGCCCTTTCTGCCATATTTGAGTATTCAAGGCTGCCATGAATCAAGTTACACGAATTCATCTTCAACCTTGATTCAAATCTGCCAAAAAATTCACCCTTGTTTCCTTTCGTTTTTCTTTATTTCTTTTCTTGTTTTTAGCATATTCTAATCCTAATAACATCCCCTTTGTATTTTATTGCAAAGTTATGCTTGCTTCAATCCTAGATCCGTTAACAAACAAGAAACGTTGTTTCTGAAGCAACGTACCCTTTTATCATATGGTAATTAGAGCTTTGGTTTGATTTTAGCACGTTCTGCACTACAACTTACAAAAACAACACAAAAGTAAAAAAAAGAAAATTTGAAATTCTGGAAAAAAGATAGTCAAAGTCAAAGGTTTGACCAAAAAAGTCAAAGTCAAAAAATTTCAAAAAAAAATCAAATTCGAATATTAAAGTGTTGTTTTGTTCGAAAAATGATGAAGGATGCTCAAGTTTGCCATGGAATGCTTTGAAATCACCCGAAACAACTTGTTCTTGTTTCTTCGGTGATAGGGTTGTTGTAAGCATTTCTTTGTAGTAAGTTGTTGTTTCTTTTTCCTTCATTTCCCCCCAGCTTTATTTATCTTTGTTTCAGCCTTTTTTATTTCAACCTAACAACCCCTAAATTATCCTTTAACTTTTGTTTCTTCTACCATTACGTTATCTTGTAAGTTTGACACAGTTAACGAGTTTGGAGGATCAAGCTAGTTCCCTAAAGAATTGTTTGCGAGGGATCGAGTGGAAAAGGCATTGAGCATGGTGAGAACAACAGGGGAGACAAAAAAAGCCATTCAAGCATTCTTCCGAGTGAAACACGAGCATTGAGTGTTATTTTTCTAAGTGCACTGTTCTTTGGAGTGATCCGTGAGAACTTTGTTGAGTGTGTTATTGTGAGGTCCTTTTTCTTTATTTTTACTAACATATAAAAACTTTTTTTGTTTGTTTTAGTGTTTTAAATGGCAGGTTCTAATGATGGCAATCCGGGTGAAAAGCCGCCAAATTTGCAAATGCAGGCCATTACACGTGAAATTTAACGTCTTTTAAGACGAATTGGAGCCTTTGCAATCTCGAATGGATAGAATTGATGGGGCTGGATCCCATTTTGTCCATGATAAGATTAATGACGAGAATGAAGTCGATCAGTCCCCGCGACAGAATCAACGAGGTCGTGCGCAACTTGATGATAATTTATCTAACATTAAAGTTGTTATTCCATCATTTCAGGGACGGACAGATCCTGATGCATATCTTGCTTGGGAAAGCAAGGTTGAGCATGTGTTCGAGTGTTACAACTACTCGGAGCAAAAAAAGGTCTGTTTGGCTGCGATGGAATTCACATATTATGCATTGATCTGGTGGGAACAATAGCTAATCAGTAGGAGACACACCGATGAAGGTCCAGTGAGAACGTAGGCAGAAATGAAACGGATCATGCGTAAGAGGTTTGTTCCCTCTCACTATCATCGTGATTTATTCCAGAAATTGCAAACTTTAAAACATGGGAGTAGGAGTGTTGAAGACTACTTCAAGGAGATGGAGATGGCCATGATGCATGCGAACGTTGTGGAAGATCGAGAGGCGACTATGGTACATTTCCTTGCAGGTTTGAATTTCGAAATTGCTAATGTTGTTGAATTGCAACATTGTGTCGAGTTGGATGACATGGTGCATATGACGATCAAATTTGAGCGACAGCAACGCATGAAGTCTTTAAATCGAGGTAATATTCTGTTTAAATAATTTTCCAATTCTTTGAATACCTTTAACAATTTCAGGAAGCCTGCACCACAAGCACCAATTTAGATTCACGAAAAGGCAAAATCAAGCAAGCCGAAGACTTCTATTACCGAGAATAGGCATGACAAGCAGGTGGTGACACAGGAACGTTCGAGGGACATTCTGTGTTTCAAGTGTTTAGGACGAGGACATATCGCCAGTCAGTTCCCCAATTAGAGGACCATGTTGATGTTAGAAAGTGGCAAGATCGAGTTTGAGGAAGACGAGCAGGACCCCCTACAGTGGACGCGGAAGAAGATGGTGACAATGTGCATTCGTTTGCCACAGGTGAAGCACTTGTTGTCAAAAGGAGTCTAAATACTCAACCGATTCAGGATGAACAACAACGAGAAAACATCTTTCACACCAGATGTCTTGTGAATAATAAGGTATGTGTTGTGATTATCGATGGTGGTAGTTGCACTAATGTTGCTAGTTCTGTAATGGTTGAAAAATTAAGTTTGAAGACGACAAAGCATCAAAAACTTTACAAATTACAGTGGCTGAATGAAGGTGGAGAAATTAGAGTGACTAAACAAGTTTTAGTGTCATTTGCCATTGAAAAGTATGAGGATGAAGTACTTTGTGATGCTGTTACAATGGAAGCAAGCCATTTGCGAAAGAGTGTCCTACACGTATGTGGGTAGCCAAGTGTACGTGTGCGATGAGTGTGCATGGCCCATGCGTGATCATGCACATGTGCATGCACCATGCATGGATTCGGCCTAGTAAGGCCAAGGCAGCCGAACCTTGTTTCATTCTCTCAAGTGTGCAGCAAGAACAAAGGATAAAATCAAAGGGAGTTAGCCTTTGAAATTCAAACTCAACACATTTAACATGTGCACAATAAGCATGGCGCCATAGTTTGAATTTCATGGCTCTATTATATTACATTCCTCAAGTCACATGTGATGAAAAATGAGAAAATTATATATACAATTAATTATAATGGCTTTTAAAATATTTATATAATTTTAAATTAATAAAATTAACTTAATTGTGCGATAATATTTTGTCAATCATTAATTAATATATATATATATATATAATCACAAAATAGTAGAGTGTAAACATTTTTTATAAGAAGAGGGGTATTACCATGTGCCTCATTAAAAAATCTCCTTAAATTTAAATGGAGAAAAAAATAGTGCACATAGTAATACTTACAAAAATCAATATAAAAACTTAGGACAAAATGTCACAACGAACAAAAATATCAAAGAGACAAAAGAAACCTACTCATCAAAACTTAAATTAAGTAACACCTCAGCTGAAGTTTCATCAAAAACCAGCACATCAAAACTTGTTTCGAACGCAAGTTTCACTATTCTATCTACCACCCCATTACATCGACGCGCAACTTAAGAGAAAGTAATATGCTATTCTCGACGACAAAGTTTTTAAAGATAAAAAACAATAGCAATCGAACCACACGTACCATTTTTTACTTGGTCATTTGTAGCGTATCAGCACTGTCTGACTCCACAATCACATGCTCATAAATAATTTTAATATTAAAAAATGAAAGCTGGTATAAGGACAAAACCGTCCATCTGATGTGAACTAGTAGGGATTACACAAACGTGGATTACGAAATCAATAGTCAAAAGTTGTGTTAAAAAATACATTCAAAGCCCCCCGAGAAGGCGTGTAAATTTTAACCTCTCAATATTTCATCCCTCTGTTTTGTTTTGTTGCGTTTCTAATCCTCAAATAAGACAATAATTCGTGTTTACTAATTTGTAATTTAAAACCAACACGTCATCAACTACCCCACTGTCATGTGCCTAATCAACATTTAAATCCTTAAATCGTCAAATTACATTAATAAATTGTTTGGAAATTTTAATTAGTACTCAAATTCTCTCTTTAATAATAATCTACACATCTTTTGACAAGGATTGGAGTTGGAAGTGTTTGTCACGCTTCTAATTTTTAAACTTATTTTGTTGTGTAATGATTTAAATTGTTTTGTACTAAACTTATTTAATTATCAGTCTTTGGAAATAATTACTTTTTTCTCAACTACAAGTGATGGAGTCCAACAAATTCCATTCATCTTTACATTGCCTTTCTCTCTCTTGTGTAATGGGAAAAAACAAAGACGGACGCATGACTTTAAGCTAGGGGGTGAACCTATAAAATTTTAAGAGGGTGAAGATAAATTTTTAATATAAAATATATAAAAAAATTTTAAAAAATTTTAAATCGTATAGAAATTTTAAATTTTTAGAGGGGCCAACCGCCCCCCTTAAGTCCATTCCTGGAAAAAAAAACACAACTAATAATTCATATATGCACTTAGGGATGAAATTCAGATTAAAGAGGAGTTAAATTGATTATTTCTAAAATTAATAAGATCTTAAAAAGTAATTAAATTATAAAGAAGTAAAATTATTTTTATTAATTTTAATTCACAGTATCTTAGAAGAATAATAAAAAATAAAAGAATAAAGGTTAATTAATTGCAATGGTTTTCAAACCTATTAATTTTCTAAAATACAATTAAACCAGGAGAACCTTTGTCCCTGTATGGACTTGATTACTATTTTAAAATTGTTACAACAATAATGATATATCAACTGAATTAATATTTAATTGATAAATATTATCACGTTTATTAAGCTGTATAAGATATAATTCAATTATACAATGTAATTTTTTTTAGTTTTACACTGATTTTGGATTGTTAGATAAGTGAATTGATGGTTGAGATTAAAAGTTAAAACTGATGAAAATTTTAAGAAAAAAGGAAATGAATAATTTCAAGCATAAATTTATATTCATACAATGGTTTGAAATTAACATCAAACTTTTTTAAGTTTTACGTCGTGTAAGTGGATCTAACCCTCTATATATAGCCGAGAATGACAGGATGACTAATTTCAATTATATAAATTTTTTAAACAATTCCTATTTAAGAGAAGGAGAGAAAAAAATTATTCGTAATTAATATTGAATACATAACCTACTGAAAAAGGGGAGGATGTCAATTAAGAATTTTTAGCTATATATTCTAGAAATTATTCTTGTTTGAGTGATATAATCAAAAATCAGCTTAAGTAAATAAGTTCATATATGATTAATTATAAATAATTATGTTAAATAAAAGGTGAGAGAGGGTCTTAGCTCATAATATAGGGTTTTGCATTCAATCAGGGGGACATTTTGTCTGTAAATATGAGCACAAAGCCGTGGCTTATTGGGATTATTATATATATTAACAATTAGAAAGAAATACTTATGTTAGGTAAACCTACTGATTAGAGCATAAACCCTAGGTGGAGTGGGTCCCTAGGAAATTTCCATACCCCCTAATCATAATGCACCACAGTTTTTTATATATTTTTTTAAAAATATTCTAAAGTGGTTCATTTTGATTCATAAAATGTAAACGATTTAAAAAATATATAAATGTGTCCTTAATATTTTCCTTTTACTTTATTTTCCCAGTTATTTCTCTTATAAATATATTCTTAATCATTGGATATGAGAATATTTTCTTTTTATGAACATTTAATTTTTATTGAAACATTTAGCAAAATTTAAATTTATCAATGCCTTAAAATAGATATTGGAAAATGGAACATTTAACAAAATTTGGGAATTAATTTTACCCTACATTTTATCAAACCATCTGAAATTAACAAAATTTAACTTCTGAATTCAATCGATTGAATAAAAGGTAAAATAATACATTTTAAAAATCTACTAATTAATTGAGTGATCAAAGATATAATTGACTAAATAATTAAAGATATTCATATTATTTTATCTTGTATGAGTTTAAATCTCGACATTTACATTAGAAACGTAATGACCTTGATTGGTAAATAGCGGTTTGAGACAAAATTAGAGATTTGAGCTAATATTAGAGATTTGACCGATCAAATCCGCTAATTAAATATTTGGTGAATAACGGATTGAGGTGAAACCTTTAATTTTGAAAAAGCTGCTAATAAGAGTTATAAAGACTCTTTTGCCCTTAACAATTATAAAAAATCTCCAAATAACTTAAATTTAACATTTTCTATTTTAATTATTCACTCTTAGTATTTACATTGTGCTATTTGTAAACTAATATTTTTTTTGTATTTTTTTTCTTTTTATTCTTACACATTTGTATTTGTATTTAAATTTAATTATTAATTAAATTGTATTGAAAATAATTATATAAATAATAAATTAATATATAGATCCTTTAAAAAATGCTTAGTAATGTTATATTAAAAAATTATTTTTTGTAATCTAATTAATATTAATAGATACAAAATATTGAACTAATAAACTATTCAAATAAGTATCTAATATAATTATGTTCTTATATATCATTTTGCTTGTTTAAATAATAAAATAGCTAGGAGCTATCAGTTAATTTTACCAAAAATTTTTATACAATCAGCTAATACAATCTGTTAATCAAATCAGTTAGTACAATAAGCTATCAACTATCCACTAATTGCCAAACAAGACCAATATTTATAATATTATAAAATTTAAAAGTTTATATTGTATTAACGATCTGCCTTAAATAAAATTAGTTTTGATAAGTATGAAAAGAAGATTATCGTAAAGAATTATTAATTGGTTTAGTGACTAAAGATACTTATATTACTTTATTTTGTATAAATTCAAATCTAAGTAGATTACCGTAGTAAAGACACCGTAGTATAATCCATCATTAGTTTTGATAAGTATGAAATAAAGAACATGTAAACAATTAAAGTATAATCCCAATTCCAATGCCTCTATAATTGGTGCTCATCTAAACCGTAATTAATCCCGAGTAATCTCTAAGCTACCAAACCAAAGTATATCATTAATTCATTTCTATCAGAACGGACAAGAATGAACCACCCCCAATATTTTATAAAACCAACACTATGACCGAAGCAGATATAGCCGAATTCCAACTTTGTAATAAAAATAATTTGTCTGATTCAACAATATTGTTTGGCTGACCAGAAAGTTTAGCACTAAGTTTTCCCGGAAACAGTCCCGTATATACAATCATCAGCATCAGAACAGAAGCAGAATTTTACTCCATAAGTTTCAGTTCCTCATCATTCTAAGGGCAAGTGCTTGAAGCTCGCCCAGATCATTATTGTAAGGTCTCTTCTTAGGGTAACCATGGAGATACAACTCCTCTCTACTTTGTATTTCTTGCATGTTCATGTTGTCCCCACTGAGTTCGACTGACTCGAGTGAGCTCTGTGGAGAAATGGGGTTCATATAGGTTGGATAAGTTGGGACAGTGCCACAAAGATTGCCTTGCCATTGATTCTCCGTGTTATGTGAATTCATGGCAGATTGAGCTAGCTGAGCTTTCACTTGCGTTAATTGGGCTTGGAGGTATGCCACCTATAAAGAAAGATTAGAAATGGGTTATAACTTATAAAGCTAATCATAAACAAAATGAAATCGGATTACCTGTTGTTGCAAGGCGAAAACATGAGCAACGCAACCGTAAACGGGGTCTCGGATCCTTGCTTGAGCCTCGTAAGCAATGGTGAGGACCGCCTCGCATCGATCATGAGCCGGGAGATGCAACAACAGTTTGGAGGCATTGCTAGCACCAAACACTTTATGGATGGCGGCAAACCTCGCGGGGCCTTGTTCCGAGCAGAAATAAGGCGCAAATATACAGTCGGAGGCGCATTTTCGTCTCAGAAACTTGCATGCACCACAAGGGGAGCCAGTGCCAGATGAGGCCATGTTAGAAACTAAAAGAAACAGAAATAATGTTGGAAGCACACGAGTACACTAGGAAATGGTGCTAAAAAAAAGAGATGGGGTTTGTGGAGGAGGCACAAACAGTGATGAACGGGGGACATTGAGGCCTTTATGTAGGGTTCTAAAGGGACATTTAATAATGGTTTATGCTACTATGGTGTATGGGGATTTGTGATTTACATCATCTGAGTATTTGTTTAATGCGTTTGGAGATTGGGTTAATCGGAACTTCTTTGCTTTTTGATTTGTTTTATAATTTTCCGCCGATGGCCGCACGTTGGAACTGCTGCTACTGTTTGTCGCATTGTGAGAGCCTGCTCTTGTTGCCACCTGCCGGTAAACCCTACCGACAACCACTTGAGTGAATTAGTAGGATTGTTTTGTTTAGTGCAGTTGGTTAATGTTGTTGTTGTGTTAGAGAAAATTTGTATATATTATTTGTTTCTATTTTGTATGTTTCTAATCATTTTGATGCACCAATATTAAGGAATTAGAAGCAACTAAGGCTCTCAATTTCTCTAGATTTTTTTCTAATTAATTTAGATTGACTCGTAAGTGCATCTAATTTTAACAAATAATTTTTTTAATAAATTTCTTTTGTATATACAAAATATCAAACTCGAAACTTATTTAAACAATATAATATTAACTATTTATCATTCATTTTTGTTGGAAGCGTGAAGCCAAAAAGTGTAACCATGCAAATACGCGTTAAATAGAAAAGAGGGTGGAGTCAAAGTCAAAACTAGAGCCCTGTGCAAAGCAAAGAAACCGAAACACCACTACGTTTTGTTTAAGAATATTGAACGGTTAAAACGTGGATTATTCTGCACAAATTAATCTTGCCTGCTATTGGCTGTGTCACAAATTATAATTTATAAACCATAACATTACGGGGATTCACTTTCACTTATGAAGAATATCTGTCCGCCATAGTTAGCAAAATCTTATTTATTTTTTTAAATCAAAAGGTTATTATAATTATAAATATATTCAAATTCATAACTTTTAAATGTAAATATATATGTAGATTAAAGAAGTTAAAAAAAACTTTTAAAATGTAGATATTTAGACAAAGATGACGTTTAAATATGATAAAGTCTTGAAGATTTGTTAATTATGATGACCATCGACAATCAAACTCGAGAGTCGAGATGGAGCTTCGGTCGGTGTAAAGTGTAAACAATCCCCTTCATTTTGGAGTACTTAAATGTTAAAATAACCGTAAAAGGATTCACACCCAATAATAATAAGGATAAACTACAATTAGTCACTGAATTTTAAAGACGTTTTATTTTAATTATTAAATTTTTAAAATTTATATAAAATTACTGAAATTTTATTTTACTTTTATTATAATTACTATAGTTAGCAGCAGTTATTGATTTTTTTAAAATTTATATAGAACTATTGAACTTTTAATTTACTTTTATTAGTCACTAGTTAGCAACAATTAAAAAATGGTAGCGTGACATGCTGAATTTTTTTTTCTAAAACAAACCCTTAATTTCTCAAATTTTCGAATTTGACTGATATTTGAGGTGTTTGAAAAAAAATCCACAAATTTAAACCAATGAAAATGAAAGAGAAGAATAGTAGTGGTACTTAGGGACGCCAATTGGACGAGATAGTTGCGGAGGATGCTCTCCTCACACCTATTTTCATCAAGAATTTCACACCCATCCTCACCATATGACCCATTGTGGGTAAGAAACTCAAAACAATTATTGCCCCACAATCTATAAGACTAAAATCATCATTGCTCCACCACTTACGTGTGTTTTGAGACCCACTTAATCTCCAGTATACACGCTTTACGACTCACTTCATATAATATATTTATAAGTACTAATTAAATAAATATAAACTAATTTTTTATGAAAAAAATATGAAATACTTGTCCTCTAGACTTCTACCACACATGAGACATTATTCCAACTACAACTCAATTAAATAAGATAAAATAAGTGCAAAACAAAATTATAATTGGATAAACAACAATAAAAAAAAATCCAACAACTAACATTCAATTACTATAGAAATTATACCAGATAAATTTGTTATAGATGAATTCTATAAAGAGAAAGAATTGAAGGATAATAAGATCGAAGATGATGAAGTAGAGCTTATGAGTTAAGATGTGAGCAAATAAGTAATAATTTTATGTAAAAGAAATAAAGTGAAAAACTGAATGAGTTGAATAATGATGAATAATTTTAAAATTTCATGTAAAAGAGATAAAATGAGAAACTAAAAGATGAGTTGGTTAAAAATGGGTAAACGAATGAGTATTTTTTTTCAAATGTTAATTTTTAAATATACTTATTGTATGCTTTGCTGGCAAAGATGAGATGTGTAGAAGATCATACCCATCTCTGTCCCACCATCCACGGTGAATCTAATTTTTGTTCTCATTCAACATCACCATCCACGGTGAATCTAATTTTTGTTCTCATTCAACATCAATGACCGTAATAGAAACGAATTTAAGTCACTGGTTATATTTTAAAGTTTTAAAAGTTGGATGATTAAAATAAAAACAGCTTAAAAGTTTAATCTATAACTGTAATTTACCCCAATGATAATAGTAGTAGAAGAAGAAAAACAGGGACCAAATACTTGCTCTTAAAAAATCTTAGAAGTGTTTTGTTTAGTAAATTTTTATTCAAGGTTGGAGTAAATAGTTAACTCTCCCTAGGTCTTGGGTTCATACCTAACAAAAACATTTCTTCTCCCTCACCGTTAAAAAGAAACTAAATCCCACCCTAAATGCGGAGGATTACCACAGTTACGCATTACGTGAGTCCTTAACACAGGATAATGGCAGTTTGCATAAAATAAAATTGTACAGGCCTCCGTCGCTAGCTAAGCCTCTGCCAGCAACGAGGCATATACTTGATATGCCAAAGAATGCAAAATCATTTATTGCCACTCAATCTCAATGCTACCATCATTTTTACTCCAAGTCAAATTACAGCGTCATCCATGCACATGTAATGATGCAAACTTACAATCTCTATATCATTAATAGATCGATAATCATATTCTGGATGAAAACTAACATTTTCTATATCATCAATACTACCCTTGGGTCATCTCTAACCTAACTCACTGATTCGACCGACTTTACCTGCCTGAATATAGGGATCAAGAGCTACTCAAAGTGAAGTTTAAGCTAGCTATCATATCTAGTCATATGACTAAACATTTCATTCCATCATTAAACATGGAGGAGACTGGATGAAATCTTAGACGAAATGGATTAAAGTGGCAACAGGCAACTGTGTTTCCATTACTTACAAAAGGCTTTCACAATTGGCATGCATCAAAAGATCTCCGACCCATCCCCAAAACTAGATCTTATCAACTTGCGCATTAGAAAATCCAAAAGGAGACAAACTTCAGTTTTTGTTTCAATGTTTTACACATCTGTCTGTCCTTCCCCAAAGCAAAAATATAAACATCTGCCACCTTCCTTCACCTCTTGTGATGAAACTTCACTTTCAACAAGAACTGCATCTTAACCTGTCCAAATTAACAATATTGCAGAAAGTAAGTGCAAATCACACACCAATCGGAGTTCAATAACAATAGCAATGACATTATTGGGAGCAGGTGCAGCAGCAGTGATAGGCTATATTACACAGACTTTTCTTCTTAAAGTACACATGTCTGACACATATCCTATACATGGTTACAAGGGGATGATCCTCCAAATATATACAAAAACTTTTAAGAAAATTAAACGTACCCATATTTAATGCTTACCCCCAAGTCCAGATAACATGGGTAGTAATGATAATAACACATGTCCAATCAGTTCCAAACAAGGCCACCCAGAAGAATATATGTCAGGCTAATTCAAGCAAGGCCATTTAGTCCTTCTCCCTGAATACTTACCCCAAGGCAACGCCGGAGTCTGGGTAACAAAGGAGGTAGGTTGGTAGTAATGATTATAACACATCCAACCAGTTTCAAAGAAGGCCACTAAGTATACCTAGAACTAGAAGGGAACATGTCAGAGGCTATTCAAACATGGCTATTTAGTCTCTCCCTGAACAATGCCAATAATTTCTTAGCCTCAACTCTTAAGGAATCTTCCAAACCTTATTCCAGGGATTTTGGAATTGAATCCATTGCTTATCTAGTCCAAACAGTTCAAGAAAATAGCTTGGCATTTAAAAACATAGATATGAAGGCATCTCTGGAGAAGGGGCTAGAAAGACAATTTAGTAAATAGAATAATTCATAGGTGGACATGTGTAAAGCACATTGCAATAGTACCAAAGTTCTAAATCATTTTCATGCACTGAACAGCATCCCTATTTAGCTACATGAGAGGAAAAAATAGTTTAACTTACTTGAGCAGTGTTATAAACAATGTACTCATTATACATCAGCTCAGAGTCCTTCACATTGGATGGAACTGGTTTGCCACAAGGTACAATAACATCATCCTTCCACTTTACAAAGTCAGACTTCTTAGGTACTTTCTTTCCAAGCCCTTTTGTAGAGTGCTTTCCTTTTGGTAGTTTCTCTATATACTGAATAAGAATGAAGAAAAGCAAAGAGAAATAATTAATAAATGCCAAGTTCTAATCTGGACATTGGCATAAAGGGTGCACTAACCTTGGCCTTCGTTAGTTCATAGACCTCCCCTAAAGCAACTTCACTGAGAAGCATGAGGCCCACAGGATTTTTCCTATCAGTAAAGCAATATTGAGCACTCTTACTGACCAAATCAGCAAAGTAAACCCCCTTGCCAAACTGGAACGTGAAAGAGTTACAAATGTTAGTCTTGCAAAAGAAATGTGTATGTCCAGTATGCAATGATGTACAATCATTTATGAAAAGAAAATGTAAGAGAACCATATAGCCAGTTGCTGGAGCTTCTGGAGGAGCTATTCTTAGTCCCTGGCTAAGTATCCCTACAAAATTTGTCAACCGAGAACCTGCATACAAAAAATATCTCATAATCTTGAAAACTGTAGCATCAGGAAAACTGCCCCAAATTATTTGCAGCAATTCGTGGAGCACTCATCTCCTATGCAAATAAAAAAGCCACTTACCATGCCAAAGAAGCATTCTGTTACTAAGCTTTTCTCTGTAAGGAGCAAACTTATCAAATTCTCCTTCTCTTTCAAGTGAGAATACTTCTTCCAGTTCAAGTGTCCATTCCTGAAGGTAACAAATAGTTGCAGTAAGTTTATATTGCAAATTGAACCTGCGTTAGAGAGAGAGAGAGAGAGGAAAAACAATAAACAAGCCCATAACCAGTTAAAAGTTAGCCTTTTAAACATGCATACTCACAGTATGAGTAGGGGCGTGAGTGGTCTGAAGATATTTCTCAATCAACTTAAAAGCTTCACTATCATGAGGAAGGGGAGTGATATCACATTTGAGTTTCTTATATTTTTCATCAAGGGAGCCATCACTGTCAGCATCAAAACCTACTAATCTTGAGGCTATTTCAATGTCTTGAAGAGCTTCCAACATTTTCACCTACATTTCAAGCAGAAAAGGACTGTAGATTACTCCTCACATAGATTATATCTTAGTTTAAGAAAAAAAAAATTAAAGCAATAATTGAACAAGTTGACTCCAACTTCCTGCCTTCTGCATACAAAACTGCAAAATACATTGGTATCTTACTCATTCCGACGGTACTACTATAACAAAGCAACCATGAGGACAACCAGTCAATAACAAGCAATTGAAAAATATAACGAAGAGCTACAACTAGGCACTAAAACTTCAAAAGAGTTAAAGATGTCACAAGGAAACAACATAATACCTTCAGTATTTTACTGGAACAAAAGAAGGCAATTAAATATCAGTCCTACAATGAGAAATTGCTTCCGAATTGACCATGAGAACATCAGTGCTCAAAAGAAACAAAATTGGGATTGCTTAAAATAAATGGATACACAAAGTAGACAAGTAAATTCAACTAGTTGCGTGCAAGTAAATGTAATTAACTACTATATACACAATAGAAATCAGTCTCCAAACAGTTAAATAGAAGCACAAACTAGCCCTTATTACATATTTTTGGGTTTAACATAATTCTATAAGTCGCCATAAATGTTCCAATTTAAAAGGAAATACAAAACTGACAGCATGGCAGTGCCATCATTCAAATCAGAAGCATTCAAAAATCAGGAAAAGGTAATATTATGTAGAATTTATACCTTTGACTTGAAATCATCTTCATCCCTTATGACATGTGGATGGATAGAAGGAATAACAGTAAAAAATCTATTACTGGCATCAATAATCAAGCTTTCTTTGACAGTAGGATCAGAAGCGTTGCTTTCCAATAGATTTTGTATCTCTGTTAATGCCTCAAAGCCTGGGCCAAGAAGATATGGTTACTAAAATTTCTACTCTACACATGCTAGAAATTTAACTCCTAGAACGCAACATCTAAGGATGGCTGGCATAATAGAGAAAATAAATGAGATATTACAGTTACCTACCTTTCTGAATGTTACTTTTGCTCAGCTTTCCAAGGGGCATTTCAGACATATTAATCTCAAACTCCATCATTGCAGCCCTGTAATCAAGAATGGATCATTCAGACGTCAAAGTAATTTGATAGAGTACAAGAGAGGGGAGAGTTTTCTTGGGAAATGGGCAAATTGCCTGTATGTTTCCACGTTAAAAAGCATCTTCACCAATTCAAGTAATGGAGGAGGAAGCTGACTGTCTGCATCATTGTGCTTCTTTTGTGATACCTGTTTGTTAACTCCATAATCCTACAAATCCCAGCATATAAAGAACTATAAGACAAAAGAATGCACTATCTAAGGAAGAGGTGTATAGATTTGGAAAGAGATGGAAAGGAAATAAGCAATACAATATCCAATGGGAAAAATCTGCCAGGCTGTTTCTGGAAGTTTTCTTTATGTTCCCATGCCTCCCATGTATTCCCAGTTTTCTCAAGAAATAAACGTTTGAATTCAATGATTGCATCTGATTTTGACATCTCTTCCAATTTGTTCCCGCCGATTTTTTCATTCCCAACACGACCCCATTTACGGAATACATAGCAACCTGACCCTTTATCTTCTTGGATTATTTGGAGGATGTAATAACTTCATACAACAAAAAAAGTAGTAAGTTAACAATTATTGAGAAGTAAAATAATCAAAAGTAGAGAATTACAAAAACAAAGTGGCAAAATTAATGTGGAGATAAATTGCTACACAAAACAGTAAAAAACTATGTTGATCGGACTATTTTTCTTGATGTTCCCATGTCTGGTAATCATGTCCGACTCTTTTCTGAACATGTGTACAGGGATATGATCTCCCCAAAACCCTCCAAATACACAAGAATCTTGAGAAATTTTGAACATACACTAGTTGGATACATAACCGTGTTCAATACTCACATCCGAGTCCAAGTAACATATGTCAGAAACTCAGAAAAGAAATGAGGAAAAGACAACGTTTTCAAAGAAGCATGCACTGAGTCTTCAAAGAGGATAAGCTGATAAGGGCAAGAAAAATGCCCCTCATCATCCTTAGAAGAAGAAAGGAACATATAATCATTAAGCTGTGTCTATCATTAGGCAATAAAGAAAAACATTTAACACAAGTTGCAAAGCAGGAAAGTCACAGTCAGCTATAATAGATTAGAAAGCCAGCCAAAGAGACAGATGTACAAAATACACCTGTTAACACCGGTTGATAAGTCAGACATGTTCAAAGTTGTGTTATATATACTTCCCCCGTCCTCGAGTATGTGGCCTGAATCTTGTAGACCAGAAGCTTCATGCACAGCACTTCGTCCTTTTACTTTGACAGTGACCATGCTAGAGGCCTCACCAATAGCTTCAACTTTGTACACATCAAAAGGAAGCTTCTTCTGTCTTTTAAAACAGTCAACAAGATACTCCTCCCTAACAATTGGCAATCTCATCCTCCTGAAAAGTCAAACACATAAAATAAGTCTAAAATGAATAAAGAACTCAAGAGAAGAAATATGAAAGGAGCTTTACCGTGCCTTCCTCATCTCAGCAGCATGATTCTCCAACTCCCCACTCACAACTAAGCAATTTGTATCTGTAACATTATTCCTTTAGTACATCCCAATCAACACAAGCATTCATATCAAAATACAGCCCATGGAACACATACCATTCTTGATCTTGGCATGAACCATACCACCTGCTTCCTTGATTTTGCCCGTCCACTCTTCCTGAAAAGCAAAAATCCTCAAGAAATGAACATACATTCATGTTTATTCTGGAAAAAATGAATATAACTTCAGTACATTTTAAAATACAGTGGAAGAGAATTACCATGGACTCCTGAGGCAATCCAACCATGGAAACTTTCAAATCTGCCAAGCTTTCAACCTTTGAAGTTTGAGATTGGCCGTTAGGAGCTGGACTCAAAGAAGCAGATGGTGGAGGCAGGATGCGAACAGGTTTTTTCATTTTTTGTGATTTAAACCACTGCAGAAGTTTGAGTCAGGAAATGTTACAGTCTAAATAATTTAGTATATCACATGAATCTTGTTAGAATACCTTGCTAAGAAATTCATTGTTTGTTTCATCTGGGACTTTCCATTTCCCTTTAAGACGTTCAGGTTCACAAGTAGAGTAAGAACACTTGCTCCATGCTGAAATGTAGCCATGGCAGCGATACTTGCCTCCAGAAAAACGAAGACAACCAGAACACATGGGACATTTACCAAGTACTCCAAACATCATCCCATCAGCACTGCATTATGCATAGAATCATACCGAGAGAATCCTTTCAATTTCAAGTGTAGTCTATTATGGAATGGAGAAAATTCTTAAGCAATTCATCACAAAAACTACAACCACATAACGAAAAAAATAAACAACAGGTTCAATTATAAAGTATTCGATATAGGTACAACAATTTGCATCATCAAGTAAGGTATCTCCAGAATCATCCATTACAGTTACAAACTAAAAAAAAAGACATGAAAGTGCTCAACTAGATGATTTATATGAAAGGAAAAACACAATCTAAAAACCATTGGAAAAAAAACTTACCAGCGGTCACGCAAATCAAGTTCCGATCCTGTTGCATCTTGACCATTGGCCTCAAGCATTTCACGCAGTTCAGCTGTAGTAACATGTTTCTTCAACTCATCCTTCAAAGCCCACAGTTCTTTAGTCTGGGCCTCCAGTTTAGCTTCCAGATCAGAATCTTTTGGCTTTTTGTCCAAGTCATTGGCATTCTTCCCAGCCCTACATGTTGTCACTTCTCCTTCCAACTTACTGACTTTTGATTTTTGATCATCACCAACATCCTTCTTACGTTTTGCACCAGCTGTGGAGGTTGATTGTGGTTGTTTCTCCTCCAGTACCTCAGTTCCTTTGCCTGCAACAGACAACAATGATTAAAAGAAAAAAACAATTAAAGTCATAATTTAAGTTTCCTATGGCATCTGAGAAAGCCTAGGACAGTAAATCCCATACCCTTCTTAGCAGCAGGAACCTTCTTAACTAGTGCAGAAATAGTTGCCTGGTCAGAAGATGGAAGGCTTTCCCATCCAGGTAACTTTTCGACTTGAGTAGTAGGAGACAACTCCAAGAAACACTTGGCATGGTTCCACGCCAATCCCTTAGATCCTTGACCCTCAGGCTTTGAGGATAAACGGACCTAAAATTATTAGAAAAACCAAAGCACAAAAATGTGTTAAACCTCATTTCTACACAATTGGAATTTAGAGTCATCAATGTTGTCTTAAAAACCATAAAATACTAAATGTACCTAAAACTTAAGCAGCAGCACAAAAAAGCAGCAAACAGGAACCATAAATGAATCTCAAAATTTACCTGATGGTTCTACTATGTTCTTTTATATATCAATATTTTATTTGACAAATTAGAACAATAAAGAATATCAGCATTTTGATTTTACGAATATTTTTTATGAAAAATTAGTTCATCTTTTGCAAGAAAACAATGAAGAGCACAAGAGAGATTTCTTTGGAAGACAAATCAAATATTGAGATGCTATAACAACAAAAATGACACATTTGATTTGGTTTGAAGGAACCACACAGAAATCAAATTTTGAGAGAATAAAAGGGAAAAAACACATTAATTTCAAAGCTGAAAATAAAATGTGAACACAACACAACTAAATCTTCACCTTGAAAACAGAAGAAAACAAATAGAATAATTCTATCATCTCAATAATTAATCACATAATAACATATGTCGCTCATCCAGCCCTCATCTCAGAACGATGATCTGACCACCTAAAACCATTTTATTTACCATTTGACATCAAACAACTCACTACACTACCAAAGGTAAAAAATTTCAATCCATCCTCGTACATGAAGCAAATTTTCATATGTTAAGGAAAGAACCAAAAGAAGTCTTTACTGGGTCCTTAAATCGTTACTTAATCCATAGACCCATTTTAGTTAACCACGAAGTTAGTAACAGAAACCAGTATGTGAAAAGCATAAATAGAACAAAGCATTAAACATAACAATCCACCTCTCCTTTCATAATCTTTTGGGAACAACCCTTGCAAGTAGCACGAGAAGTTTGTGAAACTTCAATAGCATATTCCATGGCTTGAGGAGTGACATTTTTTGCATTTGAAGGTCCACCGGATTCCACATAGTTCCTGATTTTTTATTGGTCCTCCCATCGAAGAGATTCTATGCCTTCAACATCATCAGAACTACACAATTTAAAAAAAAAAGAGTTAACCTCTACATTCAATACAGATAATCTTTCAGAAACCACATCAGATCATTAGTAAAGTACGTACGCCTTTATCTGATTTGCTTTCCTTAGTATACAATCTGCATGGTTCCACATCTAATTCAGGAAACAGACAAATATAAGTAAAAAAGTTTGAAGATTTAAGCATCCACAACAATGTAATAAGTACAATTGAAGAAAAAGGTAAGAAATGACAACAGAGTAAAGCAGACTTTGAGATTTAGACGAACATAACAGTGAATGCCAATAGCCAAAGGCTAAAAGAAAATATTGAAACAAGGGAAAACAACACATTAAGCAAGCAATTAAACAAAACCCCACAAAATCCAAATGAAAGCAACAGTTGCATGCACTTAAAATTTCCCAGATTTCAGAAAAACAAAAAATAAAATAAAAGAGCCAGAAAAGGAAAATAGAAAGAGTGGAGAAAATGTACGGGCATGAAGCCGTCGAACTGGGTGGCAGTGACCATTTTGCCTAGCCTGAAGGCCTCCTTGGTGATAACGCTTTTGCAAGTTTTGCAAGAAGATCGAGCCGACTTGGCATATTCCGCTTTCCATGGCTTGGGTGGGTTCGCCATTTTTTATCCCTCTTCTCTTCTGTTTGGGAATCAGCACAGCAGCGGGTGAATATAGTAGAAAGGGTAGTTTTCGGAGTGGGGTTTGTAAAGTATATATATATATAGGTGTGGGATAAGAGAAGAAATCAAAAGTGAATCTTTGGGAAATACTGAGCGAGAGAATCTGTTTGCTTGGCTTCCCTATTACGCTTTTCTTCTCAAATGAGTAAATAATGGAAAAATCCCATTTTTATCTTACTCTTCTCTTTCCTTTTCACCTTGATTTTCATGGGCTTTTGTCTCTTCCAATCTTAACAGCACTTCCCTAGGATCCACTCTAAGTACTGAGTTCCTAACCTGGTCCATTTCCCCCTTTGTCCCTTATTTTTTTTTAGGGTAAACTATACTAATGATCACCGAACTATAGGGTTGGTGTCGATTTGACCACTATATTTTCAATTGTGTTAAATATACCACATAACTGTTTAATTGGTTTCAATGTAGCCACCTGCCGTTAAATCTTAACAGAAAGATGATGTGACAGTTAAAAACAAATTGGTATAATTACACATTTAATCCTTATTACTTACGCATTCTATCAATTTAGTCATAATTTTTATTTTATAAAACAATTAATTATTTAATTAAGTAATGCCACATGTCACAACCTCATTGGGGACTTTAACTATTTATATTTGAGTTAATAATTTTATTTTACCCTCCAATGAGGTGGTGACACGTGTCACCACCCATTAAAGGAAGAAAATAAATTTTACTCTACAATGAGGGTAACAAGGTTCAAACCAAGGTCCTCTTAGTGAAAGGTACACCTATTTACCATCAAGTCAAACACACATTTGTGACTTATTGTAGAACATTTATTATTTATCATATTAGAGTTTTCTCCATCCTGCAATGAAAGGGTCATGGCTTTGAAATTTTCGGATTCTCAGTTTTGACCCTGACAGATTGTAAAGGATTATACAAACTAGTTAATGAGTGAAAATCTGGGACCAGACAACTTAGACCAGATAGTAGAGGATGGTCTGAAAGTTTCAGACTTTAAGTCTTTCATGGAGATTACTAGGCAAACAAAAGAAACCTAACAAAGAACTGTCTTTACATTGATGTTTAAATTGACAATAAGAAAAAGAAAAGAAAAGGGTCTACCAGGACATCATTTAGAATTTGTTTTGTGATTGGTTTGATTTGCCACTACTTGTGCTTTGCTTATAGTTTTGATGCAAGATATTAGATGACTAGTTTTTCCATCACTAAGGCATTTGATCTACCAGGACATCATTTAGAATTTGTTTTCCTTTTATTGATAGCTGAATTCTGATAAATTTTCCGGATATTACTTCAGTAGCATGTTCGGGAATTTGATGCTTCTCGATTTCCTTTGCTCTTTGTTCAAAAGGAAACTAGTAAACTACCAAGCATATAGGACTCTGTAACAAGGAAAACAATTTCATTGCTAGCCACCAATGCAGCATTTTCCTTACAAAAACCAAAGACCCCACCTTTTTCCGTTTTCAACTCTGAAAATTTTCCTCTAAACCCGCATTTTTTCCCTGTAGATTTAGTGTTTTTTTTGTCTGTTTTTTCTTTTAACTTTGTAAGATAAAAGATGATCAAGAACACAAGTTCACAAGACTTGAGTAAAACGAGCCACATAGATTTCTGCAAGAAATTCAAGAACTTTAACCCCCTTCGACCCTTTTTTCGACATTCTTATCTTCATTTTAGTCTCTTGTTTCTTCATTGGGGGCTTCTTTTACTTGGATTACCAGGATGTGCTCAACCTCGGCTTCCCTTTGTTTGGCGCTCCATCGTCACCGTCAGAAGGTTCAAAAGCAAAAGCAGCGATAGATAATGCACCAACAGCAACAATGAATGTGAATGGACAGTTGGGACTAAATTGATAGAATGCGTAAGTAATAGGGATTAAATGTGTAATTATACCAATTTGTTTTTAACTGGCACATCATCTATATGTTAGGATTTAATGACAAGTGGCTACATTAGAACCAATTAAATAGTTATGTGGTATATTTAACACAATTGAAAATATAGTGGTCAAATCGACATCAACCCCATAGTTCGGTGATCATTTGTATAATTTACCTTTTTTATTATTTTACCTAAATTATATTATTTTTCTTTTTGATATTTAGAGAAGAGGTTGTACGAGATTAAACTCAAACCTAATATCAACTAAAACTTCACTTCAGGAGAAGTGTCATTGTATTATAGAATTAATTGATATAGGAAGACAATCTTAATATTTTAGCAAGCGCTTAAATAGTCAGTTAATCATTATAACGGTTATAAAATTTTGTTAATCATAACTTAACCGTTAAGAAACGATTAACCGTCAGCGGTTAACTATTAAAATGCAGTTAGACCGTTCGGTTATAGGTTAACCTATAACATATTATAAATTTTCTCACATGTTCATAATATTTTTAGAGAATAATTCAATTATCTCTCCTATAAATATTTTATTAACATATTCATAAAAAATACTTAAATAAAATATTCTAATTACTTACTCCATACTTAAAAAAATACTTACTATAAAGTTTCAACACATGACAAAACACACAAGCTTCATAATATTTTAAACTTTAAAGTTTCAAAAGTTTGCAACACATAACATTGTAGCAATACATCATCAAAGTTTGATAACTTTAGAAATAGAGTTTAGAATTAAAAAAGGGGCATGTATTGTAAACGCGAGATGATTTTTTTTTAAAGTTATTATATATATATATATATATATATATATATATATATATATATTTAATACCGGTTAACATATAGGTTAACTATTAATCAAAATTTGTAACCATAACCGTAACCATTATTTTTAGTGGTTCGGTTAACTAAAACCATTTAATTTTAACGGTTCGATTAATTAACTTATAAAATATAATGGTTATACCGGTTAACAGTTATGATTAACGATTACAGTTAATTATGCACACCCCCAGCACAAACCCGAGAATCAATGTAAAGGACCGATATAAAACTATAAATTTTTTGAGGGGTCAAAGCTAAAAAAATATATTTTTAGAAGGGCTTAAATTGAATGATGAGTTTCTATGAAGGACTAAAAGTGTAGTTTATCCATTTGACTAAATGGTTAAAAGGTTTAAAATAAATGTTTAATATTGGCAAGGGACTGAAAACGACAATCACCCATTAAACAAGGGGAAACCCATGTAAGGATGTAACCGCTTTCAACATCTATGGAAAATTCGACTACGCTCAACGAACACTGTTGAATATCACTAATATTGAACACCGCTGAATATTATTAAACTGATTAATAACAATTAAAAATATCAATGACTAAACATATAATTGTAAATTATTTAAAGTACAATTTCAATTAAATTATTTTTCATATATATATTATGTTTTTTAAATTTTTTAAATAATTAAATCAAATATTAAGTTTAGTCGATTTATAAATAAAAAACTCAACACCCTAAAACCTAAACTCTAAACCCTAAACTTCCTTAACCACGTCGAGATTGAAATTGCAACCTTAAAATGGAAATCTTGGCCGACTCTGAACTTATTATCTAAAAAAGTTGAACCACGTAATCCAGAGAAGCTACCAATCGTAACTAGAGCAGGAACAACAGCCGACTGAGGCAAGGGTTTAGGTTTTAGAGTTTTGGGTTTAAAATTTATGGTTTAAAGATTTTTTATTTTTTAAATTTACTAAGGTTGGTATTTAATCCAATTATTTTAAAAATTTAAAAATATATAATATATATAAAAAACAATTTAATTGAAATTTTAATTTAAATAATTTATAATTATATGTTGAGTCCTTGAGATTTTTAATCTTTATTAACCAATGTTCAACATTAGTGGTGTTTAACGGTATTTATCGAACATGGTACACTCATCCCTAAACTATTAACTATCAACCATGTGTTAATACAACATTTGGTTGTTTATATCTAAAAAATCAATTTTAAAATTTGAAGATGATATTATTCAAAAGGGATAGCTATAAATTTCGAAGATAAATTGTAAAAAAGACATGAAATATACCAAAAGAATCAGTTATAAGCCCCAAATTCAAACTATATCCAATATCAGGTTAATGTGAGTATTTAATATTGTATATATATAATATTAGTTTGAGTTTGGCTTCTATAACAATTAAGTTAGCACGAACCAACTTGACTCAGTGGTTGAGGGAACGGTTGTTGTTTCTAGAGGTCACGGGTTCGAGCACCAGCAGTTGCAGCATGGTGATTGAGCGTTCATTGTCAAATGGTTGAGAGTATATTTAAAACAAATACTATTTGTAATCACTCTAGCTTTCATAAAAGAAAACAATTAAGGTTAGGATGATGCCTTGACATGTTGAGAAAGTAGTACTTAAAACATTCTTCTTTAAAATACTGAATTAAATTTTATTTATTTAATGACAACTATCCAGCGGTACGTGCAAGTACAATTGTTTCAATTAACACATTCTTGCTCAATCATAACCAAAGAGGAACAATGAATAAATAAATATACAGGTGTGGCTTCTTCAACAATCTAAGTTAATGACAACTCTCAAACAGACTTTCTAGTTCAATGACAAGACATTGTGAACTACCATATGCATATGAAACTGATTTGAATGCCCCTCTCATTTTCCATGTAAATTCCAACTCAGCCGAAAGCAAACACTTAATACTCTTTTTGAGTGTCTGGCTCTGGTGTAATCACCTATTTTGTCCGGATGTCAAAACCCATTATTTTCTTTAATGGGCTTTATATACCGTGGCTAGAAATAAGAAAAAGAAAAAATTAATTAATTATTAACCTCATTATCTGTTCTTGTCATTAACTTTATTACCATCTATTATTATTACTATTATTACTAGTATTATATTATATTATCATCACTATTATTATATTTACTATTAATTAAATTTGAAAAACACAAAAAGATTAAATAATAAAAGCCCAACTTTAATTAAATAAAAGCCCACAATTTTTAATTCAAAGTCCATTGTACATGATAAAAAAAAGGGCCCAAACAAAAAACATATTATACATATATTACGGCCCAATTCGGGACCGAATAAATAAATAAAGAAAAAAAAAGAGAAAAAACCCTAATCTGTTAAACCTAACAGCCTTCTATTGTTGATGCAGCCGCCATCCTCATCCAGCCGTCAGATCTGCTAAGATCTGACGGCCCAGATCAACTCTCAAAGAAAACCTTAAGGGGAGGCCCTCCTTCCTTCGCGCCGTCAAACCCCAACCGTTCGATCTGGGCGAGATCGACGGCCCAGATCAGATCTGAAGGAAACCCTAATAGGGTATAGATCCGCGCCGCACGCCTCCCCCACCGTTAGATCCAGATCTGATCTAACGGACCAGATCTGCGCGTGCAATGTACCCGACGCCCGTTCGTGTTCCACGCGCGCCTGAGACGATCCGGCTCCCACCACGCGCGCGTAGCCATGCACGTGACCCCTCGACTGCATGCCTCTGCCTGTCTGCCCCGCCGCGCACCCTCGGCCGCCCCTATGCTAACACCGTTTTGGGGCAGTTTTGTCATGTAAACAGAAAAGAAAAAAAACTCAATCAGACCCAAGAATAGAAAACTAAACCGACAAAAAGAAAAGAGGGAGGGAGAGAGGATTCAGATTGTCGGGATATTTTCTATGAAACTCGGGTATATAGGAGCCCGAACAACCACTTGTAACCTCTCTTCCAAGGAGAAAAAGAAGAGAATTTTTTTAAAAGCAATAGAAAAAGCAAAATCTCCAGAGGTACACAAGCATTTTCAACTTTCAATCCAATACATGCATGAGTAATAATGAAGTTTTTTTGTTTTTTACCTTTCGAAATGTTTTCTCTTTTCCTCCCTCTGACTATTTCTGGTGCCGTCGGCAATAAGCCCTAGGTTTCCATCTCGGAAACCATCGGGTGAGCCACCGGAGCCGTCACAATACCTCTTCGGATCTTCGCGTTTCTGGTAATAAACCTCTGGTCTCCGTCTCGGAGACCGACGGGTGAGCCACCGGAGTCATCATTCGACTCTTTTTTTTTTCTTTTCTCAAGATTTGAATGAAGGAAGGTTGTGGGCTCGGTCTTTGTCTTTTCTTTAATAAAGGAAAAGTGGGGAGAAAGGTTTGTTTTTTATGGGTTTTTTTGAAGTCACCGGCGCCGGTTTACGGCCGACGGCGCCGAGTTTTCCTTTTCAAAACCCTAATCGGGCAACATATAAGAGAAGGGAGGATTTTTTAGGTTTTTTTTCTGAAATATACCAAAAGAGGTAAAAAAAAGGGTTTTAAAAGTGATATTTATATTTACCTCGTTTTTTTGAAAATGGTTTAATTCCCTTTAGGTCCTTCCGTGTTTCCATATTCTCACTTAAAGGGCTTCCGTTTTTTGAAATCGCATCCTTGGTCATTGGTGTTTTAAACCTTTTTACAATTTCGTCCTCAAATTTGTTTTAGCCTTTGCCGAATGGCTTAATGCCCATTTTGGTCCCTCCAGATTATGGTGTTTTCTTATTTTGGTCATTGTTTTTAATAATTCAACGTTTTTTATGGTTTATTCTTCAAATCAGTCCCTGGAAACCGTCCTGAATTACTTTTTAACCATTTTCAGACTTATATTTATTTTGTGCATATATATGTCCATGCATTTAAATGTTTTAGTTCATATGCTCGTTTTTATGCTATATCTATCTCATGCACTTATTTCGTATATATTTGTCCATGCACTTAGATATCTTCGCTTATATATTTGTTCTTTATGCCATGTTTATTTTATGTTTTTTTTATTTATTCGTATTATTGCATGTGTTTGTTTATTTTCGATATATATGTGGTTATGTACTATACTAAATGTTGCATCCGAATTTTTAAATTGCAATGCGAGTGTCTCTTTATTCGGGGACGAACGAGGCCAGTACCAGTCGTAGTGGTGGTGGTTCGGACGTTCTTTCTCGAATATTGAGACCTTTAAAATTTACTCGCTCGTATAACCAAATTAAGATACGATTCGTCACTTTAATTCACAAAATTTAATATTAATTAAGCGGTAATGTTTTGTTTTTGGTACCGATTTTTCGGGCATGTCGGGGGTGCTAATCCTTCCTCGCGTGTAACCGACTCCCGAACCCTTTTTTTTTTTAATCTCTGGTTTTATTTCGGTGTCTGGTCTACCATTTTTAAATGGCCGGTGGCGACTCCGCTATTTTTATAAACCCGACTAAATTTCCAAAAACTCATTAAAACCCGGTTCTTCTAAGTGACACCGGTATTTTCCTAAAATTAGTCGCAACAGATGGCGACTCCGCTGGGGACTTAAATTTGTTTTCAAAAACAAAAAAGAGAGTCAAGCCAAAAAAAAAACTTTACCGCTCAATTAATATTAGAAGTTGCGAATTAAAGTGACCGAGTCGATCGATACTTGTTTATAAGTGCGAGTTTATTTTAAACGCATTTAAAATTGATATTTAAACCCGTTCGTTTAAGTGGGGGGAAAACGCTAGTGCTTTCGTGTGGATATTGTTCCTCCGTGTAGGCCTAGTAAGTACCTTCGGGGCTCGAATACCCTATATCTTCGTGAGAATATTGTTTCTCCGTGCAGATATAGCGAAAGAGTCCCCTCGAATTGAACTCGGTTGAGAGGAGCCTATAATGGGTGATGACCAGGGGCCTTGCTACCCTTAGTAGGGGACAGCGAGGACAGTTCGAGTACCTCCTAGAACCAAAACTGCATGTAGAGAACTAGAATGCCCACCCCTTTTAGAGCCATGCGGATAACCTAGGTTTCGTAGACTAATAGGGTTGTTTGTTTATTGCGTGTTTTGTTTCCTTTCTACTTAATATGTAAAATTATGTTTATTCGATACTGACATGCTCTTTTTGTCTTTCTTTTTCCTTTTTCTGGCATTACTTTGGCATTTGCATTGCATATTCTAGGGGTGTTGAATCACGGTGGTTCTACTCAGTTCCAAGCCATTCATTATGGACAGGAGGTTACTTAGAAAGGAAGAGGTCAACTCGCAAGTCAGACTGTGGTCAGAGACGAATCAGAGGGTTCAGGGGGACAGCCCACCAAGCGAGCGCGTTGTACCAGGATACACGTATGTAAGTCTCCAACAAAGTGATCTGTACGAGTTAAGAGAAATTTGGGAAAGTTGGGATGAAAGGTTGCAAAGATTGTTCCGAAGTAATTATGGTGATGTGGCAGACCTGATATATGTAAGGATCAATGAACCTTTGTTCCGTGCTCTGTTTGAATTTTGGAATCCCGCTTTCTGTTGCTTTACTTTTAATGGAGAAGATCTGATGCCCACGATCGAAGAATATACGGCCCTCCTTCATCACAAGGAAGTAAACCGGGATTGGATTTATTCAAAACCTTCCAGATCTCAGAACTATTCAGCTAAGCTCCGGGAGGCGGCCGGAATGAGCCCGGATTGGGTTAAAGGTCTGATTCGGCAAAGAGGGGACGGCACGGTCTTCTCATGGGAATGTATTCGGGACTTGATACCGTCGCACCCAGATGAAGTAATGAAGATGGATCTTTTTGCCATAGGAGTATACGGTTTGATTATTTTTCCAAGGGCCCTAAACGACATTGACGTGGCTGTCTTAGATATTTTTGAACGACTGAAGAAAAAAGCAAATCCTTCTGCGGCAATCTTAGCCGAAACTTTCATTTCATTAAATGCAATCCGGAGACATGAAGAAGGACGCTTTAGAGGTTGCGCTCAGTTACTCCAAGTTTGGATTCAGAGCCACTTCTGGGTAACACCAAAGAGGGTTTTGCAAGGTGTGTTGTTCGAAAATTTCTCTCCGTTACAAGCATACTTGAGCAAGGAATGGCGGGAGGATATCGAAAAGACGAAGTGGGTCACGATCCTTAGGAATATCCAAGAAGGTGATATAGTCTGGAGAGCACCTTGGTTGGGTCGAGTTTCCTACTTTCTTTATCGATGTGGAGATTATGATTGGCTTATGCTTCTGGGGCTTTACGGGGGAGTTGGATGTGCCCCTCTCTTAGTATCAAGGCAGTTTGGGTCCCGGCAATTTGTACCTTTTACTTCTGGTTTAAGTCAAAGCGAATTCCTCTTTAAAGGTGAATTTAGGGCGAAAATTGTGAACGCCACTCGGGCATGGGATCATTGCTACCGTATTCGGATCGAGGAAAATGCGACCAGTATGATTACCCCAGACTACGACTTTTGGAGGAAGTGGATGACCAACAATGAAATTCCGAGACCCGATCAAGGGCCAATCATGACAATGGGGGAACATATGAGGGTTGTCCCCTCCGAGGCGGACATAGCAAGACAAGAACTCGAAGAAATGAGGAAAAAGTTAGAAATTTTGCAAACCAAGCATGCCGACGAACTTTTCCAATCAAGCTTGGACATCGACGTTGAAGAGGGTACAATCAAGGATCTGAAGAAGGAAAACGCTGAGTTAAAAGAAAATATTACCCTTTATCAGCGAGACGCTATCAAAATGCAAACCTCCTTAAAGAGAGCAAGTCAGAGGAAGCTCGTGGCGGTCGAGAAGGAAAGAAGGTATGGTATGCGATTGGTTGAAGAAGAAAAGAAAAAGGGTAAGCGAGCAGTTGAAGAAGAGAGAGGGGGAAGTAAATTGGTGTTAGAGAAGGAAAGAAAGGCTCTGAACAGCGTGATCAGCCGCGAGAGAGGAAAGGCACGACAAGAATTGGAAAGGGAAAGGGAGAATTCAGTTGCATGGAAGAGAAAGGCACATGATCACAAGAATCGAGTGTAGGAGCTGCAAAGCTTGTATGAGTCAACCACCGAGAGCTTAGAGCATAGCCAAAATTACATCACTCAGCTAGAAACAAGAGTGGAAGAATTGGATGTCGCCTTTCACGAATACCGTGAACGCAATGGTTTCTTCGAGCTCCAGAATGCCCGGCTAGAGAACGCTACTCTCCAAGAGCAAATCGAAACCTTAAGAGCCACGGTACAAGATTACGAGGCTAAGCTTTTGGTTCTCGAGGAAGCCGCAACCGGTGGAGATGATTATTGGAGGCGGAGGCTCTGAGACGCAACCCGGATGATCCAAGATAGAGACGATTACTTTACTACCCTGATGGTGCAGGTACAAGAGGTGGCCCGGCACGTGAAGAGCTTGTCTGCAGAAGCCGAAGCATTACGCCCTTTTGTCACTCCCGAAATGGCTGAAGCCTCGAGGTTCACCCAGCTACTCCAGGCGGTGGGAGAGTTAGGAGTTAGGGCAGCAGCCTATCTTTAAATGACTATTTTAGCTATTTTGTAAGAAGGGTCTCCCCTTTGTTGACGTTGGTCCGCCTATCGGATAACGTCTTTTATTAGTAAGCGGGGGCCCGTTGGCAAAACTTTGATGTCATGACCTTTATTCCAAAGGGACTTCCCGATTAATGAAATGTGGCCTATGAGGAGCCACCCTTATGATCAACACTTTAGCTTACATACATGTTTGCATACATTCGTTGCATCCCTCATTCATTCCACAGCATTACATGCATTGACTGATTAACATCAATAAGTTGATAATCGAAAAACATTTTTCAGAGAGAATCTTAATCTACAATCATTCTGCGCTCGTACGATACCCGTTCACAATCCAGAGCAATGGAGGAGAGAATGGCAAGGGTCGAACAAGGACAGAGGGACCTCGAATCTCGGTTAGACGAAATTGAAAACAACATCAAGGATCAAATTTCCCAGTCACAAACTAGCATCATCGCCCAATTGACCGAACTACTCACAAAGAAGTTCGGTAAGGAAGGGGGCTCAGGGGAAGGAGATGAGGAAACCACGTCACACATTCCACCAGAACTGCCTGCCACGGGAAAGAGAGTCCACATCAATCTCGGAGGGACCTCCAACCCGGTTGGCCCTCAAAATCGCCACATGGGCTCCACGGCTCATCAACCATTGGACGTAGGTGAGGGCCCCGAACATGAGGTCCCAGATTTGAACATGATGAATGAGGTGGAGGAACGAATTAGAGCTGAGATGGAAAGAAAATACTAGGAGAGGTTTCGTTTCTTTGAAGAAAGGTTCAAAGCTTTGCAAGGAATGGATGAGCAAGGGGGTGACGCTAGCGATCTGAGCCTCGTGGCGGATCTGGTGATACCGCCAAAATTCAAGGTTCCCGACTTCGCTAAGTACGACGGGACGACTTGTCCTTCTGCACACATCACCATGTACTGTCGGAAAATGGCAGCCTTCATTAAGGATGAAAAATTGCTCATCCACTACTTCCAAGACAGCCTGACAGGTTTGGCAACCCGTTGGTACACCCAGCTCAGTCGAGCCAACATAAAATCATGGAAAGATCTCTCGAAGGCCTTCGTGGAGCAATACAAGCACGTGACGGATATGACCCCTAATCGCATCATGTTAGAAGGAATGGAGCAAAGGTCGAACGAAACTTTACGCCAATATGCACAAAGATGGCGTGATGTGGCCGCCCAGATTCAGCCTTCGATCCCCGAATACGAGATTACTCCTATGTTCGTGAATACCTTGAGAGGAACTTTGTTTGACCGCCTAATAAACAACACCACTCAAAACTTTGCTGATATGGTAAGGACCGGCGAGTCAATCGAAGTAGCTATAAAGAGTGGCAGGATTGATAGCGGGGAGAATTCCCGGAGAAACTACAAGAAAAAAGATAGCGAAGTAAATACTGTGGGGACCTACAATACCTCGAAAAACTTCACTATCTCCCAGCCGAGAAACGTGAGTGGAGGAGGGTCAGGCCCAAACAACAAGGATTCGAGGCCCCCGAGGAAGGAAAACAAGAAAATGTCATTTACTCCCCTACCAGTCTCGTATGCCGAATTATACTCGCAATTGCACAAAGCCGATTTGGTTAGGCCTCATTATGTCCCTCCATTTGAACCCCCATTTCCCGTATGGTACGATGGGAAGGCGAATTGTGAATATCATGCTGGTGTCCCCGGGCACACGATTGAGAACTGTATTGCGTTCAAAAAATTTGTGCAAAATCTGATCATGACAGGGGTATTACAGTTAGACGAACCAAGCGCAACTAACAACCCCCTGCCCAACCACGAGGGACGAGGTGTTAACGCTGTTGAAGAGGATGGCACTAGGAGGGAAAAACAAAGCGTGTCCGAGATCAGATCCCCGTTGAGATGGGTTTTTCAGCAACTATGCATGGCCCGACAAATTGATCGGGGCATGGTGATCGTACGGAAAGGCTGCGGCCCCTATTGCGAGTATCACCAAGATCAGGGTCATGACATCCAGGACTTTGAGGATTTCAAACAACAAATCCAGAAAATGATGGACAATAAGGAAGTCGTTTTCTTTGAGAAAATTGAAGGAAAGAAAGAATGGGATATCTGTGCCTCGGACGGCCCCAAGATTTCGTATGGAGTCGAGAGACCGTTTAGAATTTTGGTCAAACCAAAGGAAGAATTACCCCAAGAGACAGGTGTCAGGGAGACTCCCAAGATTGTAATAACGGCACCAGCGTCGTTCCCTTTTAAGGACACCCGGAGTGTCCCTTGGAATTACGCCGCCCAAATCTCTATACCAGAAGCTCCCAAGTTACAAGAGGGTGAAGAGACATCAAAAGGGAAGGAATCAATGCAAGAAGAGTCAACAGAGTGTGACTCTGGACCGGTAAATGAAGTAGGACATTTCACGAGGAGTGGTAGGTGCTATTCCCCAGAGATGGCTAAGGCTGCCGAGGAGCCGAAGCAAAAGGACGAGAAAGAAGGAGGTAAACCCGATAAGATCTTCGGAGAGGATCCACCACCCAAGATCCACCAGCCCGTCACGGAGACGCAGGCTCAAGAATTCTTGAAGTTCCTAAAGCATAGTGAATATAGCATCGTGGAACAGCTCCGGAAACAACAAGCCAGAATTTCGATACTCGAGTTACTATTAAGCTCAGATAAGCACCGGGATGCGCTATTGAAAGTGTTAAATCAAACCTTTGTCCCAGATAACATATCGGTGGGAAAGCTGGACCGAATAGTGGGGCACATCGCTACCGACAATTATATTACTTTCAGTGATGACGAGATCCCTGATGGAGGTATGTGTAATCACTAATTTTGTCCGGGCTAACATCTTTTTATTTCGTCTTATAATAGTGGGCTTATATGGGCTATTGTCTAATTATTAACTATATAAATGTGTATAAGTGGCTGTCATTAAAATCCAAAAAAAAAGGGCAAAAAATATTACTATTAGTATTATGTCTATTATTATACCATTTATGAGAAAAACCCTTAAACACTACTAATATAGTATATCATCTTTTTTTATTAATATTGTTTTATCATTATTATCACAATTGCTACCATACCTATATTATTAGTACCGATCATATTATTATCTATTATTCTTATTACTACTATATATTATTACCCTATTTATTATTTAGTGTTATATTTAAATTTACCATCATATTATTATTACTATTATTATAATTATCATTATTATTATTATTATTATTATTTTTGAATTGAATCTGAAAAACACAAAAACTATATATATATATATATATATATATATATATATATATATATATATATATATATACGAACACATATTAAATAAATGAGAAATCCATACATATAATAAAAGCCCAATTGTTTAATTAATATAAGAGTCCATTTACAACTATTAAAAAAAACCAAAAAGAATATATCATACATAGCCCATTTCTGGCCCAACTTAATTAAACCTAAAACCTAATCTGATAGCCCTCACTTTTGTTTATGTGCGCAGCCCCATATGGACCGTCGGATCAAGGGTTGTTGATCGAACGGTCCAGATAGTCCCTGATAGAGGAAACCCTAGATGGCTCTCAGCTCACGGGCGCCGCATCGCTTGCAGCCGTCGGATCAAGGGGATATCGGGTGGTTGAGATCGAACAGAGGAGGATTCCAGAACCTTCACGCCCACACGCGCGGCTTCCCAGCTCCCTCACGCGCGATCGTTCAACTTCCAACGCGCGCGAGTTCGAGCCCCTTCGAATTCTGCTGACCGTCCAGATCTCACCGACGTCCGAGATCGGCTCCACGTCTTCAGAGCGTCCCAACCGGCCACATCTCGAGCCGAGCCACTGGTCCCCTCCCCTCCTCAGCACTCACATGCACACCAGATAACCGAAATGTCAGAAAAATTAAGAATACAAAAAACTCAGAGGCGAGGCAACAACCAGAATTGCAGAGAATTATCAAGGACAACAGAGGCATCCAATAGCAAATGTCTAGGTTTTTTTTCCTTTATTTTAATGATGTAAATTTCGGCTATAAAAGCCCGAAACCAAATGTAAACAAGGGGGAGGATTTTTCAGAGGAAAGTTTTTCAGAGAGGTTTTTTAGAGAGCATTCGAGAGAGATATGTAATCAAAAAAATTGCAGACATCAATACAAGAAAAGAAAGAAGTTTAGAGGTATATCAGTTTTGCTTTTTTTTATTTCGAATCTGAAAATAAATATAAAAAAAACACAGAAATGGGTCTAGCCTTTTTCACCTTTGCGTCTCTTCTTCTCCTTCTCGTCCATTCACCTTCCTCGCTGGTGATAAACCCAGTGATCTCTCCGGAGATCCAGTGCGGTGAGCCGGCGAAGAGGAACGCGAAAGGGGGATCGGTTTTTGGGTTTTCGATTAAAAAAAAGGGTTTTTGTTTCGGCTTTAGTTTCGAGAAGGGAAAGGTTTTTTTGGTTTCAAGAAAGAAAAAAGAAATCTTTTTAGGGTTCCAGCGCCGGAAACGGCGACTGAAACCCTTGTGGCGCCGGAGAAACAGAGAGGGGGAGAGGTTTTCGGCATACTAGGGTTAATAGAAATGGAGAAAGGGACTGAAATGGTTTTAAATTAGGTTATATAGTATTTTAGGCTTTTAAATTTGGTTTAATCATGTTTTAAGCCCCTCCGCGTTACCCTTATTGCGCGAGGGGGGGCTTCCGCGTTTTTAAACCACGGCTGCAGTCCCTCTTTGTTTTCAGGCTCTTGCAATTTCGTCCCGACTCTTGTTTTAATCGATTTTCGGGTGGGTTAATCACCGTTTTAGTCCCTATATCTTTCCGCGACTTTTCGGTTAAGTCCCTATTTCGTGTTTAATTAGTTTTGTTAAAGGATTTATTACATTCGTAGTCCCTGTTAGTTTTTTTATCTATTTGCTTTACATGTCATTTTGGTTACATTATGTTATTATTTGTGTCTTTTGAATACGTGTTTGCATCGAATATGTTTTTTTACGTTGTTATGTTTTTTATATATAAGTATGATTTGTGGTTATATGTCTTTACGTTTGGCGTATTTAATTTTATGCATTTAATATAGCTTTGCCGTAAATATTGCATGCTTGTTTTTATGTGCGTTTTAGCCCTTTTTTATGCCATTCGAATATGTTTGTTGTGACATGCATTCTAATTGTCATTCATGTGACTCTTTAATTTAGCTCGATAATTAATTAACTTAAAACCAACCTCAAGAGAGGTGTTAATTAACCTCGGTATCCGAAAACGACAGTCCTAGCTTAATAGATGTCTATCGAATACTTAGGTTAATTTTCACCGTCTCTAGGTAAGCGGAAGCATAAAAATGGAAATAACACGCATCATCCCTTATTTGCTCGCATCATGCATAAAGGTGACGTACGGGATCCGAACCCTAAACTAACACGACAGTCAGCCTTATTTGATGTCGGTTTAGTCTATGGTCCGATGTATCGTCATCCTTCTTAATTAAATGACTAATTAATTCTAAATGCCACTATTCGATAAAGCTCGTGCTATTTAAGTCACATTTTCATTAAAGAACATTTTATTAAATTCACTTCGAACTTTAAATAATTTCTATCGATCAAAAGGCAACAAGTAATTTGGTACCGATTTCCGTGCGTGATGGGGGTGCTAATCCTACCCCACGCGTAACCAACTCCCGAACCCGTTTTAAAATGAATCTCTGGTTCTGTGGTGTCCGGCCTACCTTAGTGGCCGGTGGCGACTCCAAATTTTCACAAGTTTTCCAAAACGTGAATTCCCACCCTTTTCTTTAAATAAACCCCATTTTCAAAAAAAGATGAAATAGTGATAAGGCCTCAAGTTAGTCGGTTTCCTCGAGACACAAAAACCTTATCACAGCTTGGCGACTCCGCTGGGGACAAATTTTTGTTTTTTTTAAAAAAAAAGAGAGTTAGGCCAATAAAACACTTGTTGCCATTTAATCGATAGAAAATATTTAAAATTCGAAGTGAAGCTAATAAGTTTGTTTTTTCATGAAAATATGACTTAAGTTGAACGGGCTTTGAAAATTTGTGGCATTCGAATTAATTTTCCATATAATTATTAAGGAAGTCACCGACATGTGTTGCATCATGATCATCAAGCTCTATACCCGAGCTACCCTTTTTAAGTGAGAGTGAAACGCCCATACCCACGTGAGTATCCCTCCACGGGTCGGTAATTCACTTTCGGAATCCACGCCTTTTGACACGTGAGCAGCTCTCCACGTCATTAGGTCGTGCTTTCCCTCGAGCCGAAACCAATTCGCAAGCCTGTAATGGGCCAGAATTGGGGTTCTTATTGCCTTAGTAGGTGATGAGATAGGTTCGGGTACCCTTTATTAGAACCAAACTCATGTGTGAGAATATAAGAAGCCCACCCCATTAGAGCCATGTGGATAACCCTAGAGTTTAGAGTGCCTAGGTTTTTCTTGCTAATTGCTTACTTCTACGCTTCTTTTTTTGTTAATGCTTGAATTTCATTTCTTGCCTTGAATTATGTTTATCATGTGACTAACACCTTTGCTTTTCTTCCCCTCTTATTTTGCATATTTCATCATTGCATAAAGAGCACATTGAGTTGGAAATAGTCTGAAATTAAAGACTTGATTAGTGGGAAATGTGGTCTGTAACAATAATGAGAAGGACCTCGACGAAAATATAGCCATAAGGAGAGCAGCCACATGGTTGGGTTTCCGAGACAAGAAACGCTTTCAAAAACAAGAAAAGGCCACATCACTTATTTGTCAGATGTCCCAGGCAAGTGATCATTACTTCGAATTTTGGAGTTCAACCTACATTTGTTCCACGGTTGGCAGCTTTGATTTGACTACAACAGTTGGGAAATATCGAGCCTTGCAAGGAAATTAGCGAGAACAACACCGAACAACAACCAAGCTTTCCGGGGCAAGATCAGAAGTTTCTCGGGCACTTCGCCGCCTTGAGTCGACAATCAAGTCTCAACCTAAAACAAGGAAAAATATTTCAAGTCAGAAGGAATTCCGACCTCAACTCCGATAAGCTTTGAAGGTTAGGCTCAGTGGGACCCTTCCAAAGAGTAAGTCAAGAATACCAAATATCAAACAGTGGATCAAGCATAATTCGTCGCCTATACCATTTGGGGGCAGGACCGAGAGTTGGCCGATTTGTTAACGTGGATATGAGAGAATGCTCGATTCCTAGCAAAAGATCATTCCAAGAAAGAAGAACGGATTGAGTGAGTCTTGAAGAAAATCGTCGGCCTAGACGCCAGCTTAAGAACTGCATATAGTGGGTTTCATCCGATCATTGTAACGGACCAAGGTTCCCATTGATGAGTTGTTTAACGAGGATATTTGCCGAACTCAGTGTTGCTCTTTGCATTTCAATTATGCATTTTGTTTGATTACCTTTAGTCATGCATTTCTGTTGTACATGTGACACATTGCATTCATGAAATTAATGTTCAATGCACCTTTGCATTCAATTACATTTTGATTAATTACTCTTGACATTTATGAATTAATGCACCTTTGCATTCAATTACATTTTGATTGATTACTTTTAACCATATGTTGTCCATACGACACATTGCATTTATGCATCTTTGCGTTCAATTACATTTTGATTAATTACTCTTAACCATATGTTGTCCACACGACACATTGTATTTATGCACCTTTGCATTCCATTATACATTTTGTTTAATTTCCTTTAATCATATGTTTCTGTTGTACATACGACACGTTCATCCATCCATCCATTCATTCATTCATTCATTCATTAAACAAATAAAATTAATGTTTTATGCATCTTTGCATTCAATTGTACATATCTGTTTGATTACCTTTAATCACCTATCCTTGTTGTGCATACGACACATTACATGCATTCATTCGTAAAATGAATAAATGGAGGAAAGCTTTGCCAAGCCAGAGGCCGATTTGAGATGTCAGATGGAACGAACTCAGCAAGAATTAAGGGGCACCATCATCAAGTCCCAACAAGATATGATGAAAGGAATACCCAAACTGTTACGGTCCGGTCCGAAAGGAGGGAGTGTTGCTCAAGAACCGGGAGACCACTCGGCCACCCCGATCTTTAAGAATCCTCTTGTTATCGGCCCCTCGTCCAGCCCACCTTAAGGGGCATCTTCTGCCTGTCAAGACGAAGCCTTTGCTCAAAGCTCAGCCTAGTATAACCTTTGGAGACATTACATCGCTTCATGGAAGAAGAAGCGATGTTTGAGCAAGTCTGACAGAAATGTTGGTACAACGTGCTTAAACGCGGTAAAGTTCAAGACAATGGATAATTCAAATGTCCAACGAAAATCCATTTTTACGAATGGTCGAAGGAAAATAAATCCTTTGCAAAAACCCAATTCTCATTATTGGTGAAAACTGATTGTACCCAGGGGAATGGTATAACTAGCCCGGAGCAAATGGCTACCGGTAAAGGCATTTCAAATCCGTTAATCCCTGTGCATTTGGGAAAAATGCAAGTCGGTTCAAGAAAAAGTGAATTGGAGACATCACATCGTTGTTGGCACAACGTGCTTAAACGCGATAAAAGTTTAAAATAATGGATAATTCAAATGTCCATCGAAAATCCATTTTTACGAATGGTCGAAGGGAAATAAATCCTTTGCAAAAATCCAATTCTCATTATTGGTGAAAACCGATTGTACCCAGGGGAATGGTACAACTAGCCCGGAGCAAACGGCTACCGGTAAAGGCAATTCAAAACCGTTGATCCCTGTGCATTTGGGAAAAATGCAAAAGAAATAAGCCAAGCTGTAGATTTTTTTTTATCATAATGAGAGTTTCATTTTGTTATTTAGAAAATATTTTGGTATTCATTGATTCTTTAAACATTTCATTTATTATTTATTATTATTATAAGCTTACTCTTGTTTTCCTATTACACATGTATATACTTTTTGTAAGATTAACTTTAATTCAATTTAAAAAGATTTTTTCCAAAAAGCCGGATGTTGTGAGGATACTAAATATGAAATCCCTATGTTCTACTCAGGCCAAGGGGGGAATGACAATGAGTGTTCAGGAATAATGGGCCACTCCCATTGAGTGAATTTTTCCTCTCGGGCATTGTCGTTCAAGGTCCTTGAATGAAGTGATAACCTTAAAACTTCTACCACATGAAGACCAATTTTGATATCCGTGTATGGGAGGACATTTGGCATTCCTTCAATTCCATTCACATAGAAAGAAAATGAAAAAAAACCATTGTTGTCCCCGTTTGAGCCTGTTAAACTTTTGATTGAACCCAAATCAAGGATCACCCCTACACCGGGGGCGTATGAGATATAAGGCTATGGACAAATAAATGACATTGGATTCTGATTATGCTATGAGGATGATGTCTTGTGAACTAAGTGGATTAAAGGAGAACAGATTCATTGGATACACTTTCAGTTTGAGCAGCAAAAACATCAAAAAAAAAACAGCGAAAGAAAAGTTGATGCTCAAAGAGCTACTCAAATCAGGTCAAAAGTTACCGACATAAAAGTTGAAGAAATCAAAAGCAATAAAGTGAAAAGTGCAATTTTGAAAAAAGAAGCAGATCAAAAAAAAGGAAAAGAGGATTCCCTATCCAAATGAATCTCTACTTAGATGAGCCTTGAAAGATTGTTCGCCTTTGATCAAAAGCCTGCACTAACACAATGCGAAGGTGCAATTTGATCCGAAACTACACTTGATGAAAGGAAATGAACTCTAGGGTGAAAACCCCAAAAAAGGGGGCAGTCTAGAGCGATCCAAATAAATAAAGAAAAGAAATAGCACTTCATTTGAGCATAATATGGAGACTTCCCGTTGGAAAAATTGATCCTTGGTTTCACCACCCTTAAACACTTGTTTGGGCCTATTTACCTTTTCTTTCGTAGCCATAAGCCTTAGCCTACATTACAAGCCATAAAAGACCATTTGGACCGCACACGGACGGATAATTTTGTCTTCAAATCACATCCCGCCTATCGGGGTTAACCTTTCTTCAAGGATTGCCACACTTCTAATGCCTGATTGAGATCAGAAGAGAGGAAATGATAGGGCATGGTGAGTTAGTGAGCTAAAGAGAGCCACTTTTAAATCGGGTAGAAACTAGGAATGGGAGTCGCTCCTCTCGGAAACCTAATAGCCCAGAAAAGATTTCATATGTGCATTCCTGCAACATTCGAAAAATGTCACTCGGGTTGACCTTTTTTTCAAGGACCCAAAACTTGATTTTCTTAAATATCACTTGTCGTGATTCTTTACATATACATAATGAGTTATTTTTATCATTTTCATAAGTCTCCTATATTGGAATGAACAAGCGGACTGACCATGGCTCGAGGTAAAGTCATCAGTACCCAGAGGAGCACTGAAAAACAAAGTTCAAGGACTGATCGAGAACGGTCTTTTGAAGTTTTGAAAAGAAAGAATGATGAGCGCGACTTTTGGGGAGGTGTTGTTTCCCGGGTTGTTAGGACCTCGTATGTTTGAGTCTTCTTTCATGTTGCATTTTCTGTTGAAGTAATGTATGGAACAAACATTGCTATCATTTGCCCGAAGATAGTGATGATCTTTTTGTGAGGGCACTTGTTATTTGCAGATTTTCATTCTAATGAAAATGCATTTTCCTTAACATACAATGACCTTGAAATCATATATATGTATATCCCTCCTTACCTTCATAGGTCCTCGGATATCACATGCTTGTTGTGGCATTGATTCTAATGAAAGAGATCGATTGAATGTTGTGACAACGATAAAGTGAGACTTCCCACTATGTCAGCTCTGGTCGGAAAAGCGAGAGAAACAAGATTACTATTCCTTTAATGATGTTCGATGATAAGGAAATCACCTAAGAGAACCCAAATAAAGTTGCTTAAATATGCCAAAAAAAAAGAAAAAAATAGTGAAAAATAGACTGTTTCAAAATGAAATAAATGGTTTTAATTTCAGAGCCTGGTAATAGGCATTAACAAAAGCACTCCAATTTCCGAAACCTGGTAATAGGAATTTTCGGATACGAGTGTGGAATTTTAGGGGCACTCCGCTGAAGCCTGAAACTCTTCGCTTCATGAGTGATGGTAATATTTTCAAAATCGTGACCATGCCGAGTAACTCGGGGTATCGTTGTATGCTCCATCTTTATTCTCGAGCCAAAGGACTGTGACGAGTTGAATTCCCCTAAGGAAAAGAACAAATTAAATAAGTCCTGAAAAGGAATCCTTAAGGACACCGACACGAAATCAATGGTAATCATAAATGCACATGCCCCACGGGATAGGTAAAAGTTGAAATTTTTATGAATGGAGAAACATGATTAGAAGGAATGGTAATCGAGCTGATCCAGCAAGTACCATAATCATGAGGATGAGCAGAGCGATTAGGGAGGAGTTTCATAACTTCAAATATCGCCACAATATTCAAAGACGCAAGCTATGCTTGAAGAGATCACCGGAAAGCTGAATCTAAGACGCTCTTGCATTTGATATCCGGGGCATTCTATTCTATTTTTCTTTTAATTAGACTGTTGGTTTCAAAGTTCTGTATGTTAATTTGAAAATCCACTATTCATTAGAATGACGACCAGCGAATTGACATATTTTTAAACAAAGAAATTTCCTTGTATTACTTCAGAGATAAATGCATCGTCGGAAGTGAGACCCAAAATTGAGAGGCACTACGTGATATGTGACGATGAAAGACCATGGGGCATCTTTGTCCGTGAGGCAACAAGGGCTTTTGCACATAGGATTTTGAATCAGAGCAGGTGAGAGATGGCATACAACTTAAAGATACTAGGCTAATGATTCTGATTGCGATTCAGACCGTTGGACTCAGGGAATGAGCAGCGACAGACGAAAGCAAAATTCCGTCAGGATATGTGACTGATGAGTGGTTGTAGTCCCAAGATGATGACCACCGACCTCAGAGAATAAAGGATATTTTTTCTTGAAATTTTAATTTTATCTTTTCAAAAAGGGGTTTTTCTTAAAACTGGATTTCTCAATCCTATCCTTCCTAAAGGATGTTTTTCTTAAAACTAGGATTTCTCAATCCTATCCTTTCTAAAGAATGTTTTTCTTAAAACTTGATTTCTCAATCGTATCCTTTCTAAAGGATAATTTTTCTTAAAACTCCGATTTCTCAATCGTATCCTTCCTAAAGGATAATTTTTCTTAAAACTCGATTTCTCAATCGTATCCTTTCTAAAGGATGTTTTTCTTAAAACTGGATTTCTCAATCCTATCCTTCCAAAAGGACATTTTCTTCAAAATTTAAATTCTCAACTTTATCCCCTTTGGGATGTTTTTTTAAAAAAATAATAAAAAATCAGGTTTCCTGGTTTTTAAATTAAAAGAAAAGAAAAAAGAAGAAATGAGAGAGAAAGAGAGATAAAAAAAAGAAGAGAAAAAGAAAGAGAGAAGAATAAGAGGAAAAAAGGAAAAAAGAAAAAGAGAGAAAGAGAAAAAAAGAGAAGAAGAGAGAAAGAGAGAGAAGAAAATAAAAAAGAAAAGGAAAAAAGAAAGAAAAGGAAAATAATGGGAGGAAATAAGAAGAGAGAAAGAAAAAGAAAGTAAACGAGAGAAAATAAAAAGAAAAAAGAGAGAAGAAAAAAGAAAAAAGAAAGAAAAAAGGGAAGAAGAGAGAAGAAAGAAAAAAGAATAAAGAAGAAAAAAGAAAAAGAAGAAGAAGATGAGAAAGGAAAAGAAAAAGAAGAAGAATAAAGAAGAAAAAAGAAGAAAAAAGAAAAAGAAGAAGATGAAGATGAGAAAGGAGAAGAAGAAGAAGAAGAAGAAGAAGAAGATAAAGAAGAAGAAGAGAAAAAAGAAAGAAAAACAAGAAGAAGAAAGAAGAAGATAGGGGAAAAAAAGAAAAAGACGAGAGAAAAGAGAAGTTGGGAAAGAAGAAAAAAAAGAAGAAGAGAAAAAAACCCACAACATCAGAATCTAAGAGCAAAAGAGCTTAAGGATTTCCGAGCAGAAGAGCCAGAAGGCCTGCTCAATTTATGTCCTGCCAGCATTGTCTAAGCTATTGAAGGTTTATTCTTTGCCGCTCAGGGAGAATGAATCAGCTATGTCCTTTACCGCTCAGGGAGGACATGCCAGCGTTGTCTAAGCTATTGAAGGTTCATTCTTTGCCGCTCAGGGAGAATGAATCAACTACGTCCTTTGCCGCTCAGGGAGGACATACCAACGTTGTCCAGTTGCTATTGGAAGTTTATTCTTTGCCGCTCAGGGAGAATGAATCAGCCACGTCCTTTGCCGCTCAGGGAGGACATACCAACGTTGTCCAGTTGCTATTGGAGGTTTATTCTTTGCCGCTCAGGGAGAATGAATCAGCTACGTCCTTTGCCGTTCATGGAGGACATGCCAACGTTGTCCAATTGCTATTGGAAGTTTATTCTTTGCCGTTTAGGGAGAATGAATCAGCTGTGTCCTTTGCCGCTCAGGGAGGACATGCCAACGTTGTCCAGTTGCTATTGGAGGTTTATTCTTTTACCGCTTAGGGAGAATGAATCAGCTATGTCCATTGCCGCTCAGGAAGGACATGCCAACGTTGTCCAGTTTGCTTTCGCCGCTCCGGGAAAGTACGCTATTGGAAGTTTATTCTTTGCCGCTTAGGAAGAATGAATCAGCTACGTCCTTTACCGCTCAGGGAGGACATGCCAACGTTGACCAGTTACTTTTAGAAGTTCGTTCTTTGCCGCTAAGGGAGAATGAATCAACTATGTCCTTTGCCGTTCAGGGAGGACATACCAATGCTACCGACTTTGTTCCTGCCGCTTCGGAAGAGCAAATGTAGTTTCAGGCGAAGAATTTCATACTCGCCGCATCCTGATTTGAGAGCAAAAGAGTTCAAGGATCCCTGGACAGAAGAGCTAGAAAGCCTGTCCAGTTTGCTTTCGTCGCTCCGGGAAAGCACGCTATTTGAAGTTCATTCTTTACCGCTTAGGAATAATGAATCGACTCTGTCCTTTGCCATTCATGGAGGACACACCGACACTACCCACTTTGTTTCTGCCGCTTCGGAGGAGCAAATCACCCCAAACAGAGAAGTTGGACAAAATTAGTGCTTATGGTCTTTGCTTTATTCTTGTTCCACAAGTATAAGCAAAGAGGGGCAACTGTAATCACTAATTTTGTCCGGGCTAACATCTTTTTATTTCGTCTTATAATAGTGGGCTTATATGGGCTATTGTCTAATTATTAACTATATAAATGTGTATAAGTGGCTGTCATTAAAATCCAAAAAAAAGGGCAAAAAATATTACTATTAGTATTATGTCTATTATTATACCATTTATGAGAAAAACCCTTAAACACTACTAATATAGTATATCATCTTTTTTTATTAATATTGTTTTATCATTATTATCACAATTGCTACCATACCTATATTATTAGCACCGATCATATTATTATCTATTATTCTTATTACTACTATATATTATTACCCTATTTATTATTTAGTGTTATATTTAAATTTACCATCATATTATTATTACTATTATTATAATTATCATTATTATTATTATTATTATTTTTGAATTGAATCTGAAAAACACAAAAACTATATATATATATATATATATATATATATATATACGAACACATATTAAATAAATGAGAAATCCATACATATAATAAAAGCCCAATTGTTTAATTAATATAAGAGTCCATTTACAAGTATTAAAAAAAAACCAAAAAGAATATATCATACATAGCCCATTTCTGGCCCAACTTAATTAAACCTAAAACCTAATCTGATAGCCCTCACTTTTGTTTATGTGCACAGCCCCATATGGACCGTCGGATCAAGGGTTGTTGATCGAACGATCTAGATAGTCCCTGATGGAGGAAACCCTAGATGGCTCTTAGCTCACGGGCGCCGCATCGCTTGCAGCCGTCGGATCAAGGGGATATCGGGTGGTTGAGATCGAACAGAGGAGGATTCCAGAACCTTCACGCCCACACGCGCGGCTTCCCAGCTCCCTCACGCGCGATCGTTCAACTTCCAACGCGCGCGAGTTCGAGCCCCTTCGAATTCTGCTGACCGTCCAGATCTCACCGACGTCCGAGATCGGCTCCACGTCTTCAGAGCGTCCCAACCGGCCACATCTCGAGCCGAGCCACTGGTCCCCTCCCCTCCTCAGCACTCACATGCACACCAGATAACCGAAATGTCAGAAAAATTAAGAATACAAAAAACTCAGAGGCGAGGCAACAACCAAAATTGCAGAGAATTATCAAGGACAACAGAGGCATCCAATAGCAAATGTCTAGGTTTTTTTCCCTTTATTTTAATGATGTAAATTTCGGCTATAAAAGCCCGAAACCAAATGTAAACAAGGGGGAGGATTTTTCAGAGGAAAGTTTTTCAGAGAGGTTTTTTAGAGAGCATTCGAGAGAGATATGTAATCAAAAAAATTGCAGACATCAATACAAGAAAAGAAAGAAGTTTAGAGGTATATCAGTTTTGCTTTTTTTTATTTATTTCGAATCTGAAAATAAATATAAAAAAAACACAGAAATGGGTCTAGCCTTTTTCACCTTTGCGTCTCTTCTTCTCCTTCTCGTCCATTCACCTTCCTCGCTGGTGATAAACCCAGTGATCTCTCCGGAGATCCAGTGCGGTGAGCCGGCGAAGAGGAACGCGAAAGGGGGATCGGTTTTTGGGTTTTTGATTAAAAAAAAGGGTTTTTGTTTCGGCTTTAGTTTCGAGAAGGGAAAGGTTTTTTTGGTTTCAAGAAAGAAAAAAGAAATCTTTTTAGGGTTCCAGCGCCGGAAACGGCGACTGGAACCCTTGCGGCGCTGGAGAAACAGAGAGGGGGAGAGGTTTTCGGCATACTAGGGTTAATAGAAATGAAGAAAGGGACTGAAATGGTTTTAAATTAGGTTATATAGTATTTTAGGCTTTTAAATTTGGTTTAATCATGTTTTAAGCCCCTCCGCGTTACCCTTATTGCGCGAGGGGGGGCTTCCGCGTTTTTAAACCACGGCTGCAGTCCCTCTTTGTTTTCAGGCTCTTGCAATTTCGTCCCGACTCTTGTTTCAATCGATTTTCGGGTGGGTTAATCACCGTTTTAGTCCCTATATCTTTCCGCGACTTTTCAGTTAAGTCCCTATTTCGTGTTTAATTAGTTTTGTTAAAGGATTTATTACATTCGTAGTCCCTGTTAGTTTTTTTTATCTATTTGCTTTACATGTCATTTTGGTTACATTATGTTATTATTTGTGTCTTTTGAATACGTGTTTGCATCGAATATGTTTTTTTACGTTGTTATGTTTTTTATATATAAGTATGATTTGTGGTTATATGTCTTTACGTTTGGCGTATTTAATTTTATGCATTTAATATAGCTTTGCAGTATATATTGCATGCTTGTTTTTATGTGCGTTTTAGCCCTTTTTTATGCCATTCGAATATGTTTGTTGTGACATGCATTCTAATTGTCATTCATGTGACTCTTTAATTTAGCTCGATAATTAATTAACTTAAAACCAACCTCAAGAGAGGTGTTAATTAACCTCGGTATCCGAAAACGACAGTCCTAGCTTAATGGATGTCTATCGAATACTTAGGTTAATTTTCACCGTCTCTAGGTAAGCGGAAGCATAAAAATGGAAATAACACGCATCATCCCTTATTTGCTCGCATCATGCATAAAGGTGACGTACGGGATCCGAACCCTAAACTAACACGGCAGTCAGCCTTATTTGATGTCGGTTTAGTCTATGGTCCGATGTATCGTCATCCTTCTTAATTAAATGACTAATTAATTCTAAATGCCACTATTCGATAAAGCTCGTGCTATTTAAGTCACGTTTTCATTAAAGAACATTTTATTGAATTCACTTCGAACTTTAAATAATTTCTATCGATCAAAAGGCAACAAGTAATTTGGTACCGATTTCCGGGCGTGATGGGGGTGCTAATCCTACCCCACGCGTAACCAACTCCCGAACCCGTTTTAAAATGAATATCTGATTTTGTGGTGTCCGGCCTACCTTAGTGGCCGGTGGCGACTCCAAATTTTCACAAGTTTTCCAAAACGTGAATTCCCACCCTTTTCTTTAAATAAACCCCATTTTCAAAAAAAGATGAAATAGTGATAAGGCCTCAAGTTAGTCGGTTTCCTCGAGACACAAAAACCTTATCACAGTATGGGATCAACTAAAGCTTTAAACATCACTACCCACTGCAAGGGGCATATCTTACCCGGCGTACTCATCGATAACGGATCGGCTTTAAATGTATTGCCTATGGCCACCCTGCAAAGGTTGCCAATAGACAGTTCACACATGAAGCCTTGTCATAGTTCCGTTAGGGCTTTTGACGGAACTCAGCGAGAAGTGATTGGGAAGATTGAAGTACCACTGGTGATTGGGCCGACCGAATATGTTGTTGACTTTGTAGTAATGGATATCAGGCCAACTTACAACTGCCTATTGGGTAGGCCCTGGATTCACTCGGCAGGCGCTGTACCCTCATCATTGCATCAGAAAGTCAAGTTCGTCATCACGGAAAGTTGGTAAGCGTGGGAGCTGAGCAAGAAATCATTGCATCCGTAACCACTGACGCACCTTATGTGCAGATAGACGAGGAGGCTTTGGAGTGTTCATTCAGAGCCTTAGAATTTATCAATGCCACCTTTGTGGCGGAAGGAAGTCAAATTCCGCGCTATCGATTGTCCAACTACACTAAAATGACAGTTCAAGAGACGTTGGGACGAGGGGCCAAGAAGGGAAAAGGTCTCGGAAGAAATCTCCAAGGATGCCCGCGTGCAAGAAGTGTGATTAACAAGCAAGATAAGTTCGGTCTGGGCTTCAAGCCCAATTTTCAACAAAGGAAACAAGAATGGAAGAAGAGAGAGGAGCGCAGAAAGGCTAGGCTCAGGGGCACAGACATCCCATGGGAGCCCATGACTTATGTTGATTTGAAAAAGATCTTTTTATCCGGAGGGATAGTCAACGTGGAGCAGAAGATAAATGAGAATGACCAAGAAGTCGCCTAGCTTCTCGGGGAAGAAAGACTCAATGAGGCTTTTGAAGAAATGGACGTTAACGTCATAACCAGTGACAAGCACAGTGGCCAACTACTGGCCGGAATTCGCCCATGTCGCCCAGGAGAGACGCTCAATAATTGGACTAGCATGGACCTACCTTTAGTTTCTAGGTCAGCATCAAAGTAATGCTTGGAATCAACCCTATCCGCTTTTGCCCGCGAGCGATAGGGATCTTTTGTAAAGGGCTCATATCTTAGCTTATTCAATGAAAGGGACGCTTCCCAATGTTTTCACAAATGGCAAACATCTCATTCATTACATTCTTTCATTATTTATCTTGAAATCACGTTATTCTTTCAATTCCCTATACATGTTTTTCTTAAATTTTGTTTCAGGACTCCTGTGATCAGTCACGTGAATGACCTTGAACCCCTGGCCAAGGTAGATTTTGATCAGCCCTTATACGCCGTCGAGTTCGATGAGGGGGAGGAGGATGAAGACTGTGAGGTCCCAGATGAATTGCTTAGATTAATGAAAAGCGAAGAAAAGCAAATTCTACCCCATCAAGAGGACCTAGAGCTTATCAACCTAGGGACTGACGAAGAAAGAAGAGAAGTGAAGATTGGCACCGTGTTCTCATCCCAGAATAAACATGAGCTAATCAAGTTACTCGTAGAATTCAAGGATGTTTTCGCTTGGACTTACCAAGACATGCTAGGGTTAAACACGGATATTGTGGTGCACAAGTTACCAATAAAGCCCGAGTGTAGGCCGATTCAGCAGAAATTGCGACGAATGAGAGCGGATATGTTATTAAAGATCAGAGAAGAGGTGAAGAAGCAATACGAGGCGGGCTTTCTCCAAGTCGCCAAGTACCCCGAATGGGTAGCTAATATAGTCCCGGTTCCGAAGAAAGATGGGAAAGTTCGTATGTGCGTCGATTATAGAGATCTCAATAGAGCAAGCCCTAAAGACAACTTCCCGTTACCCCACATTGACACTCTAGTAGACAATACCGCGGGGCACTCATGGTTCTCATTCATGGACGGTTTCTCAGGGTACAATCAAATAAAGATGCACCCCGAAGATATGGAAAGGACCACTTTTGTCACTATGTGGGGAACCTTTTGTTACAAGGTGATGCCTTTCGGATTAAAAAACGCCGGGGCCACGTATCAAAGAGCCATGGTAACCCTCTTCCATGACATGATGCACAAAGAAATCGAGGTGTATGTAGACGATATGATAGCCAAGTCACAAACCGAGGAGGAGCACATTGAAAACCTAAGGAAGCTCTTTCAAAGGTTAAGGAAGTATCAATTAAAGCTCAACCCGGCCAAGTGCACTTTCGCCGTCACATCTGGGAAACTACTAGGTTTCGTGGTTAGTCGAAAGGGGATCGAGATTAACCCGGACAAAGTCAAGGCGATTCAAGACCTCCCCCCACCTCGAACACAAAAGGAAGTTCGAGGGTTCTTGGGGAGATTAAATTATATATCTCGGTTTATTTCTCAATTAACCGACAAGTGTGACCCCGTTTTTAGATTACTCTGAAAAAACAATCCTGGAGTATGGGACGAACAGTGCCAAGAAGCTCTAGACAAGATCAAGGAGTACTTGACTAAGGCACCAATCCTAGTGGCTCCAGCACTAGGAAGGCCTCTGATTCTATACCTAACGGTGTTCGATAACTCAATGGGTTGTGTATTGGGACAACATGATGAATCCGGAAGAAAAGAGAGGGCCATTTATTATCTGAGCAAGAAATTCACGGATTGTGAGGCCCGATATCCACCCATCCAGAAATTGTGTTGCGCTTTGGTATGGGCTACCAAAAGGTTACGACAATATATGTTATACCACACCACGTGGTTAATATCGAAGTTGGACCCTTTAAAATTTATGATGGAGGCGCCAGCTTTAACTGGTAAGATGGCACGATGGCAAATGCTCTTATCTGAATATGATATTGTGTATGTAAGTCAGAAGGCGATAAAAGGAAGTGCAGTAGCTGACTTCCTAGCCAGCCGAGCCTCCGAGAACTACGAACCTTTGAATTTTACATTCCCCGATGAAGACATAATGCATACCTCTACAATAGAAGAGGATGTCACAGAGGAGGGATCATGGAAGCTTTATTTCGATGGCGCCTCAAATGCCTTAGGGCATGGAATAGGGGCAGTGTTGATCTCCCCCGAGAACGTCTACTATCCTTTCACGAGTCGATTAGAGTTCTTTTGTACCAACAATGTAGCCGAGTACGAAGCATGTGTCATGGGGCTTCGTGCAACCATCGAAAGGAGGGTCAAGGTCCTTCAAGTTTTTGGGGATTCGTCTTTAGTAATCTTTCAGCTTAAGAAAGAATGGGAAACCAGGGATTCGAAGTTGATCAAGTATTACAACCTGATCCAAAGATTAATCCAGAATTTCGAGAAAATCAGCTTCGCATACCTCCCTAGAGAAGACAACCAGATGGCGGATGCTTTAGCCACTTTGGCCGCCATGTTCAAGGCAAGCACCGAAGCGGAAATGAGACCAATCGAAATGCAGACTTTCGACTCACCAGCCCATTGTTGCGCCTTAGAAGAGGAGGCGGACGGAAATCCTTGGTTTTTCGATATCCTCCAATTCATCAAGCTACAAGTTTATCCCAAAGGAGCCAATGAAAATGACAAAAGAACCATTAGGAGAATGGCAGCGGGATACGTATTAGACGGGGAGGTCCTCTACAAAAAGAGCAAAGATCAGGTATTGCTAAGATGTGTCAATGCTCAGGAGGCCAGGAATATTCTAGCCGAAGTACATGACGGATTGTGTGGAACCCATGCCAATGGTTTCTCTATGGCTCGCAAGATTATGAGATACGGGTATTTTTGGTCGACCATGGAGGGGGATTGCATCGCCTACGCGAAGAAATGCCACAAATGTCAGGTGTACGCCGACAAGGTCCATTCCCTACCATTACCGCTGCACACTATGAATTCACCATGGCCTTTTGCTGTCTGGGGCATGGACGTCATTGGACAAATTCACCCAAAAGCCTCTAACGAGCATCGTTTTATCCTCGTGGCCATCGACTACTTCACTAAGTGGGTAGAGGCGGCCTCCTATGCCAACATCACAAAGGCAACTGTGTGCAAATTCTTGAAGAAGGAAATCATATGTCGATACGGCTTGCCGGAAAGGATCATCACGGACAACGCTACTAACCTAAACAACAAAATGATGGATGAGGTGTGTAAACAATTCAAGATCACCCACCATAATTCCACCACTTACCGTCCCAAGATGAATGGAGCAGTGGAAGCGGCAAATAAGAACATCAAGAAGATCATTTCAAAAACAACGGATACCTTCAGGGATTGGCATGAGAAGTTACCATTCGCTCTCTTCGCTTACCGGACATCAATACGAACGTCCACGGGGGCCACGCCTTATTCCTTGGTATACGGCTTCGAAGCGGTTCTGCCCATCGAGGTAGAAATCCCGTCGCTTCGAATCTTGAATGAAGTAAAGTTAGAGGATGCCGAGTGGGTGCAAACACGGTTCGACCATTTGAACCTCATTGAAGAAAAAAGGTTGAAGGCCATCTGCCACGGTCAGATGTACCAGAGGAGAATGATACGAGCCCATGATAAAAAAGTTCGCCCGAGAGAATTTCGGGAAGGGAACCTAGTACTTCGAAGAATCCTACTTAATCAGAAGGACTCCCAAGGAAAATGGATGCCTAATTGGGAAGGACCATTTGTTGTCAAGAAAGCCTTCTCTGGAGGGGCATTAATTTTAACGGAAATGGATGGAAACGAGCTAAAATACCCGGTGAATTCGGACGCGGTGAAGAAGTACTACGTATAAGAAGAAACACTCCTTAAAGAAAAGAATACCCAAGGCGAAAACCCTTAAAAGGGCGCCTCCAAAAAAAAAAGAGAGAAGGTCTCCCGAGCAAACAAAAGGAGAAGGAGGTAGGGAAAGATCATGTTCAAGGCAAATCACAGACCCCGATACCTTTAAGCCAGAACTTTCGGTATAGTACGAGGAATTTCAAGATCCAGATTGGTCAACGGGTTCTCGGCCATTCACGCAACTAATACTTGAAGTCTTGTTTTGTTTTCATTCTTTTTGTTTTGTTTTTTCGCTTTTTTCGTTTGCCATGACTTTTAAATTATCCAGGAATTATCAATAAAATTATGTCTTCTCTTATCTTTCTCCCAAGTGTTCCATGAGTATACTAAGGTAGGGATTATATCATGCAAAGGATTTCCTAGCATTACTATGATTTAACCATTTAAAGAGTAGGTTGTCCAAGGGCAAGCACCAACGTCAATTACGTCCAGGTCAGAACGAGTAATCAAGAGAGCCCTAGCAAAAGTCAGTATAACATCTCCGAAGGATAGGGGCACCACGAAAAGTCAAACCTAGTAAAAACAAAAATCCCTAACGAAGATAGAAGAAAGGGGAGAGGCAAAGAAAAGAGGGGACGCAATGGAAACCCGAAGGGCACTTTGCGAGTAAAGCAAAGATGAGAAGGACACTTCAAGACCACGGCGAAGGAGGTAGGAACTCAAAGCCAAGAGACTTTAGAGCCAAAAAGGAAGATGCTCAAAGCTCGAGACAAAGACGTATGACATCTGCTCATCTATTCGAGCCTTTAGAGAATAGAATCCACCTATCCGTTCGTGTGCCCGGAGAACCGGAATCCGGTTATCCATCTAGACCTCCACAAAAAAAAGAAGAAAGAGGGAGAGAAGGTTCCAAAGTGAAAACCCGAAGGGGCCCTTTGAACCAGATAATTTCGTGAAAAAAGGATCAAGAACAACGGTCCGGGAGAACCGAGAAGAGAGGCAATCAAAGCAAGGAGCAGCACCAGAGAACACGATGTCAATAGAATTAATATAATTAAACGACTTGCAAACTCCCACCATGCGTCACAAGTAATTAGGCATCTCTAGGTTAGGAGCATGCTAACTCATACCATCATAGCATTTTTATCTCTTCACAGATTTTTACCTCTTGGGATAAGGAGAAAATGATGAAGCGAGAACTAAAAAAAGAAAACTTCAGGCGAAGCTTTTCAGGCCGCCGCTCCAGAATGTCAGGTGAAGCTTTCACGTTCGCCACCCAAGGATGTCAGATCAAAGCTTTCAAGCTCACTCTCAGATTCCAGAATGAAGGACCCTACAAAGAAAGGATCTGAAGAGGTTCCGTATAGGGGGAACGTAGGGCTTCAGGATCTCGAAAGCGGAAGATCCCGCGGAGAGGGGACTCGTAGATCCTTGATTTCGGAGAAGAGTTCAATAGAGAATGAACGACTACTCGAGGAAAATGCAAGGGAAGAGGAGTTCTGTGGAGAAAGAACTCAGAATCCTAAAGCCTTAAGTCTCAAAAAGCGGAGGGTCCTACAGAGAGAGGACTTGGAGACCATTGAAACACGAGGACGGAAGTTCTATATAGAAAGAACTATCGCTCGAAGAATAGGCCAAAAAAGGAGTTCTGCAAAAGGAGAATTCTTGAAGGCTTCAAAGAGAAAGTTGCTTAGTCTAACGCGTGGTAGTCGGCAATAAGCCTACCAACAGGGAAGTGGGACAAAATTAGTGATTATGGTCTTTGCTTTATTCTTGTTACACAAGTATAAGCAAAGAGGGGCAGCTGTAATCACCTATTTTGTCCGGGGTGTCAAAACCCATTATTTTCTTTAATGGGCTTTATATACCGTGGCTAGAAATAAGAAAAAGGAAAAAATTAATTAATTACTAACCTCATTATCTGTTCTTGTCATTAACTTTATTACCATCTATTATTATTACTATTATTACTAGTATTATATTATATTATCATTACTATTATTATATTTACTATTAATTAAATTTGAAAAACACAAAAAGATTAAATAATAAAAGCCCAACTTTAATTAAATAAAAGCCCACAGTTTTTAATTTAAAGTTCATTGTACATGATAAAAAAAAGGGCCCAAACAAAAAACATATTATACATATATTATGGCAGATCTGACGGCCCAGATCAACTCTCAAAGAAAACCCTAAGGGGAGGCCCTCCTTCCTTCGCGCCGTCAAACCCCAACCGTTCGATCTGGGCGAGATCGACGGCCCAGATCAGATCTGAAGGAAACCCTAATAGGGTATAGATCCGCGCCGCACGCCTCCCCCACCGTTAGATCCAGATCTGATCTAACGGACCAGATCTGCGCGTGCAATGTACCCGACGCCCGTTCGTGTTCCACGCGTGCCTGAGACGATCCGACTCCCACCACGCGCGCGTAGCCATGCCCGTGACCCCTCGACTGCATGCCTCTGCCTGTCTGCCCCGCCGCGCACCCTCGGCCGCCCCTATGCTAACACCGTTTTGGGGCGGTTTTGTCATGTAAACAGAAAAGAAAAAAAAACTCAATCAGACCCAAGAATAGAAAACTAAACCGACAAAAAAGAAAAGAGGGAGGGAGAGAGGATTCAGATTGTCGGGATATTTTCTATGAAACTCGGGTATATAGGAGCCCGAACAACCACTTGTAACCTCTCTTCCAGGGAGAAAAAGAAGAGAATTTTTTTAAAAGCTATAGAAAAAGCAAAATTTTCAGAGGTACACAAGCATTTTCAACTTTCAATCCAATACATGCATGAGTAATAATAAAGTTTTTTTGTTTTTTACCTTTCGAAATGTTTTCTCTTTTCCTCCCTCTGACTATTTCTGGTGCCGCCGGCAATAAGCCCTAGGTTTCCATCTCGAAAACCATCGGGTGAGACACCGGAGCCGTCACAATACCTCTTCGGATCTTCGCGTTTCCGGCAATAAACCTCTGGTCTCCGTCTCGGAGACCGACGGGTGAGCCACCGGAGTCATCATTCGACTCTTTTTTTTTTATTTTCTCAAGATTTGAATGAAGGAAGGTTGTGGGCTCGGTCTTTGTCTTTTCTTTAAAAAAGGAAAAGTGGGGAGAAAGGTTTGTTTTTTTTGGGGTTTTTTGAAGTCACCGGCGCAGGTTTACGGCCGACGGCGCCAGGTTTTCCTTTTCAAAACCCTAATCGGGTCCTTCCGGTTTACGGCCGACGGCGCCAGGTTTTTAGTTTTTTTTCCTGAAATATACCAAAAGAGGCAAAAAAAGGGTTTTAAAAGTGATATTTATATTTACCTCGTTTTTTTGAAAATGGTTTAATTTCCTTTAGGTCCTTCCGTGTTTCCATATTCTCACTTAAAGGGCTTCCGTTTTTTGAAATCGCATCCTTGGTCATTGGTGTTTTAAACCTTTTTACAATTTCATCCTCAAATTTGTTTTAGCCTTTGCCGAATGGCTTAATGCCCATTTCGGTCCCTCCAGATTATGGTGTTTTCTTATTTTGGTCATTGTTTTTAATAATTCAACGTTTTTTATGGTTTATTCTTCAAATTAGTCCCTGGAAACCGTCCTGAATTACTTTTTAACCATTTCCAGACTTATATTTATTTTGTGCATATATATGTCCATGCATTTAAATGTTTTAGTTCATATGCTCGTTTTTATGCTATATCTATCTCATGCACTTATTTCGTATATATTTGTCCATGCACTTAGATATCTTCGCTTATATATTTGTTCTTTATGCCATGTCTATTTTATGTTTTTTTGATTTATTCGTATTATTGCATGTGTTTGTTTATTTTCGATATATATGTGGTTATGTACTATACTAAATGTTGCATCCGAATTTTTAAATTGCAATGCGAGTGTCTCTTTATTCGGGGACGAACGAGGCCAGTACCAGTCATAGTGGTGGTGGTTCGGACGTTCTTTCTCGAATATTGAGACCTTTAAAATTTACTCGCTCGTATAACCAAATTAAGATACGATTCGTCACTTTAATTCGCAAAATTTAATATTAATTAAGCGGTAATGTTTTGTTTTTGGTACCGATTTTTCGGGCATGTCGGAGGTGCTAATCCTTCCTCGCGTGTAACCGACTCCCGAACCTTTTTTTTTAAATCTCTGGTTTTATTTCGGTGTCCGGTCTACCATTTTTAAATGGCCGGTGGCGACTCCTCTATTTTTATAAACCCGACTAAATTTTCAAAAACTCATTAAAACCTGGTTCTTCTAAGTGACACCGGTATTTTCCTAAAATTAGTCGCAACATCTGGCCTAGCATTTTCTCTTACCATTTAACGGACGGCCAGCAACTCGAAGCAGTCCCCAACAATACTTTAACAGAAGCTCAGAAGAATTCTTGGTAAATATTGTTCCTTTTCCTAAGAGAGGACAGTGGTTTATGACATCAATCATTCATGAACCAATAGCAAAAAGAGAGGAAGAAGCTAAGAACAAAACCATGTTATCAAAGCAAATAAAGCACCTGCAAATGCATTGCAACACAGCATTACAGAGATTGGCGTCTGTCTCTATTTCTCCTTTGCTGTTTTCCACTTTGCCAGACAAACTTTACAGAAGAAATTCAACCTAGCCATGGAGCACCATAAACAAGCAAGTGAAAATTCGAGGAAGCATACTCTCGTCATAACATGCTTCCAAAGAAAGAGTTAGGAATGGTGTTCGTTTAAACAAGTTACATCTGTGTTGTGGGTTTGGGACTAATGTCCACGGGAATTCATGAATGCTGGGATGTTGAGACGTGGAAGGGTTTCGACACTTAACAACGAGTTAATATGATGTTTAGAGTGAGTGTCCCTTCTTTAAGATGCTAGATAATAAAACCATCCTGTATACCGTGGGTAAGCACACTGCAGCAAGTTACGAATCCAGAAATAAAATCCAACCAGTAAGGAACCCTCTCAACTTGCTTTTATCATTCTGGTACTGCAGAACAAGTTTCGTGGCTTGTTGAGCAGTAGTCTTTAAATGGACAAAGACCATCTTGAACATGATGAATTCTCTTAATCCCTCATTAAAGTTTCCCTTCCTGAGATTAAAGAAATAAGCCTGCATGCTGCATGATAATCACCACTTATTCTCGTGTTTCTCAACATGCTGCTGGGCATTCCATCTCCACTGTGCATCAGTCCATAGATGGTTATCATTTCCCACTATGGCCATAAACAATTTCTTTTTAATCTCTGTGATCAAAATCATTACGAACAAAATTTATATTAGGTACGCAACCAAGTTCTCTGACTTAATTTCTCCAAGGGATTTCCACACTTGCTAAACATGTGTGTTAATGTAAGTTAATTCATCCTAGGCACTACAGTAAGAGCAACCTCTTCCCAACTTCAACTGCGGCAAATCTGGCATGCTTACGCAGTCTACTCTTGCCAATTTCTCCCTTATTTTCTTCACCGATTCCCACCTGCCAGCATCAGCATAGATGTTAGAAAGCAAAACATAAACAGATGCCTTATTGACCTCCAAAGGAAGGAGCTTCTCAGCTACATTTTCAGCTAATTCAACCCTTCTATGCATTCTACATGCATCCAAGAAAGCGCCCCAAACACTAGCACCCGGTTCTATAGGCATGCCATCGATGAAGGATAAAGCTTCATCAATCTTCCCAGCCCTTCCTAATAAGTCTACCATACATGCATAATGTTCCTGAGTTGGAACAATCCCATAATCCTGAGTCATTTCTTTAAAATATTTCCATCCCTCTTCAACCTTACCAGAATGACTACAAGCTGACAGAACTGAAACAAATGTTATGGAATTAGGTACTTGGTTTTCTGATCCCATTTGGTCAAAACAAGCCAATGCTTCAGAGCATAAACCATGAATTCCAAAAGCATTAATCATTGCACTCCAAGAAACTACATTCTTCAATGGCATCTGAGCAAAAACTTTTTGAGCCATTGCAATCGAACCACATTTGGCATACATGTCTATGAAAGTAGTGTAATTTACATCATCCAAGTCAATCCCTTTTCTTATCATGTAACCATGAACACTCTTCCCTTGTTTCAAAGAACCCAACGAGGAGCAAGCAAGAAGAATGCTATCCAAGGTAGCCGAGCTTGGAGTTAAAGGCTGCTGCAACATTTGTCTAAACAAGGCAACGGCCTCCAACCCCTTACCATTTTTTACCAATCCTGATATCACCGAACTCCACAAAACCACATCCCTTTCACTAGTCTCTTCAAATAATTTCATTCCAAAATCAATCAAACCACATTTCAAATACATATCTACAAGGGAGGTCTGCAAGTGAACATTGGAACCAATGAAATTCTTTTTAATACACAAACCATGAAACATCTTGCCTTCTTTACCAGCCGAAACAATTCCGCAAGCTCGAACCAATCCTCCCACCGTAAAAGCATCCAATTCTACAACCGATTCCTTCATTCTACGAAATAGTTCAAATACTTCTGATTCCTCTGAAAACTTCAAATACCCGTCCATCATAGTACCCCAAAGAACATAATTTCTCTCAGGAAAACCCTCGAACACCTTCCTAGCATCTCTCAGAGAACCCAAATGACCGTACATCTTCCCGAGAGCAGGCGCAATATACGGGTCTCCTTCCAACCCAAACTTGACAGCCATAGAGTGAATCAGTTTTCCGTGTTCCATGAATGAAAGTCCAACACATGCTTTGATTGCAAAAACTAAATTGAAAGTGTCAACCCCAACAATCTCCCTTCGCATTAGGCTAAAAAGGCGTAAAACATCGAAGAAAAGCTTCTTGTTTGAATACCCAGAGATAATGGTGTTCCAGGAATGGAGATTCTTGCGAGTGATGCCGTCGAAGGTTTTCTGGGCAAATTGCAGCGCACCCAAATGGATATAAGCGTCGGTGAGCCTGGACCCCAATACGACGGAGGCGTTGAACCCATGGAGAACGATACGCGCGTGTATTTGTTGGGTGAGAGTTAGAGTTTTGGTGAGAGGGAAAAGAGAGAAAAGGAGGGCTTTGCTGTGGTTTTGGGAAGACATGGCGGGGAGTATATTCTGGCATTAACGCCTTTTTTCAATCTAACAGGTTTATTACTATATTCTCATCAAATAAAATAATATGAACATTTTTATCTCACCGCACCGAAGAAATTATTTTATAGACAATTTCCACTAATATTTTTATGATCTTTACTCAATAGTCAATAAAATGAATTCACATCACATTTTTTTAATGTAGTTCAAACATTATGAAAAAAATTAATCATCGTAAAAGAAACATGCTCAAACATCATGAAAGAAACGTGAATTTTGTAAGAATTTTCAATGATGAGAGAGGAAACTTGCAACAACCTATATATGCTCAGTTTTGATCCAACTGGAAATCTGCCTCTTGGTTTTGATCCAAGTACTTGGAAAGATGGTGAAAATAAAATTTTAAAAGTTTGAGGGTTAAATTAGAAACTAATTTTTTGAAGTAACAGAGACTAATGGCCAAGGGACAAAAATAGAAACGATTCTAAATGTAAGTGACCATAATAATCTTTTTTGAATTTTGGTGACCAAAATAGAACATACCTTAAACGAAAGGGACCACTGGTAAATATTACAAAAAAAAAAATTAAAAACGATAGAACTCGTCATGCCCTCTCTCCTAATTGAAAAAATATATTTTGAAAGAACTCGTGCGCCAAACTTGTTCACAATAGCTTATTAAACCAGCATTTGCTCTGTTTTCGTTTGTACTGTTTTCCCCAGATAATCTATTCGGAAAATATAAATTAATAACAACCGAAGAACATCACTGTCGAGAATTCAAGAAACTATTTTTGTTGGGCTCTTTCTTGAGCCCATTTGTGTTGCTAGTTTCTATTTATCTTCCCAAGAAAAGATCCCAGATTTAAAAGCAAATCAAAGCTTTGTCAGTGATTCATGCAAACTCCAATCTCAATTCCTGATTTTGTAGATATCCTCTTTTTTTTCTTCAACAACTTGTTGGGTGTTACCATAGCCTTAGCAGGTAATCTTTCCAGTTTCCACGCACATTCTTTTTTCTTCCCTCTCAGATTTGAAGTTCTTTACTTTCTATTAGCCTTTTTATTGTTTTCTTGGTTCCCCATTCTTCCCTTTTTTTTTGTTTTCAATAATTCTTGAACTAATTCTGTTCAATTCTTGAATTAGTACAGATTTTGAAAGTACCCAAACTGGTAAAAGACTTTGCTTTTGATACTTATTCGAAGACAATAATAAGGGCTTTTCGTTCTCCCATTTCGAAGAAACATGAATCCGAGACGGTCAGTTGAATTCTGTTGCTCGAATAGCTGTAACCCCAAGTCTTGGTGGTGTTAAATTGCTGAAATTGTTTGCCCCATTCCATATAAATTTTTCTAATTATATATCTGAAGTGATAGGATGCTCTTTGATTTTTTTTTTTAATCTTGTTCGTGTCTTCAGTTTATGGATTCTACACTTTAGTTGAAGAAGTTATCTTTTGTTAATGTTCTGGCAATCTAATGAGATCCGCGTGTGTGCAGGGACATGCGCAACAACAGAGTTGCCCTTTTCGACGGCATCGAGGAAGGCGGCATAAGAGCCTCTTCTTCTTACACGCACGAAATCGATGAGCAAGAAAACGAAAGAGCAATGGAAGGATTGCAGGACAGAGTCAATCTGCTGAAGAGAGTATGTATCATCTTTGCTGCTAATTGAACTCATCAATCTCATGTCATTGTTAACTGCATTGTTCATCATGTTAAGAGCTTCTTAGTTATTAGTGTTTTAGCCTTTTCGAGCCGTCGAGAATCCGAATAAATGGGATTTTAGAATCTTAGCATTATATGTCATAGGAGGATTCTTTTGTATTCTTCAATTCCTTTTCAATCTTGAAACTCAATTCTTTTAAAGAGTATCACAGGTGATATGCTCCTGTTAATATAATAGTCTATTGCACAGATATATGTTTTACATGACTAGAGGCACTTCTGTCATTCAGGTTTTATAGTTTTATCATGTTTTGGTGTAGATTTTCAGCTTGAATCCTGATTCACTGACATGTTCATGAAATCATGATATAATATGTCCTGAATGTAAGTATATTCTGATACATCTCATTTCTATAGCTTTCGGGAGACATACATGAGGAGGTGGATAGCCACATGCGCATGCTGGATCGAATGGTATGTATATGCAGCAGCCAGCATAAAAGCTGTCTTATTCTGAATTTAATTGGTTTTGCTGCTGCTGATGTTAATATATGCCACATGGTTTTTAATTAGGGAAATGATATGGATTCGTCGAGGGGAGTACTCTCAGGAACCATGGACAAGTTTAAGATGGTATGTGAAAACGTTTGTCTTTGCATAACTTTTAAGTCGAGTGAAAGAAAAACTAAGTTGGTCGAGTTGACGAGTGCATTTTAGCATTCAAACTTCATTTCAGTTGTCCATGCGTTGACAGTGAATTCGATCTGCCTCTCAGGTATTTGAGACCAGATCAAGCCGGATAATGTTTACACTGGTGGCGTCATTTGTGGTTGTTTTCCTGGTCATATACTATCTTACTAGGTAACCGGTACATAGAAGTGCAAGCATTATATGAGAATCAGGAAGTGTAGTACATGGTTACCGTAAACAATGTGCTTCCTACATGTATGATAATTTGGCATGTTTGTATAAAGATGTTTCAATACAAATAGGCGTGAATGTCTACGACATAATCATTCACCATTTGAAAAACATATTCATTATTCATCACATCAAACTTTGAAGCTATTAGGTTGGTTGGATGGTGAATTTTGACCCAGAATCCTGCGCTTACGTCATTATTACCCTGTGGTCCAAGTGATAAACAACTTGGTATCACTTAAACAGGTCTTGAGCCCTTGTGTATGTAGAAAATCCTCGTTGAAAAGACTCATCTATCAAAGTTGTGGTGTGTGATGCAGAAACTTTTAGGGTAAACTACATAAATGACCATCATACTATTACAAAAGTTGCGATTTGACTACCTTACTTTTTTTTTGAAGCAATTAAACCATCATACTATTAAATTGGGTGCAATTTGACCACCAACCGTTAGAGGTTAACGGCAGGGTGACGTGGCAGTTAAAAAAACGAGGGTATAATTACACATTTGGTCTTTATTATTTACACAATCTTTCAATTTACTCCTAATTTTAATTTAATAAAATTAATTAATTAATTAATTAGGTGATGACACGTGTCACAACCTTATTGAATGGATTTAATTATTTATATTTGATTAAATAAATCTATTTTCATCCTCCAATCAGCCGTTAAATGTATACTGTTTTGTTAGAAGGGTAAAATATACTAAAATGCATATTGTTTGGCTTAGTTGCCTAAAGTATACTAAAATATATATTGTTTTGTTAGGAGACCTAGGATAAATTATACTAAAATGTGTTTGACTTAGTTGAATAAATGTTTGACTTAGTTGACTAAATGTTTGACTTATTTGTGCTTTTTAACAGGGATTAATTCAGAGTATTTTACTATGGTGGTACATCATGGAGGGTTCTTTGTTAGGAGACCTAGGGTAAAATATACTGGACAGTTAGTGGATTACTTTGATAATTTAGATGTAGATACAATGTCTATGTTTGAAATTATCGGTGTGGTTGAGAATTTAAAAATTTCTTCTGGTGTTCATGTGTTTTGGCAGTTAGAAGATAATCCACTAGAGGTCAAACAATTGAAAACTGATAATGATGTTATTGAGATGGTTAGGAATTTACCTAGAGACCATTATCTTCATGTGTATTTGGAAGAAGTTGTACATGATAATGAGTCTGAATTTAGGGTTGAGGTTGAGTCTGAGACTGAGACTGAGACTGAGACTGAGACTAGGGCAGTGTCTGAATCTGATTCAGAAGATGATGAGTATCATGTTGAGTTTGATACATCCAGTGATAAGTCAATATTTAGTGACAGTGAAGATGAATTAGTTAGTTCAGAAGATGAAATGTTCAATGTGAATGCAGGGTTGGGTAGTAAGGAAGTAGAAGTTGAAGGTGGCAATGACAGTGGACATTCTGACTCACTACACAGTGTAGATGAGTCAGATTCAGATTTAGATTGTCCACCAAAAAAATCTAGATTTCCTGAATTTAATAGGGAGTCAGACTTATCCAATCCTAAATTGAAGGCTGGTCTGATATTTGCAAGCAAGAAAATACTGAAAGAGGCAATTAAGATGTACAGTATTAAGAACAGATATTGTGTTAAGTTAAAGAGAAATGACAATAGAAGGATCCAAGTAAAATGTAAGGGTGAGTGTCCATGGGTGTTATGGGCAGCTCCAATTCATGGGGAAGATCCTTCTACTGTTACTTGGCAGATTAAGTCTTTAAATGATGAACACACTTGTCTTAGGGAGTTTCAAAATCTCAATATCACTGCCAAGTGGCTAGCTGAAAACTACTTTAGTAATTTTTTTGTTGATCCTAATTTTTCAAGTACTTCATTAAAACAAGTTGTACACAAAGATTGGGGCATAGTGGTACCTAAATGTAAATGCATTAGGGCAAAAATTTGGCCATTGAGCACTTGACTGGTAACCATGAAGAGCAGTATGCAAATCTATATGCTTACCTAGGTGAATTGAGGCATTCTAATCCAGGGACAACAACAATTTGCAAGTTAGATGAAAGAAGATTTGAGAGACTTAATATCTGTTTACAAGCAATGAAAGATGGGTTCAAAGCAAGCTATAGGCCCATTATAGGACTAGATGGATGCCACTTGAAGGGCTACTACATAGGCCATCTTTTGGCAGCTGTAGGAATAGATGCAGATGACTCAATCTATCCCATAGCCTTTGCAGTTGTAGAGAGTGAGAATGAGTCATCTTGGGGCTGGTTTCTGAAATTATTAGCCATTGATTTAGAGATTGAAAATTCAAGCAGTTTTACCTTTATGAGTGACAAACATAAGGTATGAGTAAATTTCTTTAAAATATTTTAATTTTTAAATTTTGTAATAGTTGTACTAATAAATTATTGTTTACTTTGTTTTGTGCAGGGGCTAATGAATGTTGTGCCAGAATTGTTCCCCTATTCAGCACATAGAACATGTGTTAGGCACTTGTACTCAAATGCAAAGACCAGTGGGGTGTTTATAGGAAAAGCAATAAAGGACCAATTGTAGAAAGCTGCAAAGGCTACATATGTTAGAGAGTTTCAATCTGTCATGGATGAACTGAAGGTATTAACTTGTTAGATTCAAATTTTTTATATGTTACTAAATTTTTTATATGTTACTAACTTTATTTTGACCACTGTCATTTTTTTGTAGGTTTTATCAGAAAAAGCTTGGAAGTGGCTCTCACCTAAAGACCCAACCAACTGGTCAAAGTCACACTTCTCTTTTGGGTGTAAGTCAGACATGCTTCTAAATAATAACTGCGAGTGTTTTAATAAGGTAATACTTTTAAACTTTGTTAATTAATTTCTAACTTTATTATCTGTAAATTTCCAAATGCTTTCTAACTTTGCTAATAACAATATTTATAACATGACAGCAAATACTTGATGCTAGAGACAAACCTATTATCACATTGGTGGACTCTATTAGATCAAAGTTGATGCAAAGACTTGCTAAAAGGAAGGATCTAGCTGAAAAGTGGACAGGGCTTCTATGCCCTAAGATTCAGAAAAAATTAGAACATGCAACATCAGTAGCACATAGGTAATGTTTAATGTTGTTTACTAGGTTTAAGGTTTAATTGAGACTGTTTAATGTTAATTGTGTGTTGTTTACTAGGTTTAAAGTTTAATTGAGACTGTTTAATGTTAATTGTGTGTTGTTTACTAGGTTTAATGTTTAATTGAGACTGTTTAATGTCAATTGTGTATTATTTACTAGGGTTTAGGGTTTAATGGTGACTGTTTTATCTTTAATTGTGTTTGTTTACTAGGGTTTAGGGTTTAATGGTGACTATTTTAATGCTAACTGTTTTGTCTTCAATTATTGTTAACTATCTTATGCTAACTGTTTTCTCTTAATTTTATATAGTTGCTGGCCTCTCTATGCTGGTGTACACATGTATCAAGTTTCATGTGGTCCTTCAAGCCAGCATTCAGTTAACATTCAAGCATGGACATGCTCATGCAGAAAATGGCAACTTACAGGTTAACATTTTCATTTATTTAGCAATCTATTTTTTATCTTCAATTATTGTTCATGCTATTTTTGTGATATAGTTATTAATCAATGATTGTTCTATGTAGGTATTCTATGTGTTCATGCTATTTTTGTGATATTGTCAATTGAAGATAGGCCAGAAAAATATGTTGCCCCTTGTTACTTTGTGTCAACACAAAGGGCAATATATTCTCATTTGATAAGTCCTGTAAGAGGTGAGAAACAATGGTCAATTGATAACACAATGGAGCCTATCCTGCCACCACTCTTTAGAAGACCCCCAGGAAGACCACACAAGAAAAGAAAGAGGGAGGCTGATGAAGCACCACCTCAAAATGGCCAGGTGTCAAGGAGGGGTGTCAAGATCTTCTGTAAAAGATGCAAAAGGATTGGCCATAATATTAGAACATGCAAGGAAAAGGTTGGTGCCAATCCTAAAAGAACTGGACAAACTTCTAGAATCCCAAAACTGCCAGTAAGTTCTTTAATTTTTGCTTACTTAATTTGATTTTTGCTTGATGAACATGCAATGAAAATACATTTTAAGATGTATTTTTTGCTTACTTGATTTGGTTTTTGCTTACTTGATTTGGTTGCTTAATTGTTTGTTCTTGAATTGTTTTGCAGATTAGAAGATCTGGAACCACCCCAACAAGTCAGGCTGGAACCAGTCAAGGTCGTAGGCCAAATCCAGCTCCAAAGTCAACCCCAACATCACGTGCGAGCCAAGAGACTTGAGTCACTCACTCATCTCCAAATCCAAGTCCAATACCAACTCAATATTCACAAGTAACTACTGTCAGATGGATGCCCACACCAAGAGTACCTATGAGTCAAGAGAGCTATGGCAGTCACTCATCTTCAAGGATTGATCCTTGATTTGATTCTGTTGGCATCAGAATTTTTTTGTGAACACATTTGTGTTTTGCATACATACATTTGACCAACTTTAATGTCATTGTGACATTTTTTGTTTGACTTGCTTTAGTGGGTCAATATCTTTTGTTTCACATGTATTGGTCAAACATATGATGTACGAATTACTATTGGTCTTTAATGCCATTATGAATTAATGTTACTTTGTTTACTCTACTGTGTTTTAAGCTCAAATAATGCATTGTCTTTGGTTTCAAAAGTGTAATATAACACATTTTCAGTTTCTAATAACAAACATTACATGACATTTTAAATACTGAAAAAAACATTACAATAACTGAAAATTACATTACAATAACTGAAAATTACATTATCATATTGTAGAGGGTTAATATATTCGAATCTTACAAAAGAACCCTAAATCCCCCAAAACCCTATTACAACCTAATTTCAGCAACCTCAACCTAAATCTCAAGCATTAGAAGAAGATTTTTCCTAAAATAAAACCCACCCAAATTGCAGCAGCAAGAAGCAAACTTCCAAGAATTCTTTCCTTCTTTTTTTCTTGCTCCATTGCATCAATTTTTTTAAGAAGACCAACAATAACCTCTTTTGACCTATCACTCACTGGTGGATCATACCAAGAAAAAAATTTGCAACCCCTAACCTCATTTCGATAATTTCCACACCCCCAAAACATCCTACCTGGATTTTCATAAGTCCAACTTGTTGTTAGCTTCGAACGAACCTTACAATAGCACACCCGATCCATTTTTTTCTACAACCCTTACAAAATTTCTTCTTTTCGGCAGAGTGGAGAGAAAGAAGAAAGAAAGAAGAAAGAAAATGTTGAAAACTGTTTAGGGTTTCTTCAAATGCACAATATTTATAACATATTTTTTTTTCACTCCTTAGGTGGCATGATGAGTGGACAAACATTTACCAACATGGAAAAAAGACCCATTTAATTGTTTTTTCAAAAAATGCACGTCATCAACGCCGTTAGGTTTCTAACGGTGAGTGGTCGCATTGCTCCCAATTAAATAGTTTGGTGGTTTAATAGCTGAAAAAAATAGTAAGGTGGTCAAATCGCGACTTTACCAATAGTAAGGTGGCTATTTATGTAGTTTACCCTTTAGATAATTATATCTATACAAATTATTTCACAAAAGTAATATTTAAAATGAATTTTAGAATTTTATCAGTTAATAATTGGATAAGATTGTAAGTCCCTTAAGCAAAGTCATGGGTTTAAATTTTAGCTTTGTGAATGAAATATTAAAATCATGGCATAACTTTGTGGACAAAACATAGTGGGTTGAGATATTCATTATAATGGATTTTTATAGTGCTCGATCCAAATTAGTTGACCAAATAATTGAATAATAGATTTATGCAAATAATGAGTTTTAGAATTTTATTATTCATATTAAATCAATTACTCTACAAATGCATCATTTTTTACATTTTATCATTTCAATCCACACAAAATGATAATTTAAATTTTGAAATAATTTAATATGTTTTTAATTTATCTTTAAATATCTTAATATTTTAAAAATTTTATGCATCAAGTTTTTCTTTTAAATAAATAAAAGTTTAAAATAACTTAATTTATTTAATTAGTTTTACTCACGAATCCGACAATATTTAATTAAAAACATTATTTATGTATCAACATAGTTTATTTAATAATTTGTGAACCCAACAAATGGTCGAAATGAAAAAAAAAACAAATGATGTTCATTTTAAAAGACTCGATTCATTCGCTCTGTTTATAAGGTGCATATACATTGTCAAAGGCTTAAAAGGACTAATAAAGAAAGTTTGGCTGGTTTAATTCTCATGTAACAAAAATGAAATAAATAAAAAAATCTAACCGCTCAAGTTTTTATAGGGATTTTCCAAGGTTTTTTCTTTTTGATAATTTAAGAAGGGGACGTCATCGTCCTATTTTTTTTAAGTATAATAGTGTTTTAGGTATTTTTAAATTAAATATTAGTTAATTAATATTTGTCCCCAAATTTTAGATTTTTGTTCTTTTTAATGTTTGATTCTAATTTCGTCTTTTGTTGATTTAGGTCTGGTTTAAATTTTTGACCAATTACAAGAAGACGTGAGAATAAACATATTTAAGCGCTCAATATCTTCCGCCATCAAATTATGAATAGATGGAGTCTGGCTTATGCAAACGCTCTCCACAGAACCAGGTTTGATGAATTTTCAAGCTTTGACAAAATTTTGTTCAGTTATAACTTAGTGATAAGAAGTTGTTCCTACGCTTCAGTATTTGCCACTTAAGATACACTTCCTCCCCGTGCAGAAACCATCTTCCCTTCTCTTTTCTTAAACATAATTAGCAATTCTTCAACCAACAATATGTATTCCCTTCGTTCCTTTACTATTGCGTGTAATGGCAGAGATTACTTTTTCACTGCATTTGTCAAAGGCCCAATCTTGAACTCAAACTCTATATATAGTCTGTTCATTTTAAAACTTAGAACTCATGAATAATTATATCAAACTCTCAACACAGAATATATATTTATAAACTTATAACTGTAGAGGCAATGATGATATAAAGTTGGCTTTGAGGATGGAAATGACTTGCAGCTGTCGACCTCACAATGCAAATAGAATGCAAACAGATACATGGTCCAATGAACTTGAAACGCAAATTCTTTTTCAGAAACCAAACAAAATAATGAGACGACATTCTTGATGTGTAGCCTACTGGATTTCCTGATTTCACATGCTGACAAGAAATGATGATTTATTGTTGGATTACACCAAGTGGGGATCCAAAAATATATTTGAAGGTGGGTATACATAAAATCTCAAAATTTCAGGTGAATACAAGTCATCAATATTATAAAAAAATTTTAAGACATTCATAAAAATTAAGAAAATTAAAGGTAAGTGTATAAACTTTGAAAAGTTCAGGGTGTGCACATATAGATCCGCCATTGATTATAGTCAGTCTATGATTTGACGGGAAAGTTTTGTCTAAAAGAATTTGACCTCTTAATTTTACATTGTGTGTAAGTGGATCTTAACCCTATATATATATTTTTGTGTACCTTCAAGAGTTTTGCTGATCATGCTTCTGATTATTCTCACTAGGTAAAATAAGTGATTTCCAATGATGAGAAATGCAAATACATATATTGCAGGAAACGAGAACTTAGACAATCTATGCATGTATTGTCTACTTCAGGACAAGGAAACAGTGTTCATGTTTGGTTTGGAAATGAAAGGGCATGTTTCCATGATGGGGTCCTGCAACTCAACTGTCTGCCAAGTTTTAATTCCCTAATTGATGCAGCAAAACAAGCTTAATGCATCCAAAACAAAACCTAATACACGAACAACAGATTTAATCCTAGAAAACCCTACTGAGAGAACTTTACTACCAATTGTTTTCTACCAGCCATTGTAATAACTCATAAAATAGCTCAAAATTCCAGTAAGGAGTGCATTTCAATTTGACATCAACAATATTTGTTTAAACCATGAGATTTTTACTACATGAATGATTTGTGGGGCAACCATAGAAAGAAAACTAGGGCTTCCAGTATACCCAAAAACCTTGCAAAGAAAAATATAATTCAATAGGCAAACTCCATGTATACGTCTGCTGATAATTTCTCACTTTTATTGAATCGTATCAAAACATGAACATACAGAAAATTTTCAAACAAATACTCAAATCATAATATTAAATTACGGTTGCAATGCATTGTAACGAGTACATTATAACAGTTTTCAAGGTCACCACAACTGTAATTTAATTAATACCAAGACTCAAATGGGAGAAAAAACAAGATAGTGCACAAGAGCCATATAAAATAAAGAATCCATCATTTGAAGCATCAGGCATGGAAAAAAAACTCCTTTCTTTCCTTTTCTTCTTCCTCTTTCTCCTCATTATTCTTCTTACATGGCACCAAAAAAATAGGCCGAAATTGATACATACATATATATATATATATATATATATATATATATATATTTACCGATGTGGGAATTGTGGATGAAACAACTTGATGTAGTACTCTCATAAACTTTTCCCATATCAGCAAATATATATCCTTCCTAGGTAACTAGTACTTCATAAAGAATATCCACATCCATACTGTACATATATTTAGAGAGGAAGTTTCTTAATTATTAGTAGTACCTATTATCAAAACATATGTGGACATATACTATGGATACTGACCTAATCGAAGCTCCAAATCCAATTCATCTTCTTGACTACTTCCATCAGCCTTCTTGTTTTCATCATCTACATGCGATGGACCGATTCTCAAGTTGAGATTCTGAGGCCAATCCTCGTTGACGCTAAACGGATTCATATGCCGAGAATTGTCCACAAACAGTTCGTCCCCATGGTGTACGTGTTGGGGTCTAAAACCCCAACCCGATGATACTGGAAAAAAATCTTGATAACTTACATAATGTGGCTGATATCTTTGGATCGGTGGATATGAATAAGACGATCTAAGGCTCGAGTAACTCTCGTCATCGACTCCGCGGCCTATAGGAACCGAGCTGGGTCGATTGTTCTTAGCTCTATCTTTCCTGTGGATATTCATGTGCCCTCCCAAGGCTTGTGCTGTCGTGAACCCTCGCTTGCAAAACACACACTCGTAAGACCGGCCAGTGCCCGTGTCATCGTTGCTTTGCTCCGACCGATCGGTCTCTTCGCTCGAGCTCTTGGAGTCTTCGAGTTCATGGTTGGTTTCCATGGAAAAACTGAATTAAGATGTAATAAGAAGAGAATTAAATTGATAGAGAGGTTAATGTGAAGTACTGCAACACCAAAGATGGGGTATTATAGGGAAGAAAAGAGATGAGAAGAAAGAACAAACAAAGGACATAGGCATTGGGCATGAACTATGAAGAAAAGTCTCTTAGATGTTTGCTGTGAGGGCTTTTCTATTAGCCGGCTGTGCTAGTAGACAATAATACTTTAATATTCTTTATCCATTTCTATCTACCAATTTAATTATATAATAATTCTAAGTTAAATGGTACACATGTTCACATTGAAATCATAATTCTCCACTTGTTTAATTACTTTCCCAACTACCAATATTTGTGTGTTAAGTACGTTATCACAGTGTTGACCGGTAAGATGAACAACAATTTTTGACAGCGGAGGGACGGTGGTTTCAATGTAGGTTGAAGATGGTTATGGTGTGGTCTGATGGTGGTTCTGATGGTAGTTTTGATGTGGTCTGGTTGAACAAGAATCTGCGTCGTCTTTCTCTCTTGAATGGTTATTTATAAGAGCTTAGACATATGGTAACAAGATGTCGTGGCAAGGGTATTGATTAGACGTCCTAAGAAGAGATGGCCTAGATTAGTTTATTATCATCCCGTGCCATGTGTTCCGACAGTGGCACGGGATGATGCTCGCATGTTCGTGGAAAATCTCATGGTAGCCCATGCAGGTTTAGAGTTTCGCACTATAGTATTCTGGTGGGTTCGCACAGTGAAGATTCCCATCCTTATATTCGGATGTGTTCGCAAGTGATAACACACAGTAAAACCTTCAGAAACTCCTTTGAATCCCCCATTTCTTTACTAAAAAAATACAAAGGTAAATCACAGAGAATTAACATTTTCAAAGTTAAAAACCATTTCACTACTGTAAATGAACCCTTAATTATAAATTAGTCCCTTTCCATTTATGTTTTTCAATCACTGCCAACCAAGAATGTTCCATCTATAATTAATACTGCTATATTTAGATGTGTCCATCAATCCCATGCTTATGAATTGTTACAGCAAAGTAAAATAAAATAACCCTTAATTAAACTAATCATGAATTCATTATGCTGGCATAATGAAGACTTGCTCATGACACTGGTGAGGAAAGATGCAGGAACCTTCCTGCACAAGTATTTTATGATGGAAAGCAATGTGCTTTTGTATTTTGCATTTGTCCTCAAGTATAGCCTTTTTTCCACTGTAATTAATGGGAAACACTTATCTTTTAACAACTTCATTTACACCCAGAAACTATACCCTTTAAAAAAAACACAAAATCTGCCATTGATGATGCTTCAAGAATCTTAGATTATCCAAAGTTTTTGAATTAATATCATATATGTGTATATGTTGCTAGCTAGATTTATCAAAATGTGTATGGCGTATGCATTCTTGGTTGTATCTGTATAGCATCGAGCAGAGTAAATATAATTAGAATTGCAGGAAAGAAAAAAAGAATATTATAGGATAGATGTTGAGCAGATTGAAGTTGAGTCATTTTCGTAAATTTTCGTGTCTTGCAGGCCAACATTTTAATATTAGAGAGTAGGTTAGATATGTTAAAAGGGCAGGTTTGCTTGGTTACATACGTGGGGAAAATGGCAGCACTGTTGAATTTCCACCAAATTTATACTTTTTTAATGATTGCAAATTCCATTTTGTAATTAGATTTATATTCAATATACTGGCGGTGAAAAATAAAAATTTCTACAAGTACTTTAATTTTAGTATTTAGAGACTTAGTTTAAGGGTGGAGTTTATGAGGTTTTAGTGTAAGAGTTTAAAATTTAGGGATGATTGTTAGAATTTAGGGCATAAGATTAAAATTTAGGGTTTAGAGGTTAGGGTTTAATTTTTAGGGTAATATGGTGAGGATTTAAGTTTTAACTTATAAACCTTAAATTTTAATCACCATCCCAAAATTCTAAACCCCTACGCTTAAACCCCTACGCTTAAACCCCTAAATCTTACTCCTTTAACTAAGTCTCAAAACCCTAAAACTAAAGCAATGGTGGAAACTAAAAGTTTCCGCCGCCAATGTATAGAATAATTATCATTTATAATTACGGAGGAACCAGTGATGGACCGAGGGAGTTAGAAGGGGTGGTCGCTCTCCTGAAAATTTGAAATTCGTATACAATTTAAATTTTTTTAGGTATTTTCTATTGAAAATCTATTTGCACTCTCTTAAAATTTTATAAGTTTGCTCCTAAAATTTTATAGGTTTGCCCTTAACATAAAATCTTAGATACATCCATGAAGAAAATTGTAGATGTAATTTAATAATTTAAACACCGAAAACTGCTATAAAATGTTAAAATATTTCTCATAAATTATTTAAATACGTAGTAAAACACGTAAAATATACGCAAAAATGAGTATTGGGAATGTTAATATATGTGGCTGTAATTTGGCTGAGTTGCCAAACAAAATGGTGAGAGAAAAGGAAGGAGATGGCATAGGGACTCAATAGCAAGGACGACAATAACATGAGTGCAATCATTTTTGGTTTGTTCTTTTCTATTCACGGTAAAATCAAAATTTAAAATAATAAAATATATTTAATTTAATTTAAATATTTAATATTATCAATAATATTGATATAATTTTACACATTTAACGATACTCTTTTAATTTCTATGACATTATTTTTCTTGTGCAATTCTTTCATATCACTAAACTTTATAATTTATATTAATTTTGAGATTTTCATACCAATTAACTTTAGTTCTGAAATTGTAGTAATGGACAGTTACCCATAGTAAACTACACCAAACCATCATTCGCTGACATCTTTTTCAGCGGCAATAGACATTGATGAATTTATCTCATCATCCTATCACTTTTGTTAATTTAAATTTTCTTAAAATCACTTTAAAACTCACGAAATTAAACACAAAAATTTTAATTTTTTAGAATTTTAACTTTCTCGAATTTAAGAGATTTGTGGAATTTGTTTAAAAATTTTAGCGATGAGAAGCATTCTTTCAAGAAAGCCTTTTGATGAATTTTTGGAGGAGATCAAAGTATTAGTATGTCAAACCTTTTGATAGATTTTCGTCAATTTTTGATGAGATATTTGATTTTGATATAATTTAAATGAAAAATGTTTTTCGACTTAAACAGATTTGCAAAAATATTTCAAAAGTCCATAAACTTGAAAATTATGTTTTATAGGTTTTCAAAGGTTTTTTGACTTGTTTAAAATGTTTTTAAATAGCCAACAGGTTAAAAAATGGCGCAAATATCGGTACGAGGACACTCGTACCGATACCGAGCTGCTCGTACTGATATGCCCTTTTGTTTCTCCAGTTTTGAGATATTTTAGTAGCAAACTTCTGTACAGGCCTAGCCGTACCGATACGAAATGGACCGTACTGATACTTAATATTGCGTACCGGTACCCAGTGCATTAATTGTCCAACAGCTCTTTTGTTTAAGGAAGATACTTATATTAGAGTCTCACGTCCCGATACTGAGATGCCTAGACTTCATTTAATGTTGGAAATCAAGTATCCAACAGCTCCAAACCACCCCAACGATCATAAATGGCTAGTAGCTCATTCCACACTTTAAAATAAGACTTGAGGACACTTGAAGATGATGAGAGAACATATCCAAGCTTCATAATCAAGAGAAATAGCATTTAAGTATTTTATTATTCATTTCTCTTGTATATATTGCATAGAGAGTGTTTTTCATTGTTTTATTCTTTACACTCTTGTGAGGTTAATTTTTGTAAACACCCACCTTGCGAGGTTTTCATTGTTTACATAAATTACCTTGTAAAAGTGAGAGGTTCTAGTTTAGCCTAAGGAAAAACTAGAGTGGTTGCATCTTAGCCACTGGAAAGATAAGGTTGTAAAGGTTACACCTTTAGCCTGTAAAAAGAAAGAATTCATTGTAGTGAATTGGGAAATCCTTAGTGGTGTGTTAAGGTAGTTGATGTAGACTCGGTTGAATAGTCGAGCAACTCTAAAATTATCGTGCAAATATTGTCCACTATTTTTGGTTTTAGCTAATTCATTAGGGAAGCAATTTTAACCCTTTTGGCGAATTAGGTTGTTCAATTTCGAACCCAACAATTGAGATCAAAGCCTCGTCTCCATCAAAGGACTAACATCTGAGAGTAAAGATCGATTGCTCGAAGTTCATCGATTCAAGATTTTAAATGGCAAGCGGTTCTACAATGATTTCATTCGAAGAAGGCTGCTCTATCATGTGTTCTCCTCTCTTCAAAGAAGGTTACTTCCAATGGAGCAACATCATGAAGTATTTCATCCGAGACTTCAACTTTGACATTTGAATGAATATCGAAGATAGATATTTGAAAACTCTTAAAAAGAAGAAAAAGAGTGTCAAAGACACAAAGAAAGACCAACTCAATGCAAAGACTATGCATATTTTTATTTGTGCTCTCAATGAAGAGATTTCCAAGAAAGTCTCCTATCCAAAAGTTCTAAAAAAAAGGAGAAGCTTAAAAATTTTTATGAGAAAGAAGAGAAGAAAGACGGAGTTTCATAAAGTACAAACCTCCTCTCATCAAAGGTGGATGGCATTATGGCTCATGAAGAGCTTAAAGTATGTTTTAACTCAAATAATAAATTTATATTCATTTGATGAGTTACAAGATGCATTTGATGAATTATTTTTAAAATTTGAGACCATGAATACTAAATTTAAGAAAATAATTTTAAAATTTAAAATTTAAAATAATTTTCTTTTACAAACAAAATTGAAATTTGGAAACTAAAATAAATTTTAAAAATGATTTAGAATTTTCAAAATTGAGCACATAATGACAAAATAAAATATTGATTTGAAAGTTAAGCTTGAAAACTTAACAAAGAAAATAAAATTATTTCAAATAATCCATCTTGTCATATAATGACAAAATGCTCATATTGCCATTATCATGGTCATTCTTTGCATACTTGTCATATAAAGAAAAAATCTTATAGGGTTAGATAATTATGGGTTCCTAAGGGAACTAGGGACATTGAAACTAATGTCAAAGGATCCAAAGTAATTTAGATACCAAAAATCAAGTAAATGTCCCTTGTAGGTGTGCTAGAACAATGGTAAGAAAAGTAAAAATATGAAAATGCTCTAGTCATACAAGTAAAGAAGATGTGTAACCTCTAATCTTAATATATTTGATTATAAATCATTTAATTGCCTATTTTGATGATAAATATTCATACATCATTGTTTATTTATATTTATAAGTGTGTGGCATTTTATGATGTTTTATGCATACAAGTCACATTGCTTCATTCATATGTTTGCATAAAGTTTTTAAAAGTCGTGGATAGATTGAATTTCACGTGGTTTTAAATTAATTTAATTTAATGGTGAAATTCAATCTTTTAAGTGTCAAAATTCAAACAAAATCTTTAAATGAAATGCTTTGATTAAGGGGAGCTTTTGATTTTAAAAAAATGTATCTTATTTTTTATTGTTATTTTTACACTAACAATTGATATTTTCTATCAATTAATACTCAATTTTCGACAATTGGTATCAACCTTTCAACAATTGGCGTTTTGAACTTTAATGTGATTTTAATCTTAGTTTTGAAATTATTTTTGATATAACAAAAAGGGGAGAGATAAATTTGAAAAATTAAATTTTTTAAAAAAATAGGGAAAACTTTAAATGTTTTCTAAAAATGTTTTTTTTTCTAAAATTATTTTTCAAGGGGGATTTAAAAAACAATTTTTTAAGTGGTTTCGTTATATCAAAAAGGAAAGAGTATTGAGATATTTGATTTTGATATAACTTAAATGAAGAATATTTTTGGACTTAAACAAATTTGTAAAAATTTTTCAAAAGCGCATAAACTTGAAAAATATGTTTGAAAGGTTTTTTTTTAACTTGTTTAAAATGTTTTTAAATAGCCAAAACGTCAAAAACTGACCACAATTATCGGTATGAATATCCTCATACCGATACTGAGCTGCACGTACTGATATGCCCTTTTGTTTTCCCAATTTTGAGATTTTCTAATAGCCAACTTCCGTACCGGTGTTTTAAAAAAAATTGTACATGTACAGGCCTAGCCTTACCGATACGAAAGGGACTGTATCGATACCGAATATCGCGTACTCATTGCACTAATTGTCGAACATCTCTTTTTGTTTAAGGCGAGTATTGATACCTGAGTCCTGCGTACTAATACTGAGATGCCCATGATGCATTTAATGCTAGAAATCAAGTCTCTAGCAGCTCCAAACCACCCAACAGCCATAAACGACTAGTAGTTCATTCCACGCTTTAAAAAAAAACTTGCGATACTTGAAGATGGTGAGAGAACATATTCAAGCTTCATGATAAAGAGAAATAGCATTTAAGGCTTTTATTCTTCATTTCTCATGTATATATTGTATAGATAGTGTTTTTATTGTTATATTCTTTACACTTCCGTGAGCTTAATTCTTGTAAACACTCACATTGTGAGGTTTTTATTGTTTACACAAATTACCTTGTAAAAGGGAGAAGTTCTAGTTTAACCTAAAGAAAAACTAGAGTGTTTCTATTTTAGGCATTGAAAAGATATGGTTGTAAAGGTTATCCTTTTGACCCGTAAAAAGTAAAAATTCACAGTAGTAAATAGGAAAATCTTTAATGGTGAGCTAATGTCTATATAGAGTCGGTTGAGTAGTCGAGCCACTCTAAATTCATCGTGCAAATATTGTCTACTATTTTCTATTTTAGACAATTTATTCAGGAAGCAATTTTAACTCTTTTGGTGAATTCGGTTGATCGATTTCGAGCCCAACATTTTTTAGTGATTTTCGTGCAAAACCAATCTAAGAAGAAAAAAGATTAGTGAAATGTCAATATTTATAACTTTAATTCATGCAATAAAATATTATAAACTTTAGTGCTAGTAACTTACCGCATGTATTCTTTTTTCTTTTTTTTTTTACATTCAATTCTTGTTTGTTTATGTTTTGGGTTTTTTTTTAGCTTTTTTATGCTTTTGTGACACGTTTTTTCTCTACCTTGTGATACACTTTTTTTTATGGCACGTTTTTTGCCTATCTTTGTAATAAATTTGCGTTCGTAGATAGTTTTATCACGACACTTAGCTCAGATTTATGGTTGTCAGTGGTCTTCAGTAATTTGTTCCTCTTTTCCGTCTAGACCTTTGTGCGGCCTGACAATGTCGTTGTTGTAGTAAAGGGTCGTTGAAGGTCGAGGGTTCGCACCTTGTTTGGAGAGAAGTTTGTAGGATAGTATGTGTCTTTGTGGTCGTAGTGTGTGAAGATCGAACATGTGGTGTTGCATTTTTTATATCGATGATATAGACCGTTTTTTGAAGATTTATTGGGGTTTTTACTAGAATTGAAGAATTGAATTTGTCTCAGATATTAATTCCTTTTGTACTTCGTTTTGTCGATACAATCAAATATGTTTTGTGAAGCAACCTGTAAGATTCTTAGTTTCGCTCACCACCCATATTTCAATCCTTAAGCGTGCAGGTAGATAGAGACAATAAGTTTTGTTTCCTACTTCATTTCTTTATTCTCTAGTGTTTCATCTCATCTCTGTCGTTGCGGTTCATTGGACGTGTTTTGCTGGTATTATGTTTCGTTTTCTAGTTTTTTAGTTTCTTTGTTTTGTTATTTTTTACTATTTTTTTATTTAGAATGTTTCTTTATTTTGCGTTCTAATAAATTTAGTCAACATATTATTTTTTTTTAAAGTTAATCAAATATGTAAGAGTATATTTTTCTTTAAAAGAATATTAATACCATGTTGATAAAGCCTTTGAAAAAGCAAATTTTGGTCATTCTAAGTTATAAAATTACAAACACACACAAAAAAGAAATCAAAAGCTTAGGTAATAGTCAAAAGTCAATTAAGTTGGTCGCAAACATACATTCATGTTATTACAAACCATATTAGGTCTATATTTATAAATAAATAACTTGTTTTTAACCCACTCGTATGATTTTTTTTCCTTTTTTAATTTTTTAAAGAATATATTATATTTTATTAATGAATATCTCGAATATTTATATATTTAATATCATTTACAAACATGTATAAACTAAAACAATTACATTATATAATACAATTGGAAAATAAACTGAGTTTATATTTTACACGCCAAAGTCAATATTGTTCGATTTATTTTTATATAGATTTTTTTTTCTCAAACCTTATATTTTAGCAACAACAACCTTATTCAAATTTCAAATCCCCTTAAATAATAGACTACATATTTAAATAAACATAAGTGTTTAGTATTTTAAAGTTCCGAATAAATGTTTAAAAATTTTAAATCTATTCAATTAAGGGTCTAAGTCTAACCTTTCAAATTCTTTATTCGAGTGGTCTGAAAGGTTATACTTTTAAACTTTTAGAAGGTTGCAGCCCACCTATACTCATAGTCACGGCCGTGACTGCCCACCTTAGACCACCCAAAGGGCCTTCCTTGGTGGCGTTGTGATTCCTCAACGGCTGCAAACCATATCAGATTGTTCCATTTAGAGCATTATCCAGGGACGAAAATAGGATAAAAATTGGGAGAAGTAGAGGTCTATTAAGTTTTTAAATTTAAAATTTGAAAAGGATAAAAACTTTATTTTACTATTGTTTAGACTAAAAAGGACCTAACGTGCAATTATACTAAAAAAATTTGAGAGGGGCGAAAACCTCTTCCAAGCTCTACATGGCTCCGTCCTTAGCATTATCTTACTGGTTAGATACATACGGTGCAAACGTTTAAGATATTATATTAAAAATTTATGAACGTGAAATTATCAAAATTTAAGATAATTTTAAAGACGTAGAATTAAATCATCAATAAAAGTATATAGTTATATGAGAATTTAAAATTCTTAAAAAGGTAGCCGACAAAGACACCAGATTTAATGTTGGTCGCCAATTATCGAGATCTATCATTTCTTTTACTCTTTTAGTTCCCATCGTTTGACTTATTTTTTATTTTAAATAAATAATTTTGTCCTTGTGACACATTTTAGTCCATCTTTTAGTATGTTTTCCTATAGCTTTTGGCACGCTTTTCTTTTTTTAACGATCGTTTGGCCATCACGACTAATTAAGATATAGCTCTTTTGGTTATCCTATTGATCTCCCTATTTTGAACCCTCGAACTGGATTTGGATACACGTGTATTGCCAACGTGCATTATTATAATGTGTTTTTATTTTGTTCGTTGATGATATTACATTTCATCGTCGAACTTTAGTGATGTTTGTATCTATCTTTATTTCGAGTCTTTAGTTGAATTTATACATTTTCCTTGTATGATCCCATTATGATCTCAAGACGCTAGTTTGTTGTTTCTATGGTCGCAAAAATATGTTTCAATTCGGTATTTTTGTTTACTCGAATATAAATTCTCATTGTAATTTTAAATATATTTTCAATAAAGTCAACCGATTTCGATTTTTTTTAAATAAGATAATAAATGTACTCATCCTTCTTGTTGTGCAGCAGCTGATTTGTACATCATAACATTTAAACGTTTATCATATGATCTGAGAATTAAACAATGGGAACATTCCCGATTTATGTTCCCTTTTTATTCCTCCTATTATTTTTTTTGTCCTTGTTGAGATGTATAAAGCTTATATAGGATGTAAAAAACTGACTCGACCTGAAAATTTGACTGAAACTTGCTCGAGTTAGAATTTAGTTTGACCCGAGAATTTGATGACCCGAACCCGATCTGTAACTGACTGTTGTTGACCCGAACCCGATCTGTAACTGACTGTTGTTGACCCGAATCCGAGTTGGACCTGTTACTGTAGTAACCGAACCCGACATGCATCCGACCGAGAACGACTCGAACCCGAATTGGACCTGTTATTGTGGACCCGAAACCCGACCTGCATCCGACTAAAACGAACCCGAACCCGAGACTGACCTAGCAGATAACCGATATTACCTGACCTGTTTTGGACACGACCTGTTTTGAACCCGACCTGTTTTGGACCCGACCTGTTGGACCCGACCTGTTTTTAACCTGAACTGATATTGACTTGACTTGATATTTACCTGACATGTAGTTGAAGAAGTCTATGATTTGATAAATTTACAGTGTTGATAAATGTAAACTATTAATTTATTAAATTAATTTAGTACTAACTCGTTCAATATAAATTATTTGTGAAGTTTAATAAGAATTAACATACTTCAATTTATTTTATTAAAAAATATTTAAAATTTAAAAGTTTTATTAAATTAATAAGTTGTGATGGATGAATTTAAAATAAATTATTCAAAATTTAAATCAATTTGTTAATTGTGATCACTAAATTAAAAAAAACATTTTATTAAAAAATTTAATTATAAATATTAAAATAAAGAAAAAATTTAGTTTAGGGGGAAAGTTTTTTTTGGAATTAATAGGGGGAAAGTCCTTTTTGATTGATAGGAGATTATGGGGGAGCTGCCGCCAAATTCCAAACAAAATTAGGCGGGGAGGCCAAGTTTTTTATTTAGGGGTTAATTACCTTTTAGGTCCTTTGTTGGACTTGTAGCATGCCCGAATCGATCACTGAAACCGTCAAGGAGGGTTGTAAATGTTTGGTGGTTGAATTGGCTAAAATCGAAATAAAAGTAGACAAGAGACACAATGATTTTAGAGTGGTTCGACCTTCTAACAAGCACCTACATCCACTACCTTAGCACACCACTAAGGATTTCCCAATTCACTCAACAATGAATTCGTCCCCTTTTCCCGGTTTAGGAGGAAACCGTTACAACCCTATCTTTTGGACTTGGCTAAGATAGAATCAACTCTAGTTTTTCTCTCAATGCTAAACTAGAACCTCTCCTTTTACAAGGGATTTGTTTGGGTAAACTAAATACCTCACAAGGTTAGTGTTTACACAATTTAAGCTCACAAGAGTGTACAAAGAATTTACAGTGAAACACTATTCTTAGACTATGTACAAAAGAAAAGTAAAATAAAGATTTAGACTCTATTTCTCTTGATCATGTTGCTTGGATGTAGTCTCTAACCATCTTCAAGTGTTCCAGCCTTCAATTTATAATCCCAATTGAGTTTGTGGTCGTTACTAGCCGTTAGAGTCTTTATTTCTTACATTAATTGCAGTTCTGGTGCCTATAGTAACGGTACACGAGGACCCGTATCGGTACGCCCTTCTTCAGAATGAACCGTTTGGCTCTTGCCAGCCTAAGCGTATCGATACGCTAGGGAGCGTATCAGTACTGTTTGCATTTTAAAATTACGTTGGGAAATAGTCATTGGGGTTGTTAAAATAGGTATCGGTACGCTTTAAAGGTGTATCGGTACAACCCATATCCGTATCGATACGGGCAAGCCTGTATCGGTACGAGTTTTGGCATAATCAAAATTGGAGTAAAAAGGTATCGATACGGGGTATACCGTATCGGTACGGTAGAGCTGAAAAGTCAGTTTTAAGTACTTTGCCAAAAATCTTTTTAAACACCTCAAACTTATTTTTAAGTTGTTTGGACTTAAAGACATGTTTTAAATTCTTTTCAAATTTTTCCAAAACATTTTTCAATTATTATATCAAAACACTTAGTTCTAGGGGTGAGCGTTCGACCGAGTCGAGTCAAAAAAAATTCGAGTTATTCGAGTTGACGAGCCATATTTTACAACTCAAACTTTATTTGAAATTTTTTCGATTCGAGTCGAGTTTAAGAAATTCGTGTCGAGTCGAGTCGAGTTTTCGAGTTCCTATAAAAATTTAACTGTAATTATTTATCATGTTATAGTAGGGTTTGATTCCAATTTAAACACCTTTCTCTAATCATATAAGATATGCACATATATATTTTTTCACATGTGACAATACTTTTTCATATTTTTATATATCAATATGTATATATCATAAAAAATAGAGGGACTCGTCTCGAACTTGAAAATAAATCCACTAATTACTAAAAATTTCGAGTTATTCGAATTTTCATTTTACAATTCAAACTTAATTTGAAATTTTTTTCGAGTTATTTGAGTTTATGAAATTTCGAGTCGAGTCAAGACAAGTCGAGTATTTTTGCATCGAGTCGAGTCGAGTTTTGCTCACCCCTACTTAGTTCTTCAATCTTCTCCTTTTTGATATAATAAAACCAACTTGAAAAATTATTTGGGATTCTCCCCCTTTAAGTTTAAAATTTTGAATAAGAGATAAAATATATAAAAGTAATTAAAGCTCCCCCTTATTCATTTGAAAAACACAATTTTTCAAACCAATCTCTCCCCTTTTTGATATATCAAAAATAATTTAAAATACTTTTAGGCTCAAAATAACAATAGAAGTTTAAATTTTGAAACTATTAAAATGTTTGGTTTTAAAAGTGGCTCCCCCTTACTCATTGCATCATATTAGGCTTAACAAATAATCCAAGACTTTAAACACAATTTAGATAACCAAATAAATAAAATGAAAGCTTTTAGCTTTAGAGGTTACCCAATTTCTTCTCTTCTGTGACTAGAGCATTTTCATGATTTTGCTTTGCTTTTCATAGCTTCAACACACCTACAAAAGACATTCACTTGATTTTTGGTATCCAAATTGATTTGGATCCATTTATGTTAGTCACAATGTCTTTAGTTCCCTTAGGAACTGATGAGTGTGTAAAAGTTCTATATTTTGCCCCTATTTAACCCATATTTCTGCTGCATTCAAGCATAACTCATTGCATTTAGGATAGATTTCATTCATACATCACAATTATATTAAATGGCATAGTTGCTACTGATTTTGGTTACTTTTGCAGGTAGCTATTGTAGTAGACGCAGGGCAGTGGAGAAGCAGAGTTGGAACACAGGACTGCAGTTGATGAAAAGGATGCTGCCATGGCAGCCAATGACGACAGCCATGTTGAAGGGAAAAAGTGAAGTAGAGCACGACAGAAAGAGGAAATTAAGCCGGTCTGTCGTGGAGCACTCATATATTTTTCTGAGCCCTAGATCAGAATGAAGGCCAAGCCCAAGGTTCAAGGAAGAAACTCAAAGCAAGGAAAGATGACGAATTAAAGACATCTACTCTGAAGATTTAGTCTTTAATAGAGTTGTACTTTAATTTAAATTTGTATTCTTGCCATATTAGAAAACTTGAACCGAAGGCCTATATAAAGGCATGTAATTCGACCTAGGGAGGGACATCTTATTCTCTAGTTGTCTTCCCCTAAACCCTAGTCATTTTCCCCCTCCTCATCATGTTCTAAACTTCCTCTAGGGCTAAGGGTTGATTTTGTAAAGTAGTTGCAAGGATTGCATTGTTTTAGGATTTTCTCTGTTCAATAAAATCGACTTCAAGTTTGCTTATTCTGGTTTTCAACATCTTGCAAGAGAATCGGGAGAGCATTGTGAGATTATACATTTACTTAATATCGGGAGAGTTAAGTATACGAAAGGAATAAGTACGGGTTCTCTAGTTTATGGTTGAACTATCTTGGACCTAGGTATAGGACGAGGTTAAGTGGCTAAGGAAGAATTCAACAACATCGGTGTTCATCCTTCGATTCACACCGGGAGGTATCATCAAAGACATGTTCATCGACAGACTTGGACCTAGGGATAGGACGAGTCACAACAGGGATTCTTGCCAAGCTTGAAGTGCAAAGTTGTGTGATCGCTGTTGTGACAACAACAGACCGCTGCCGCGACAGGAGCAACGACAGAACATGGAGTCCTATACATTGCAACACCTACACTACTGAACAAATCAATACCGACCTATTCTCTCTATCCTGATTCCTTTAATCCTTTATCTTCAGTGTTCTTTAGTATTCTCTTACAAATAATTAAAATTATCTTCTTCTGTCTTGTGCAGTAATTCAAGGTTAAGGTTATTTCCAGTCCCTGTGGATTCGACATCTGATACTTCGTGTATCACTTTACTACTTGCGTCGTGTACACTTGCACTCTATTGCGATAGACTCTTTTACACGCAACAAGTTTTTGGCGCCGTTGCCGGGGACTGGCAACATATCTTTACCCTACTTTTACTGCACATTATTTTTAATTTTTCTGTTTTTATTTGGACTGTTCACCTTGTGCTTTTCACAAGGTCTTTCGTTTGCTTATGCGCAGATCTCAATGAGGCAAAGAACCTGAGCACAAATTAGACCCTGAAATCGAACGAACGTGTAACCTCGGGAAACGAGTCCGCCTCCTAGTAGCAAGAAACGAGTACCTGGAGGAACAATTAGAAGCAATGGTGAACGGAAGACACAAAGACAGAAGGAACAACCAAGGGAATCCCCAAGTTCCTAATGATCCTATCGGAGATAGAGGAAACGAACAGCCTGACGTTCTTCCTGCTGCTGGGGTCGCACGCCGATCCTGCCGTGATTACATGATCAATGATCATGTGGAACTAGAGACCACCCTGCTAGATGTGGAAGTTGAAAATTTCGAGCTGAAACTTGTCATGTTCAGCATGATTAATTCCGCTGGCCAATTTAGTGGTGCTACTACAGAGGACGCTAGGGAACATCTGAAAACGTTCCAAGAAATCCGTGGTTCGTTTAGACTACCAGGAGTAAATCCGGAGATACTGAGGCTTCGGTTATTTCCTCATTCATTGAGGGAGAGAGCTAAAACTTGGAGGAACAAACTAACACTGGGTTCAATACGAACTTGGACAGATTTAACTCGTGAATTTTTATCTCGTTTTAATCCTTCCCATTTATCTGAGCGATTACGTAACGAAATTGCTACTTTTCAACAGGAAGATGACGAGCCAATGCACGAGGCATGGGACAGTTTTACTACTCTTCTAAGAAATTGCCCGATGCACAGATTCCCTGTCTAGAATCAAGTCATCAAATTCTACAATGCTGCCAACCTACAGACTCGCATGAGAATCGATTCAGCAGCCAATGGGTTGCTGTTGGATAAAGATCCGGATGAAGCCATGGTAGTGTTAAAGAATTTGGCGAAGAATGAAGAGCAATTTCCCACATCGAGGAGAGGTAAACGAGTACTAGCTGTGAAAGGTTACGAAGCCGATAATTCCCTAAAGACACAAGTAGCGTATCTCACAAAGGTAGTAGAAAACTTGCTGAAGAAAGATTCACAACCGGTCTACGCTGCAGAAGAGGTATGTGGAACTTGCAGTGGGAATCATAGTTCGGAAGACTGCCCACTACAGCTAGAGGAAGGGATGTATGTTGGAAACTATAACAAGCAAAATTACAATTCCAACAATTACAATCCCAACTGGAGGAAAGACCCCAAGTTCTCTTGGAGAAACCCAAACAACACCCTGAATCCTCAAGTACAGAACACTCAAAATCAGGGAGCACCTAGAATTCTAACTCGGCAGCAACCGCAACAACCGCCAGCAGCCACACCTAGTATACTGGAGCAGACCTTGGCCACATTTATGTCATAGACAGGAACTTACATCGCAAACATGGATCACTTTGTTAAGAAGACTGAGTCGTTCATGGACAAAATAGAGATGCAAATGACTAATCATGAAGCTACTCTGAAATCACTGGAGACACAAATGGGTCAGGTTTCCCAGCATATTAAGCCAAGGCAGAATGGAGGATTCCCTAGTGATACTGAGGTCGCTAGACAACCCACACATGAGCAGTGCAAAGCTATCAAAACTAGGAGTGAGAAGCAATTATCAGGGTCGAAGAAGAAAGCTGAACTAGTCAAGGAACCAGCCCTAGAATCGACTGCCGCGAACACTGCCCCGGCAGAAGATAAACAGCCTGCTGCCGCCACACCTGTAACGACAACAGAAGGGACAGAGGAGAAGGATGAAGAACCTAAGCCTCCTCAGATTCGAATACCATGGGAAGGACGCATTGAAGATTATCGTCCTCCACCTCCTTTTCCACAGCGGCTACAGAAACAGAAACAGGAATTCCAGCTTAAAAAGATCTATGATATTTTTAAGCAGGTCCACATCAATATTCCGCTGTTAGATGCCATCAAGGAAATGCCCAGTTATGCCAAATTTCTCAAGGATGCTATGTCGAAGAAATCCAGACTTGGGGAATTTGAGACGGTTAAATTGACAGAAGGATGCATGACTATTCTGCACAAGCATCCACCTCAGAAAAAGAAGGATCCTGGGAGCTTCATAACACCGTGCATAATTGGTGATAAATTCGTGGGTAAGGCACTTTGTGATCTAGGTGCTAGTATTAATTTAATGCCAAAATCTGTATTTCAGAAATCAGGTATTGGACGAGCACGACCCACGACAGTTATGCTGCAGCTGGCAGACCGCTCTTACGTGCAACCAGAAGGGAAGATTGAAGATATCCTGGTAAGAGTGGATAAATTTATTTTTCATGCTGACTTTCTTGTTTTAGATTGTGAAGTAGATGAGAATGCACCAATCATCCAAGCAATAAAACACATTGATGCAGAAGAAGAGTGCAAGGCTATCACAGAGGTAATCCTTGATCAACCCTGCATCAGGTCGTGCTGCCATGACATCAAGTTTGGTCACTACCACAGCAGCCACCTGGAAGACTGTCACGGCAGCGACGACGACAGCAGCTCCTCAGATTCTGACATATCTGACACTGAATGTCATGAGAAGGTAAACTGGATAGGCAATCGTCCAGGTAAGTTATTCGAGCCTTTAAATTATACCTCGAATGAACGTATCATCCAAAAGCCATCAACTGTAGAACCACCTGTTCTAGACCTTAAGCCCCTACCAGGGCAGCTCAAATATGTTTTTCTTGGATTAAATGATACGTTGCCCGTAATCATCTCTTCCAAGTTGATGCAGGAACAGGAACAACAGCTGATAGGGATGTTGCAGTAGCATAAAAAGGCTATTGGATGGACGATAGATGATATCCAAGGCATCAGTCCGGCACTATGCATGCACAAAATTCTCTTAGAAGATGATCATAAGCCAACCGTTGATGCCCAGAGACGCTTGAATGATGCTATGCGAGAAGTGGTTCGAAAAGAAATTATCAAATGGCTAGACGCTGGGATAATTTATGCCATCTCGGATAGTAAGTGGGTGAGCCCGGTGCAATGAGTTCCTAAGAAAGGAGGAATAACCGTGGTGACTAATGAAGAAAGTGAATTAATCCCAACCAGGACTGTGGCCGGTTGGAGGGTTTGTATGGACTACCGGAAGCTTAACAAAGCTACCCGAAAAGACCACTTTCCCCTGCCTTTTATTGATCAAATGCTTGATAAATTAGCGGGAAAGCCTTATTACTGTTTTCTTTATGGTTACTCAGGTTATAACCAAATAGCCATCGCACCGGAGGATCAAGAGAAAACGACTTTCACCTACCCATACGGTACTTACGCTTTTTGGAGAATGCCATTTGGACTTTGCAACGCACCAACAACCTTCCAGAGGTGTATGATGGTAATATTCTCCGATATGGTGGAGGATTTCCTGGAGATATTTATGGACGATTTTTCTGTCTTTAGAGATAATTTTGAAAGCTGCTTAGGCAACCTACAGAAAGTGCTCGAAAGATGCGAGAAAGCGAACTTGATATTAAACTGGGAGAAATGTCACTTCATGGTGGATGAAGGGATAGTCCTAGGCCACAAGGTAAGCTACCGCGGCATAGAAGTCGACAGGGCAAAGATTGAGGTGATTGAAAAGCTGCCGCCACCCACCACAGTCAAGGGAATTCGGAGTTTTTTAGGGCACGATGGGTTTTATCGAAGGTTTATAGCAGATTTTTCGAAGATCACCAAGCCGTTATGCCACCTACTAGAGCAGAACCTTCCCTTCGACTTCAATACTGAATATATTGAGTCATTCAGAATTCTGAAAGAGAAGCTAGTAACAACCCCAATTGTACAGCCACCTGACTGGAATTTGCCATTTTAAATTATGTGTGATGCCAGTGATTACGTTGTAGGGGCAACACTTGGGAAGAGGAAGGACAAGCTATTCCACGTAATTTACTACGCTAGCAAAACACTCAATGATGCCCAAGTGAACTACACCACAACAGAGAAGGAACTATTAGCAGTGGTGTTCTCGATTGACAAGTTCCGGTCCTACATACTTGGAACGAAGGTGGTGGTCCACACAGACCACTCTGCACTGAAGTATCTATTTGCTAAAAAAGACGCAAAACCCAGACTGATTCGTTGGATTCTGCTGCTGCAAGAGTTCGACATTGAAATCAAAGATAAAAAGGGGACAGAGAACCAAGTTGCAGATCACTTGTCAAGATTAGAGAGGGGAAAGAGTCTTCCAACAGACAAGACACACATACTGGAGACCTTCCCTGACGAGCAGTTTTTTGCTGCCACGAGCACTGCCGCGACAATCATGGCGGCAGGTAAGTTTTCTGAACTCCCTTGGTATGCTGATCTTGTTAATTATATAATTAGCGAATTATTTCCTCCTGGACTTAATTATCAAGCTAGGAAGAGGTTCCAAAATGATGTTAAGCATTATTATTGGGGCAAACCTCTTCTTTTCAAAAATTGTGCAGATCAGATTATCAGGAGGTGTGTACCACAGGATGAACAGGAAGTTGTGCTTCATCATTGCCATGCTTCACCATATGGAGGACACTTAGATGGTAACAAAACTGCTGCCAAGGTTTTGCAGTCTGGTTTCTATTGGCCCTCATTGTTCAATGATGCCTAAGCATTCTACAAAAGTTATGACAAGTGTCAACGGACTGGAAACATATCAAGGAGACATGAGATGCCGCTGCAAAACATCCTTGAAGTCGAAATCTTCGACGTTTGGGGAATTGATTTTATGGGACCATTCCCAACATCATGTGGGAATCTTTATATCCTCCTAGCAATGGACTATGTATCCAAATGGGTTGAAGTGATCGCCACACAGAAAAATGATGCCAAGATTGTTCAGAGATTTTTGCATAAGAACATTTTTTTCCAGATTTGGCATTCCTAAGGCGATCATCAGTGATGAAGGGAGACATTTCGACAATAGGGTAATAGCTGCTGCCATAAGAAAATATGGCGTTAAGCATCAGATCACAACAGCTTATCACTCTCAGACCAATGGACATGTTAAAATATCAAACAAGGAGGTAAAGAACATTCTTGAGAAAATGGTTAAACCAACTCGAAAGGACTGGTCCTTACACCTCAATGATGCACTCTGGGCCTACATAACAACATTTAAGACTCCATTGGGAATGTCACTCTACCGACTGATATATGGAAATACATGCCATCTACCTGTTGAGATAGAGCACAGAGCATACTGGGCCATCAAAGCAGTGAACATGGACTTACAAAAGGCATGACAGAAAATGTTACTTGACTTGAATGAGATTGAAGAAATTCGAGCAATGGCCTATGACAACGCAAGGATCCACAAGGACAAGACAAAGAGATGGCACGACAAGAAGTTGCTGCCACGACAGTTCTGCCTAGGGCAGCTTGTGTTGTTATTCATCTCTAGGTTGAAACTCTTCTCAGGGAAGCTGAAATCCAGATGGTCCAGCCCATTCCAAGTCGTGCAAGTTTTTTCTCATGGTGCCATCACGATCAAATCCTTAAAAGACTTGGCACCAATTTAAAGTCAACGGATAGAGATTGAAGCATTATCAGGGGACTGAAGCCCCACGAATGCAGGAAGTGGTTACTTTAGGAGATGGCCCCTCAAGGCATCCCTAATTTAACTTAATTTTATTTTTACTATTATATATATATATATTTATTAGGAAATTAGAATTATTTTATTTTTAAAGACTAAGTTTTTATTTTATTTATTTTTAGGTAATAAGGGAAACAATGAGAGGAGAAGAAGTAAACCAGCCCATCATCTCACCAGCAGCCCAAAAAGCCCAAAGGAGGAGTTTGTCGTCATTGCTGTCGCGACAGACGCGGAAAATACAGCCTGTCAACGCGCTGTCGCGGCAGACACGCAAACGCATAATAGACGCGCAGCAGACACAAAAATGCGTGACAGACGCGTCAGAAACTGTGTAACAACTGGCCCCGTTATTCGCGCATGCCGTTACAGCTCCAACGGGCAGCAACCTCTTCATCTATATAAACCTCGTTTTACTATTCATTTTTCACCTCACTTTTACTCTCTCTACTTGCTTTCTCCCTAGATTTACATTTTCTTTCATTTCTACAGTATTGCAACTACGAGTACCAGAAACACAAGGAGAAGTGATGCCTCAAGCTCTGCCGCAGTAGCAGGCACTCCCAGCCACGACAGAATCCCAAACCGTTTTGCCACCGCAGATTCCAATGACCGATACTACACCTTCTTCCAGAAAAGGGAGATGTGGGAAGAGAAAGGGTTCATCTACACCAAACGAACGGAGAACCTCAGGCTCGAACCATTCATCGCCCGCAAGATTAGAGCACTTAAATGCCAGATGTTTGCTGCCCAACCTGAGGAAATGAATGTCACTCTGGTCAGAGAATTCTACGCTGCCGTCGACAGCAAAGATACGACGGCCGTGACAGTACGTGGTAAGGAAGTCCCTCTTGAACCGGAATACATCAATACCCTCTACGGGATCTATGTCAGCAGGAAGGAAGATGGGCATAAGAGGTTCGTGGATAGCCTGTCGGCAGCAGACTATGACGCTGTCATGGCAGAACTGACCGAGGAAGGGACCCAGTGGAATACAGACCCTAAACACCCACGAACGGTGAAACACGCTCAACTCACTCTCGAGGCAAAACTATGGAACCACTTCGTGAAGAAGATGATTATGCCTTCCTCATACAACAACACAGTGGATCAACCCAGGTTAGCTCTCGTTCATTCTATTTTAAACAAGAGACCCATTAATGTTGGCCGCTATATTCGGGAGGGGATTTTGGACTGTGCACTTCGGCCATCGGGACCCCTTGTCTTCCCCTACCTCATCACAAATATCTGCTGTGGCCACAACGTCCCTGAAATTGCTGAAGATCTCAAGGTTCGAGGTAAAGGATGGACGGAGAAAAATATCTTTAGTTTGATGGAGCTGAAAGCTGCCACACCAATCTCCTGTTTCAACCCGTCTGCCGCAGCAGAGGAGCCAATAGAGCCTACCCAGACAGAGCTTGCCGCCACAGAGCAGTAGCAGCCCACAGCAGCAGCTCCCCCAGCAGATTCCTTCACCCAAATCTTAACTACCCTGCAGAAAATGGATGAACGGCAGTTGGGTCTGATGAGATTTGTCCGCGACTTCACAACAGCAACGGTACATTTCATTAAAAGCAATTTAAATTTTACAAATGTACAATTCCCTGTCTTCCCCGATCACTACTTTGCTGCACCCACACCTGCTCACACCCCTACCTCTACTGCCACACCACAAACACCCTCTGTTGCGTCCACTCCAACCCCGGCCGCAACAGCTGCAGGTGGCAGCCACACCGCCACTGCATCTTCCAGAGGAGAAAAGCGAAAGGAGCCACTGTCCGACCTTGACGAATTTATTGTTGGTTTCTCTTCATTCTCAATATGGGAGGAATCTGATGGTGAGCTCTCTGTCAAGAGGAACCTTTCCAAAGAATTCACTCAAATAAAGCGGCAGAAGCCCAACACCGGTGACGGACCATCCGGCCAAGGGAAGTCTGGCAGCAGTAGCAGCAGCAGTAGTAGCAGCTCTTCCGAGGAGGTACAAATGCTGGAAAGACCACCCCAGATCTCACCTACTCGAGTCCAACCCCCGAGGGAAGCCAAGAAAAAGACCGCCTCCGCCTCTCTGAGCCATCTGCCGGCACCGACAATGAAGGTTACTGCCCGCCAGCAGGTACAGATCAGTAGTAGCAGCAGCATCGATGACAACACTTAAATTTAAGTTTTTATCTTATCTTTGTTGTCTGCTACTTTATTATAATTGTGATGTTTTTGTTTTCTGTTTTTTCTTATCTGTCATCATGCATTGAGGGCAATGCAACCCTTGAGTTTGGGGGTGGCATCCCTCCATTAATGAAGTGTCTTTATGTTTAGAAATGTTGTCTAAGTGTTTAGTTTATTTTTGCTTAAAAAATGAAAAATGAAAATTTTGGCTTAAGTCTTTAAACTTAACTTACCTGTCGCGACATATGCTATCGTGACAGTGACTTTAGGAAATTTTAGGATCTGTTTAGAGCATTGCTATGATTCTACCCTGTAAAATACTCTTTGGGACTCTTATGCTTTCTAGATTACTTTAGTACACTGGAATAGGAATGTTTACCCGCTTGAAACTGCCCCTAGAGGTGCCTGTCATTGGCTCTAGGAAAACAAGGAAAGAAAGAAAAATATTCAGACTCAATTGCTTGCAAAACTGCCTTGCACTTATTTTAGGAGAGTTTTTTAGCTACGTCAGAAAAAACTAAAGGTGCCTAAGAATTGCCTCCAGAAAAGATGCAGTTAAATCAAGAGTCAGAAAAAACTAAAGGAGCCTAAGAATTGCCTCCAGAAAAAATTGAAATGACATAACCTCAAGTTTGTAGGCATAACTATTCTGGTATACTAAGGTAGTCTAGATATATGAGTGTTCACAAACCTGCACACACTACACAAGAATTATAGCATGGTTCTGGATGAATCCAGAAATGTCCGACAAGGTACTGCTCTTGATAGAATATAAGTGGTAGGTAATGTAGAGTTCACTGATTTAAGCCAAAACAAAAAATATTTCATTTTAAGTTAGGTAATATTTGCTTGAGGGCAAGCAAAAACTTGAGTTTGGGGGTGTGTTGAGTGTGTAAAAGTTCTATATTTTACCCCCTATTTAACCCATATTTATGCTGCATTAAAGCATAATTCATTGCATTTAGGATAGATTTCATTCATACATCACAATTTTATTAAATGGCATAGTTGCTACTGATTTTGGTTACTTTTGCAGGTAGCTGTTGTAGCAGACGCAGTGCAGTGGAGAAGCAGAGCTGGAACATATGACTGCAGTTGATGAAAAGGATGTTGTCATGGCCGCTGCCATGGCAACCAATGACGACAGCCATGTTGAAGGGAAAAAGTGAAGTGGAGCTCGACAGAAAAAGGAAATTAAGTCGGTCTGTCGTGGAGCACTCATATATTTTTCTGAGCCCTAGGTCAGAATGAAATCCAAGCCCAAGGTTCAAGGAAGAAACTCAAAGCAAGGAAAGAGGACGAAGTAAAGACATCTACTCTGAAGAATTAGTCTTTAATAAAGTTGTACTTTAATTTAAATTTGTATTCTTGCCATATTAGAAAACTTGAACCCAAGGCCTATATAAAGGCATGTAATTCGACCTAGGGAGGAACATCTTATTCTCTAGCCGTCTTCCCCTAAACCCTAGTCATTTTCCCCCTCCTCATCATGTTCTAAGCTTCCCCTAGGGCTAAGGGTTGATTCTGTAAAGTAGTTGCAAGGATTACATTGTTTTAGGATTTTTCTCTATTCAATAAAATCGACTTCAAGTTTGCTTATTCTGGTTTTCAACATCTTGCAAGAGTATCAAGAGAGCATTGTGAGATTATACATTTACTTAATATCGGGAGAGTTAAGTATACGAAAGGAATAAGTACGGGTTCTCCAGTTTATGGTTGAACTATCTCGGACCTAGGTATAATACGAAGTTAAGTGGCTAAGGAAGAATTCAACAACATCGGTGTTCATCCTTCGATTCACGCCGGGAGGTATCATCAAAGACGTGTTCATCGACAGACTTGGACCTAGGGATAGGACGAGTCACAGCAGGGGTTCTTGCCAAGCTTGAAGTGCAGAGTTGTGTGATTGCTGCCGCGACAACAACAAATTGCTGCCGCTGCAGGTGCTGCCGCGACAGGAGCAAGGACAGAACGGGGAGTCTTATACATTGCAACACCTACACTACTGAACAAATCAATACCAGCCTATTCTCTCTATCCTGGTTCCTTTAATCCTTTATCTTCAGTGTTCTTTGGTATTCTCTTACAAACAATTAAAATTATCTTCTTCTTTCTTGTGTAGTAATTCAAGGTTAAGGCTATTTCCAGTCCCTGTAGATTCGACATCCGATACTTTGTGTATCACTTTACTACTTGCATCGTGTACACTTGCACTCTATTGCGATAGACTCTTTTATACGCAACAAGAATCCATACTTGTCTAATCCTATAAGATTGTCTCATCTTTATAGGACAAGTATGTATAGAATGACCATGATAATGACAATGTGAGCATTTTGTCATTATGTGACAAGATGAATTATTGAAAATAGTTTCTTTTTCTTTTGTTAAGCTTTCAAGCTTAACTTTTAAATCAAGATTTTTTTTTCTAAAACATCTTTGCTTGTTTTTGAAAACTCTAAATCATTTTTCAAAATCTACTTTTGTTTTTAAAAGAAAATCATTTTCAATTTCGAGTTTTGAAATCATTTTCTTAAATTTGGAATTCATGGTCTCAAATTCTAAAAATAATTCATCGAAAGCATCTTGCAACTCATCAAATGTACAAGAATTTAATTCATTTGAATTAGAAGATGCCTCGGGCTCATCGAGAGCCAAAACACCATCCACCTTTGGATTGGAGAGAAGGTTAGCACATGATTGATAATCATTTTTCTTTTCTCCCTTCTTGTTTCCATAAAGCTTCTCAAGTTTCTCCCATAATTCTTTGGCACTTTTGTATGCGGAGGTTGACTCGCGTCGTTTTCGCGTCAAAAATAATTCCTTCTCCGCTGATAATAAATAAAAATAATAATACGTAGTAAAAGAGAAGTAAGGGTCGATCCCGCAGGGACTCAGAAAACTTCCCGATTTATGTACGCTTGATTGGTGAGCCAAGAAGAGAGTTTAATGATGTTTAAGTAGAAAAAGGGTGATTTGTAGAATTTAAGTAAAAATAAAAATTGTAGAGAATATTTAAAAGAAGTGAATTCAATATAATAAAGAATAGCTTCGAGCTTTTGCTTTGCCTCAATTTCCTCAGATCATCGGAAAATGTTTTTTACTTTAGGATTCACGTCGGTTACTTGCCTACAAGGATCAATTCTTGAGACTTGTTTTTTTTCTCTCTCCGGTAAACCGATAATCTAAAATCAATTTTTAGATTCCAATTTTCTGGTTAGATTAACCGTGGCTATCGCTGTTAAAAGTAAACAGTTTTAAAGTTATGGAAAAACCCGACTCAGATTGCGTTGTTTCAATAACAACGGTTTCGATCTCAATTTTCTCTTAGTAATCAATTTACTAAGTGTGTTCCTAGGAAGTCGAATGTGCTTCAATAGCCGACCCTTCCTCCCACATATTTAACCAAAAACAACACCATAACCAAAGTCAATCTTTAGTTTTGAAATCGTTTTGATTTTTGAAATTAAGCTTAGAAAACTGAGAGAAAAAACCTGAAGTTATTTAAGTACTTTTCATTTCTCACGTTGGAATCGAGTCATCGCTTTAGCCTTTGGATATGGAAAAATAAAACTTTATTAAAGTAAAATTTCCTAAGAATAAATAAAAACTAAGAACAAGAGATGAGAGGTGTGTTGCTTTGAGTCTTACCCAAAGGGGTATTTATACTAGTCTAAAACCCTAGGAATTACCTAAGTGATCAGAGATAAATAAATTCAAATTACAAAAGATAAATCCTAAGAGATAATTCCTAAAAAATATTTAAATTAAATAAAAGAGATAAATCTCAAGTTTTTATCCAAATCTTGGTCGATAAGCTATCATCTCGAACCCGATAAGCTATCGAAATATCTTGATAAGCTTTCACTTCTATCACCACGTCATCATCTGATCATCATTGTTGCTGACGTCATCCTCCTATGTTGCTAACGTCATCCGCTGACGTGTCGCCGAGTTAGTGCATTCATGCACCAATTCATGCTCACTAATCTGGCCATGAATCCAAAAAACTTGCAAATTTCAGCCTTTTTTGTAGTATTTCGCAGCAGCGAGGTCCTACACAGTAAATCACGTAATGAGCCACAATTAAGGCCGAAATTGAGCAACCAATTGAGCATAATTAGCATGAAAATATTGATCAAACTAACTACTCATCAGAGATCTTCTTGGAAACTTCTTCGTTAAGGCCACAATAGAAAATGTGCATCGCCTTGGGGTTTAGCTTTGCCTTCGTGTCGTTGGTACTCCTTTCCTTTTTCTTCTTCTTTGGAGCTTTCAAATACCCATCTTCAATGATGTCCCAAACCTCATAGTTTCGAGACTTGATGAAGAATTTCATGATATTTGCCCATTGGAAGTATGCTTCTCCTTCGAAGAGTGGAGGACACGAGATAGAGCGGCCTTCTTCAAATCTTGTCGTTTTACTGAACGGTTGGACTTCGAGCAATAGATCTTTACTTCCGAATGTTAGTCCTTCGATGGAGACGAGGCTCTGATACCAATTTTTGGGTTTGTAGCATGCTCGAATCGACCACCGAAACCGTCAAGGAGGGTTGTAAATGTTTGGTGGTTGAATTGGCTAAAATCGAAATAAAGGTAGACAAGAGACACAATGATTTTAGAGTGGTTCGACCTTCTAACAAGCACCTACATCCATTACCTTAGAACACCACTAAGGATTTTCCAATTCACTCAACAATGAATTCATTCCCTTTTCCCGGTTTAGGAGGAAACCGTTACAACCCTATCTTTTGGACTTGGCTAAGATAGAACCAACTCTAGTTTTTCTCTCAATGCTAAACTAGAACCTCTCCTTTTACAAGGGATTTGTTTGGGTAAACTAAATACCTCACAAGGTTGGTGTTTACACAATTTAAGCTCACAAGAGTGTACAAAGAATTTACAATAAAGAACTCTTCTTAAACTATGTACAAGAGAAAAGTAAAATAAAGATTTAGACTTTATTTCTCTTGATCATGTTGCTTGGATGTAGTCTCTAACCATCTCCAAGTGTTTCAGCCTTCAATTTATAGTCTTAAATGAGTTTGTGGCCGTTACTAGCCGTTGAGGATGTTTTGGAGCCATTATGGTCTTTATTTCCCACATTAATTGCAGTTCTGGTGCCTATCGTATCGGTACATGAGGACTCGTATCGGTACGCCTTTCTTCAGAACTAGCCGTTGGGCTCTTTCCAACCTAAGCGTATCGATATGCTAGGGAGCGTATCGATACGCTAGGGAGCGTATCGGTACAGTCTGCATTTTAAAAGTCTATTGGGAAATAGTCGTTAGGGGTTGTTAAAATAGGGATCGGTACGATTTAAAGGCGTATCGGTACGATCCCTATCCGTATCGATACGGGCAAGCATGTATCGGTACGAGTTTTGGCAGAATCAAAACTGGAGTAAAAAGGTATCGATACGGGGTATACCGTATCAGTACGGTATAGCTGAAAAGTCAGTTTTGAGTACTTTAAAACATTCCAAACTTTGCCAAAAACCTTTTTAAACACCTCAAACTTATTTTCAAGTTGTTTGGACTTAAAGACATGTTTTAAATTCTTTTCAAATTTGTCCAAAATATTTTTCAATTATTATATCAAAACACTTAGTTCTTCATCATTCCTTAATTAGATGGTTAGGGTTTAGGTTTTTTATGTTTTAGTTTATTTCTTTTTAGTCGTAACTTTTGGTTTAGTTTCTTTAGATTTCATTCAATTAGGTCATGCTTCATAAATTGATTAATTATTAAGCTTTTTGTTTTGCTTTAAATTTTATTTGGTCCTCGTATAAATATTTGGTAATTAATTGGGTTTAATAATTTGATACGTTTGTGATTCGGGCTCTAATTAATAATTGATTTTAATTTATTTTCAGATTTGTCCTTTTTATGTTTCAATTTATTTCGTTTGTTAGATTTATGGGTTTATGTTTAGGGTTTAAGAGTAAATGTGTCAAGTTGATTTTTGGGGCTATGAGATTATTTTAGGGATTATGTGATTAGGCTTACACTCTAATTATTAGTGAATAGTGCATGTAAGATTTAGAGATTCATGTTTGGAGTTTAGAGGTAAATGTGTCAACTTAATTATTTGGGGTTATGAGATTAGTTTAAGGATTAGAGAATTAGGCTTGTACTCTAATTATTAGTGATTATAAGATTTAGGGGTTGAGGTTTATGAGTATTGTTTAGGGGTATACATATATACATACAAATATGTAAGTTTTAGTATATATATAATTATAACAATATATACATACTAAAACTTACATACATAATATATATATATATAATTATAACAATATATACATACTAAAACTTACATACATATATACATATATATATACATATATATGTGTTTTAGTATGTACGTATTTATACATGTGTGTTTTAGTGTATATATATATATATAATTAATTAAATATAACAATACATATACATATATATCATAATATATGTATATGTATATGTATATGTATATGTGTGTATATATATATAATATATATATGCACATATACATATATATACACATACACATATATATACATACATATATTTTTAGCTGAATTTGACTCATATATATTCCTACTTTTGGTAATTTAGTCGAATGATATTTTTATTTATTATAGTCCACACAATTTATTTTTTAGTTAAAATTGTCTCATATTGATTTACATTTTTGACAATTTAGTCCAATTTATTCTAGTCCCTAAAATTTAATTTTTAATCCAAATTAACATTTTTAGCCCAAATCACAAGGAATGACAATCAATCCTAATTCTCAATCCTAAGTCTCACCCAACATCTAATTCTCATTTGACTATTTCCCATCTTTCAATTTCATTTGAAATTGAGTAAACAATTAAGTTTAAAAAATGGAGGGGGGAATCCCGCCCATTTTTAAGGGTTATTTGCATTTTAAGTCATTATTAGTTGATGAGTTTTACAATTAAGTTTTTTTTATTCTTTAGTTTTAGTTGGATTCATTTTAGTCTCAATTTTAGTTTAGTCCAATACCTTTGATTTTAATTTATATTTTAGTCACTGATTTAGTCCAATATCTTTAATTCTAGTCACTGATTTAGTCCAATGTCTTTAATTTTAAATTTAGATTATTTGTTCATTATCGCCCCTAAAACTTTATTTTTATTCCAAATTGACTCCTATTCATTTTTTCTAACTTAGTCCAATATTTTTAATATGGTGATATTTTTATTCATTTTAGTCCCTAAAATCTTATTTTCCACAGAAAGTTACCCTTATTAATTTTTGTAATTTACTCTAATATTTTAGATATAAATCATTTGATGATATTTTTGTTCATTCTAGTGCCTAATATTTATTTTTAATGTGATTCGTGTTTGTGAATGACGTTAAATAATTAACTCGAAATGAATGACCAACCCAAAGTTTATCGACTACTTGTATCAAAACTCAAACTTAATACGAATTCGAAACCCGAATTAACCTGACTTGAAATGAAACCAACCTGAAACAAACCCGACCTAAAATGAAACCAACCTGAAAAAAACCCGACCTGAAATGAATCCGACCTGAAATGAAACCAACTTGAAACAAACTCTACTTGAAATGAACCCGACCTGAAATGCACCCGACCTAAAATGAACCCGTCAATTGTAGGGGTGTTCAAATCCGGGTACCCGAACCTTCGGGTATTAGGTTTGTCGGCCCGTGTCCCGACCCGTAAATATCGGGTACCCGATAATCGGGTACCTGTTAAACCCAGGTACCCGTAAAATCGGGTACCGGGTACCCGATTTTTTTTTTATTTATTTATTTTAAAATTAAAAAAAAAAACCTTAAAAGTTTATAACACTTGATCCAAACAAAAAAATAATAATGATTTGAAGTTTATAACCCGGGTGTTTAGGGCACGGTATTATGTAGAGGAAGAGATGTCGGACAGTGGCTCCACTGGTGGAAGCCGGAAACCGAAGGACGCCAGTGTTGATGTCCGTCCCCTGCCCAGCATTAAAGACAATGTGAAGGACGTGATGTTCTACTGCTGGGTTGGCTGTTTCGTTTTATTTTTGGTTCTACAGGATGGTTGATGGTTAATTTTCAAACCTTTGAAATTACAAACGCTTTTGGGTTGTGAATTTTGAACAATTTGGTTAAAGAAGATGGGTTAGTGTTTGCCATTTTGCTCACCTGTGGGGTGTACAGAGAACAGATTGACTTTTGAATCACATTTCAAATGTTATATTTTTAAGTATCATATAAATCTTGCAAAAAATATATATATATATATAGTTCTAAAGAAAAATATTAAGTAATCTAATAAAATAAAAAATAAAAAAAATAGGAACCGGGTACCCGAAAGTAACCGGGTACCTGAAAAAAGCATATTTTTTGACCCGGGCCCGACCCGGGAAATGACGGGCCGGGTACCCGACCCGGGTAAAAAAATATCCGGGTAAATACCCGATTATTTGTGTTCGGGTAGTCGGGTAGTCGGGTCGGGTAGTTCGGGTTGGGTAATTTTGAACACCCCTAGTCAATTGTCTAATTCGGACCCGACTCGTTTTGACCCGACTCGAGTCGAGTCAAAACATCAAATCGACCTGAAAATAACTTGTATCTGATTTGACTCGACCTGACAGAACCCGACCTGAAACCATCCGATTACCTATTTTTACATCCCTAAGCATATATATACAAGATAAAATGTGAATAAAACAAGCTAATTTCCCCTTCACTTTTAATTTTCATTTTTAATTTATTGTTGAGTCGTAAATACTCATGCTCCAACTTTAATATCCAATACTTGGGCCTCCCGTCTATGGTAGGAAGAAATAAAAGACAAGTCTTTTTTTGAATTGAAAGACAAATTTCTGAGCAGGATTTCCTCTCGGAGTATGCGGGTTTTATCACAAGGGGGTAAGATGGTACTCATCAAGAGCGTTTTACAAGCCCTGCCTTTGTTCGCAATGAATTGTTTCCTTCTACCAATGTTGCTCTGCAATGAACTTGAGTCCATTGTGACTAGGTTTTGATGGCGCAAACCGGAAAAGAATCATGGTATCCACTGGTGTCGATGGTGTGACCTATGTAACCTGAAGGAAGATAGAGGGTTCGGTTTTAGAGACTTTGCGAAGTTTAACATTACTTACCTTGAAAAACAGGGCTGGAGACTTCTGTCTAACCCTACAGGCCTAGTGGGGAAGCTATTAAAAGCCAAATATTTCAAGTCATCTGATTTCTTAAGTTCTTCTTTAGGGTCTCGCCCATCTTTGGTTTGGAGGAGTATATGGAGCTCAAAAGGCCTTTTTCAAAATGGCATAAGATGGAAAGTAGGTTCGGGGACCGGGGACCTCCATCTCAGTTTGGAACGATTGCTGGCTCCTGGGACCCCAACAAAGAAAGGTGGGTTCTCTAAAATCTAATGAAGTAATTTGGGTTTCGTACTTGATTAATCATGAGACAAGATCATGGAATTTGAAACTGTTGAACCTAGTGTTTAATACTTCATAAGCTAAGATCATTTCTTGTATTCCTTTGTCATCTTTTGCACAAGAAGATATCCAAGCATGGGCTGGAGAACATTTGGGTGTATACTCCGTTATAAGTGGATATCGTTTATTGCTTGAAAACTCCTCTAGCGATCAAGACCTACAAGCCCTCTATCGCCGATTATGGAGTGTCGACCAGAGAAAGTAAAAATACAACATATATAATAAGTGTTTCCTATCTAATCAGTGTTGCTTATGGTGCCCTAATTCGGCAGAAGATGAAGCTCATGTCGTGCGTGATTGCTCTAAGGATAATCCAGTTTGGTTTCTTATTATGTTAATCAATATTGATTCTTTGATTGGCTCCGCTGGCTTTTTGAAAATTCAGCTAGGGTAAAACATGCTGAAATCCTAGTTATGGTTTGGATTTTATGGCACTCAAAGAATAAACGAGTACATGAAGGCCTCAATCAGCGTAAGGAGGAGGCTGTTACCTTCATAAAATCTTATTGCCGTGAATTCTCCTCTCTCCAAACAAGTCTGATCGGATAGCAATCCACTCAACAAGGCCACTGGTACCCCTCCCACAACAGTTATCAAGGCAAATTTTGATGCAAGCTACTCCAAGAAAAGACTTAAAGGCCGCTCAGGGGTGGTGGTTCGTGACAATTTGGGTCGAATCTTGGGAGCTTCTTATCGCAAGTTTGTGGATGTGACCTCCAGTTTCGCGACCGAAGCAGTGGCAGCGATTCACGCGGTGAAGTTCACTCTCGACCTAGGTTTTACAAAAGTAATAGTTGAAGGTGATTCTCTTACAATAATAAATAAATTACAGAGAAAAGAGCCAGGCTTATCTGAGTGCCTTAATTTGGGAGGTGAAGAATAAATCTCGTTGCCTCTCGATGTGTCTCTTCCGGTTTACTCCAAGAATATGGAATCAAGTTGCTCATGCAATCTCAAAGAGGATCGACCCATTTGTGGAGGACCTGTTCTGGGTTGAAAGAACTTCCTAATGAAGTGGCGTCCGTTGTTGTAGTTGATAGGTATTGGTGCGACCCATCGTGACTTTGGCCCCCTGATGTGTTTTTCCTAAGGGTTTTATTATCAAATAATCAATTTGGAAAACACTTTCTTTCCCAGTATCGTCGTTCGCTTTCACTTGGCTTTTCATGCTCCGGCTTCGTCGAAATTTTGATCTTGGGATTTCTATCTACTAGTCTAGATTTTTTTGGGTACTTTTTCTTATGGAGAGTGGAGTTTTGAATTTCTTTTTCCGGTTTTCTGTTTATGCTGCTGTTTTTGTTTGGTTAGTTCTGCGGTTAAAAGACAACAAGTTTGATATAAAGTATCGAAATTTATAAAATTAAGTATGAAAATATATTTTTGAACTAATAATGTTAGAATTCTTGATAACATTTTCGGTTGAACTTTTTGAATTTTTTTTGCAAATATTGATACCTTCAAACCTGTGCCTCTTAGCCCTGTAAGACAAAGGATTAACCATCTAAGCTAAGTTATATTTAGTTAGACCTTTCCCAATTTAAATTTTAAACTATATACGGTGATTATACCAAAATTTAATAAGTCTGATCTGACTCTTCAGCTACCCCCATTATGGATGTCTATTCGAAAATTAGGAACCCATAAAGTTTTAAACGTTCTCCCCAACCCCCACCGTCCATCGTCCCCGATTCTGGCTACCGTCGTGTCGTGGCCATCACCTTCGGCATTATCGAAAGCGCCACGACGTCTCGACCTCGCCCTTACCTTCACTCGCAGAGAGCAGGCGTTGTTCACCGTAGTGATCTAGTCAAAGATCTGTCAGAAAACCTTGCTTCACCGCCTTTGTGTTTTGTTGTTTCCGGCGTCGTCTGTCGTCTGTCCGAGGCGCAACCACCATCATCATAATCTAAAGACTGATGCGAGCAAAACCCTTACTGTCGGTCGTCTTTTCTTCGTCAATTGAGGGTCATCGTTGTTACGAGAAAACCTTTTGATTTTTCTCATTTTTTTTCTTTTTCAACCATAATATTCATATATCTTTGTATCCGAGATGTTGAAGACGTCGAATTCAGGTTCGAGAGTGATCGAATAGAGTTTCATGGTTGACCGATATAGCAAGGATTATATGTAATACATTACTATCTTTTGTATGCTTATGAAACATATTGGTATCCGGTGAATACATGCATAATCATGTTTGAGCACATGATTAGTTCTGATAATGTATAATCGGTTACGGGGAAAGAATAGTAAATCAGTTAAAATTGAAATGCTCGGTTAAGAACGTGGGTAACCTGTAAGAACTTTTGAGATCTAAGAATGATTGATAAGATTGTTACACCTTAAATCTAGATATGCTTGCTAATGGTTTAATTTCTGAAATGCTAAGTTAAGAAATGATGGGAATGCCCTTGAGGGGCAAGAGTGACTAAAATACCCCTAATAATAAAAGTGGTCTCGAAATTTACAATAAATCTAGTAAAATAATTGATTCATCTGAAAACCTCGAATTGCTTAGGAAGCCATGGTTCTGGACTTAGATATTTGGGATTGTAAAGTACTTGATTTTTTTTTGAATTTTGAATAAATCTCCGAGGATAAATTTACGAAAATTATTCATATGTCTGAATAAATCAAAGTGACGTAATATACTGAATTGATTGAAATTTCCTCAAGCACCAAGTTTCTAAATTAACCGAAATGATAGATATACCCTCGAGATCGAAAATGAATGAATAGTTAGAAGGATCGAAAGGGATCAACATTATTGAAACACCTTCAGGCATCGAAGTGTCTGAAATACGTTCGAGTACTAAAATGACTGAAAATACCTATAAGACTTGGAATAAGAGATACCAATAAAGTCAGACAAATATAGTGGCTCTAAAAGTGGTAATACACGACTCGTGTTTGTTGGTCGTTTCTGATACTAATGTGATATTAGAAGAATATCATATGAAGGCATGTGCATTTTATTTGGAGAAAGTACATAGTTAATCGTAAGAGTAATTTGTTCTTCAAAGGTACATTCGATGATGTGGACTGAGTCCGAGTGTAATGCACATGTCTGAATACTTAGAAAATATTGTTTGAATACATGTTCGTTTTCTCGTTATGTGTTCAGTGATAGATTGACGAAGGCGATCTATTTTGTTATACTCTGTAGTCAGTTCTGAGAAATGAAAGCTTAAGGTGTGCCTATCCGTTTAATTAATAAACATGTATTGGTGGGTTCCGATCAGTTCAAAGCGACTCGGAAACCTGATGAGCAACTAGAATTCTTGAACTTTGTACATCACCGTTTATACCTTGTTGGGTTAAATTATCAAATTACCCCTGAAAGTCAGAATAACCATAATGCCCTCGCATGCTTTAATGATTGGATCACTCATGCTATATCTGAAATCTCAATGATCATGACGTATCAACTTCTGAATGTCTGGTTTGAGCCATTTGTATTGAACCCCCTTTTATTGGGACCTCGCTTTGAAATCAGTCCAAAATTGTCAGATGTTCAATGTTCTCTTTTTGGTAATTACTAACTACGAGGAATAAATTGGACCATACATAGTGTTCCATGTGTCTGAATATTTTCTCCGTTTTGATCCAAGACTATCTGTTCTGAAGTAAAAGTATAACTCTATTATCCGTAATAAAAGCACAATTCTTGGCTTCTATCTCTTGATACAAAATATATCTGATATATCTAATATGTATTTTCTGACATTACTGTTTACTGGATAAAACTGATTTTATCTGGGGGAAATATTATCTTAGATATGATTGAAGATCTGTAGGCTTAGCGCTAGTAAACCCTTCTAAACCTAAAACATCCCCTACGCCCAATGGGCTTAGGGTAGTCTTTCTGTAAGCTCCTATGCCTAATGGGTCTAGAGTAAGTCTTTCTAGATATATTTCGAGGATACTGCATATTGGTGTACGGTTGGAGAGTAGTTAGGAAATTAAAATGAACTTCTGACTCCTTTTAAAACCTACCCTACAGTATTAGTCTGAAACTCTTAGTATGCTTCCAATCTGCGTTTAATGAAACACACTAAATTTTTTTGTTCAACTTTCGTAATTATCTCTTTTTCAATTATACGGTCTATATGCTTTGCGCATATTACTCAGTGATTGAATAAAGAACAATTCTATTACATTCAAATGTATCACTTCACTAAAATATCGAATCATAATCGGAATATGTAGTTGCCCAGAACTTCATGAGAGCTTTATGTTTTGCCTTATACCTGCATGTTACCTATAGTATCTTTTGGTGGTTCTGTATTACTGAGCTTTTAGAAGCTCACGTCGTTTTTACCATCGCAGGTTAGAAGAAATCTATCATGATTTAATGTTCGACATCAGTGTTTGGAGATCTGTCGGTGTTGCTTTTGGAGTACGGTATTGGATCAATTAGTGGGCATGTATGTCGTGTATTGTTTTATATTAGTGTCTACAATATATTTTCCAAACTACCGTTATATGTTTAAATGTTTTTCTTTTCTTGAAATGATATTTCAAACAAAAGTTTGTTTTGTTGTTATAAATGTATTTAAAGGAAAATATTTTTATGTGGATTTTACTGTGGGTCGCTCTTGTGACCCTAATGTGACCTTTTGAAACTCGAAGTAACCTATAGACGGGTTTAGAGGGTTACAATAAATATCGATACTTGTTCTTGAACTGAAAAAGTAAGACTTCTTGATAACTTTTTTTATTAGTTTTTTGAGATTTTTCTGCAAGTATCGATACTTTTTTGTAAGTTTCGATACTTTTGTCCCAAACTGGAAATTTATAAAAAAAAACTAAGAATCGATACTTGCAAAATAAGTATCAATACTTGTAGGAAAAACTAAAATAAATAATCGAAAATGTTATCAAGAAGTCTAACATTTTCAGTTTAAGAACAAGTTTCAATACTTATTTTTGTAAGTTTCGATACTTTTGTCCCAAACTGAAAATTTATCAAAAAACTAAGTATCCATACTTACAAAATAAGTATCCACACTTGCAAAATAAACTCAAAAAACCAAACCGAAAATGTTATCAAGAAATTTAACATTTTCAGTTCAAGTACAAGTTTCAATACTTATTTTTGTAAGTATTAATATTTTATTCTAAACTTATCGTCTTTTAATCGGATACTAACATGCCGATATTTAGACTCCCATGTTTATTTTGAGTTCTTTCTTTTGTTTGTTGTCTTTTTCTCTCCCTTTACCCATTTTACCACATTAATAAATTTTCCAGCCGGTTTTCTGAGTAAAAAAAAAACTTTAATATCCAATTCCAATTTGTCTTAAATGATACAATTATCAATTTCAGGAACAAGAAAATGATTAAATTTAAAAAGGTTTGAATTATCAATAGACAATTGGAGCTGTTTTAAATTATACAGTATACATACATATATCTGTGAGCAAAAATAAAAAAAATAAAATAAAGATCTTTGTCTTCAATAAGTGTCGGCTAAAATTGGTTCTCGACCAAACAAAGATTACTTGGATTAACGATCCTAAGAAAGAATAAAAAAAAATTAATCACATTGGTATGTAATTTTTGAGTTTTGGACAGCTAAATTTGTTGGCCATTAAGAGCTCATGTCTTGGTCATGAGCCCCCCTTGCCAGTGGAAGCCACCCCAAACTCAGCGACAACGCTGGGGAATGCTGTAGAAGAATGCATAGCATTGCCGGCTGCATTCATGCCACCCAGCTTGCAGACCCCAGTTTCTCTTCCGGGGATGTTCGTGCACGGATTGTGACCAGACCCTTGCACCGGACCTCGAGGGAGTGATTGAACAACGAGCTTATCTTTCGCCACCAACCGCTCTTCATCATCCAGTAGCCTCATTGCTCCAAGTTGGATCGAAGCTACTAACAAGGAGAAAACCATTAAAGTTGTGAACAGGTTTTTCCCATTGGAGAATACCATCTTTTCTTCGTTTTGAGCAGAGTAATTAGAGGAGGGGGGGGGGGGGGGGGGGGGGGGTGATATGTTGAATTGACTGTGAGATAGGTGGAGGAGGTTCAATATTTATATAGAGAGATTGAGCCGTGTTCCCTCCAATTTATTCTATGGGTGTGGTTTGACTGCAACCTGAAACGGCTTTAATCAAATATCTGAATTTGACTGAGCCAATGTGGTTTGAAGATTGAAACGAGGTGGAACTGATCAACAACACGGCAGCTTCACATACTAACGACCATAAAAGTGGGAAATGTTTGACAATTTGTGTGTTTATATAGTCATGGTTTGATCATCGATATCGGCCCCAACAGATTATATAATGCGAACAATCGCAAAGTAGATATAATGAAAGAAAGAACAACCAAGAACACAAGTTTTTATTGCCAATGGCGCTCAAACCATCTGGTATAAAATTGTAAAAAAAAAAAAAAGCTTCAAAGCTAACCTGCAACGGTATTGGCAAATCTTGTTCCACAGTTCAAAATCAAACAATGGCGTGAATTTAGAGCAAGGGAATGACCGCATCGTTTGACAAAACTTAAGATTGACTTGAATATTTTAGTTGAATCCCTGAATAAAAATAACCATATAATGTTTGAACAGTGAAGGGTTCTGACTTCAGAGGTTAGAAAACATGTCTGTTTTCTTAATAAGTAATCGTAATCAACTCTTCATGTAAGAGATTGCAACTTGCAAAGTATGAATTTTTCTAATAGGAAGTCTTTAACATAAGGTACAAGCTAAATAGCTAATATTACCCCTCTCCTGCATCTAATCCATGCACTTTGGGGGTACAAATCATTTAAAAGTACTAGGGTACATATCATTCATAGAAACACAGCCACTAGTCACTAATCTGTTAGTCACTGCAGGAATCCCATTTTTCTACATGTCTGATGCACAACATTCGCTTAAATGTATCGGTACAACTATTACCTGAATGTCATTTAGATAAAGCATCGATCAGTTTCTCCTTCAGTTGTTCGGCACCACCACTTGGGGCTCCAATGGTGAAGGTGTGGACAATCTTGTCATTATCTGTTGTTGAAACGTCGGATTCTTGTGCTGTAATTTGATTTTCCTTCAAAACTTTTAAGACTCTAGAGACTGGGTGAGCATCCAAAGGGTAGCGCATAGTCACAACTGCATCTTCGTGCCTTTGCTGAAAATCTATATCAGGCATCGGCAACTGCTTTTGCGGATTGTTTACCGTCTCCTTTTCAGTTTCCAAGAGCCTAATCTTCATCTGGAGGTCAGTTATATAAGTAATGGCATCACCAAGCAGAGAAGCCTTGTCCATCTTAGAGATATTAGGGACAACGGCCCTTAATGCATAGAATCGCTGGTTAAGCTTTTCCCGCCTCTGTCGCTCTGCTTCGACATGATTCAATGGTTCTTCTCTCCCATTGGCAGGCTTCCTTCCCCTCTTCCTTGGTTTCCGCTCATCAGGTAAAGATGGTGAGTCATCTTTAGGATGCTCCATACCAGAAATTCTCGCTTGTGCATTCAAACCTCCAACAAGCAACTGTGGGAACAACTTTGCATCGCCTTCATTTTGACATCCATTAGAGGAATTACCAAAAAGTTGATTGGAACCTAGAGATTGAACATCGTAAGATTCCAACATGAAGCCTGACTCATCTTCCGTTTTTGGAGAGAAGTTAATACTAATCGATTGAGACTTTGAACCACCCAAACTTAGTTCATGCCCAAATATCTTTGGAATTGTTTTTGTCTGCACAGAACTGGATCCACCAAATACACTACTCGCCATCTCCACAATATTATTCTCTTCAAGAATCAAGTTAAAGGAACCGATCTCCACCACACCAGACTTCACAGGTACAAATACCACCGTTTGCAATCCAGCAGATCTGGCTAAAAATGATCTCGATTGATAATTATTAGAACAAGAATTCACATCCGAGGCCCAAATCAATTTGCTTGATTTGTAGGATTCTCCAGGACCATACGATGTATCACAATGAAATTTAAAGTACCGAGAAGTGAGATAAAACAACTCCATATCCGATACGCCATCCAAATTAGCAACATAGCAATCCTCCTCTGACCCACCAAAGCATACATGAAGCTTCTGGAGTACCTGCTTTCTCACCTCATTTATCTTCTCAACCCCTTCCGATTTGCCACCGACACCAGCTCCACAAAGCTTAGGGTCCCGGCAATGCCCATCACCCCAAATCAAGACCGATCCACCCGATTTCAAGCTCGACACTTGCCAGTAAATCCCATAGTTCCAATTTGACCTCTCTACGACCTCGCAAAGCTTTTGTTGCAGACCCAAATAACCAGGTGGTGGAGAGACGAGATCTGACAGCACGTTCTTAGAAGCCAACAATATTAAGTAATCACAGGCTTCAGCACCCAAAACAGATTCCACCTTAGCCTTATCTTCCTCATTTGTCCAAAACTTTTCACCCATTTCTTAATTACCGTTGAGAACTATATAAAGAAAGCCCCAGTTATAACAGAGTAGCTTACAGCTATGCTATAAAACCTATAAATTGCTAAACCATAATCCACAGTCCCCATCCAACTCAATCACTTGAAATTTTCCCAAAATCAACATCTAGCAGCAAAATTAAAAGCTTGAACCTGCAATTCGACAAATTCCATAACCATTTAGCAGATTCCCATCAACATTCAAATCCGAAACCAGCAGGCAGCAGCTTCTAAAAAAACATTCCAATAACTAAATAAAAACAGAAAATTCTAGCACAATTCTAAACCCTACCCATTTACCAAATCGAGAAGCAAATGCAAAAAGTCAAAGGCTTTAACGGTGCACAAAATTATAGCCAGTACGAAACCCAATAAATAAAAAAATAAGGAGAAAAAAAAAAACTTACTTTGAATTGGGAACTAGTGGCTCTGATTCCTATTTCCTGTGCTTCACCTGAGAGCAATTAGAGTTTCAGATCTGTGAAAATGTTAGGGTTTTCTCGCAATTTCATTAATTCGGTTCTTATGACTTAAAATCGTCGGCATGGGTATCGGTGCCACGTCATGGGTCCCATCCCATCAAATGTTTTCCATCACACGTGAATTAGCGAGAAAAACGCCTCCTTATTCATATTCTCAAATAGTCAATTCCCAGTGGAAGAAGGAAAGCGGGTGTTCCTATTTCTATACACCTTTCTTATATGGGCTGAAACCCCCTAGGCCCAATAAGTTTTGGTCGTCGCCCCTCTCAACCCATGAAATAAAAACTAAAACAAAGTATTAGGCTTAATTATAAAATAACCGTTCAAATTATGTATATTTTTACTTCCGGAGTCCAATATTTTTTTTGTCAAAATAGGAGTATAACATTTTATTATATTATGAATAGCTCCATTTTTTGTGTTTATTTTTATAAAACGAATAGTGTAGTATAAAATAAATTAGCCATCATTTTTTTAACGACGGACAAACCAGATCAATAATTAATATTTATTTGTTTATTAATTTTTTAAGAGTTAAGTTCTTATGAATGATCAAAATATCCGAATTCATTTCTCCCCATTAAATAGAGAATATAACAATTTTGTTTGGATTTATCAATCTAAGCATGAGGCAATATACTTTGATATTCTTAATTATTTTTTTATTAAAAGAATCATTCCATCACAATTGAAGACACAAACCCCTTTTTAGGGGAAAAATCAAATTGTACTTCCATGTTGTTCTTGTATTGTTTTTTCTTTCTACGTTTTTTTTTTTGTTTGATTTACCATAATTTTTTTAACATTTTTTCTTGATTTGAGAGAATAGATTTTAAATTTTCTTGTTTTTGTGCATCTAATATAAGATCCCTTTTACCTTGGGTGTGTTTGGTTCACCATAAATTTAGGTATTGAATATCGTATATACTCATATTTCGTTCACAAATTATGATATAAACTAATTTGATTTCGTAATATTATCTAATGGTGGTAATATAAGATTACTCATAATAAATACTACTTCTTTCATCTCATATAAAATTATCTCATTTAAATTGTCTAATTATTCACATTACTTTTTCTACCTAAAAAAATAAATTTAAACTTTTCAAACGTAAAATTATCATTTTAAAATATCATTATCTTCTTATTTCTCAAGTGATTTAAACATTCACGTGGATATCTTTTCCATTCAACAATAAAAGAGCTCAATTGAGAGAGTTTTACATTTTTTTCACACTAATACCTTTCAATTAAATATTGAAAGAGTTCAATTGAGAGTAAACTATTTTCATGGATTGACAATATTTGAAATACTATGCTAAGTAGGGGCCGCGCGAACGCAGGCCCCCTCTTTCACAAATTATGACGTACATTCTCCCACTTGGGGAGATGTTAAGCTGGCGCCCTCACCAAGTGCAATGTGAGCCGCCAACCTAGGCCATGGGCCTCCTTGATCGCCCATGTGCCCCGTCCAGGTAAGTGAGTATTACGTTGCTGCTCACATTCCTTTTATAGGTTGTCTCAGCACTCACCACCTTATGCTGCACGATGTGGGACAAATAACAAATCATAATCAATAGTTGTGTGTTTATGAGACTTGGCAATGGCAACTGCTACTTAAGACTTCAAGCTTCGGGTTTGTTCCCTAATTAATGGATTCTGGCGATATAAGATTAAAGCATCTGTTCTCCCTTTGTGCCCCACCAACTTTAGCTACGAGTTCTTGGCTGTCAAAATATTTCAGTTCAAATAAGCCATTAATTCTTACTTAAACTGAATTTCAGCTCCCAAAAAGAATCAACCCAGATATAATTTGATCTAATGCGGTTTAATTTTGGAAATAAAACAGATGTTTTAGGGCCCACCCTTTCATCTGTACTTTCTGATTTTCTTCTGCTATTAGTTTCTCCAGTTCTTCACATGCTTAACTTCAAATATACTCCAAGTTTCGGAAGCCCTGCACATATATGAACTGAAAACAGTTTTCTTGAGCTTGAACAATCAATCAAATAGATCTTCTTAAGGGAAGAAAAGATGGCAGGTGGTCATTGAGTAATTTTCATGGCTTCCACAGTAAAACAAATTTAGAAAAGTACACGTCCAAGTGGAGCTACCGCACAGGGCCCCGAAAAAGGAGGGCCCCAAAATTAAGGATCAAATATAAATTAAATACTTATAAACTTTTATATTCAATAATTAACAACTTGCGATCAACTTACAACATCTTTCAAATTAATTCCATAATACGAACATTAATATCTCCTAATGAGTCATTTAGAATCGAATACTAATTGTATATTTTCAATCAAACCATTATTTCTTTTAATACAAGATTTGAACAATATCAATTATATGACAATATTTTTGGCTTTTATTTCATTCTGATAAATCACATTCATTGGACGACGTTAATCTCAAAACTCATTGTAATAATTTTGATATACTCCAAAAAAAGGTGATTTATTAAAAAAATTTAAAATGTTTTAATTGCTTCACAAATGTATTGATTATTTCTATTATTGTTGCTTCTCCATAATAAAGTTTTTCGAAATTAAAGTTGTTGAAGTTATACTTACAGATAACTATATCGTAAGAAAGGTTAAATAGACTTGCTTTGATGACATTGAAAGTAATCTTTTGGAAGAAGTTGATATTGAAAATGTTGTAAATGATTTTGCTTTAAAACATGCAAAAAGAACGACACTTTTAAGTGAAAGTGTTAAACTTTTAGATGTTTATAAATGAACTTTTGTTATTCAAGAGGGTAGTTAAAATTTTTTTGTATTATGGTAATTTTTTGTTGAAAAAAGAATTTACAGACTATAAACTAAGAACCTTACTTTAATAAATTGCATATGGCCCTTAAATCTTTGAACCGGGAAAAGCAAATAAATTAATTTAAAAAAAGTAATGACTTTTCATCCTACATTGTCTAGCCAAATCCACCAATAAAGCCCATCTCTTCAGCAAATTCCGAATAAATATGATTTCGCATAATCATTTTTTTATATATTCAATAAGTCCTAAAAGTAATCACAAAAAAACTAACATTTATTATCCAACCATAAGATAGGTCAGTCATCACCTATCATATTTGTTAAGTATTCAAATAATATCCCCAAATTACTAATGATTCGTAGCATTAACATGGTACTATGTTATAGTAGATCAAAATACGAGTGCTAGGGTATGCTAGAAACGAATCTAGAAAGTGTTAATCAAAATACACAAGAACAATGTGGCTAATAGAACATAACGTTTAAATGAAATACAGAATCGCAAAACTTGAAATACTAAATTGGGTAGGGGCCGCGCGAACGCAGGCCCCCTCGACCACAAATTATGACGTACACTCTCCCACTTGGGGAGATGTTAAGCTGGCGCACTCACCAGGTGCAATGTGAGCCGCCAACCTAGGCCATGGGCCTCTTTGATCGCCCATACGCCCCGCCCAGGTAAGTGAGTTCTACGTTGCTGCTCAGATTCCTTTTATAAGTTTTTGTAGCACTCACCTATCTTTACTGCACGTTGTGGGACAAATAACAAAACATTAACTTTTATGTGTTTATGAGTCAGAGTTTCTAACTTAGTTATCATCCCATAACAAAACCTCTTGTTTAACTTAGACTACTAATTTGCTTTTGATATATAGTATTGTTAGCTTTATACATGATTCCATAGTAATTCCCCTAAATTTTAAGATAATTTTATAAATGAAAAACAGGACTTCATCACAACAGTCCTCATCAACATAATAATAGCAAATAGCCACTACATTATTCATTACGCCTCTCATTTATTACTCCCATCACAATTCATAAGCACACACAAAAGGATCATAATTTAGCCGATGGTAAGAGCACGAACAATCAGCCCCTTTTCATCGACAAAAACCTGGATCCGGTCGGGTCTCTAATCTCTGGTGGTTGCACTTCCATCCGGTAACACAACGACGTTCAAATCTGAATTTTCTTTCTCTATCGATTCCTTGGCACTCTCTCCCTCTGTGCTCCCTCTGTGCCCACCAACTCTGGCCATGACTTCTTTGATGTCAAATTACCGCATTTTAAGTGCTACAATCAAACATACATAAACAAAATCCCAGTCAAAAAGAAAGAACAACCCATAAACTTAAAGACTTGCCTATAGTCTCAGACATGGTTCTTTCTTCTTGAGCTGATTTATTAGAATGTGAGTGAGTTTGAGTATTTGTATTTAACCTTTATATACTGACAAAAAGTAAGTGGGATGCTCCCAACTACGGACCACATCTTTGAATGCTAATAAAAACATTATGCGTAGTGGTTGAGTAGGCTTCATTTGGGCACGTTTTAAAAAATTATTGAATCAATTATTTCCAATTTTTCTTTATCAGAGTTGATTAAAGTAGGCAGCCTTTTGTAGTTCACTATTCTCTCTTTAGCCCTCTTCGATAATGATTGCTTTGATGAACTGCTCCCCTTTGATCCAATCTTATATGTTTGCCACAGTTAAATGAAATGTTTTATTTATTTTTTGTTTAATCACCGGTGTCCTACTCATTAAACGATTAATTTAAATCGAATTTTGCAGAGACCTAATATGAGGACGACCTTCCCAATTTAATTTTTTGTAGTCACAACGTCAGGATTAGAACTCATGTCCTTGTTTAAGGAACCTAACACATCATCACATTAGACCAACTAATTATTAGTAGAATATTTTATCTATTAATATATTAAAAGCTTGTAACAAGTTCAAAATTAGAAAATCTACTAAACCATCCAATTCTAGATTTATATAATTTTAGTTATCATTAAAATTAAAATAAATTTAAACTTAAATTTATTTGTTGGTGTGTTATTATTAGGTCCACGGTGTTTAAAATTATACGTTGTCTTTGCATTAAATATACAAAAGTTTTATTTGATGCATTGACAATATATATTTTATATGCTTTGAGTGACTCAAACCTACCTCTAACGTACAATTTTAAACAAAATCAGCAAGCAAAAGCTCATCTGTGGTCCAATCTAACTTTTTTTTCTTCACAATGGTTAAAGTTTGTGTAGATGCTAATTTTGCTTAATATTTGGTACTTAACTAAACATCTTCCTCCAAATTGACACTTAAACTAAGCACATTTTTCAAATTGGTACTTAAAGATTTTTTACTTTTAAGTTAATACTAAACTAACCTCCTCCTTCCAAGTTGATATCTATTTTTTTCAAATTGGTACCCAAACTTTAAGTTCATTTACTATTTGATACTTTTATTAGCAGTTTTAGTCCTAAAATTATATATTCTATCAATTGGGACTTAATTCGAAACAATTTAATAAATTTAATCATTCATGTTTAAAAATTCTATCAATTTAATTATATTTAACCTTGAGACATCAAGTTTTTTAAATGGATCCTCTAGGGTGTTGGCGAACTCTAGCATTGTGGAATCTATTCGGGAGATGCTTTTACGGGGTTGGAAAACGCAGATCAGGCATATTCGACGAAAAATGAATGGTGTTACGGATAAAATTGCTATAATGGCCCGAGGATTGTCGATTGGAGAGACCATTCATGTTTTGCTGCCTGCTGGCATAGAACTCTACTTGTCGCTGAGGAACATAGGATTTCTTAGGGCTTGATATTCTGTATTAGCGAAAAAAATAATGTTTTTCTCATACTACAATATGTTGGCCGTATGCTTTATCGATTTAAATCGTATTTTCTTAAATATCTTGTAAAAGTGGAATATTTTGTATTTTTACATTGTGGGTTGTTCTTTTAACTTTAATGTGACTTTTTAGGTTGTCAAATCTTCTAAGTTGAGTCTAAAATGTTAGAACATATTCATAAATACACCTTTTATAATATTTATCATTCAATTATATGTTAAGATGTAAGACTAAAGGTTTTGTTCTTTATATTGCTTTTACTGATTTTGTTCCAAATATTCGTTTCTTGCTCGCTTTAGGGTTAATCGGAATATGATTTTATCGAAAACAAGATTGAGACGAATATGATCACAACATTGCTCTTTCATTAACATGCTTATTCTTGATGATTTCAATCAGAACACCTACATTACAATAGCTATAGCTTTTACATTATTCATTATTCTTCCATCATAAGTCACATATATGCAAAGCATCTTAACCAATCGTAGGAGCACGAACAACCAGACCGTTTCCGTTTCTATCGACCCAAACCCAGACCCTATCGCACCTGAAATTCTCAATGACTGGAGTTCCATCCCGCAACACAATGGCGCCCACGTTAGGATTCTCCCTCTCTATTGTCGTCTTCGCACTCTCTCCGTTTGTGCCCACCAACTCCGGCCATGAGTTCTTCCCTATCGTATTTCAAACAAGTCATCAATCAAAACTTAATTAAACTTATTCCCAACCAAAAAAAACAAAAAAAGAAAGAAAACGGCAACCTATAAACTTAGCCTTACCAAGACAACTAGACATGTTGCTTTCTCTTTCTCTTGGATTGCAGAGTTGAGTATGTTTCGACTTGTATCAGGCAGGAGATGTGTTTAAACTTTATACATATAGATTTGAACATGTGGCGAACATGAACAATATGAACACATTGGAGTAAACGGTCCTAAGGCGGCAGCCCACGTTTTTGAATGCTCATAAAAAGTTTGGCATTGTCCCTTTTTTTAATGCTGATAGTATGCTTAGCTTGGCAATTGGCATGATTTGGGATGCGGTGGCTTCTTATCCATTTGCATGTTCTCTAAAAGAAATGAATTAAGGTTTCCCACTTTGTAATAAGATTCTTGAAATACTTATCTCTTAAATTTGATAGCATGACAAAGTCAAAAGCGTAGTTTAGAAGTAATTAATTATATAATAAAACGATGATCAACAATTTTCAGAGTTTGAATTTCAACAATTGTAATCGGAGGGCGGTGGCACATTTCCTTTGAAGCAAAAGTCAGAAGGGGAGGCCATTCAAAATAATCTCCTCCCCAAAAGTCAACGTTTCGGGCATCTATAAATTCCATCCCTCCGGATTTGGTTTCACAAAACAGAGGAAAACAAAGACGATATCTTTATCAGAGAAAATGACAGATTGCAGTGGTAAGCCTTTTATTTCTCATAATTGCTCATCTCATGGTAATAGTAAAATGAAATGTTGACCCTGAACGTTTACCGACGATGTAGATACAGGGAAGAGTTCGTGGCCGGAGCTGGTGGGAATCAACGGCCAAGTAGCGGCACACATCATCGCAAAAGAGAATCCAAAGGTGAGTGTCCAGATCGTGAAAGAAGGAATGATGGTGACCATGGATTTTCGTTGCGATCGGGTGCGCGTTTGGTTGGACAAGTATCAAATTGTGAAGGCGACGCCTCATATTGGCTAAGAAATACCACTATTTACTGTGTGCAAGGATTAATGGATCGCAGAAGGCGTGAAGCTAAGCTGGCTAGCATTACCTACAAATTAAAATATACTTGTTTATTAGTTAATCTGTCAAATTTAGTAAAACAAATAATAAGTTAAAAATTGTAAAGGAGTCATCATTGGTTGCTTCTATGTATTTCTACTGTGAGTAAAATAAATTTGAAATTTCGTTTAACTTATGCTATTTATAGACTTCTTTGTAAATAGAATCTAATTAAACGAAGATTCAATTTAATATTTATAATACATCTTAGCTTGAATGTATAATTTCTTTTATAAGTTCTCCTAGCACTCGCCTCCCTACGTTGTGCGATGTGGGACAAACAGCTGCGCATGCGGCATGTGTAGCTAACCTAATTCCAATGGTCGTTGTTTGACATCACATCATCGTATATTATTTTATTTTGGGTAAAGTACACAGACGGTCACTGAACTTTGATGAAAAAAATAAAATGGTAACCAAACTTTCAAAAATTACGAAGTAGCATTTAAATTTTAGATTTTGAAACAAAATGGTAACTAGGGCGTTAAACCCCGTTAACCCCTAACGGAAATCTAACGGGTATGCCACATCCCCACCTAGTTTTTTACGTCATATATAAAAAATAATAAAACAATATTACACGTCAAATAAAAAAAAACCAGTTTTTAATCACGTTTTAAAAAATTAAAACCCCCCCAAATAACCACTGCTAGTGTTAATCCCGTTTTTTTTCAAAACTCAAACTCCCCCAAATAACCACTGCTAGTTTTCAACTGTTCTGAAGAAATTAAACCCATTCCCACAAATCAAATCTTTTGTTTTAATTCTTTCTACATTCAAAACTCAAAGGATTGTCAGAGTAAGCAAAAGGCTATGGATTACGGTAATGTTTTGTAAAACCCTAATCTAAGTAATTTTTAGGGATTTAGTATTTTTAGGGATTTAGTATTTTCTGAGTTTAGAATTGTTGAACTTATTTTGATTTTGATATAACTTAAAAGAAATTTTTAAAGGACTAATTTGTAAAAATTTGTAAAGTAATTTTTAAGAAATAAATTTGTCAAAAACTCGATTTAAACTTGATAAAATGTTTTGAAAAAGTTCGATTTAATACCTATATCGAACTATACTTTTAAAAGTCGACAAATGCCCAAAATACATGTTTTTAGAGGAAAGTTTCGAAACCTCAACAACGGTTTCGAAACCTCTCTGGGCAGATGGCCAAAAATTAAATATTTAAAGCAAAGTTTCGAAACCTTCATTAAGGTTTCGAAACCTCTCTGGGCAGATGGCTAAAAATTAAAGAATAGTTTCGAAACCTTCATTAAGGTTTCGAAACCTCTCTGGGCAGTAAGCTACTATTTTTGAAACCCTAATAAAAGTTTCGAAACCTCTATGAAGGTTTCGAAACCTTGGCCCTGTAACGACTAGTTTTTACAAATCCCTTCTTAAGGTTTCGAAACCTTTGTGCAGGTGAGCATTTAATGCTTGGTTTTAATGGCTCCCAACGGCTCCAAACTCCCTCCAAAGTCTCCCAACGGTTAGAAAAGATCAAGAGCATATAAAAAGGGTCTCCAAACAGTAATGAAGTAACAAGAAAGTCAATCCAAACTTCCAAGCAATCAAATTCCAATTTGTACTCAATTTTCAATCTTTCTTGTAAAACACTAGAGTGTTCTTCATTGTAATTCTTGTGCTAGTGTTTCTTTGAGTGTGTGAGAGAGCTTAAACTTTGCAAACATATTCCTAGTAAGGATTTTCTAGTTTGCTTATTTGTATTCATTCTTGGGGTAGGATTCAATAGACTTTGGGGTATAAGTCTATTGAATTGTGTAAGGTTACTCCTTATCCTTAAAGGAAAGACAAATTAGTGAATTTGTGGAAAATCCTTAGTGTGGTCACTAAGGTAGTGGATGTAGACTCCAATTAGGGGAGTTGAACCACTCTAAATCTCCTTGCAATTTTACCTTTGCAATTAGTGTCCACCATTCCTTCAAAAAAACAATTCACCCCCCTCTTGGTTTTGTTCGATCAATTGCCACTCTCATCAATTGGTATTAGAGCTTGGCTCATTGGAAGGTCTTACAACCTCTTGAGAAGATCCAAGAAGTGTGCAATCATCTACAAGGTCATCCATGGCTTCCACCTCCACCGTTGAAGCTTGGGGCGATTCTCAACCCACCAACAAGCCTCCCTTCTTCAATGGAGTTAATTATGCTTATTGGAAGAACCGCATGAAGCTATTCATTCAAGCTTTTGATCTTGAAGCTTGGAAGATCATCATGAGTGGTTACACCGCACCAACTAGTAATATGGAGACATGGAGCAATGAAGAAAACAAGAGATTCTCCACAAATGCTAAGGCAATGCATCTCATATTTTATGCTCTTGGCCCGGATGAGTATGGAAGGGTGTCATCTTGTTCCAATGCTAAAGAGATTTGGGACAAACTTGAAGTTACACATGAAGGAACAAATCAAGTGAAGGAGACCAAAATCGGGCTTCTCAATCTAAATTATGAAAACTTCAAGATGGATCCCGAGGAAGACATCAAAACCATGTCCGATCGATTTTTCGTGATTGTTAATGGTTTGAAGGGCTATGGTGAAGTGATCCCGGAAGATAAACTTGTGAGGAAGATGATCTACTCTCTTCCCGATTCATGGGATTCAAAGATAACAACCATAATAGAAGCAAAGGACCTCAAGACTCTCAAGTTGGATGAGCTCATTGGTTCCTTGCTTACACATGAGATGATGTCAAAGGGCAAGAAAGAAAAGAAGAATGAAGTAGAAAAGAAGAAATTTGGCATTGCTCTCAAAGCATCTAAAGAAGATATTGATTCTAGTGGAGATGATGAAGATAAAGAGATGGCTATGTTTGCCAAGAGATTCAAAAGATTCATGAGGTCCAACAAAGGAAGAAGATTTCAAAGAGAAGAGGGCTTCAAGAATGTCAACAAAGTGAAAGATCCAATTATTTGCTATGAGTGCAATAAACCGGGACATATCAAGTTCGATTGTCCTCAATTGAAGAAAAAGAGCTATGAGAAAAAGAAGCACAAGGCTCATATAGCTACTTGGAGCGATGATGAATCTTCCGACGAGGACGAGAACAAAGTAGCCAACTTGTGTCTCATGGCTATTGAGGATGACTCTACGGTAACCTCTAATTCATCTTTTTCAATTGATTATACTTTTGATGAATTGCAAGAGGCTTATGATGAATTAGCCTTGGAGTATGAAGAGTCAATTTTGAAAAATAGAAAAAGCATTTTAAAATTGAAAAATGAAAATGACTCTCTCTCTCTAAGTCTAATAAAGAATTTGAAAGTAAAATTGAGGAAATACAAGTTAAAATAAAAGAATTTGAAAAGAAAAATCAAGATTTGCACAATTTACTTTCAAAGGTCCATGATGATCATCAAAAGGAGCTTGATGATCTTAAAGTTTCTTTCAATAAAGTTGGAACTAAAAAATTTGAAAAAGGTGAAAATTCAAGACCCAACTATATTAGGAAGAACTTTTATGGGTATAGACAAGGAGGTCATCAAATATCATTTAATAGAAAGATAATTAGGAGCATTTGGGTTCCAAAAGGACTCATTGCTAACAAAGAATATGATCTATTGTCTAAGTGGATACCAAAAGGGACTAAAATTATAGGAACTAACTCTTATGGACCCAAAAGAGTTTGGGTACCAAAACATGCATAGTTCCTTTTTTGTAGGTGTGTTGGAGCCATGATAAGCAAATTGAAGAAACTTGAAAGCTCTAGACACACTAAATGGAAGGAAACTTGAAGAGGATAAATCCTAATCAATCTATCTTGGCTCAAGTGGTAACATTTTTCTTTACATGCAATATTTACTCTTTCATGTTGCTTTATATATGGTTATTTGTTTTAAAGCATGTTTGAGGTTCCCCATATGTTTTTTGAATGCTTTTAGTAAGGGGGTGTTATGTGTTGCATGTTTGCTTAATTTTTGGCCCTATGTGTTTTTGTATGTCTTTTGGCCTTAAAATTAGCAATTTTGTGTGCTTACATTTTTTTGTTAATCTTTTGTTGGTTAAGTGACCTTAGTTAAGATTAGTCACTTTTGGCTCATTTTGAATCTTTTAGGATCCAACTCTTAGCATAAATTCTTTAGTCTTAAAATGTGTATCTTTAGCTTGTGATTTTCTTTGAGTCATATATGTTAATCTTAGTTCAAAAGGGTCTTTAATGCCAATAATAATCATAAATTTATTAGAATGCTTTTCCGGACTTAATTGAGGCAAAAATTTGACAAATATTATCAATTCTTGACCCAAGTTTCGAAACCTTATTGATGGTTTCGAAACCTTCAGAGTTTTCCAGATTTTAGAAGCTTACTGGAATGAGAAGTTTTGAAACCTTTCATAAAGTTTCGAAACCTTCTGCTCAATAGTTTCGAAACATTAACCATGGTTTCGAAACCTTCATTAAAACCTGGCCAATTCGAACGGATTTTTCAAGCATAAAACAAAAATTTTCCAAAAAACTAACTTATCCTTTCAAACACCAATCGGCCAAAACCCAAAATTCTCTCAAATCCCTCAAATCTTTGACCCTAAACTACAAGATTTAATCAAGTTTTTGGGCTTACATCTTCATCTCCATCAATCATTTGAGGTATTTTTTTCTTTAAAATCTTTCAATTCTTTAAAATTTTCAGAAATTTTGGGTAATCAAATGTTTTTGGGAATCAATTTTTTTTGCTTATTAGAATGATGTGGGTTGCTTAAATTGTTATATATATCGTGTTTTTGCAGGAGGTATCACCCAATCTTACTTGAACTCTTGTCTAAACTCCTTTAGAATTTTGCCCACAAAGTGTTTGATAAAATTCCCCAACCAATTTTTTAAAGCCAATTTTTTTTAATCATGCCTCCTAGAACAATCCTTCCTAGAACCAACCCTCCTAGAGCAAAACGTTCTCGTACTGAAATTGGTCAAAATTTCGGTTCTAATCCTAATCCTCAATTTGAGGATGTTTGTTTTAGAGATGCCGAAAACCGAGATAGATATCGTAATATTTATGAACCTAAAACGGTTAGAGAAGAGCGAACAATAGATTTCAATTTTCTTATGTCTCAAGAATTTAATTTTGACCTCTTTGCCAAATGGGAATGACTCGATTACTTGAATATCCCTCCTTATACCCATCGTAAGTTGGTTTGTGCATTTCATGCAAATGCCGAATTTATCCGGTCCCCTAGTGAGCAAAATTCTATTGTTCGTATCCGTTCTTATCTCATGGGTACCGAATTTGTTTTAACACCTCAAATAATTGCCGATCATTTAGGTGTTCCACTTGGTGGAAATTTCAATGAGAATGAGGCACATAATATTCCCGCCTTTCCGAATGAAGGAGATTTGTAAGTTTGACAAATTATTCAAAAACAAATTTTTACAAAATGTTTTGTTATATTAAAAAGGGGGGAGATTGTTGAACTTATTTTGATTTTGATATAACTTAAAAGAAATTTTCAAAGGACTAATTTGTAAAGTAATTTTTAAGAAATAAATTTGTCAAAAACTCGATTTAAACTTGATAAAATATTTTGAAAAAGTTCGACTTAATACCTATATTGAACTATACTTTTAAAAGTCGATAAATGCCCAAAATACATGTTTTTAGAGGAAAGTTTCGAAACCTCAACAAAGGTTTCGAAACCTCTCTGGGCAGATGGCCAAAAATTAAATATTTAAAGTAAAGTTTCGAAACCTTCATTGAGGTTTCGAAACCTCTCTGGGCAAATGGCTAAAAATTAAAGAACAATTTCGAAACCTTCATTAAGGTTTCGAAACCTCTCTGGGCAGTAAGCTACTGTTTTTGAAACCCTAACAAAAGTTTCGAAAACTCTATGAAGGTTTCAAAACCTCTGGTAAAGGTTTCGAAACCTCTGTGCAGGTGAACATTTAATGCTTGGTTTTAATGGCTCCCAACGGCTCCAAACTCCCTCCAAAGTCTCCCAACGGTTAGAAAAGATCAAGAGCATATAAAAGGGGTCTCCAAACAGTAATGAAGTAACAAGAAAGTCAATCCAAACTTCCAAGCAATCAAATTCCAATTTGTACTCAATTTTCAATCTTTCTTGTAAAACACTAGAGTGTTCTTCATTGTAATTCTTGTGCTAGTGTTTCTTTGGGTGTGTAAGAGAGCTTAAACTTTGCAAACACATTCCTAGTAAGGATTTTTTAGTTTGCTTATTTGTATTCATTCTTGGGATAGGATTCAATAGACTTTAGGGTATAAGTCTATTGAATTGTGTAAGGTTACTCCTTATCCTTAAAGGAAAGACAAATTAGTGAATTTGTGGAAAATTCTTAGTGTGGTCACTAAGGTAGTGGATGCAGACTCCAATTAGGGGAGTTGAACCACTCTAAATCTCCTTGCAATTTTACCTTTGCAATTAGTGTCCACCATTCCTTCAAAAATCCAATTCACCCCCCTCTTGGTTTTGTTCGATCGATTGCCACTCTCATCAAGAATCTTTTGTCCTATACATTTGGATTGTTGTTGTTTTTCTTTTACTCGTTATTCTCACTTTTTGTCCTTATTCCCTTTTTTGTTTAGAAATTATCGATAAAATCCCGTTGTGGACCACCATTGTTAAGTGGTAGTGGTAGGTAGTTGTGGACCACCATTGTCGAAGTAATATTAAATGGTTTTGCTTCATATGTGCTTGTCACTGCATATGAATGCTTGATTTCAAAAACATGTGAATGTTTCACAAAAAAGGGGTCTTTCGAATTTTCATTTATTATTTTTCATTTGTTTCGATATGGTTGAATCTATCTTTGAAAATAAAATTCAAGTTGGTGGAAGTTGTTTAGATTCTCTAGACATGCTGATGAAGGAATAAAATAGTTTAGATTCTCTAAACATGTGAAAATAAAATAGTTGAATAGAAATTTTAAAATGAATATTTAATTTGGTAGAAGTAGTGCAGAATATGTTGTCCTCACTCCTTGATTTAATAAACTAAGTTGATATCATGTTTTCACAAGTGGGATTAAGGAATCAAAAAAAAATCTATTATTTATCTAACTAAAGAGGAAGTTGTTGTGAAGCTGGTATGCTGATCTTTTTCTCAAGGATGTGTTTTGGGTAGTGTTTTATGTTAGTCTATTGTCTTTGAAAAGCAAAAGAACAAATTTTTAGACTTTAAATTGGATAAATTTTTCACATTGGCTGAAAGAATGATGAGTAATGTGATGTTTAGTTTAGTGATTGATTTTGTTCTTAAAAAGGAAAAGTGATTTTACTAACGCCCTCATTAATTGGGGGGTAAAGAAAGCTTATTTTTCGAAGACGATGTTTCCATGTCCAGCCTTGTTAAGCTTTATATGTTTCATCATTTAAGTGTGAAGGGAAAGAACACTTGTTATTGCACCCATTTTCATTCTGAGAAGAAAAATGTTTCTACACAAATGAGAAATTGAAACCACGTAATTTTTTTATTGCTAGGTGTTTTTGCATTCTGCAGTTTTATATGTATCTACAAAGACCAAGCATCCACAGCTTCATTATGAGTCAAAATTATGACACCCCCAACCCGGGCCGGGAGCCGGGGGCGTTACCGAAAGTCGGAAAACAGACAAACGAAACTTAACAGACAAAAGCGGAAGCATTTCGGAAAACATGTTATCATTTTTAATCAGTATTTCATATTAATGCGCTCGCGAAAAATGGGCTAACAAAAACTTAGACATACTTTCTTTTATTCTTGCTACTAATTTACGAGCCAACTTAAAACTTTTATTTTTATTATCGAGTTACCATTACAATTAGGTCATAATGTCGAGCACTTAATTAATCGATTATATGCCATTCGAAAACCCTTAATTGAATGATCTAGGTGATTTCGAATTAATCCAAATTACCAATAATTAATCAATTCAGTTTCATGCAACACATAATATATTTCCATTCATGGCATTTGATTTCCTTTACTTAGGACCTTACAAAATAACATAGCTTATATGCCCCTAAACATGTCAACCTATCGACTATGGACAACAAAAAGAATCGACACAACCACTAGCTTGACTTACATTTTTATACACAAAATAATAAGGCAATCTAATTAAATACAAAACATGATTCTAGCCTCCTAACCAAGCATTACGGAGCATATAATTTCAAACATCATTTCAAACTTAAGTTACGACCAAACATGACCAAATGATTCCTTAAACAGACTTCAAAGCCACCATCTAGGAGTCTAAAGATAAGACTTAGATCGTACATATTTCAGAACTGTGAACTTGAGAACTTGACAACTTTGATCCAACGAAAGCTAGCTTTAGGGTCCGAACTATCCTGCTAAGGTTGGGAAGAAGAAAACAACAGAGCGGTAAGTACAAAAAGTACTTAGCGAGGTAATGCTAAAACTAATTCATTCTTTGAGCTTTAGGGTGTTCAAGCATTGAGATTACTTAGCTAGGTTTATTAACAATTCATTTGCACCCAACTAAGCTCATGCAAAATTCATACATAGCATCATACATGTCATATCAACATTCATAACACATGCTCGAATACATAACATATCACAATAATTTATCACATGCTTGCACATAATTCGATCAATAGCATAATTCAATCCATTTTCAACATACTCAATATCATGCTTAGCAATTGAATAAATCAAGATCTCATGCTAAACCATACATAGCATTTTTAACTTATCAAATCGAAATCACAAATTCACCATAGCATGTCATTCGAATGATCTCATATTATCATTCAAAAATCAGAATTTCTCATTCTTAATCACATATATTCGAATGTGGTCATTACCCAAATTTCATATAATCGAGCTTGTAAGCAATTCATATGCTTCATATCATATTCGGAAGGATCAATGTCCACATAGCATAGCATTTCATATCATATCATATCATGCTAAGTCACACAATCTTTTATCCATTTCATAAGCTTATTTAACTTAGAAAGTTCCATTCAATTCATGCACTTCATATCACATGGTAATTCATTTCATTTCTTTAATTTGGTTTCATAGCCCAAACATTTTATTTAATGTTTTTGCCCATGGTAGAATAGTCGTAACAAAAATTCGAGCCATCGGAAGGGTAACATATAATGGATATTGTTGCCCGTGGCAACGTCAAATATTGCACAAAGCAACGTCAAAGGGGATGCCCATAGCATCGTGTGTCTCGAACAACAATCAAGAACACACATCTTATCAAGAGTACACAAAGTACTATCAAAGATTGCACAAAGCAATATCGGACGGTGAGCTCAGACTCTAGGCATGTCGTTCTTATCTAGAACGTCCAAACGACCAAGGGCGTAATCTTGTTAAGTGATTAGTTCATTATTTCATTTAACATGTACATTTTTCAGATTTTACTTTGCATGCTCATTCGATCATACATGGCAGCAACATCATTCATACATAATCATATGCATTTACAAGCATAGCATAATCATACCATAGGGCAGTCCACATATTCATTATATCGAGTATTATCAAGAATCCATTTCATGTTTTTCCATCATACAATCATTCACATGGGCAGTCCACATATTCATTATATCGAGTATTATCAAGAATCCATTTCATGTTTTTCCATCATACAATCATTCACATGGGCAGTCCACATTTGCACATACTCAATCAATTATCAAAATCCAAATCGACATAAAATTCATGGCATTTAACATCATATAAAACAGCCCACATGATGCACACAATCAAACATATATCACAAGTTTTAAATCATGCATCCAATTTCCTTTATATCTCCTTCCCTTACTAAACACATTACCGAATATCATTTAGTCCGATTTCATGCATATAAAACATAAATTACAGAAAATTAAAGTGGTTCGGACACTAGTCCCAACCCTAAGGCAAAATTACACTCACGAAATTACACTCACGATTCTTAAGCTTGATCTCGAATTGAGATGCCTTTGCTTCTTCCTTTCGAACAATCGATCCTAGCTTCCTCCGAAATTTCTTCGCTATTCCGATCTTAACTCTCAACATTAAACAAATACACATTATATTAGGAAGCAATTCAACCATAATTACTTCACAATTCAAGCATGAACTCCTAATTTCAATTCTGACTTTTCATTAAGCTAGTTCGAAGACTAGTTAGCGTTTTTAATCATAACTTTTTAATTACTAATCCAAAATTAACTTATCATATACCGTTGGAAAGTTATTAAACCCAATTTTACAGTCACGTAAACCTCATATTTTTTATCTTATTCGAATTAATACATTTTATTACTTAATTACACTCATTTCGGTAAATCTGGACAGCATGCACTCTCCAACTTTAAAAATTCATATCTTTTAATTTACATACTGAAATTGAGTTCCGTTTTCTCTCAATGATTCTAGACATATCAAAGTTTATACAGTATAAATTTCAGCTTCAAATAACTTATATCCGATTTTTAGTGAATTTCCAAAGTTACTGTTTTTACATTGAACATCACTGGACAGTTTTCTTAACTTATACTTTAGCTTAAACATACACTTAATCACATACTTGAATCTAAATTTCCTTCATGGTATGACTTATTCTACTTTTCCATGATATTTTACAGTCCATATAAACTTTTAATTTCAACATTTAGGCATTCAATTTACCGATTTCTCCAAATCAGTCCATAATCTCCAAACTTTTGATTTCATGACCATTTTTAGTTCTAATCAAAATATCATCTTTTAACTCATTTTTCCAGCAACCAATAAGCCTTTATGACAAAATATTCATTTCTTCACAACTTTCTCCTAATGAAAATTTTCAAATTTTAATCCCTAGCAAACTTTCTAAATGCTCAAGATTTTATATTTTCTTTCAAAACAGTCCCCTTTTTACTCTATCCATGTGTTCTTAAAAAGTTTTCACATATTTCCATATTTCATCTTGTTATTTCATTCAAGATTCATATATTTTCATGTTCATACAAATTTTAGGTTTGTATGCATGGTTTTTAACTCAACCGAAAACTACAAAGAGTAGGAAACTTACTTTCTTTAATTTCTTGACAACATTAGCTACTTTCTTCAACTTCTTAGCTTAATCCTCCTCTATGCAACCGAAAATTTCACTATTTTTAGCTCTCAAAATGGCTGACTATTGAGCTTCTCTCCTCCCCCATATTTTCCTTTTCTTCACGGAAAAGGAGAGCAAAATGAGGAAGGAAAACAAGCTTCCATCATTTGGATGATTTGATGGCTCTCTAAATTACATATGAGCCCTTTTTACTAACTCTTTTATTCTTAATTTACTAAGGGCAGCCCCAAGGATATTTTATCCTTAACATGCAATTTTTACTATTTATAAATCTTTTAATTTAATCACCAAATTGCCTTGTTACAAGCTTTATTGAATTTTATCAATTTCATCCGATTTTTAAGGAGTGCAATGTTATTTAATTTCTTTTCGTATTCTTTTAATTCCACACTTTAGATCTTGATATCACTAACTCAATTTCATTAGTTTACCAATCGGCTAGACTAATTAATTCGAATCTAATTTCCTTTCTAATCTGAATTGGTGCACTAATTGCCCAATTGAGGACTTTAGGGACCAAATTGCATAATTCACAAATTCGCCAGCTCAATTGCTTCTAAGAATAAATAAAATAATTAAATTCTACGGCTTTAAATTTTAGGACGGAAATGTGGGTGTTACAGAAGACTGATTCAGATGTAGTTGGCATGTTGGAGTCTATCTCAAATGATCCTATACACATTTATCTAGCAGAAAAGGCTGGTAAGGAAGTAGATGAAAGTGTTGGTGAAGAACTTGCTGATGAAGAAGAGGTGGGAGAACCAGAAAATAATGTTACAGTAGAAACAATAACAAATGATGCAACAATGAAAAAAGAAGCTGAGGCAAATGATGCAACAACAACAAATGATGCAACAACAAATGTTGATGCAGTACTTAATGATGCTGAAAATGCAGTGGAAGAAGATGTAGTGGAAGAAGAAGTAGTTGAAGAAGATGTAGTGGAAGAAGAAGTAGTTGAAGTTGAAGATGTAGTGGAAGAAGATGAAGATTCCAATGAAGCTGGAGGAGAAAATGAAATGAGTGAAGAGGAAGAAGATGCTGACTCAGGATTTTTTGATAGTGAAGCTGATGTTGGTGAAGATGAAGTTGTTCAAGAGGATGTCTCCAACAGAGTGGTAAAGAACTTAGAGGGTTTGTATGGTGATTGGGGAACACATCTAAATGAAAATGAGAATGAGAGTGATGGTGAAGGTTCAGACTCCTTTCATAGTGTACACGGGTCTGACAGTGATGGTCCCACATGGCCAGAGTTTAACACAGAATGTGATATGGAGAACCTTAAGTTTAAGGTGGATTTACTGTTTCCTAACAAAGGCACATTGAAAGAGACTGTAAAGCAATATGGGAGAAAAAATAAGTATTTTTTGATTTTTGGCATAAATGACAAAAGAAGACTTCGAGCAATTTGTAAAGATGCTACATGTCCTTGGAGTATATGAGCTTCAAAAATAGATGCTGACATGATACCTTTCAGATTAAAACATTCAATGATGTGCATACATGTGCCAAAGTAATAAAGAATCCAAATATCACTTCTAAGTTCATTGCAAAGACTTACCTGCACAAATGACAAGCTGATAGAAACTATGGTCCTAGCTCATTGAAGGTCGATGTTGAAAAAGATTTTGTGGCCCTTTTGAATGGAACCAAATGTATCAGGGCTAGGAAACTTGCCTTAGAAATGATAGAAGGAAGTTACAATGATCAGTTCAAAAAGTTGTACGATTACCTAGGAGAGCTTAGGGAGACTAATCCTGAAACAACCACCATTTGTCAGTTAGATGATAGGTTATTTGAGAGGGTCTATATCTGTCCTGGAGCATGTAAAAATGGTTATAAGGCTAGATGCAGGCCTATGATCAGTATTGATGGGTGTTTTCTGAAAGGTCCTTATATTGGTTGGTTACTTGCTGCTGTTAGGATAAATGTTAATGATGGTATTTATCCAATAGCATATGCTGTTGTGGAAAGTGAAAATTTTTCAGCATGGTATTGGTTTCTTAATTTGTTGAAAGATGACTTGGAGATTACAAATTCTTACCAAATCAGTTTTATGTCAGACAAACAAAAGGTATATTCTCTTACTTCTTTTTTATTGAATATTAATATACTAAAATTCATACTAAACTATTGTCAGTATTTGTCTTGTAGGGACTCAAAGAAACATTGGAAGAATTGTTTCCAAATTCTGAACAACGAAATTGTGTCAGACACATGTACACAAACTTTAAAACAAAAGAAACCAATAGAGGAAAGGCATTGAAAGATGCATTTTGGAAAACAGCAAGATCTTCATGTGTCTCCCAATTTAATGCAGCCATGAATGAAATAAAGGCAATATCAAAAGAAGCTCACGAATGGTTTAATGATAAACCCCTTCCATGTGGTTAAAATCATACTTCTCCACAAGGAGTAAGTGTGACATGCTGCTAAACAACCTGTCAGAGTGTTTCAACAAGGTAATTCATTCTTTTTATCTTACATCATATTCTTCATACATGAAATGATCTTGCTGAAAGTTACATAATGGTAACTAAACTATCTGAAAGTTACATAATGGTAACTGAACTATATGAAAGTTACAAAATGGTACTGAACTATCTGAAAGTGACAAAATGGTTACTAAACTATCTGAAAGTTACATAATGGTAACTGAACTATATGAAAGTTACAAAATGGTTACTGAACTATCTGAAAGTAACAAAATAGCTACTGAACTTTTTGTTTATTTTGCAGATTATACTAGAGGTAAGAGACAAGCCAATACTTACAATGTTAGAAATTATTAGGACCAAGATGATGAGAATAATAGTCCAAAGAAGACAAGAAGCTGAAAAATACAATGGAATTTCGTGTCCTAAGATTCAAAGGAAGCTTGATATTCAAATTCAAAACTCCGTTAGGTTAGCATTGATATAAGTTTAATATTTCAATTCTAACTTTTTTATTTATATTCATTATGTTCAATGCTACTAAGCATGGTATTTATTTGTTCATTATGTTCATAGATGTCGGCCAATATATGCTGGTAACTTTCAATATCAAGTTGAATGTGGCCAAGGAGAACAACATGTGGTGAACATCCAAAATCATATATGTACATGTAGAAGATGGGATCTCACCAGAATCCCCTGCAATCATGCTGTTTCAGTTATGCACAACGACAATATGAATGTAATTTCATTTGTCGATCCGTGCTACAAGAAGGACACTCAGCTCTCAATTTATAGGCACTACATTAACTCTATTAGAGGTGTTAATCAGTGGACCAAAGTGGAAGGCATGGAGCCTATACTTCCACCAGTTTTAAGAAGACCAGCTGAAAGACCAAACAAAAAGAGAAAATTAGAAAGAGGTGAAGTTTCTACTACGGAAAAAGTAGGTAAAAAAGGTGTGCAAATGACTTGCTCTAAATGTGGTAAAACTAACCACAATATAAAAACTTGCAGATGAGAAATTGGTGGAAACAAAAAACTCAAAATATCTGTAAGTTTTGTTCAAACTAATTATTTAAGTTTATACTTGTACTTGATGTTTTTATTTCAAACTAATTATTTTGTTCTATTTTTGTCCACATAGAGTTCATCAAGGCAATATCAAAGTTCAAGGCAGTCTTCACGGCAGCACCAAGGTTCAGAGCAACCTTCAAGACAACACCAAGGTTCAGGGCAGCACCACCAAGGTCCAAGACAACCTTCTAGGCAAAAGTTGCCAACAAGAAAAGGGCAAAACCAAACTCCTTCAGTTACCACAGTAAGGTTGATGAACTCTACACAAGAAAGTTCTGTCTCCAACCCACCAACACAAGCTTCTAATGCACATGATTGAAGGATTTGTTTGAATTATTTTATCTACATTTTGTGGCATATTTTGTGATTTTGTGGTATACTATTTTACTTCTGTTTTTTGTTGAATTGTTGTGCCTATTTTGTGACATTTTGTGACTTATCTTCTATGTACTGGAAGTAATCTACATTAGTATCTTATTTTCTGGTATATTTGTGCTTATTTTGTGCTTATTTAATCTAGAAAAATGAAAGAGATAATGATAGATCATTAATTACTGCATTTCATATATTTATTTTGTGCTAAACAAATGCAGAAATATATTTGTGCTTTTCTTTGATGAATTTTAATCAAGAATACTCAAGTAAATAAAGCTTGAATTAAAAAAAAACAAAGGAGACTATGACAAATCGAAATTTTTAACTTTCAATTTCAAAAATTACTTTTAAAATCCACCACAGTCAACAAAAATCCACAAACACTTAAAAAGTAGGATCTCAAATTTCCAACTTTCAGTTACATAAATTACACCACAATAAAAAAAAACCCATAATGTTAAACAACACTTCTAAAATACCTCTACTGACAAATTCAAAATAACACCATTAAACTGATGATACAAATTCATAAAATTCTTTCCTTCTTTCTCCCCCGTTCCAAAGCATTCAACTTTTTCAGTAGCCCGTTGAGAACCACTGTTGCTCGAGGCGTCATGGGAGGATCGTACCACTGCATAAATCGACACAATTTATGCCTACGTGAGCCATAATTTTTGCAACCGAAGAATCTTCTTCCAAGATTTTCAGATGTCCACGATGTTTTCATCTTAGTTAGCAAGTCACAGTGACAATATGGTCTTCGAATAGGATCATCCATTGTTCTCCCCTTTGTTGTTTTCTTCTCTTACCTTACTAGCTGCCCCAAAAAACTGAAGAGAGTTTAGAATAAAATGTTGTCGATAGATTAGGGTTTCATCCTTTAAAAAGGGGATTAAAAATCATTTATATTAATTATGATGTGTAATATTATTTTATTATTTTTTATATATGACGTGGAAAATTGGGTGGGGATGTGGCATACCCGTCAGATTTTCGTTAGGGGTTAACAGGGTTTAACGCCCTAGTTACCATTTTGTTTCAAAATCTAAAGTTTAATTGCTACTTCGTGATTTTTGAAAGTTTGGTTACCATTTTGTTTTTTTCATCAAAGTTCAGTGACCGTCTGTGTATTTTACCCTTTTATTTTTGTATGACCAGACGACCCACAGAATTCTCTTTGGCATAAGTAGGAGGGGCGCTCATCCAGGGTCTATTTTATAATATTTAGTATTAAATTTTATTTTTTTAATACTTATTATTAAGTTTTTAAATTTTAATTTTTTTAAAATTTATAATAAGGTTTAGGTTTTTTATATAAAATTTGTTATTAGGGGATAATTTTTGTAAAACTTGTTATTATGGGTCTAACTTTTTTTAATTTTGTTATAAAGGGTTTAATTTTTTTTAATATTTGTTATTAGATGTCCAATTTTTCAATACTTGTTAGTTGTTATTAGAACCCTGTTTTTTAATACTTGTTATTAGGTCCCTATTTTTTCAATATTTGTTATTAGGGTCTATTAGTAAAATTTATTTTTCTCAATTTTTGTTATTAGAGATCTAATATTTTTCAAGTACTTGTTATTAGAGACTCAACTGTTTTCTAACATTTTGATTTTAGGGACATACTCTTAAAATTTATTTTCCCCAATAATTATTATTAGAGAACCAATTGTTTTTTTAATAATTGTTATTAGGGGCATACAATTAAACATTAATATTAGGGTCCAGTTTTTACCACAATATTTGTTATTAGGAGTCTACTCCTAAAGTTTATTTTTTTAATATTTGTTATTAAGGTACCACTTTATTTTCAAATACTTGTATTAGAGCTTAATTTTTCTCAATATTTATTATTAGGAACATACTCTAAAATTTTAATTTTTTAATACTTATTATTAGAGATTAATTTTTATAACTAATAATTATTATTATAAACTTATTTTTAAAATTTAATTTTTTCTAATACATATAATAGGAGTTTAATTTTTAAATTAGCCGTAGAGACACCTAAATCTCAGGCCTGACGACCCATAGTGCCACTGACAAGAGTTTTCGTTGTATTAATGTATTCAGAGTTCCAAATATCTGAACAATCAGAGTTGCCAATCAAACTGACCATTAGCAGAGAAAATGTTCATTTATGAGAAAACTTGAAGGGTAAAAGCGAAATCTTGAGTGATATGTTGGGTTGATTTTTATCCTGCTTACACATATGCTATATATATATATATAAGGATAGGATCAAATTACACTGTGTAAAACTCTTTAAATTTTACACATTTTTTGGATCGTTGGATGAGTGAAACGGATGGATGAGATTAACAGTAAATTATATGAAGATTATCATTTATATATATATATATATAAACTAGATATTCTTATAATTTGTAAGTTGCATAATATTAATGTATGCAAAAGTTATTAGAAATTCTCCATACTATAACCTTAACATTTTATATTTTGTTAAAAAATAGTTTTCATATACTAATAGTGTCGAATCTTGACAACATAATTTGAAAGGGTTAAATTTATTTATTTTAAAAAAAATTAAAAACTTTTATAAAAAAATAAAGGGAGAACTTATTTAAAATATTTAAAAATTTTAAACATGATAAGCAAATCTAAAATTTTAAAAGATCAAATTAAAATTTACAAGATTATTAAAGATCTAAAAATTAATTTTCTAAATTTTAGAGGCCACGCTTCATTTAGCCTCATTTTGATCCGCCTATACTTGCCAACCATATATTATATAACCAAATTCAACTAGGGATGACAATTTAATTCGAATCTGATCCGATTCGAAGAAAAATTTGATCTAAATTCAATTAGAAAAAGTTCAAATCCGAAAAAGGGTCTGGTTCTTAATAGAAGGCAGATTGAATATGGATACTATCAAGATTCGATCCAAGTCCATAACCGATCCCGAGTCCTATATGAGTCCGATTTATATCCGAGTTCGAATAAAAACATTTATAAATTTTAATTCTTCAAAACAAAATATCGTTTATAATATTTACATTAAAAGAATAAGACAACATATATAAAGTAAAAAAGTTAATCTTTTTCTTGAACGAAGTAAAAAAAGTTAATCTAAATACATTGAAAGAAACATAAATATATATTAATTAACTTAGAAAATGGTAAAAACAAAATTATCTTACATATATATCAATATTAAAAGTGATAATAAAAACATAAATGTATTAAAAATACAAGTTAAATAATATTAATAATATTTACTATGATTTATATCTATTAACTAAACTTAATAAGGTGTAATATATCTACGTATATCACATGCAATTATGCACATATGCATAAATATGAAAAAAATATAAGCTAAAATTGTAGACAAAGAAACAAGAAAATAAATACAATGAAAAAATAAATAAATGTAATGAATTATTGAAAATTAAAAAAAATGATTAATAAAATAGTAAATGATGTGAAATAGCAAGATAAAATTAAGATATATTAAGTTAATATTATAAATTAAAATAAAAAGTAAATTAAAAGCATAAATATTCAAGGTCACTTTGGCATTTCTTGAAAAAAAATTATTTTTCACTCATAAACAATGCTAAACACTTTTAAGTTGGTGTGAAAAATCACTTAAAAAAGTGATTTTCCACCCAACCTCAAAAGTTAAAATTTCTAACTTTTAGGGTGGAAAGTCACTTTTAGGTGTGAAGTTACTTTTTAATCCTTAGTTATTAACACTAATATTAATAGTAATATATTAAATAATATTAAATATAATTATTATATTAAACTAACATTTTAATGTAAAAACAAATAATTATTAAATATAATAATTATTAAAATTTAATATTTTAAATAAGAATAAATAATAAAAACTTTAATATTATAAAATATTTATATACAAAAATAAGTGATAAAATATTTAAAATTTATATTATGGCCCTGTTTGGTAAATAGCGGTTTGGACAAAAATTAGAGGTTTGAGGTACAATTAGAGGTTTGACTAGTCAAATCCGCTAATATTGATGTTTGGTAAATAGCGGATTGAAAGAGCGGATTGGGGTGAAAAAGCTAATTTTGAAAAAGCTCCTAATATGAGCTTTTTGAGATTAGAGGTTTGATATTAGAGTTGTAATGACTCTTTTACCCTTAACAATTACCAAAAATCTCCAAATAACCTAAATTAAATAATAATATTTTTTAATATAAATAAAAACATATTAAATATTGGACTTATTTGTTGTTACTACTAATTTATATGGTGACATTTGTAAGTTAATTCTATTTTTTATTATCACATATTTATATGTGTATATAAAAAATTTAATAATTATATAAATAATAAATTAATATATAAATTTTTCAAATATGTTTAGGAAATTTATATTAAAAAATAATTTTTACAAATTTAATTAATATTTATTAGATATAAAATATTAATAACTGATAAATTATTCAAACAAGTATTAAATATAATCATGTCCTTATATGTCATTTTGCTTGTTAAATAATCAAACAGCTATCCGCTATCAGTTAATTTTACCAAACACTTTTATACAATCAGCTAATACAATCCGCTAGTCAAATCAGCTAATGCAATCAGCTATCAGCTATCAGCTAATGTAATCCGCTATCAGCTATCAGCTATCCGCTAATTGCCAAACAGAGCCTATATTTATATATATAAATTACTAATGAATCGTCATGGTTTTTATATTTTTATTATTTAAGTTGATTTTTTTCATATATAATAATATTAATAAATTTTATGATAACGAATTTAAACATCATTTACGTTCATTTATTTTTAATGTATAAAATAGAAATTTTATCTTTTCAAAAGTATTTTTTGACAACAATGTCAAAACCTCAAACCTTACAATTAACTTTTCAAAATCACTTTTAAAATTATTTTCTGACAACACTTTTAAAAGTATTTTTAAAAGTCGTGCCAAACTAACTTTAAACACAAAAATTTAAATGTAGTCAATAAACAAGGGATGAAAGTGAATAAATACATAATTAAATAGTATAAATTAAAAACGTAAGATATTAAATACACTAAATTATGGACTGATTTGCATAAAATAACAAATTAGAGGGTTGAAACACGTTATACCCTAAAGACACTAAAACTTACGGATTTAGCCCTCAAACTTAGATCAACATTAAGGATGACCATTTAATCTGAATCCAATCCAAAAAACAAACACAATCCAAATCCGAATCCAAAAAAATATTCGATTTTGATTATAATCATATTTAAACTTGATTTTTATACAATCCAATCCTAGTCTGATCTATTGTTATCTCTAAATCCACCAATAAAGCCTATCGTTTGACTAGGTTTTAAATAAATATGACGTAATGAATTTCTATTATATTCAACCATTCTTATTTAAATTAATTGCAAAAGTCCATTCATTTATTCATCCAACCATAAAATTATCACTTTTCTTATACGAAAATAATTATACATCATTATCATATCGCTAGTAACTTCAAATAGATTATATGATTAATGATTAGTAATATATTTCTGAAAAAAAATTATTATATAAGATTAATATTTGATATACAAACAATAAATTTTTTAGGGTAAAGTACACCGCATATCATTGAACTATGACCCCGAAGTCAAAAATGTCACCAAACTTTAAAATTGTTCAAAACTATTACTGAACTTTAATATGTGAGTCAAAAATACTACTCTGTCCTTAACTCCTAACTCCCCCGTTAAGTTAAAACGACGTCGTTTTACTGGAGGAAAATATTAAACTCATGTGTTTGGGGTTTTGAACACAAGACCTTTAAGAGAAAAGGTTGAGCCTTAACCACTGAATCAACATAACATTATATAATATTTTACCACAAATATTATATATCTCAAACTAGATAAGATTAATTCAAATTATTTTTATGAAATAAATAATATTAACATATATAAATATAAATATATATTATTTGTATATATATCAATATATAAAAATAAAAGTATATTAATTTTATATATTATTAATAATATAAATATATTACTTTTAAAAAATCCCAAAATATTCTTAAAAATAATATATTTATATTATTAATAATATATAAAAACGCTAAATCCTAAATTGTTAACCCTCAAACTTAAATTATAAATCTTAGAGTTTAAGATTAGGGTTTTATGGCTTTTTTATATACAAATTTTATGTTTTTTTAAAATAATATAAGTATATTATAAATAATATAAAAAAATATTTTTATTTAAATTATATAAACTTATCCATTTGGTTCAACCAAATTATTTTATAAAAAATATTTTATAAATAATATAAAATATATTGTTTTTACGTATATCAATAAAAATATATTACTTTAAAAAACAAAAAATATTCATAAAAATAATATATTTATATTATAAAAATATAAAAAACAATAAACTCAAACCTCAAATCATAAGATTTAGGGTTTAAGGTTTAGGCTTTGTAGCTTAAGGTTTATGATTTAGAGTTTAGAGTTTTTATATAATATTTATAATATAAATATGTTATTTTTATTAGTATTTTAGGGTTTTTTTTAAATAACATATTTATAATATAAATATTATATAAAAAATAAAAATATTACACTTTATTTTTATATATATTTTATATATACAAATAATATATTTTATATTATTTATATATTAATATTATTATAAGGTAAACTATATAATTGACCATTATACTATTAAAAAAGTCGTGATTTGACCATTTTACCTTTTTAAGCAATTAAACTATCATACTATTAAATTGGATGCAATTTGACCACTAACCATTAGAGGTTAACGACATGATAACGTGGCAGTTAAAAAAATAGGAGTATATATAATTACATATTTAATCCTCGTTACTTATACACTCTATCAATTTGATCATAATTTTTAATTTAATAAAATATATCAATCATTTAATTAGGTGGTGACATGTGTCACCACCTTATTGGAGGAATTTAATTATTTATATTTGATCTAATAATTTAATTTTTATCCTTCAATCATCTGGTGACACGTGCCACCAGTTTGGAGAAAGAAAATAAAAGAAAGGAGCATCCTACTCCTAATGAGATTCAAACCAAGATTGCCCTGGATGGAGACATGCACACTTACCACTAGGCTAAGTGGATCTTTATGATGTATAATACAAAACCTAATATATACCTTAATTTGTTGCTTATGTCACAAAAAGAAAATAAATATGAATTAAGAAGACTCGAACATGACACTTTTGAGATGCATAAAAACATTTGAATCACTGAAATAAATCTAATAATTAAATTATTAATAATTTTAATTTTAATTAAATTATTATATTAAAATTATATTAAAAAATTATTTAACGAATCTAAACTCATGAACATAATTTAAATGAACTGATATAACTTTATGATTATATTAAACATTTTAAAATTTATTTAACGAATCTAAACTCACTAACATAATTTAAATGAATTGATATTAAAAATTTATTTTAAAATAATATTAAAATTTTATTTAACGAATTTAAACTCACGAACATAATTTAAATTAGATTATTTCAACGGTTCAGATTTTTTATGCATCTCAAAAGTGTCATGTTCAAATCATATTAATCCACATTTATTTACTTTTCCCTGACATAAAGAACAAACTATGACTTATATTAATTAATTGTATTTTGTATCACAAAAGTAGTTTTGGCCCAGTGGCTTAGCCACACTTCTAGTTTCCAAGGATGCTCAGGTTTGATTCCTTATACCCATCAACTTCCTTTCATAATTAAATTCCTTTAATAAGGTGGTGACACGTGTTACCATCTAATCAAATAATTAAATTATTTTATTAAATTAAAATTAGGATCAAATTGATAGAGTGTATAAGTAACGATGACCAAATATGTAATTATACCCCTATTTTTTAATTGTCATGTCACCCTGTCATTAACCTCTAATGGCTGGTAGTCAAATTGCATCCAATTTAATAGTATGGTGATTTAATTGCTTAGAAAAAAGTAAGGTGATCAAATCGTGACTTTTTCAATACTATGATGGTAATTTATTTCATTAAATTAAGCTTCAAAACAGCTGCACCAGAACGATGTCGTTTTGACTTAACGACGAAGTGGTATTTTCGAGTCATTTAAAGTTCGGTGACATTTTAGACTTAGCGGCAATAGTTGAGTGCTGTGTGGTATAGTTTACCCAATTTTTAATATATCTATCCTAAAATAAGTATATTTATGTAAATTGTTCATTCCCTTGTGTCTTGGTGGCAAAGTCAGATGTTCATCATTTATTGGGACTCAGGTTCGAACATCAATAATACATGTTGTATGTGCCGTTTTTAAAAAGACTAAAAAAATTAAACAGATGCTACCCTTACATCACACTAATATATTTTAAAAAATATATTTATGTAAGCTAAAGTATACACTCACACTATATCAAATATTTTTACTATTATATATTACTATCTACTTACAGTAGATCGAGTGCTAGGATGTGCTAGAACCGAAATACCGAATCAAAACACTAGTATTAATATACTTGGAATTTAAAAGTCATAGAACTTCAAGAAAGTACGAGTTAAGTAACATAACATGTACAAAGTACAAACCCATACACCTTCACAAAATGTGAAACAATGAATTAGGCAGGGGCCGCGCGAACACAGCCACAGACCACAGTCCCCCTCAATCACAAATTATGTCGTACACTTTAACAGTTGGGATTTGGGAAGATGTTAAGCAGAGCTGGTGCACTTATCGTTGAAAAAAATATTTTTATTTGAATTAATTTAATCAAGTTATTTGAGAATAATCATAAAAATTTTGAGTTAAAGTTTTTTCAACTTGAAAAATTAAATTTCACAGTTTTACAATTTAGTCTTTAATTTTTCTCTTTTTTTCTTCAATTCCTCATTAATTTTAAGGCTATTGTGACAAAATTTAAATTACATGTTCTTCAACCACGTTAGAATTTATAATTAGCTTCGATTCATGTTTTTGAATTTTTTACAATTTAGCCCCTCTACTTTGTATGATTTCCTCCTTTGTTTTAAGTTCATTTTTAATCAAAATTGGACTACATGCTCCTAAACCACTCTAGAATACCTATTTAGTTTCAATTCATTTTTTTTGAAAATAAATTTTCTACTTTTCAATTTAACCCTTCAATTTTATATGATTTTCTCATTTCTTCAATTCTTTGTACATTTTGTCTCTATTTTGACCAAATTTAAACCACATGCTCCTCTATTACTATGTAATATCTATGTAACTTCAATTTATATTTAAACAAAAATATTTTTTATATTTTAATCTGTTAACTTTGTATTTTATTCAATTTGATCTTTCAATTGTAATTTCATTATAAATTCTTTCTTCTCATCAGTTCCTTGATTACTTTATACTCGAAAATATTTTATTCTCAAAACTTCATTCTTTATAAATATATTTCAGAATTTTAAATGATATTTTCTAATTAAATAACATTACAGCCGCTCACATTTCTTTTACAAGCTTTCGTGGTACTGGGTGAAACTATTAAGATGAAGAGGGGGTGAGAATGATACTGGGCCAATGAAGAGAGTGGAACAGATTGAGGTCTGGGTCTCAGTAATGGAAGATAAGTTGCAGAGCCTTGCACTGCTCATGGAAGATGAACAATCGGGGACGGAGAAGGATGAAGACACGTCACTAATGGAAGTTTCTTTTACATTATTCAGTATGGCAGCTATTTTTCCTCCATCTTACTTCATCATAAGCAAAGGATCTTAGGTGATTATAGGAGCACGTACAACCCAAACCCACACTCTGTAGCACCAGTCCCTAGCGAGTAGCGACTCCATGTTTTTAATTGCGACACAACCCGAACCCACACTCTGTCGCACCCGAAGTCCCTAGCGACTCCCGGAGCACAATGGCACCCAGATTAAGATTCTCTCTATCGTCGCCTTTGCACTCTATTCGTTTGTGCCCACCAACTCCAGCCATGAGTTCTTCCCTATCGTATTTCAAACAAGTCATTAATCAAAACTTACTTGCAACAAAAAAAAAAGGAAAACTAAACCGGTAGTCCCCAAACTATCACCGTTCTCCTATTTTGGTCCCCAAATTATGTTTTTCGGCAAACTCGTCCCTTCTGTTACATAGTTCTCCTGTTTTGGTCTCTCGACGTTAAATAGCTAACGGTTTGACTTACGTGCCATTTTTTAATATTTTTTTAATCATTTCTCTCTCTTCCTATATTATTTTTATTTAATTTTAATCACCCAATCATGTCGTGACACGTGTCACTACCCTATTACTTAAACCCCAAAATCCTTAAAAATACATTTGGTGTCGCTGGGATTCGAACCCAGGAACACCAGCGCAAAAGGTATGTGTGTGAACCAACTATACTAAACTGGTTACTTGATTCAAGTCTACTAACATTTATATTTAAGCTATACAAATTAACCAAAAAAAATCTAAAAACACAACTTGGTGCCATTGAGATTCAAACCTAGGTAACTAGGATACAAAGCCAGCGTGTTAACCAATTATACTAGGCCAACTATTTTGTTTAAATTTTCTAACATTTGTATTTAACCTATACAAATTAGAAACTACACATGGTTAATGAATATAAAAGGTAGAGAGTAATTCGAACACAATACCTTATTGATAAAATTTTAAATATTTAACCACCAAGCTAAACTAATAAATTGTGCTATTTTAAATTAAATATATTTAACTAAATTATGTTTAAAATTAAAAAATCAAACTAGATTTTTTTACTTTGTTCGATAATAACAAAACTAATTAAATATTTATTTATTATTATAAAATTAATACTAAATTAATAATATTTATGTATGATAGAATATAAATTTTTATATTATATTTAATATAATAAATAGATATTAATTTTATAATAAATAAATAAATATTTAATTAGTTTTGTTATTATCAATCAAAGTAAAAAAAAGTTTAGTTTTTTAATTTTAAACATAATTTAGCTAAATATATTTAATTTAAAAATATCACAATTTATTAGTTTAACTTGGTGGTTAAATATTTAAAATTTTAACAATAAGGTATTGTGTTCGAATGTGTTGTTTCTAATTTGTATAAGTTAAATATAAATGTTAGAAAATTTAAATCAAATAGTTGGCTTAGTATAATTGGTTTACATGCTGACCTTCTATGCTAGTTACCTGGGTTTGAATCTTAGTGGCACCAATTTGTGTTTTTAAGGTTTTTTTGGTTAATTTGTATAACTTAAATATAAATGTTAATAGTTTTGAATTAAGTAACCAGCCTAGCATAGCTGGTTCATGCGCATGCCATTTGCGCTGGTGTTCCTGGGTTCAAATCCTAGCGAAACTAAATGTATTTTTAAGGATTTTGGAGTTTTTTTTCAAGTAATAGGGTAGTGACACGTTTCACGACATGATTGAGTGAATAAAATTAAATAAAAATAATATAGGAGGAGAGTGAAATGATTAAAAAAATATTAAAAAATGTTACGTCAACAAAACCATTAGCTATTTAACGCCGGGGACTAAAATAGGAGAATTATGTAACAAAAGAGACGAATTTGTCGAAAAACATAGTTTAAGGACCAAAACAAAAGAATTATGATAGTTTGGGGACTACCGGTGTAGTTTTTCGAAAAAAACTAAAATAAAAGAAAAGGCAACATATTTTATTTCGCTCAGCGATGCAATTTGTTTTATTAAAATTGAAATTATAGGGATAGCAGCCTACATATTTGAATGCTCATAAATAGCTTAGCACCGCCCCTTTTTTCAATGCTGATATTATGCTTAGCTTGTCTTGATTTGGGATGCGGCGGGTTCTTATCCATTTGCATGTTCTCTAAAAAGTATTGAATTAAGGTTTCCCGCTTCTTGAAATGCTCATCTGTTAAGTTTGATAGCATAACAAAGTCAAAAGCGTAGTTTAGAACTCATTAATTTATATAATCAAATGATGATCCAACATTTTTCAGAGTTTGAATTTCAATAATTGTAATCGGTGGCACGTTTCCTTGGAAAAGAAATGACGAAAGCTCACGATAGCAGATCCAAAAGTCAGAAGGATAATCTCCTCAGTCCTCCCCAAAAGTCTATAAATTCCACCCCTCCGGATTTGGTTTCACAAAACAGAGGAAACCAAAAACCATATCTTTATCAGAGAAAATGACAGATTGCAGTGGTAAGCCTTTTTATTTCTCATAATTGTTCATCTCCTGATAATAATAAAATGAAATGTTTACCGACGATATAGGTACAGGGAAGAGTTCGTGGCCGGAGCTGGTGGGAATCAACGGCCAAGTGGCGGCACACGTCATTGCGAAAGAGAATCCAAAGGTGAGTGTCCAAATCGTGAAAGATGGGAAGGTGGTGACCATGGATTTTCGTTGCGATCGGGTGCGTGTTTGGCTGGACAAGTATGAAATTGTGAAGACGACGCCTCAAATTGGCTAAGAAATAACACTATTTACTATTTACTGTGTGTAAGAACCCATGGATAATAAGCTAAGCTGGGCACCTGGCTGCTAGCATTACCTAAAAGTAAGATATACTTGTTTATTTGTTAACCGTTACATTTAGTAAAATAGTAATTGCATAAGTTGAAGATTGTAAAGGATTCATCATGGGATTGGTTGTTTGAATCTAATACTACTGTGTAAAATAATTTTGAAATTTCGTTTCATTTATGCCATTTATACATTACTTTCAATAACATAGTCTAATGAAATTAAACTTCTATTTAATATTTATAAATGTTTATATCATGTTAAACTTTGAAATATATAGGCCATGTTTGGCAATTATCGAATAACTGATAGTTGATTGTATTAGCTGATTTGACTAGCTGATTGTATAAAAGTGTTTGGTAAAATTAACTGATAGCTGTTAGATTATTTAAACAAGTAAAATGACATATAAGGACATGTTTATATTCAATACTTGTTTGAATAGTTTATTAGTTATCACTATTTTGTATCTAATTATTATTAATTAGATCTATAAATTTATTTTTAATGTAACTTTTCTAAACATATTCAAATGATTTATATATTAATTTATTATTTATATAATTATTTTAATATAATTTAATTAATTAATAAATTTAAATACACATACAAATATGTGATAATAAAAAGAAAAAAAAGTAAATACGATTAGATTATAAATAGGGTGATAAAATATTTAATTTAAGTTATTTTGAGATTTTTGGTAACTAGTAAGGTAAAAGAGTCTTTACAACTCTAATATCAAACCTCTAATCTCAAAAAGCTCTTATTATGAACTTTTTCAAAATTAGCAGTTTCACCAAATCCGCTATTTACCAAACAACAATATTAACGGATTTGACTGATCAAACCTCTAATTATGTCTTAAACCTCTAATTTTTGCACAAACCTCTATTTACCAAACATAGCCATATTCTAATAAAAACCGTAAGGGACAAAAAGTGTATTAATTCTATTTACCAAACAACAAGTGTTTGGTGCATTAGTAAGGCACGTTGTACTTTTAAGGATAGGACGCAAGTTCAAACTATGGAGACAATATTGTTGGGAGTGACATCCTCAAACCCCAAACATAGATAATAAAAAAATCAAAACATTGTTATACTCAGATTGCTTTCACTACCAATTTAATTTTTTAATTAAAAAAATTTAAAACACTATTAATAGTAAGCATTAATTTTGTAAAGAATGTGATTTAATTCGATGCAAAACGAAAGAATTTTATTATGGCTTGACATGACACAATAACATTGTTGGGCCAGTTTTTAAGGGTAGATGGGTGACTGAGCCGTAGCATTTAAAGGCTTTTATTTTTTTAAGGAGTTTCGAGCCTATTTCACAAGTTCTGATAGATTGGGTTTTTGGGGAGTGTCGTTGGTTCTTAACGTATGTTTGAAAGTCCGTTTACTGAAACTGAAATATAGAATTGTTATGGTTGGAAGGCACTAGGTCCGGAGGATACAGTTTTGAAGGAAGGGTTGGTCCTTTTGAAGGGATGATGTGCTGTGTCGGGTAAGGCCGGTAAGGGGATGAACTCAGACTTTCATTCTGTTGATTTTGAAGGACTCTCCGAAAAATTTAAGTGATTATCAGCCTATTAACTTACTGAATTCCATATATATAATTCCCGCTAAAGTATTGGCATCTCGGCTACAAAGGGTGATTATCAGCAATTTGCCCATGATATCATCCTTTTTAAAAGACCCATGCTTATTCTTGATGATTTCAATTAGCACACCAACATTACAATAGCTATAGCTTTTACATTATTCTTTATGGCTATTATTAATTATTATTCTTCCATCATATGCCATATATATAAGCAAAGGATGTTAGCCAATTCTAGGAGCACGTACAACCAGGCCGTTTCCGTTTCTATTGACCCAAACCCAGACCCTATCGCACCTGAAGTCCCTAGTGACCGGAGTTCCATCCCTCAACACGATAGCCCCCACATTAGGATTCTCCCTCTCTATCGTCGTCTTCGCACTCTCTCCGTTTGTGCCCACCAACTCCGGCCATGAGTTCTTCCCTATCACAATTCAAACAAGTATTCAATCAAAACTTAATTAAACTCATTCCCAACAAAAACTAAAAGAAAAGAAAAAAAGTAACCTGTAAACTTAGCCTTACCAGGACATGTAGACATATTGCTTTCTCTTTCTCTCTTGGATTGCAGAGTTGAGTGTGTTTCGACTTGTATTAGGCTGGATATGTGCTTGAACTTTATAGACATGGATTTGAACATGTGGCGAACGTGAACAATATGATCATGTTTGAGTAAATGGTTCTAATTCAGCAGCCGACATTTTTGAATGCTCATGAAAAGTTTGGCACCGTCCCTTTTTTCAATGCTGATATCATGCTTAGCTTGGCTTGATTTGGGATGCCGCGAGCTCTTATCCATTTGCATGTTCTCTAAAGGAATTGAATTATGGTTTCCATCTTAGAAATTTGAGAACAGTGTAATTACTGATCAAAATGGATTATGCTTTTGTATAAATAGTCATGGCCGCCAAAGATGACCCGTTGAGTTTAAATTAATAATAAGTCTTTAAATGCTTATAATCTTAACTTTGATAGCGTAACGGAGGCAAAAGCGTACTTTATATAACTATATGTTTTGATGAACTGTAGTTCTAATTCTAATCTTAATCTTACTTAGAGGAGGGGAAAGCAGAATTCTAGGAGAAGAAAAGAGGTGCTTCTAGTGGGTTTTGAAAAACTAATGATCTAAGGGAATATGAAAAAATAAAGATGAACAACGTGATAAACCGGCCAAATGTAATTGCTCAAAACTAATCCATTTATATAATTAAATGACGATGAATGTTTTTAGGGTTTGAATATCAGTAATTGTAATCGATATCGAGTTTCTTTTGAAAATAAATGTCAAAAACTTACGGTACAAGGACAAAGTCAGAAATTAAAAGTTAATAGAACTGAAAATTAAAAAAAAAATAAAAGATTAAAAATGTGTCATCAGTAGGATTTGATCTATAGACAATCAATTGAGTTAATTTTGATAACACGACCTTTTTTTTTTGATAACACGACCTTTATTAGAAGCGATGACAATCGCATCTTTAAATACTAATTCTCTGATTATCACTTAACAGTTAGTATTGCCTGAAGTTGTCTTTGGAATAAAGAAGTATATTTATGTTTATTCTCTTTCATTAAAACTACAATTTTGTTTCAGTGCAACCACCAACTTTCAATGAACCCCTAGGCCTAGTTAAGAAAACCACTATTTGTTGATCATCTATATAAACAACTCTTTTGGATGGTGGTTTTTGTTGTTGTTTTGAGATAGAGATTTTTGCTCTTGAAGGTTCAATCTCAGTCTATTTTTCTTTAGTATGCATGACTCCTTATAAAAGCTCGGGTGTTGATGTAGGTCACATGCATTGTCACATGATTTGAATAGCGTTCGCATGAGTCTGCAACAAAATCTTTTTAACCTACTAGTATGTTCGCAAAGGGTCGTAATTAGGTATTCATGTAGTTATAGTTCGTTAGTACTAACACAATCGATGGAAACTGATTTTTTTCTACACTCCCACCCAGTTTATGATTATCATAAAAATTATATTCTATCTTATCTGTAAATAGATATCATGTAATTTGGAGTTTTATAATACTCAATCTTACGGTTACTTTTATTTTAATCTTACCAAAACTAATCTTACGGTCATCCAAATGGACCCAAAGCCATGTAAAGAACAAAAGCTTAACTAGCAGTTGCCGAGTCTAAGAAACACACAATATCAAACGTTTCGTCTTTCTTAACCGACATGTATTGTTAGGTTTTCTTTATTTTTAGTTATTTGTCCCACATCGAATAACGTAGGAAGGCAAAAGATCGGAGAACTTATACAAGAAATTACATATTATAGATGCATCATTTGATATTATCACGGACCAAATTATAGGGATCGAGGCATTGACGTAAACACCAAGAAGAGAGGTTGTGTGCGGAGCGTTGGGCTCGCCAAGACCATCAGACTTGGCCTGATACTTGGAGAATGCTAGAAAGCCCGCAAGCTCACCAGACTTAGTAGAATCCATGGAGGATTTACCAGGGTAATTTGGGATGGTAACTCTGATAAGTGACAAGTCGTACCTCTTTCGACTAAAAATAAAATAAAGAAATTAAGTAAATATAGGGAAAGAGGGTCGATCCACGAGGAGATTAGCTGGAATTATTGACTGAAGATTGCTTCGATTACTACTTCCAGGAATATCTGCAGAATAATTAAATAAAATGGGGGAGTGATTTGATATTGGATGAAGTAATGAAATAAAATGCACAAATTAAAAATAAGGAAAACCAAGTATGTGAAATAGCCTCGAGCTAGCCTTGTCAATTCCTTCGATCATCGAAATAGATTTTTACTCCGGGGATCATGTCGGTTACAGTCTGCGAGGCCCAACCCGTCGCAACTTGCTTCTCTCTCGAGTAACCAATCCTCCCAAGACTATCTTCGAAGGTTGATTCTTAAACAAATTAGCCACGTCTATCGCCGTTAAAGTGTTTAGTTTTGAAAGCAGGAAAAGCCCGACTCAGAAATTGTCTTAAAAAGAATCGCTTCTGATTTTATCTTTCCTTAGCGGACCGCCACTAAGAGTGTTCACAGGAAGTCGAAATTGCCACAGGCCGATCCTTCCTCCCAACTATGTTTTTAAACGATTCCAGATCAACGAGCTCTTTTTGATTCGAAAAACGATTAAAAACTTTAGTAAGGCCGATTGCCAAACTATCTAAACCGAAAGATAAAAATGTATTCTCGAAGGAATTTAGGCAATGTTCAATTCTCACGATTAGAATTGATTTAGCTAGCTCTTGGCTCAAGAAATTTAGCTAAGCATGATATTGATTATCATGCTTAACTTGGTTTTGGAAAAATAATTAAATAACATAAAATAAATAAAACAAGAAAATAAAGAAAAAGAACTTGAATTAAAACTAAAAATGTTTACAAAGATAAAAACTAAAATGATTGATGATCTAAGCCTTTACCAAGGGTGGTATTTATAGGCTTAGGTTTACAAAGATAAAGTGATAAGATAATTTTAAAAAAAATAAACAAAAGATAAAACAATTCAAATGTTTTGAAATTTAAATGCAGGAATCTAATCGGATAAGCTGATAACATCTTCCAGAACGTTCCAGAAGCTTCTAGAAGTCGCCACGTCATTGCCACGTCACTGCCACGTCAGACGCGTCGTGCCCGGTGTCGTGCCCATGATGCCAGTCATGACAGGATTATAATAAAAACTGCAGAAATGTCCCATTTTCATTGCTATTTCCAGAATTGGGTTCCTGCACAAAATATAACAAAAACAGCATGTATTAAGCAGCAAGAAGTCCCAATAGCTAGAAAAATAACAAATGAAATATGTCATATTTGAGAACTCATCAAATTCCCCCTCAATAAACCCAAGAATGCATTTCTCAACCATTACAAGCATCAAACATAATCATAAGAGTTCTAGCACGAAAGGAGGTTCATGAAAGAAACATAATTAAAACAAATAAATACAAGCAAAGAGCAGCCATTGTCCTTTTCAATTACCTATCAAGCATTAATCAAATCTTAGCCTAGTCTTAATCCTCACCAAGATACACTCAAGAGAACTCAAAGTGTTTTAAAGGTAAATTTGAAGCAGAAACACTCAAAGTCAATCATGAATAAAGGTTTCCATATGCTTGTAACAAGTTCAATTCTCCACTACTTTAATAGAATCGAGGTGCAAAAATCATTAGGTCTTTGTTCAAGGTGTAATGTGGGTTTAGAAAAAAGGATAAAAAGATGGAAAGAAAAGGCAAAAGAAGATGATCAATGCAAGATATTTCAAACATTCGCAGTGAAGACATTAAAAAGGAGCTAAAAATGGGCAAGCAAAACACACATTTTTTTTCTTTTTTTTTCTTTTCTTCTTTTCGAAACTATTTTTTATTCTTTTATTCTTTTCTTTTTTTTCCCGAAGCAATTGCTTCCTTTATTCTGTTTTTTTTCTTTTTTTTTTTATTTCGAAGAATTATGCTCTTTATTCGAATTGCAGCTCTTTATTTGCCTAGTAATATAGTTTCTAGCATTTGATCAATCAAAAAGTGGTTAAGCCAAGGAAATGGTGTGTAAGGCTAACGAAGGCTCACTAGGCGATGAGAAAGGGTAAATTAAAATGAAAAGGATGGAAGAGGTTAAAGCCTAATGCCTAAATCATTTTAAAGCACCTCGTTCTTAGTGTAGTCTCGAATCGTAAGCAAGTCACAAGTTCTAGATTCCTAAAATTCAAGATGACACTCTCAAGAAAAAGAAACGAGCATAATATGAAGAATGCATGCTCAAGGCTCAAAGTCTCACAAAATTGGGCTAATTTTGATTAAGCTAGGCGAGAAATCTAATCAACACAATCAAGAGTAATTAAAAGAGATGTTAAACTGCATATTACCCATATCATTTGATTATCAAAATGCTCCAATTCAATCATTCCTAAGCACTAGAACAAATACAACATGCTGGACAACAAGTAGTGGCAGAAAAAAAATCATTTCAAGGTTTAATCAAAATGAAAACATATTATCAAACAAGCATAGAACAAGTGGTAATTTACTACCCTCCCCCTCACTTAATTGAATTGCCCCAGTTCATAAAAATTAAGGAAATAAAGAGAAAATAAAGGCAAAAGATACTCCCCGTGGATGTAGAGTGAGTCGATGGGATTGGTGCACTATGAGTGGCTCGGATCAGCGGCGATAGAGGGCTTTGAACGGAGCTGCCGGATGTGCGAAAGAGGGTGCAGCGAAGGGTGGTTCAACATTTTTGTTGGGCACCCGTCGAATAGTTGCTGGTCGTCGGCCACCACGGTAGGGAGGAGGAATCTCGTTCGAGGGATTGAGGGCTTGCCGTCGTCGATCATCGCGGCGTGGAGAAGGTGCGGTCGTCGGTTCGGAATCGCTGATGATCGCCATAAACCGTGGCGATGCAAGACGCCACCGATGACCAGCGGCGGTTCTTGGGGAGCCGACGAGCCTGCTGTCGCGTGCGAGGCATGGTGGATTACGGCTAAGTGAATCGGCTGGTGAGTTATCTAGGGTTTGGTGGTTTGCGGGGATGAAAGAAAGGGAAATAGGAAGAAAAGGGGAAAGGTTTCAAAGGGGGAAAAAATAAAGAAAGGAATTGAAAACAATTCTTACTTTATTTTATTCCTATGCAACCGGTCAATGGGTTTTGAAAATGGTTGGAAAGGGTTTGCTATCATGCACCATTAAGTGGAAAGGGGTTTTGCTATCGTGCACCACTTTCAATGGGACTGCAGCTTATGATCGAAGAGTTCTTGCTGTGTGAAAAAAAATCCTGCAGAAAAATTATTAAGGTAATTAGAAAAAGAAAAATAAAGGAAAATAAATAAAATATAAAAAGAAAGGAAATTAAAATTAACGAAAATAAAAAAGAATGGGTTGCCTCTCATTTAGCGCTTTGTTTAACGTCGTTTAGCTCGACGACCTTTGCTAAATTTTTGGTTCTTCAAAAGAAAGGTCTTCAAATAAACGATATTGTCCATCGCTCGTCGTTTTAACGTCTTCCTTCATCTTTCTATTTGTGCGCAAAACAACAACTAAGCTTCTACCTCCTTCCCAAGACGACAACTTACTCAAGATGATGTTTGGCAAAGTTTGGTTGTCGCCTAAAAATATATAATCAAACCATTCCAACCTTGGCTTTGGTTCCTGCAAAATTGATGGAAAATGTTTAGTTCGAATTGGAATTAATCGAAAATCAGAAAGGGAAGAAAGATTTGAAATGATTTCGCCTTTGTTTTTATCGTCAAGATCTGCGAATTCCCTACAAAATTCATAACACAAATTAGTTTCGATCAAATCATCAGCTAACGGATCTATAATATCAATGAAATTTAAACTTGCGACCGAATCAGGATACTTCATAGCTTTATACATATCAAATTTAACTACTTCCCCATCAAATTCCATAGTTAAGATGCCGTCGCGGACACCGATCTTTGTATGCGCGGTTGATAGGAAAGGTCGGCCAAGCAAGATTTCGGATCCGTTGTTGCTGCGATCATTTTCCATGTCAATTATATAAAAATCAGCAGGGAAAATAAGATTTTTTACCTGTACCAACACGTTTTCTAGTACTCCCTCGGGGTAGATAACTGAACGATCAGCTAGTTGAACCGTCACTCGCGTTTCTTTCAATGGTTCAGTCGAAATTTTGTTGTAAACGCTTAACGGCATGACGTTGATAGATGCGCCTAAATCGCACATCGCCCTTTTTATCCCAACATTCCCAATTTTACAAGGAATCGCAAACATACCTTGATCCTTGTACTTTGGCGGCAATGGTCTTTGAAGAATAGCCGAAACGTTCTCACCAAGGTTAACTTTTTCATTTCCGAATAATCGCCTTCGGTTTGTGCATAAGTCTTTAAAAAATTTTGCGTACTTAGGGACCTTCCGAATAACATCTAAAAGTGGAATGTTGATTTCCACTTTTTTGAATACATCCAAAATTTCCTTCTCTTCCTCCTTTTTATCTCGTTTCGCCAATCTACCTGGAAAAGGAGGAACAGGTTCGTAAGTAGAAACAAAAATATTGGATTTAGAGTTACCTGCAATGGGTGTAGACTTTTCGTTCTGGTCCTTCGAAGAGCTGCCTTGCTCGTCGGATTTTTGCTCATCTTGCTTGGGCGGTTTAGGCGTTATCACTGTTCCACTACGTAAAGTTATCGCACTAACGTTTCCCTTGGGTTGGTTTCGGTTTGGGATGGTAACTTTCCCTGGGATTCTATACGGCTAACAGCTTGAGCTAGTTGGCTTATTTGTTTGTCGATTTGTTGGAGGTGGGATTGTGTTTGGGTTTGGAATTTTTCCTGCGAAACTGCCAATCTCTCAACAATAGACTCAAGCGAGGATTTTTGGGGTGCTTGGTTTTGGTAGGGAGGTTGTTGCCTAGGTTGGTAATTCGGGTTCTGATTACCGTAGCTCAAGTTTGGGTGATCTCTCCAACCGGGATTGAATGTATTGCTATGTGGGTTATAGGGTCTTTGGGGAGGTCCGGGAAAGTTGTGTATGACGTTAACTTGGGCATTAGTCGTTTCCCTCAACATTGGGCATAGATCGGTGGCGTGATCGTGCATTGTACAAATTCCGCATACCTTAGCAGCTTTTATCTCCCCTGAAACAAGAGAATACACAATATTAGTCAAATTATCAATTTTATTCTCTAATGAAATTGTGCTTACTGTTTGAACCCGTCGACTGGGTTCACTTGTAGAACCAAATTGCTGCGAATTTGCAGCCATTGTGGAGATTAATGTTCTCGCTGCAGTAGGAGTCATGTTAACGAGCGCGCCACCGCTTGCTGCATCTACCATCTTTTTGTCCATTGGTAACATTCCTTCATATAGGTATTGAAGAAGTGTTTGTTCGGATAGGCCATGTTGCGGACAGCTTGCGCATAGCTTCTTGAACCTTTCCCAATAATCATATAGGGATTCGTCGTGCATTTGTTGGATACTCAATATGTTTCGCCTAAGTTCAGTCGCTTTTGCTGCAGGGAAATACCTGTCAAGGAAAACACGAGAAAGACCAGCCCATGTATTAATAGAATTCAGAGGTAAATAAAATAACCATTCTTTAGCCATTCCGGCTAAAGAAAAAGGAAATGCCCTTAGTTTTATCTGATCCTCTGAAACTCCTTGCGGTTTCATGCTGCTGCACACCATATGGAATTCGGCTAGATGCTTGTGTGGGCTTTCAGTAGGTAAACCGTTAAAGGTAGGGAGTAGATGAATTAATCCCGTTTTGAGCTAAAAGGGAGTGTCGCCTTGAGGAAAACCGATGCAAAGGGGTTGTTGCACAATAGGAGCTGCGTTCAGCTCTCGAATCGTTTTCTCCGCCATTGTTTCTGGTTCTTGTGTAGGTTCTTCGATTGGTGTTGTTTCGGAAGTAGATTCTTGTTCGGGTCGTCGTGTGCTTTGCTGTTTCTTTCGTCGAAGTGTTTCGCCGTAAGTTCTACGAGCGCTTGCTTCAATTTCCGGGTTGTATGGAGCTAAAGTACCCGGATTCTTCCTGGTCATAAAATAAAACAAAATCAGTCAAAAATTACCGAAAATAAATCTCCCCGGCAACGACGTCAATTTTGACAAGTCGTCGTTTAACCGGTCAAAAATAAATAAATAATTAACCTCTTTCGACTAAAAATAAAATAAAGAAATTAAGTAAATATAGGGAAAGAGGGTCGATCCACGAGGAGATTAGCTGGAATTATTGACTGAAGATTGCTTCGATTACTACTTCCAGGAATATCTGCAGAATAATTAAATAAAATGGGGGAGTGATTTGATATTGGATGAAGTAATGAAATAAAATGCACAAATTAAAAATAAGGAAAACCAAGTATGTGAAATAGCCTCGAGCTAGCCTTGTCAATTCCTTCGATCATCGAAATAGATTTTTACTCCGGGGATCATGTCGGTTACAGTCTGCGAGGCCCAACCCGTCGCAACTTGCTTCTCTCTCGAGTAACCAATCCTCCCAAGACTATTTTCGAAGGTTGATTCTTAAACAAATTAGCCACGTCTATCGCCGTTAAAGTGTTTAGTTTTGAAAGCAGGAAAAGCCCCACTCAGAAATTGTCTTAAAAAGAATCGCTTCTGATTTTATCTTTCCTTAGCGGACTGCCGCTAAGAGTGTTCACAGGAAGTCGAAATTGCCACAGGCCGATCCTTCCTCCCAACTATGTTTTTAAACGATTCCAGATCAACGAACTCTTTTTGATTCGAAAAACGATTAAAAACTTTAGTAAGGCCGATTGCCAAACTATCTAAACCGAAAGATAAAAATGTATTCCCGAAGGAATTTAGGCAATGTTCAATTCTCACGATTAGAATTGATTTAGCTAGCTCTTGGCTCAAGAAATTTAGCTAAGCATGATATTGATTATCATGCTTAACTTGGTTTTGGAAAAATAATTAAATAACATAAAATAAATAAAACAAGAAAATAAAGAAAAAGAACTTGAATTAAAACTAAAAATGTTTACAAAGATAAAAACTAAAATGATTGATGATCTAAGCCTTTACCAAGGGTGGTATTTATAGGCTTAGATTTACAAAGATAAAGTGATAAGATAATTTAAAAAAAATAAACAAAAGATAAAACAATTCAAATGTTTTGAAATTTAAATGCAGGAATCTAATCGGATAAGCTGATAACATCTTCCAGAACATTCCAGAAGCTTCTAGAAGTCGCCACGTCATTGCCACGTCACTGCCACGTCAGACGCGTCGTGCCCGGTGTCGTGCCCATGATGCCAGTCATGACAGGATTATAATAAAAACTGCAGAAATGTCCCATTTTTATTGCTATTTCCAGAATTGGGTTCCTGCACAAAATATAACAAAAACAGCATGTATTAAGCAGCAAGAAGTCCCAATAGCTAGAAAAATAACAAATGAAATATGTCATATTTGAGAACTCATCAATAAGCCATCATGATTATCACTTATATTATTATGTGATTATCTTGGAGATAATGTTTGTGATAATTAGAGATTTAAACTAAGAGATAGGGTAGATCTCGTCCGTCGATGTAATTCAAACTGTACCGTTAGATCTAGGGAAGTTCAACTATAAATAGAGTTTTCTCCGCTCAGTTGTAATCATTCACTCATTTATTCACTTGAGTAATACAAGAGGCATTTACTCTAACTCTCTGAGTGTTCTTATTGTTCTAAAAGTGTTCTTCGTGTTCTTGTTGCCTATTGCTTCCAATTCCTTCCAGTTGTTCTTTAGAGAACTTCCGCTTAGAACGATCTTGCGTTTGTAGGCTTTGGGAAGTGTTTGATCTTCCAGAGCGTGAATCCAAGCAGACTTAGGCGTTTGCCAGGAGAGCTTTGCCTAAGGCCGTACGGTCCAGCTAGTAGGAGTCTAGCACCGTAACGAGGGATTCAGGTGACTTAGTCATAACATTCAGCCGAGAAGGCGACTAAGGCCGCACGGTTAGCCTAGCTAAACTCTAGCCCCGTGACAAGTGGTATCAGAGCGTGTTCGGTTAGGGAGGTGATCGAAGCTTGTATAGACCAGGGAAGTGGTCAGATCCATTTCTGTTCAGGAAAGTGGTGGTCAGTGCGAGTCGAGGAAGGGACTTGCGTGTGTTTGGGGAAGCAGCATCAAAGCGAGTCGACGGAGTGACTTGCGTTCGAGCCAGCTTGCTGGCAGAGACAAGTGTTGGCGGATTCCAAGCTTGCAGGTGTAGTCAAGCGTGGTGGTTTTTGTTCTAGTTAGTCAAACGGACCTAACTAGTTCGTGGCAAAGGTGATTGAGATGGCGCAACAGGAAACCGACAAGAAGTGTCGCAGTGAAAACTACTGAAGAATATTGACGATGAAACAAGTTAGATTTCATATTGAGGATTTTGACCAAATAACTGATTTTTTAAGGAACAAATAGATGAACTGTTCGGGGGTATGAATACCTTGATACCGAGGGTGAATCGGCTGAGGGAATCCGAGGAGGAGGCCAAGCAGATTCAAGGTGTTGTGGAATCCTGTCTTGAAAAGTTAGAGTCCAAGGTGGACAGGTTCAAGGACGAGACACAACGTATCCTCACTGAGTTGAACACAGTTCGAGAGAGTTGTTCTCGTGAAGCTGAGACAGAAGCTTTGCGGAAAGAGATGAATGATCTCAGGAGTGAGCTGCTCAGTTGCAAGACCGCAATGAGTGAATGGGGCGTGCTCAGACCTTTCTTAGAAGGACTTAAGCCGGGGGCGAAGCTCGCAGTAGAGCAAGGTGATGCCCAAAGACTTTCAGAGGCCGACAATATTGAACCTCTGAGTGTGCTTGTAGAATGGAAACAAGCAGGTGTTGAATCAACCAGTTCCAGTTCGATAGACGAAGGGAATGGTGAGGCTAAGTCCGTGCCGGAAAAGAAAGTGAGCAAGAAGAAGTTGAAGTGCTACTTTTGCGATGGTCCTCATCTGATACGAGGATGTCCCGAGAAGAACCACCTAGCTGCCATGGTGAAGACAGCAGCCGAGTCAGAGGGAGAAGTAGCGAGACTTAGGGCGATTGCATCAGTCAGTGCCGCCAATGTGAGTGTGAGTCGTGGTTCGATTACAACTGTCACATTAGTCAAGCTAGGGACGAGACTTGGTGCGATAGCGAGTCAGAAAGCTATCAAGCCGAGGGTGATGAGAAAGAAATTGGAGTGCTACTACTGTAAGGGGCCTCACAAGTTGCAAAGATGCCCAGTTCGAGCCAAGGACTCCAAAGGGTTGGGCAAGGCCAAGAGTATCATGCCGATCAAGCTTGGTTCAGAGTTATCAAGTTCTGTCACATGTACCGAGCAGAATGGGTTGAAGATGTCTAAGGCTACGGGAGAGCTTGCCGAGGATGTTCGAGGGAAGAACATTGCTTTAGATACCACACTGGATAGAGGGTCTAAGGCAGCGCTATCCGAGGATATGCCCGGAAAAAAGGGACATCGCTTTTGAGGCCACTGTAGAGCCGAAGGAAGTGTTAGCTGATGGTGTTGACGGACAAACATCATTGAGTACCAAAGCCAGGAAAGGGTCAAAAGGGGCTAAGCCGTCGAGAGACATAGCAATCGTTGAGAAGTCACTTGTGGGCAAGGTGAGAAAGAAGTGGAGGACTTTGAGGAAGAAGTGCCAACGCAAGTCGGGGCAACGATCTTTAAGGAAGAAGAATCGATGCAAGCAGAGAGCACCGGACCTCGTGGGAGAAGGGCCGATGCGGTGTGGCAATCAGAGTTGCGCAACGGACTTGACTGTACAAAGTTCGATGCGAGGGGTGTCAAACTTCACAGACAAAGAAAGGCTGACACGTTTTAGAGTAAATGCGGGGACGTCGACGACAATCGACAAGAAGGTACATCTTAAACACATTCCTAGTGTTTTTGAGTTTGTTTTACCGTCTTTGATGAGTGTAGGCCGAGTGAGACCTAGCCTTCGATGCGGAGAAAAGATTGGAAGGGACCTTTCCGAGTTCTAGGAGCTCAACATGTGTTCAATGTTGTGACTTCCAAGTCTTTGTCGCGGGATCAAGAGGATCCGAGTCGAGGCAAATCAGAGATTGTAGGGACGAACTCCTACGATGTTGATGTACCGAGTGGCATCTTGGAGCGCGATTGTCCAAAGCAGATTGAACCGAGGCGAGCAATTCGTATGGGAGGATTGCAGGAAGCTGAGGCATCGATGAGTGAACAAGTTGACCCTGCCCAGGATCGTTCGATAGTAGCGACGAGGGCATCACTAAGTTCAGTGGGGGAGAATGTCACTGACCAAATTATTGGGGCCGAGGCATTGGTGCAAACACCGAGTAGAGAGGTTGTGTGCGGAGCATTGGGCTCGCCAAGACCATCAGACTTGGTCTGGCACTTGGAGAATGCTAGAAAGCCCGCAAGCCCACCAGACTTAGTAGAATCCATGAAGGATTTACAAGGGTAATTTGGGATGGTAACTGTGATAAGCCATCATGATTATCACTTATATTATTATGTGATTATCTTGGAGATAATGTTTGTGATAATTAGAGATTTAAACTAAGAGATAAGGTAGATCTCGTCCGTCGATGTAATTCAAACTGTACTGTTGGATCTAGGGAAGTTAAACTATAAATAGAGTTTTCTCCGCTCAGTTGTAATCATTCACTCATTCATTCACTTGAGTAATACAAGAGGCATTTACTCTAACTCTCTGAGTGTTCTTATTGTTCTTAAAGTGTTCTTCGTGTTCTTGTTGTCTATTGCTTCCAATTCCTTCCAATTGTTCTTTAGAGAGCTTCCGCTTAGAATGATCTTGCGTTCGTAGGCTCTGGGAAGTGTTTGATCTTCCAGAGCGTGAATCCAAGCAGACTTAGGTGTTTGCTAGGAGAGCTTTGCCTAAGGTCGTACGGTACAGCTAGCAGGAGTCTAGTACCGTAACGAGAGATTCAAGTGACTTAGTCATAGCATTCAGCCGAGAAGGCGACTAAGGCCGCACGGTTAGCCTAGCTAAAGTCTAGCCCCGTGACAATATGCACATAAGCTGCATAATTTAACGAAATTTCAAATTTATTTTACTCACGGTAGTAATAGATTCAAGCAACCAATGATATGAATCCTCTACAATCTTAAACTTATTAAAAAAATTATTTTACAAAATTTAACTGTTAACTACTAAACAAGTATGTCGTATTTATAGGTAATGCTAGCAGCCAGCTTAGCTTATTATTATATTATTCACGCCTTGTGCGATCCATTAATCCTTACACACAGTAAATACTAAATAGTGTTGGTTCTTAGCCAATATGAGGCGTGGCCTTCACAATTTGATACTTGTCCAACCAAACACGCACCCGATTGCAACGAAAATCCATGGTCACCATCATTCCTTCTTTCACGGTTTGAACACTCACCTTTGGATTCTCTTTTGCGATGATGTGTGCCGCTACTTGGCCGTTGATTCCCACCAGCTCCGGCCACGAACTCTTCCCTGTATCTATATCGTCGGAACATTTCATTTTACTATTATCATGAGATGAATAATGATGAGAAATAAAAATACTTTTCATTTTACAACGCTTTTGACTTTGTTATGCTATCAAGTTTAAGAGAGAAGAATTTCAAGAATCTTATTACAAAATGAGAAACCTTAATTCGTTTCCTTTAGAGAACATGCAAATGGATAAGAACTCACCGCATCCCAAATCACTATCAGCATTGAAAAAAGGGACGTGCCAAACTTTTCATGAGCATTCAAATACGTCGGCTGCTGAATTAGGACCATTTACTCCAATGTGTTCATATTGTTCACGTTCAAACCCATGTGTATAAAGCTCAAACACATATCCTGCCTGATACAAATCGAAACACACTCAATTCTGCAATCCAAGAGAGGGAGAGAAAGCAATATGTCTAGCTGTCCTGGTAAGGTTACTTTTCTTTTTGTTGGGATTGAGTTTTATTAAGTTTTGATTAATGACTTGTTTGAAATGCAATAGGGAAGAACTCATGGCCGGAATTGGTGGGCACAAACGGAGAGAGTGCGAAGACGACGATAGAGAGGGAAAATCCTAATGTAGGCGCTATCGTGTTGAGGGATGGAACTCCAGTCATTGGGGACTTTAGGTGCGATAGGGTCTGGGTTTGGGTCAATAGAAACGGAAACGGCCTGGTTGTGCGTGCTCCCAGAATTGGCTGAGATCCTTTGCTTATATATGGCATATGATGGAAGAATAATAATTAATAATAGCCATAATGAATAATGTAAAAGTTATAACTATTGTAATGTTTTGTGTGCTAATTGAAATAATCAAGAATAAGTATGTTAATGGTGTTGTGGTCATGTTCATCTCAATCTTGCTTCCAATAAAATCATATTCCGATTCACCCCAAAGCGACACTTTCTTAACAATAAATGAAGCTTTAGAAGGAAATAAATAATAGCAACACAGAGTAAAACCTTTAATCTCACACCTTAACATATAATTGAATGGTATATACTATAAAAAGTGTAATTTTGGTTATAAAAATTAAGAAGTTAGTCTCTCTATTTTAATTTTTCAGAATTTGATTTTACATATTTTACGAAGACGAGCTTCTCAAGTTGGTAAACACTTAAACTTGAATTGCAGATTTATAAATTTGTTGTATATAAATAGTTGGATGCTTATTTAGACCAACATAAAGTTTAAGTTTAATAATTAGTTAGTCCACTGAAACATCGGCCCTGTTTGGCAATTAGAGGATAGCTGATAGCGGATTGTATTAACTGATAGCTGATTTGACTAGCGGATTGTATTAGTTGATTGTATAAAAATGTTTGGTAAAATTAACTGATAGCGGATAGCTGTTAGATTATTTAAACAAGCAAAATGACATACAATGACATGATTATATTCAATACTTGTTTGAATAGTTTATTAGTTATCAATATTTTGTATCTAATTAATATTAATTAGATCTATAAAATTATTTTTAATATAATTTTTCTAAACATATTTGAATGATTTATATATTAATTTATTATTTATATAATTATTTTATTATAATTTAATTGATTAATAAATTTAAATACATATAAATATGTGATAATAAAAAGAAAAATGGTAAATAGGACTAGCTTATAAAATGGGGTGAAAATATTTAATTTAGGTTATTTTGACGTTTTTGGTAACTAGTAAGGGTAAAAGAGGCTTTACAACTTTAATATCAAACCTCTAATCTCAAAAGGCTCTTATTATGAGCTTTTTCAAAATTAGCGGTTTCACCCCAATCTGCTCTTTCAATCCGCTATTCACCAAACAACAATACTAGCGGATTTGACTTGTCAAACCTCTAATTATGCCTTAAACATCTAATTTTTACCTAAACCTCTAATTTTTGTCCAAACCTCTCTTTACCAAATAAGGTCATCATATTTGAACAATCTACTTTAAAGTTTTGATGTATACTTATTTGCTCCACATCGTGCAACAAAGAGAGGCGAGTACCACGAGAACTTATAAAAGGAATGTGAGCAGTAACGTTATATTCACTTACCTGGACGAGGTGTATGGGTGATCAAGGGAAGCCCATAGCCTAAGACGGTGGCTCGCATTGCACACGGTGAGTGCGCCAGCTTAACATCTCCCTAGGTGGGAGAATGTACGTCATAATTTGTTGCTGAGGAAGCCTGCGTTCGCGCGGCCCCTGCCCAATTCAATATTCAACATTTTGTTCAGATGAGCTTTAGCTCTGGAAAGCATCATAAATGACCAAAGTAATATCATTCTATTAAAAAAATTAAACTATATACACTTAGGCTTCGTTCTCCATTGCTGCCTGACCCAATTTACGGTGAAAAAATTGCGGCGTCGGAAAAGTTAAAAAAATCACCCTTGAAAAATTCAGCGTTTGAGGTATAAATTCTAGCAAAAAACGGCAGCAACGCTATTTTGTCGGACCGTTCAGCAATGCTTCAACTTTTGCGTGCGAAACGGCCGTTCTGATAGCAATGGAGAACGAAACCTTAAATAAAGTTTAAATTAAATTATCAACAATTAGTTGATGTAGTGTGATGAGACATTATTTAAGTAAAATTAGGTGTTCGAATTTTAGTGTTGTAAATGGAGTAAATTAAGTTGGGATGGTCACTCCCATAATAGATCTAGTATCTAATTCAGATTAGTCAATCTAAACAAAAAATGAGTTGGATACACAAAAAAATAATAAATTAAATTCATTTTAAGTGAAGTTTAATGGTGTGCATTAATGTATTATATTCAAACTTTACTAAATGGAAGTTTAAGGCTTAAGGTCAATTTAGCCGTCAGTAAAAAAATAATTAAGTCCGTATCATTTATGCATTTAATTTTTCATAATTGAAATTGCAATTAGTTTACTTATTTTGTTATGTTGACTGTGTCAATTGTAAGTTGACTTTGTTTAAGGTTAGTGGACTAACGATTAACATTACATAAAGGGTTTAATTAATCGTAATATAATTTATGAAAGTTAAATTGGGTGTCAAAAATTCATGAGAAGTAAATTAATTTTGAGATTATTTTACGATAACATATATTTCATTACATAATTTTCATAGTTTTTGTGATGATTTAATTTAAAAAATATTAGGAATTTCTGATGTTTTTTAAATTGTTAAATTTTTGTTAATTTAAAATATTATATATTTTTATAAACTTTATACATTAATAATTCTTTTATATAGATCTTAACATATTTATGAATTTGTATCACTTTACATTATTTTAGTCATGTTATGTATTAATTATTTTTATGTGTATGTTTGCGACTCAATTTATCCAATATTTTTATATCATTTATAGTATGGATTTGGTTTATAATTTTTTTTAAGAATTGAATGACTACATAGATCTTATATCAATATAGTTAATAATATTTTTAATTTTAATTTGATTTCCCAAGATGTAGTGAGAGTATATTCTATCCATAGACGCGTAAATAAAAAATATAACTCCAAAAGTATTGTTATCCAAAAAAAAACTCAAACCATGCCTAAAACTATCATAATTATTTTTATTTACAATTAATAAAATCATAACATATATATATATAGTTCAAACATAGATTTGTTTATAAAATAAAGGCTTAAACTTGAATATAAATTTAGCCCCCATTAAAAATAAAAAAACTAGTTTAGCCCTCATGAACTTCTTTTCACCCAATTTAGCTTTCATAATTCAAGTTGTGACCAATTAAGTCCTTTGGTAACGTTGACCGTCAGGGTCCACTAATGGTCAACGGGATCAATGTTACGACCAACACAATCAACGTAACAAAAGGGATAAAATAATTGCAATTTAAATTATAATGATTAAATTGAATGCAAAAATTTATGAGGGTTTAATAAAAAATATTTTTTTTATTAAAGGCTAAATTGACCCTTAAGTCTATATTTAATGATTAATATTAAATACTATTCGTGAATAAAACCATGACATGTCATAAAAATTTCTTAGTTTTTATTTTTATAGGTTTTTGAAAATTATATAATTATATATTGTTTGCGTATTAAATATTAACTCTATTAGATGAACCATCAATGAACCAAATAACGACACACCGTGAAAAATTAAAGTAAATTCACTTTACTTTGGGCATCGTATGGGTAACTAAAAGTGCATATAATTATGAGCAGAAATATTTAGTCGGTTGACCAAACCGTTCGTTACCTCATATTCTCTTAGGTTATGAGTTTTAGACTCACTAAGAACACTCTATTCCTTCCCCCTAGAGTTTTCCCTTCCTTTTCCCTCTAGGTAAGATTAAGATTAGAATTTATCAAAAAAGTACATAAAATTATACATCGTTAATGTATCAGATATAAACCCTAAAACTTTAGGCATTGGTGTTAAAGTTTTGTAATTCAATTTTATTACCATAAATCTTTTGTCACAAATGAAGGACCAACATAGCAAGAGACAGTGGGATCAAGTGAGCGTGATCCATCAGAGAATATGCGTGAGACTCGTAGGAGTGGCATGGAGAAGAATATGCCTAAGGGTTTAACATATTTTGTCGTTTATTGAGGCCGCCTTAGTATAAATAATAGCTTTAGCTAGACTTAGCCGTTTTTTCACATAAACTTGAGAATTTCCTTTTACTCTATAAAAAACTTCTGCTTCTTCCCCCTTTATTCTATTTCTGCATTTATGTTAGAATTGAGCCTAACATTTTGCTGCTTTCATTGACTCATTTCCAATGGCTAACAACACTGAAGCCATCTGAGCCCTTCAAGATGCTTCCGCCCGCCATGAACAAACTTTGTAAACTCTCCAGACCACTGCGGCAAGTAACGCCCAAGCACTCCAGGATGTTATGCGCCAGTTGACAACCATCTCGGAGCAGTTGGGGCAGTCGACTCAGGTCTAGGCAACCGTGGAACAAGACAAAGCCAGCGACACAAAACCGATGTGTGGCAAAGAGAAACTCAAGGAGGACGGTGAAGAGGGATTTTCGTTTCCCCCTAAGCCTGTTTATTTGGAACTCCCCTTATTCACAGGAGTCGATCTTGATGAGTGGATCACGTCAGCCCAAGATTTCTTTGATTTCTACGGCACTAAGGATCATCATCGGGTAATCATGGCCTCGTTTAGGATGGAAGGCATCGCTAAACGCTGGTTTCGCTGGATGCATCGCCGTCAACAACTAGTAGGTTGGAACCATTTCATTGAAGCCATTCAAAAAAGGTTTGCCATCACCGAAATTGAATCACCAGAAGGTCAGCTCACCAAATTGACTCAGACGATGATGGTAGAGGATTATCAGACACGGTTTGAAGAAATGTCATTGCGAACAGCTGATTTGCCGGAGGTTTTTCTGGTTCAATGTTACATTTATGGGTTACATGCTGACTTGAAGAATGATGTATTAGCTCGATGGGCCACATCCATGCAAGAGGTTGTTGCCACAGCCTGTTTTCATGAAGCAAAACTAGTGAGGCTAAAAGACTTCTGGGTCGAGGTGTTGGGCCCAAGTTATCCCCATTTTTACCTACTCCAGTGTACATCCCACAAGCACCCAAGAATATGTCGGGGTGACCCCACCTTCTTATACATCGCCACAATATGCTCATCTGGTTCCCCGCAAATTATCAGCCGCAGAGGTACAAGCTCGCCGGGAAAAAAAAGGCTTTGTTTCTATTGCGATGAGAGATTCGTTCTAGGGCATAAGTGCAAAACCCCTCAACTATTCATTTTAGATGATGAAACTTCTAGAGAAGAAATGGCCCATGACGATGTTGATGATTCAACCAAATAGGAACCGCCAGACCAAACGTGGCTGTCATTCAATGCCCTGGCCGGTTGCTACACTCCGAATACATTACGCGTAACAGGAATAGTGCACGAGCGAGAGATCCGTATTCTGATTGATGGGGGAAGTACCCACAACTTCATTCAAGCCCGCATCGCTAAACATCTGGGATTACCAATTGCTGCAACGCCCAATTTTTGCGTTCTGATGGGTAACAGCGATAAATTGCGTAGCGAAGGCTGTGTGCAAAATCTACCGGTGGGAGTACAAGGTGTGGAATTGACGACTGATTTCTATGTTCTTCCACTAGAAGGGGCAGAGATGGTGCTTGGTGTTGCGTGGATGGCTACGCTGGGGCCGATCACAATGGATTTCTCGCAATTGACATTTGAATTTAGCCAATAGGAAAAGCTCTACTATTGGCAAGGCAAGGCGTCGATTGGACCACAACCTGTTCATCTCCAAAATTTGCGTAGGATTTACGATACCAAGGGGGTGGCTGGTTATTTTTGTTTGTAGTTGCAAGATGAGTTTGGGATGATTTAACAAGAAAACCGAGAGGAGATCGCTCAACTATTGCAAGAATTTGCCCAAGTGTTTGATGCAGTGAAAGGGTTGCCACCAATTCAAGATACAAATCACACAATTCATCTTGAACCTAGGCAAAAATCAGTCAACGCCCGTCCATATCGATATCTGTATTTCCAAAAAAATGAGATTGAACGAAAGGTGGAGCTGATGCTGGAAAATTAGTCGATACAGAATAGCAACAACCCGTTCTCCTCCCTTGTTCTGCTAGTAAAAAAAAGACGGGACATGGCGATTTTGTGTGGACTACCGAGCTCTAAACGCCATAATAATCAAAGATAAGTTTCTGATCCCAACCACAGATGAATTGTTTGATGAGCTTTATGGATTGAAATACTTTTCTAAATTGGATTTATTGGTAGAAAACCATCAAATCCGAGTAAAAGCCGAGGATGTTCCGAAGACAGCGTTTTGTACACATGAAAGGCACTACGAGTTCCTCGTAGTGCCATTCAGGCTCACTAACGCACCTTCAACTTTTCAAGTAACAATGACCGGTATCTTCAAACCGTATTTGAGGAAATTCGTGTTAATCTTTCTGGACGACATACTGATTTTTAGTAAGACCTGGCCAGATCATTTGATGCATGTTAGACAGGTATTACAAGTACTTCAAGTTCATGGTTTTGTAGCAAAAAAAATCTAAATGTGTTTTCAGACAAGAATCAGTGGAGTACTTAGGGCATATTTTGTCGAGAGAAGGCTTAGCTATGGATACGAAAAAAAGTTAAGGCTATTCGTGATTGGTCAATTCCTACCAACATCAAGGAAGTTTGGGGATTTCTTGGAATAGCGGGGTATTATCATCGGTTTATTAGAGGGTTTGCCACAATTACAGCGTCGATATCGAATTTGCTACACCATGGCGAGAAATTTTAGTGGACAGAAAAGGCTCACTTAGCTTTTGAGAAATTAAAGTTGCTGCTTAGTGAAGCTCCAGTGTTGGAACTGCCTTGTTTTGACAAGGAATTCCATGTGGAGACGGATGCCTCGAGGGTAGGGATAGGGGTTGTCCTTACACAAGACAATCGGCCATTGACTTTCTTTAGTCAAAAACTCATCCCACGAATGTAAGGGGAACCAACATATCATTGAGAGATGTTTGCGATCACGCAAGCCTTCGAAAAGTGGAGACAATATTTGCTTGAGCGCAAATTTATCATCATCACTGATCAAAAAGCATTACGCGAGCTCACTCAACAAACGATAGAAACACCAGAACAACAATAGTGGCTATCAAAGTTGATTGGTTATGATTTTTGAAATCCGTTATCGACCGGGGAAACTGAATTTAGTGACAGACGCATTATCAACAGAGGTTAAGTCAACATTATTAGCTTTAATCCATACCACTTTTGGTATCATCGAAGACATTCGTACGACTACCCAATCTGACGATGAACTTCGAGCTATACAAGAACAATTGGTCTAAGGTAGCAGTGAACATCCAGGGTATGTCACGACCGAGGGTATACTTCTGTTTCAAGGAAGAATGGTGGTTCCTAAGGAAAGTGCGTTGCAGGTACGTATTTTCCACAAGTTTCACCAGTCAGCTACGGGTGGACATGCAGAGGTCCTTCGAACATTCCATCAGGTATTGGTTAATTTTTATTAGAAACATATGAGAAAGGACGTTCAACAATTTGTGACTGAATGCCAAATTTTTCAGCGAATGAAGGTTGATGGCTTAGCACCAGCAGGTTTGTTTCAACCTCTTAATATCCCAAACCAAGTATTTGAAGATATTGCATTAGACTTCATCACATGTTTACCAAAGTCCAATGGTAAGGAAGCTATTTTAGTTGTGGTTGATCACCTAACAAAATATAGACATTTCTTTGTATTGCCTCGACATTTTGATGCGGAATTTGTGGCTAAGGTCATGGTTCAAGGGGTGATCAAATTGCATAGAATCCCTCGTTCTATGGTAAGGGACCGAGACAGAATATGTGTGAGCTCATTGTGGAAAGAAATAGCTCATTTGTAAGGGACTAAAATGTGTATGGGATCGACTTACCACCCGCAAGCTAATGGGCAAACGGAGGCATTGAATCGGTTTTTGGAGATGTATTTACGATGCTTGACTTGCAACAAACCAACACAGTGAGAAAAAATCCTAGTATGGGCAGAATATTAGTACAACACATCCTATCAAGCCTCGACTGGTATGACTTTATTCAAGGAAGTATATGGAAGAGAACCTCCAACTATTGTGACTTATTTAGAATGAGCTAGTGCCAATGACCAAGTAGCCAAACAAATGAAGGAAAGAGATTTAATTATGAAGGAGCTGAAGGAAAATTTGATGTGTGCCTAGGCAAGGATGAAAATCCAAGCTGATAAGCATCGTCGAGAGGTAGAGCTCGAAGAAGGTTCGTGGGCAATTGTTCGTTTGCAACTATATCGACAATTATCCTTGAAGTTGAGGCGAAACCAGAAATTGGGTCCGCATTTCTATGGTCCTTATCGTATCCTGAAATGAGTTAGCCCCGTGGCATATAAGCTTGATTTACCAAAATCAACTTGCATACATCCAGTTTTTCATGTATCAAAGTTGAAGGCATGTAAGGGACAACCAGTTGAATAGATTACTCCTCTACCTTTGTTGGATATTGTCAAACCTGGAATCACAACTGTGGAGACGAACCTTGAGGACAAGGTTCTCAAAAATGGAGGGAGTAATGTCACAAATGAAGGTCCAGCAGAGCAAGAGACAGTGGGATCAATTGAGTCTGGCCCAGCAGGGAATGTGCGTGAGACTCGCAGGAGTGGCAGGGAGAAGAATATGCCTAAGGGTTTAACAGATTTTTTCGTTTATTGAGGCTGTCCTAGTATAAATATTAGCTTTAGCTAGACTTAGCCGTTATGTGAAAAAATTTGAGAATTTCCTTCTACTCTATAAAAAAACTTCTGCTTCTTCCTCCTTTATTCCATTTCTGCATTTTTGTTAGAATTGAGTCTAACATCTTTATCTTAAATTGTTATTGTTTTAGGGTGTGATTGATTCAAAATAATTTTCGGAAAGAAACATAACTCAAAGTAAATCGTTTTTATGTTTGGATGATAGATAAAATACGTAAAATATTATTGTTCGAAAAAGTTTAGAGAAATGAGGTTGGAGGAAAATTATTTAGGGATATGAGGTCGCTTATATAGTAATGAGCAAAGACGTTGTCTCCTTCCACCAACTAGGAGGAAGTCATCACTCATGAGATTGACGTCTATTTTTTTCTTCTTGAACTTAGGGTCTTCGATGAGAAGTAATACTTTTTTTTTTCATTTTGCATAACCAAGGTATCTCTTCTTCGATGGCCCGATTTTGTCGGACATCGGCCGCCGTCCACTATTCATTTTTCCTCTTTTGTTTTTTTCAAGAGTTTCATGCGCATCTTTTTCGTCCATAACCCTCGCTTGAAGAAGCCACATGTTGTTCGTTGGAGCTCGGACCTCTCAGCGTCTTGATGGCCGTCTCCTAGAGTCACGACGTTTTGGAAGGTAAAGAGACATCCTCGGGCATTGGGGATTTTGAGGGGTGGGGTGGGTGACAGTTATCCTTTTCCTTCTTCATCTTTCGAACTATTTCAACTTGTTTTATTGTGCTTGGCTTTGGCCTTTGGTTCTTCTCTACAGGTCCCAGCCTCCACTCAAACCTCTTTTCCCCTGGTTCTTCTCTGCAAGTCCCGACCGCCCCCAAACCCCTTTCCATAATGTTGGTCCTTTTCTGAAAGTTCCAAAGCCTTTTGTGCTATGTTACGTAGCTTATTGTTGCTCGATGGCGGTTTTTGCCGCTTCTAAGAGCTGTGTCATCTCGTCGTACGTATGTCTTAATGATTTTTGTTGGTACCCCCGGTGATGCAGACTGGGAACTTTAGAGTTCAAGCAGTCATCTCTGATATAAGAACTCTCCCGGATCAGCCTACTATGTCACTTGAAATGTTGATGACGATCTTTCAGTCTATGGCGCCCGTTTGTTTCTTCTGCTGATTTTGGTTGTTCCTCCCCTTTTAGTTTAGGGTTGGCTTTTGGGTTTTGTTTGTCTTGATCTATTTTAGCCTTTTGGCTGTTTTTACCTTGAGATTCTATCCCGATGCTCTTGTATGTGATTTTTTTATAGTAATGAATTTTTTTCCTTTGATGGAAAAAACTTAGAGGAAGTCATCACCTTTTCTTGACAAGTCATCCTTGTCAACTTTTTCTTGATTTAAGGACAAAATTAAAAGAAAGAAAATTTTGAAGAGAGCAATGAAAACCATGAGAAAGTAGGTGGAGTAAAAGAATTAAAAGAAAATCGGTATGAATTTTGTCCAAAAATAGGAAAATCGTGCAATATATGTCAAATACACGTGGCATGTACCTAACTTCAACTTCTAACGGGAGAGACCATATTAAAAACGAGCTAAAAGTTTGATGATATAACGTAAGTTTAAAAAACTTGATGACCAAAATGAAATCACACTAAACATTCGGTGACCATTTATGTATTTTACTCATTTTTTAATTTTTGCGTCGGCTATTCTTAGTCAACAATGGAGAAGTAAGCACTAAGCAGATAAAGTTCAACGTCAACTTAGAAAGCTTAAAAGATTCAGAACGTCAACTTGACTTTGTGAGTAAATTCTTCTCCACTCTCCGTCCCTTAAGGCGGAGCAATTTCCTCCTTTCCCTTTAACAATCTAATCCTTCCCTCTTGAAGCTTTGTTCTTCATTGCCATTTTGAAGTTCACTAATCTTTAATTCTTCTCTCAATTCCCCTCCTTTAATTTCTTTGACTGTTTTTTTTAATACACAGCTGAATGCATCACCAATCCATAGCCTTGAAACCCCTCCAATTCCCTTTCCCGCCCCACCTTCACCCTCCTAACGCCATCCCTTCTCGCCGCCTTCCCCCCCTCGTTTCCTTTCCCATCCAACCAAACACCACCACTTATTCTCCCCGTTCTGCCGCCAGCTGCCGGAGTTTCCATATCCCAGTTTCCATTCAACCCCCTCGCTCTCTCCCATCCTCCAACGCCATCAAAACCGTCGATGTCACAACTCTCGGCAACCTCTGTGTTGATATTGTCCTCAATGTTCCCAAATTGCCCCCGTCATCCCCAGACGCTCGCGAAGTCTTCATGGAACAGTTGTCCTCTTCTCCTCCCGATAAGGTAAAAAAATATCTCTTTTTCAAAATGGGGTTTTCCAAGTTCATGGGGTTATTACTCTAATGGAGAAATCACTAATTTTTAATCTATGGGTTTTTTTGGGCTGTAGCGATATTGGGAAGCTGGTGGAAACTGTAATACGGCTATAGCAGCTGCAAGGCTGGGACTCAACTGTCTTTCAATAGGTTACGTTGGCAATGACATTTATGGCAAGTTTCTTCTAGATGTGCTTCATGAGGAAGGAATTGGTATGGTTGTAATGGGTGAAGAAACTGAGTTTGTCAGTTGTCCTGGTCGTTCTTATGAAACTCTCATATGTTGGGTGCTTGTTGATCCTTTACAAAAGCATGATTTTTGCAGGTAAAATAAAAGCATGTCTTTTCTCTGTTTAGCTACAATGGTCGCCAATTTTGTTTTGAGAAAAGGGTTGCTGAAGTTTTTTTCTGTTTTTTGTTTCGTTAGTCCGTTAGATTTTTCTGAGGAACCTGCTTTTAGCTGGATGAGGACACTTTCTGAAGAAGTAAAGAGGGGGATTAAGCGATCGAGGATCCTGTTTTGCAATGGTTATGATTTTGATGAGCTTTCCCCTGGTTTGATATCCTCAGCTGTGGATTGTGCAATTGAAGCTGCTACATCAGTGTTTTTTGATCCGGGGCCATGTGGGAAGAGTCTTTTATGTGGAACTGTGGAAGAGCAAAAGGCAGTTCGGCATTTGTTGAAGATGAGCGATGTCCTTCTTCTAACATCCGACGAGGTTTGTTGCTTTGCTTTACGTAGAATCAATGGACATTTTATTCCGTTTTTCCTTTTTCTCTGTTCTGGTTGTGCTTCTATATCAATGTCCAATGCCATTCTATCTCATTTTGATGTCATTGTAAACGTTTAGATATCCCATTACATATGTGTGTGTGTGTGTGTCGATTGTTGATATATAGTGATATTGTCAACATTGTTTGGCCTTCTATAGCAATTGATGTTTTCCTAATTTCCTATCTCCAAGCTTTACCCGCTGTTTACCTAATTACTTGTACTTGCATTAATGCACTTTCAGGCTGAATCATTGACTGGCATAGCGAACCCCATACTAGCAGGGCAAGAGTTGCTACGTAAAGGAGTCCGCACTAAATGGGTGGTAGTGAAGATGGGCCCTAAGGGTTCAATTCTGATAACCCCGTCAAGTATTTCTTGTGCATCAGCATTTAAGGTGAGTTATATAGTCTTAGCTTCATTGTATATTCAAAAGCATATCGGGTTATAGCTCTTGAAACTGTACTTCTATAACTCATGGATACTGTAAGGTATAACTACACGAGTTTCGGATACATATGGAATATCTGTAGGTTTCTCTCAGTAATCTAGACCATGCAATTTTAACATGCCTATTTGTCCTCGAAATATGATGTCCGCTGTCCAAAAGTTTTCGCACTATGTTATGTGAAGTTAGAGGTTATATCTGACAATTCTTTTGAATTTAGTCAATCTAACCTCTCTAGATTATTTTGAATATTTGATCAGGTGAAAGTCATGGACACAGTCGGCTGTGGAGATAGTTTTGTTGCAGCAATTGCATTTGGTTTTATACATAATTTTCCTTTGGTTACAACATTAGCATTTGCGAATGCTGTGGGTGCTGCTACTGCCATGGGTTGTGGCGCCGGTAGGAATGTAGCAACATTGAAGCAAGTTGTAGAACTCATGGAAGCACACGACCTCAACGAGGATGATGATTTTTGGATTGAGCTACTTGGTGAACATTTGGACTCGGAAGAGGTTACTTTTCTGTCGAAAATGGTTTTAAATGGAGGCAATGGCAGAATGAACCGTGTTGCATTCCGAAAGGCAGTTTCTGAATTGCTGCCAAAGCTTAAATCTTGTCAATTAGAGGGAACACTGTCACGTTGATAGACTGCCACAGGCATTCAGTAATGGTGCATAGAATACATAGCAAGTCCATATATGAATTCAACCTGGCAATACCCAAGAAGTTTATGGTTGGGATCAGATTTTAGTAGTTACTAGAAGATCTTCGGTGAGTTTACGAACACTTTTTTGGCGACGGTATACTTTGATAGATTTGTGCAGTGGCTGAAAGAAACTTTTGCATAGCTTATGTATTTCTATAATTATTTGTTTTGATTTTGTAACTTGCAAGGTTGCTTCTCCCAATATGTATCAGTTGTCTTATGAGTTCATGTTGTGATTGTAGTACAATTTTTACCACTAATGGTTTTTTCTTTACTATATATGCATGTAAATGTTAATTAGAATTAGAGATGTAGAAGTCCTACACATAATTCACAACTTTATCCTAAAATTCAATAAACCAATAAAGGAATGAGGGCCTCCTGGACTGAGGAACAGATTCAGTGGACATAATCCTAAAGAAATCCGCTGCAACCTCAATAACCATAATCAGTGCCGTAGACTGAACCGCAGTCTATGGCAGGTACATAGATGACATGACCATCGGCATCAGACGACGCACAGAGAGGAGCATGTACAGGATAGTTTCTATACTCCTCACTGATTGATCCGCCTGGTGGGCTCTGCATTGTACTGGCTGCTTCGAATATAAAGTTCTGCGTCATTCAAAAACAGAGATGCATAAAATGCATGATAGAATATCGGTTAGCGCAACTGAATGTTTGAAGGAGCTTGAATAGGGAAAAGAAAAGGAACAAACAACTCAATGCGTTTCAACACGAATCGAGCCTGAATGTTTTGCAGCCGAATAAAAGATTTCTAAGTCCATTGTTGATATTAACTGCTCAGCGGCTTGCACTTTAGAGGCAGAACCAGAAATTTCAACAGTCATATCCCCCGGCACGTCTCTTGTTTCTTGTGCAGCTTATATTTGCACCAGTGTCCCAATTACAATTTACAACATTTGCATATTATAAAGGAATTTGCATGCTTTGTATAATCTATCCAGTATACATGATAAGCACTGCAGCATGTGATTTCAAAAAAATAAAGCACTGCAGCATGTACACATGTGGGCTAACCCTCTATCTATCATCTTTCAAAGAAAAAACTGGCAATTATTCAACAGCATAAGAGTAGCAACGTGCAAGCAGGTATTTCGGCATCTAACATCCTAGAAATCAATATAATTTTCATAAGTACCTCCTCCAAGAACTCGAATAATGCAATTAGAAGCATCTTGAATAGATTTTATAGTAGAGCCCTGTGTTCCAATCAAGCTTCCTGCCACTTGCACCTGTCGTAGTATGATCATGATCACTGTCTAGACAGAGAATAAGTCGATGAAACCTCAACAAGGCATCCATGGATGGAGGAACAGGGGCATCAGGCTCTTCTTTTGCAGAAACCATGACCTTATGCCTATAAAAAGAGTAAACCATAAAGTTACCAAATTCACACTCATCCACCAAGTAGAGATAATCTGTGGACCTTTAAATTAGATAACAAAGACTATATATTGGCAATCTTGATTCATCTTCAAAGTCAAACCTTCACAGACAAAAACTTGTACAATCCTATCATTCAACCTAATAGAAAAGAAACAAGAAGTGTATGTATTAGCAATGAATGAAAGAAAGAAACAATCTAAGAATAGAAAATGAAAAGGAATGATCTGAAAATCATAGGTTATCAAAATAAGAATTCAAAACCACTAAATGTGAAATGTAATCGATCATGGCAAGAAGGAATGCCGCAAAATAAGAATTCAAAACCACTAAATGTGAAATGTAATCGATCATGGCAAGAAGGAATGCCGCATGCAAACGAACTCGATTCAAAGCATTATAAAAAGAAATTGTTCATATTTTTTTTGTATAAGTTTCTATCCTATACATGTAAAGTATAACTGAGTCCAACAACATGTTGTAAGTTAATTTTTAGCGCAATTGACCTGATTCTTCAAAGCATCGTTTACAATTATTAAGTTCTTAACTAAAAACCCTGCTACGAAACAAAACCCTCAGCACAAGCAAACAAAATGGAAAAGGATTGGCACATATTCACAACACCAGCCTTTACTTAACATTGTTGTAGATGTAAGTTAGTAGAATTTAAAATAAATTGAACAGATTTTAGGGGGGTTCTTCTTGCAAAGAATTTAAAACTCCTGGCAAGACAACAATGGCTCAAGTTCTGAAGTTACCAGATACAGTGAAAATCTTGTTGGCACCAAGGCCTGGAAAAGGCTTTTTTTATTATTGTTAAAAAATGAACTTTTCAGCACTTGAAAGGCTCTATAACAGTTATAAACACAAAATAGAAAAATAGGGGAAAGAAACAGATTAAAGGAAGAAGTTAGAAAAAATTGGAGATGAGTTTTAGAGAAGAAATGGCAGAGAGGAAAACAAACAACTTAATTCTATTCATTTCTCAAGTCTATAAATCCTACATGATGAAATTTTAACCCCAAAAATAAAACGACACAATATAACTTTTACTAAAAGTCTAAAACGCCACCGTTTTATTTAAGGACAATTGGCCAGTAACAATATTCCCTTCCTCTTAAAGATCTTTGTCCTCAATGATTAAAAGAGACTCCCTTTTTTCCTTGAATTTGATTCAATGATCATGTCTCCTTCCATAGTTGCAGTCTATAAATTCTTCTTTATCCTTCAACTTGGGTGGATTCTTCATTAATATTTGGTATAATTGGGATAGAGTGCAACGATGCCTCGGTGTGTACTTAGCAGAACACCAAAAGAATAATTTTTTTTCAACGATCTTCAATTTCAGCTTGTGAAAACTGGCTGCCGAAACCTTTAATCTTCTGTTGATTTTTTACTTTTAAAAAAAGCTCTGTCCTTGAGGACTAGCCACTATACTGGCAGTCTTAGAAATGAAATTACTTATTATTGGAGCTCGTGTAGACTATTGAACACTCAATTCAAAATCCAATGAGATGGGTGTTGATTCAAGACTAAATGTTAGAACAGAAAAATTATCGAGGGTGCCATATAATATTGTCTCCAAGTGTCGAGCTTTGTGAAATGCATCCTATTAGATATGAGGTTTAAACAATTTCAATTGTTTGCCGATATCTCTTTCAGTTTACTCACAAAAACACCCAGTGCATAATTCTCTTGTAACTAAAGTTGATTTAAAATACTAATAAAATTCTCGTAATATTTTTCAACAGTTCCTACTTGAGTTAATGTCACCAATTCAGCCATAAGATCCTCAAATCTATCGAAAGAAAATCTATCTCGTATGAGTCTCAAATATTAATTCCATGGTAAGTTGTCTATTCCCCCTACATTCCTAACCATCAAATGGTGCCATTGTAAAGCCTTGTCATCCAAATTCAGCATAACTAATCTAATTTTATAGTTTTTTGGGACTGATTCAGCTTCAAAAAATGCTATAATTTAGACCACCAATCACGAAATTCATTTCCATCAAATTTCGGACATTTCAGTTTATAAGCAAAATTTTCAGCAGTATTCGGATTGAGCCTAACATCTACTCTATTCAAATTATTCAGTGTTCCATCCCTAAATACATTGGCATTCGCATCATCTGTTCGATTCAGATTATTCACTACTCCATCTCGAAACACATTCATATTCGCAACATAGTCCGTGCTATAATTATGGAAATGAGTCGGTTGTTGAAAAATACCTTGAACCGGGTTTGTTGAATTGATTTGAACTGGATGATCAAAACGACATTGAATCGGTTGTGTGTAGCTCCTTGAACCCAGCTGACTTTGGAGCAAACTGTCTAACCCAACATGTGGTCGTTGACCCAAAATACTTCTGGTCAAATCATTTAAGACCAACCCACAACCAACAACAAAATCCATTGTTTGACCCGCTAGTTGTAAAGGAGCCTTGTCCCGAGCCGAGTCACGAAAACTCGATTCTAACCCCATTGTGTGGTACACATCATTGAGGTTCATTCACGATGAAGGGAGTGGCTCAATTCCTCTAGCAATAGAGGCAATTGCCATCGACGACGAAAGAGATGGTGGCTCAGGAAGTTTAGGCAGCATGTCGACAGTAACTATTGGATGCTTGAATAAAGAAGAAGCCAGTGGTTCTGTTGATACTGCGTGTCTTTCCGGTAGAACCCTATTTTTTTCAAAAGAATTTCTGAAGAGTAGATTGCAACTTTTCTTCCATGGCAGAAATTTTTGTTTTCAAACGAGCATCCAAATCAGAACTTAGTTTTTCAAAATGATCTTCAACGGGGATTCTAGAGATTGAACTCTGTCATCCAAAGCTTGAACATCCCTATGAAGCTGGCAAAATTCAGTGCCGTTTGGCTACGCGTTTTAGTGCCGTCACCCAAATCAGTTTTACCTATGACCGAAAATGAAGAAGAAGTCAATTGAGAGTGAGCAAGCTGAGAAAATCAGATAAAAATGGCTATGATACCTTTGTAACAAGTATAAACACAAAATAAAAAAAAAATAGAGAAAAGAAATAGATTAAAGGAAGAAGTTAGAAGAAAATGGAGATGAATTTTAGAGAAGAAATGGCAAGAAAAAAACAAACAACTTAATTCCATTCATTTTTCAAGTCTGTAAACCCTACAAGGATGGGTTTTAACCCCCAAAGTAAAATGACACAATATAACTATTACTAAAACACTGCAGTTTTATTTAACTTCAATTGGCCAGTAACAGGCTCAACATCAACCCAGTATATCCCTGCAATCTTGAGCCTTTGAACTTCTGGTTTGAAACCACTTTGGTCATTGGTTTGGTACCTAAGATTTCTGGAGGACCAGCAAACATTCAATTTGGTTATACTAACATGCTTTTACGCATCATGTTTTCTTTTGTTTTAAGTTGACAATTTGACATTACTCGGTTATTGTTCTTAACATTCTTCTGTATCCACATTAAGGTTTAAACACTTCTTCCAAGAACTTGTGTTTAGTTCTCCGTAATCTCCAATCTATGAGTGTCCAAACTTCAAACCATTATCTCTATAATGAGAATGGGAAATGATTATTTACTGTTTCCAAAACATAATAACGTAATTTAAATATAAAAATGTGATATGTTAATGTAGAATAGGTTTAGGATGCGGCTAAAAGTTCGATACTTATCCAAAAACTTAAAATGTTAATTTTTTTTATAATATTTTATGTTGTTTTTTTTTCTCGTGTTTTTTTTACAAGTATGATACTTAATTTGTAAGTATGAATACTTGTCAAAATTCACAAAAACTTAACCTAAAATATTATAAAAAAGTTTAACATTTTAAGTTCTTACAAACTTCGAAACTTATTGTCTTTTAGCCGCACCTTACACATACCCGCTTTTCTTATAGCATTTCCCATCGCCGAATTTCAGGAATATTTACTGTGGAAGTGGAAGAAAAAGTTATGCAAATCTTGTCATGTCTAAATCTTATCATATCAACTTCACCATCTTTACAATCATATTGCAATTATATGCCATCTTTTCTCAATCTCTCCATCGAGTTTTTTCCCCATGCAAAACAGAAATATTTGTAACTGTTTCTGGCATTTTTGAAACTCAAAATGAATTGTTAGAAGGTGGAACTGAGTGGCACCAAACGTTGATGGAGTGAAATACTGGTAGGGATCTTCCACTGAAATGTTGTAATCAAAATCCAACACCTTAAGAGAAAACCGTTTGTGCACTGATTCTGCTGGAAATTCCATATCTGCAAGAAATCTAGATGAACATGATGGAACATCATCTATCGTGTGACGCATAAAACTATGCTATAGTATTCAACGAGTTCGATCAGAGTATATAAGGCTGGATTTATAGATGTTTGATGTATGTATAACAGAACAGATATTCCAATTTGTTCATTTTTTTAAAACAGAACCGGCAACTTAGGAGAGGAGGAATGAGAATTATTCTTACTCGGAATTGAACTCAAGGCTTAAGGAGGAAAAGATAGGTCAACGGGAGGCTTAATCACTTGCTTCAACATTTGTCATCCAATTTGTTTATTTTTAATATGCTTACGCATGTATTTTTTAAATTTAAAATTTCAATTCATATATATTTTTTAATTTAAAATCTCAATTTTGACTCAAACAATAGTTGTTAAATACATTTACTGAAATAATGTTACTTCTTGCAAGTATTATGTGAAAATTATAAGCCAACATGATAGTGCACATGTGATAATATGGTTACATCATAAGATTTTGGAAATAGCATAATTTAATTTAATAAATTTAATAATTGTCGTTTGGATCACGATTAAAATTTTTAGAATTTAAGAAGTATATGAAACAAAAATGATTAAGTTAAAATAAAATAACTAAATCCCTAACTTACGTATAGCATAATGACTAAAAGCAATTTCTGATTTTGTTTACTTTAAAAGCTTGAGAAAATTGTGACATGAGTTATTTAGTAAAAATATTTCTAATCTTACGTCATTACAATAATTAACTATAATAATAGAAATAATTGATCAATTTGAACTATCACAATTAAAAAAATTCAAAAAAGTGAAAACCTAATTAATTTTAAATATCGAATTATGTTTTATCTTTTTCCATGATTTTGTTAATTTTTTTTATGAAAGTGTTGTAAATAAAATAACGAAGAACAATAGCAAGAACAATGAACAAGAGAAAGAGGGAGATTCGTATTATTTTCAATATAGACTTGTGTATAATGCATTCAATAAATTATCTATTTATAGGCATAAGAAGTACATAATACATTAAACTCTAATTAATGTAGATAATATTTCTAATGATAAAGTAAGTCAAATTTCCTTGATAAAGTTCTTATCATGATAGACATCCATATAGATAAATATTCATAAAACTCCCCCTTGGATGTCTAAGAAGATAATGTGTCTCGTTAAAATCTTACTAATATAAAAGCTCAAAGGGAAAAAAATTTAGTGAAAGAAAAACAATACACACATCTTTGATACACATAACATGTTGCCTTATTAAAAATCTTACCAAAAAAACCCATTAGGACAAAACATCGGTTAAGGGAAAAAGAGTGCAACACGTATTTACTCCCCCTTCATGAAAACATCACATAAGATCTTTGAATCTCTATAATTCAATATTGAATACTATTTTTCTAAAGATCGCGGGAGATGAAATTTTGGAGTAATAAGTTCCATTTTTTCATCTTTGAAGTACCCACCTTTCGATTGAGATATACATCTTGCATTATCTCTACACAAGATAGCTTTGCATCATATCTTTTGAAAGTAAATCACATATATTCTGGATATGTTTGGTCAATGGTCTTAGCCAAACACATTCTTGGCTTGTCTTGTGTATAACAATTACATGATTTGAAGAGATATCAAGTTTTAAGATCTCAAATAATATTGTTGCACCAAGATAATATTTTATAGAGCAACTAAAATCTGGTGCTTCTGGACCAATTAAGATATAATGCTTCAAGACCAAGAAAAGATATAATTATCTGTATTCACATCCAACAATCTTACAATTATTGGGGTACTCAATGGATATGGTTTGTTCATGTTGAATCTCGTTAAGATTCTTTCAGCATGTGTCCATTCATAGACAAAAACGCATATTTAAGTGCTCGATCTTTAGGTTGAGATAAAACTTCATCTCGAGATTCTTTTTCTCAAATACTTTCATTAAATACTTTCATTAAATACTTTCATTAAATACTTTGAAAGCTATTCATGAGTTTCTAATTTGAAGTTCTTAAAGAGTTCTAATAATATAATGAATCTTGATCTAAACTCCTTTATAAAATACATAAAAAAATATGATCATTCTTATAGTATTTCTTCAATTATTACTCACTAAGGTGATTATATCAAATGCGTCAAAATATAAATATCCAACAGGACATGTCTAATAAATTTCTCGGGAATTTTCAAATGCTTCTAGCATTTTAAATCCTTCAAGGATAAATATGAATCCACAAAATAATTAAACGCATATAAAATATTTCATAACTGTCAAAGTAATTGCATCCACCATGAAGTAAAAACTCTTCATAAATCATAATTCAAGTCGTATTTACGACTACTTATTTGTGCCTCACTTGCATTACACCTTTAGGTGTTTAGACTGCTGGTCCAAATACTTCTTTTTTGAAAGTTCAAAGTGTCTTTCTATATTGGACAATCATTTCAATATCTATAGATTCTTATACAAGATCATCGTTTTCTTTCTTTATTTCTATAGAAGTATTCTATGTAAAATTGTTTGTAAAATCGTTGTCAACAATTTTTTAATTTTTCTGGTTCCATTCTCGTAGTGACATAACTCCTCGAGTTCTCTTCAAGATTTCAATTTATATTTATGTACATGAAACTCTTCAAGAGTTTTATTATTAGTTATGTCTTGGGTCTCTTCAGGAGCACCCGCCTCCAATACATGACCATCTCATACTATTTTTCATTTACGAGAATTTTGATCATTGGAACCAATTTTCATGATTCATGCATGATTTATATCTGTTCGCTCTAACATGTAATTTAAATTTAGAGTATTTCAGTTAGTATATGAGACTTGGTTACTCTCATTAGGTCAGTAAATATGTCTGGCAGTTGACATGTAATAACATGAATTATCTTATGAACTTATGGTTCATATACGAGGATCTATATAATGATAATACATTTTCCTTTATCCAGTTGATTATTATCTCCCCTGATGTTGAGAAAAATCATGTCATAAATGATTCTCCAATCAATGTTTAAGAATTTAAACATAAAAGGAGACTCGTGCTCAATATATATTTTTAACCCTTTTTATATACCTATTTTGTGCGTTGTGGTGGAGCAATTTAACATTATATCGCACATTCAAAAATTATAAAATGGAAAATGTATGACTTCTGACCAAAAACCAACCATAACGAGAAGTTTATTATAACTTGTTGGCTTTATGCGTATAAGTGTCGCTGTGTGAAAATATCATATAAATAATAATTGTTTTGTTCTCATAGTTTAGCTATTAAAGATGAGGCATCCAATTAAAATTTTGTTAAATCGTATTTTTCATAATCAATAGTCTGTGTAACAATTGATATAGCCTAAAATATAAACCCACTAGCTTTTACAATATGAACAGTCTAACCGTATAATCTAAATCCTTTTATAATCAATCTCACAAAATTCTGGTTGTAAGTTGATAAAACAATGTAGATGCATCTACTAAAATCGTATAAAACTTTTCACATTTGTGGATAAATGGGACCATATTTCATTCAAATATGTAGTCTCAACTTTAGTACAAGAACTTCAAGTTCTTTTGGTAAGTGAGATCTTGTCATTTACTTTGAGAACAAACCTTTAGATAAATAGCATTTTTGGACCCTTAGGAGAGAGTTAGGTTTAACTAGCCTTTCTTGACCTTTTTAGGTCTCAAACGGTAAAAATCTTGCTTCAAATTAATTGATATTTATGCTTATGTTAATTTACATTATCTTGCTTCTATGCTTGTAGCTAGGGGGAGTATGTAATTTTTTTTGCATATAGTCTTTGCTCATTCATCTTAATCATGCATTTTGAATTGATTAAAAATTGATTTTTCTGCAACTTTATGCCTAAACTACACATTCTGGCATATGTGTATCGAAACGGGTACCCTTGTTTCGATACGGGATACCTCAAAGGAGATCATTGAACCAAACTGTATCGAAACGGACACAAACGTTTCGAAACGTTTTGGTTATGGAACAATCTGTATCAAAACACCCTCCATCTGTTTTGATACGAGCATCTTTGTGAGAATCGATACAGTCAAACCTGTATCAAAACGGTCATAGGGTTTCGAAACGGTCGATTTCGTTTCGATACGCCTGTTTCGATACGACCCACCTGTATCGAAACGCGTATCCGGAAAAGCCTCTATTTAAAGGGTTTCTATCTTTAAAACTTTTTTTATTAAACCATAACCCTAATTTTTTCTTTAAATACCCATCAATACTAAACGTTTTTCACTCAAATCTTGAGGGTTTTTAGTCTTCAACTTCAATCTAAGCAAGATTCATCAAGCTTGTGCATCTACATTCATCTATTCATCCAAAATCCCAAATCAAGGTATTTTTCTTTTTTTTCTCTTTTCAATTTTCGTTTGAATTATCTAGTTTAAAATTATTTCTTTTGTATATATTACATATTTATACTATGGGTTTCAAAGCTTTTGCAAGAGTTTCTTCAAAACTCAAAATTTTTTATTCGAATACAAAAATTTTAACCCGTATATTTTTTTTCAATTTTTCAAATCATCTTCTTAAAAAATTATATTGTATATATTTAAACCTTGATTATAGGATGCCCATTGGATTGAATGTGAATTTTAATGCATACATATTTTTGTCTTTCTTGCTTAAAATGATTTTAGGCTTTTTTCAATGCCTCATAAGAAGCGAAAGACCGAAGAGATGGGGGAAGGATCTAAAGCTGTTATTGATGATTCCTCTGGTCCTAACCTTGCTCTTCTCTTCACTAAGAGTCTCAGAAACAACGAAGCTCGCACGAACTTCAAGCTCTATCAAGACACCATCATTCGTCATGAGCGTATGGTTGATATGACCTTTCTTGACTCTTAACGCTTTTATTTCAAATATCTACCTCTTTTACAGCGTTGGGGGTTCTTATTTTTCATGACTATACCCGACATTCTTTACCGTAACCTTGTTTTGCTATTTTATGCTAATTTTCGGTTAGTGAGTAACCAAGATCATTCCGAAGTCACCGCCATAGAGTCTTATCTTATGGGAAAAAAGTCAAAATTGACCCTTCAACCTTGGTCAATTTCCTAGGCCTTGTCGATGAAGGCATTGAAAACGAGACCTCTTTGGGCTCTAGGACCGGCTCGGTTCTCTCCTTAGATATTCATGATCGGTTCTTGCTTCTCATAATATCTTGGTGGTTCCGTCCCTCCGGAGACAAGTTTGCTCACATCCGCCAAGTTGACAACTTTTGGCTTGAGTGCTTCCGTCAAGAAAAGCGGTCAAACCTTGTGAAGATCATGTTTGCCGAGATGGTGCATTTGGTTATGTAACACCCATGAAATATGGTCATATAAGAGTATGAAGAGAAAAAAAAAGAGAAAAGATTTGGGTATTAGGGGCTTCGAACCCATGACCTCTTTGTTGTGAGTTTTGTAACCCAACCAATTAAGCTAGGAAGCTCTTGGTATCTAAACCACCAGAAATCCCTTCTAAGTTAAGTTGGGTTTGTTTAACTCGAATAAAATAATAACCAGTCTCTTGGTATACCAGTTGGGCCATCTGTTTTGAATCGAGAATGAGAGATCTTGAGAGCCACAAGTCTCCACCCAGCCACCTGCGCTCGATCAGCCCCACCGCCGATCGGTGGCGTGCACCGCCACCATCTCTGTGCTCGTCGTCACACTGCGAACCCAATCCCGTGAGCCATTCGCGCAGCCGCCGTCCCGGTCGTCAAGAATCGAGGTTCAAAGGTTCGTCGAACCTAGGTTTTTTACACTTCGGGTATTTGAGTTTTCCGGCAGCCACCATCATCTTTTTGTCGCTCATACGCTGGATCTGGTCTCCTCGCGTTAAGGCGAGTACAACCCAGGCGGTTGATCGTCGATCCGCCACAGGAGATCCATCATCGGAGTTACGTGTATTATGGCCATTTCGAATCATACGGAGTAAGTTTCGTTCATAGTTCCGGCTTATTTTGTGTCTTTATTGAATAGGTTATTTTAGTGAGCTGTTAAGCTTTTGTTTTCTGGAAGAATCGACGCAAATGGCGCCTATGGTGACCTTTTTTCGGTGACCGTCTGACGGTCTGTTTTTAGGGTAAGTGAATCAGTCTGAACTAGGGGTGTTCAAAAAATCAGATCCGATTGATCCGATCCAATTATCCGTTGATCCGATTGGAAATTTCGGATATCCGATCCGTTTTTTTATTTTTCGGATAATTCGGATCGGATATCCGAAAATTTCAGATCGGATTGGATATTTGATTATCCGATATCCGAAAATTCAAATTTTTTATAGGTATAAATCTTATTATATTCGATATTTTTACTTGTTATATATGAAAAATTGAAATTTTCATGGATACAAATATTGTTATATTCAATAATTTATTGATTTTTATATTCGAAAACCTAATTTTTTCATGGATAGAACCATTAAATTAAAAAATAATCAAATAAATTCATAAATTTCAAATATTCGGATATCCGAGTATCCGAAAATTTGGATATCCAGATTTTCAGATATTCGGTTTTTTCAGATCTGATACGGATCGCTATTCAGGTGATCCAAAATTTTCAGATATCCAAAGTTTCGGATCGGATCCGATATCCGAAATGAACACCCATAGTCTGAACCCAACCAAACCGAACCACCCTAGATTAAACCGAGCCATTTAGTTAAACCGGTCTGGGCCCATCCAAGCCCAAGCCTGAACCCGTATCCAACCTGCCTGACCCGACTCGTTTGCCCGACCCGCTAACCCGTTGTCCGAGTCAACTCAGTGAGCCAACCCGTCCAAGTCAACTCAGTGAGTAAACTCGCCCGAGTCGACTCAGCCGAGTCAACCTGGTTAACCAGTGATGTCAGCATGATGTTAGCATTTACTTGACCACTGATGTCAGCGTTGACTTTGACCCAAAAAGTCAAATTTTCCAAAAACTCTCGTTTTATGTTTTTCAACGTCTCGAGTCTGTTTTTGAAACCCGTTTCACGACATTCTGACCCGAAAGCCTCCGAATCCGACCTTGAACCTGAACTTGCATATGTATTAATTATTCAATTAGGAGTACTGTGAATAAGGACTGAAATGTGAATTTGTGTAAATGAATGTACTCATAGCTCATTGAATACGAATTGTTGATGGACGTCGAATTTGGATTCGAGTGCAATCGAATAGGGTTTCATGAATCGATCGATATATCAAGGATTCAAGGTAATACATTACTACCTTCTGCATGCTTTTGTAACATGTTGGTATTCAGTTAATGTTTTCACGACCATGTTTGAGCATATGATTATTTCCGCTTATGTCGATCAATTATAAGATAAAAATAATAATGGCCAAGACAAACATTCGAATAAGAGGTTTGATCAATCGAAATGACTTCCGAGTTTAGTGCACGATTAATGAGTCGGTTAATCTTTAAGCCTGATTATCCTCTTGATCAAAAAGAAATGTCAAAATTCGTTAATGAATGACAAAAATACCCCTATCTATAAAAGCAACCAGGAAGTTATACTTGATCCGGTAAGATATCTGATACACTTGAAAACCTTAGATTTCTGAAATGTCATAGTAACAAGACTTATACCCTTGAGTTTGTAAAGTACTTGGGCTGCTAAAATTCTGAATAATCCGACGAAGATAAATTTGCGGAAAAGTACTTGTATGAATGAATTATGAAATTGGGCGAAAAAGATTGAATTGATTGAAATGACTTAAAAAGGGATTGAATATACTGATAAGGCTAAAATGGACATAATGACCCTAAAGACTGATATTTTCTTCGGGCATTAATTGTCGACCGACTTATGGGATATATCCTCCAGATCTGAAACGAATGAATAGATGAAAGAACCGAGAAACTCTGAATAATTGAAACATTTTCGAGCATCGTAATGTTTGAAATTCCCTCTGGCACTAAACGCCAAACTATCCAAAATGATGAATTCACCCTCGAGATCGGTGATGAACGAAAGGTTGGAAAGGACCGAAAGACTCAGAATAAGTGAACCACCTTTGAGCACCGAAGCGTCTTAAATAACTCTAAATACTAAAATGACACGAAGATACCTCTAAGACTTGGATGAATACCATACAAAGGCATATTCGTTTATTTGCGGGGAAAGAGCATAGTTAACAGTAAGAGTAACATGTTCAAGGTACATTCGATGCTACGGTTTGAGTTCGAGTGCAATGCACATGTTCAAATACCTGAAAATTACTGCTTGAATTGATGCTCGAATTTTTGTAGCTGGTTTAGTGGTTGATTGCGATGGTATCTTGCTTTGTCATGCAATAAAGTCTATTTTGAGAAATGAATATTTATGACGTATCTATCTGGTTGAGGGGTAAATAATGTAATGGCGGGTTATGATAAATTCAATAGGATTCAGAAACCTGATGAGTAACTAGACTTATTGAATCACGTGCATAACCGTTTATACCTTGTTGGTTTAAATTACCAATTTACCCTTGAAGATCAAAATGACCATAATACCCTCGTAGGCTGTAACGTTTGATTTTTTCTCACGATATATTTGAAATCACAATGTTCTTGATGCATCAACTTCCAATGTTCATTTGATCCGTCTTGTCAAACTCCCCTATTCGTAGGGACCTCGTTCTAAAATCAGTCCAAAATTGTCAAATGTCATTTTTTTGATATCTATCCAGTACCTCTGAAAAATGAATTGGGTCATAAAATGCGTACCATGTATCTGTAAATACTTTTTGTTCTAAACAAAGACCATATGCTTAAAATTAAAAGTATGACAATGTTATACGAAAGGAAAGCAATTCCCTGGTTTCTGACCTCTGATATGCAAAAATATATCTATATATGATATTGAATACGAAATAATAATAAAATAAATTTGACATCTGTCTTCTAGTATAAAAATAGATTTGATATCTATTTTCTGTAATATTGTATTCTGAATATAAACTGAAATCATTTGGGGTACATTATCTGGGATATGAATGAAGATCTGTAGGCTCAGCGCTGGTAAATCCTTCTGGACCTAAGCTCCTACGCCTGACAGGCCTAGGGTAAGTCTTTCTTGATACTATTCTGGGTTTCCGCATATTGTTGTATGGTTGGAAGGTAGTTAAGTAAATTAATAAAACTTTCTGATCTCTTCTGAAAGCATACTGTAACACCCGGGTTCGGGGTCGGGTTAAAATATTAATTTATTAATGGTTCGGGTTTCGGTTCCTAATTTTTTCAATAATAAAATAATGATTTGGGCCCCGGATTTTAAGACAAACAAAATTAAGTTGGACTATTTTAAAATTAAGCCCAAAAGCCATGGGTGGCACCAATTGTGGTTTCCCTTTTTCATTAAGTGCATTTAGGTCTTTGGACCTTTGATTTTAAACTAACCTAAAATATTGTTTTTGAGTCATCTTCTTCCCCTCTCCACTATTCACTTCAACGTCAAAAAGAAACCCCTATCCCCTTGTTACTATTCCATTCAATATCTTGCTCATTTTTGAAGGTTTTGCAAAGGTAATTTCATTTTTGACTTACCCTCGTTAATCTCTACAAGTTGATACCTTTTGTTTTCATTTTTATACATGTTTTGAGATTTGGAGTTTGGAGGATTTTGGATTAAAAATGTTGTCTTTGAAATCCTTAAGTTTTTGATTTGTTAAAGTTTTATGAGTAGTCTACAACCTAAAAGGTCCAACAAAACTGATTTTACAAGGTTTTGGGTGTTTTCCCGGAATGGGGTTTTGGGGAGGTTTTTGGGGGGTTTTAAGTTGAGTTTTGGGGGTGTTTTATGTGAAAATAAGAGGGCTGATGGATAGGCTATATGTAAGGGTAGTTTAGAAGGCTTTAATGAGTAATTTGAGGGTTGAAATCAATAGATTTAAGGGGTGCTTAAGGGCTGCTCGGGAATTGGAATTTTGGGTTTGTTTTCAATGGAAAATTTGATGTCTTGTGTTTGGAATGTAATCCGGGTTGATTATTTTGGAATATGGACTGATTTGGGATTTGTTTACTTGGTATTGGAATGTTTAGAAACGAGAAATTTGGTTGGTGAAGCTTCGGGGACAAATCCGGGGATTTCGGAGTCTTGAGCTTGGTCTTAGATCTTCTCTTGGGTAACAACGGTGAGTAGAATTGTTGATTTATGCATTGTGCTCGATATGGATCCTTTTGGGGTTTGGGTGGGACCTTGAGGGGTCACATAAACCCGTGTGTAAGCCTCTCTACTCCCATGTTGTTATGATATGTTGAATGCTTATATGTCATGATCATTAAGTACATTTTGAGTTGGTAATTGTGTAGTCGAGTTGAGTTCGTGCCTCACGTGATGGTGGTCTAAACTACGGTGATGTGTAGTCCCACCGGTAGTGACTAGTAGGGTAGTACATTGATGTGTAGTCCCATTGGAAATCCACTAGTCGAAACGGTGATGTGTAGTCCCACCGTACGTGTATGTTGGTTGTGCTTGTGCAAACCACGTGTTGTTGTTGAGATTGACCCTCGTGCATCCATTGCTTTCTTGCATATAAATCGTGTTTTGGAAAACTGCATGTTGTGAATTGTAGAGCCTCTCTCACTAAGCTAGTTGGCTTATGCTCTCTCTTTGTTTCCAACGTGCAGATCGTTAGAGTTCGGGAGGCAAGCGGGCGAGGGAGGAGCTTTTGGAGTTCTCAAGCAAGTTCAAGTATGGTTTGCATTTTGTAATAATGCCTAGACAATGGGGTATAGAGTTTAGGAGTTGGTGTCAAACTCCTTAGGAGATTATGTTTGAGCATGTTAAACTCATGTTGTGTTATGCTTTTGCTTCTTGGATTGTGGCCTATGATTCTCATGTCGTTTATTTGCACGTGCCTAAACATGTATGTTGTTGGCCTATGTATGCCTTATGCTTGACTACCTTGTGTATGATGCCTTGTGCTTGCTAAGTATGCTTCTTTTTGTGAAATTGCATGAAGTCTTGATTTGTATGATCCTTGTTAGATTCAATGCCCTGTAAGCTAAATCCCGATTGTGGTTTGACGTATGTATGTTTGTATGTGCTTAGGGGAGACCAAAAATGCATCTAGAGTCGTGTATGGGGTTACCAAGTTCGGAATTGAGGAATTGCAGAGCAGGGGTATCGATACGGTTAGACCCGTATCGATACGGCCTTCTTGTTCCAGGCTACGCATTTCGATACGCAAGGGGGGCGTATCGATACCTTTTTGGTCACTGAAGTCACTGTCGATTTTGGTATCGAAACAGGCCTCTGGCGTATCGATACGGTCTTCTTAGCGTTGACCGCGAGAAGTTGACCGTTGGGGAAAGTATCGATACACTCTTTGGGCGTATCGATACGGTCTCCATGGGTTGACTCTGACCAGTTGACCTAGTCAATGCGTATCGATACACTCCATAGGTGTATCGATACCGCCTGTAGTTTAAGTTTAAAATTGGGCTGTTAAATATTGTTTTGGGTTCGTTCGATTGTCTCGTGTATGTTGTTCCGCTGTTTGATCACTTAGGATTTTAATACTCCTCTAGACAAGATTAAAATGAAAGAAAAAAAAATAGGGTTGCTAACCGAAGGGGAGCCTTAGCGGGTTTCACTTCGGTTTTCCCCGTGTGGCCCATTCGGACCGGTCATCCGGCTAGACCGGGACGAGGGGGTTACACATACACTACTAAATTAATGTATCAAAGTTGAACTCTCAGTAAACTTACAATTCGAGTTTAATGAACCACTCTGAACTCCTTGATTCAACTTCTAAAATCTGAATCTCTTATAAATCTCCAGCCTTAGAGTCATCTCTTAAGTTTCGAGTGGTCAAATAAAGAATAACTCTGTCACCTTCTGATATAACGCTCCACTGAAATATCGAATCGTAATTTGAGCTTACCGTTGCCCAGTTCATCATGACAGTGTTAAGCTTGCCATATACCTGCTTATGCTTTTAACATCCCTTGGTAGTCTGTATTACTGAGCTTTTAGAAGCTCACGTTGTTTTTACTATCACAGGTTAGAAGATCGACCATGTCGCAGCTGTCAACGTCGGTATGGGAGTTTCTTTGGCTTGCTTGCAGAGTATGGTATCTTTAATTAGGGGGCATGTAGGTCATGTTTTGATTTATATTCGAGTATGGTATATGTACTTAGGGGGCATGTAGATCACTTTTTGATTTATATTCGAGTATGAAACTTGTATTAACAACTTTTATCTCAGTTTGTTTCATTGTCTGAATGTTTTCTGAAATTGTATTTTAATTCAAAACTTGATTTATGATTTTAATTGGTTTAGAAATTTGTTTATTTGAAATTTTAACGTGGGTCGCTCCGGTGACCCTAGTGTAAATTCCTAGGATCCGTATTAGCGAAGAGGCAGGTCTAAGAGGTTACAGGTTAGGCCTCATGGTTCCGACTCCATCTAATCCTTCACCTATGGGACTGCATTGAACTACATTTCTTCAAGTCCGAGATTGATTGCTCTTGTGACTATCCGGAATCTCTCAAGCAAAAGCTCGATGAAAGTACCCTCCTTAGGTTTGGGTTTTGCTATGTTCTTGGTGAATGTGTTCATGTGGATAGAGGGGCAAGAGATCCTCCGGTTGATCCTCCACCTCAAGCTCCCACAGCTCCTCAAAACAATGATGCGCTTATGGCTTATCTCAACACGCAATTCACCGGCTTGCGAACCGACATCTCTTCCGGATTTGCTGCCATCGATACACGTTTCACCGCTTTGAAGGAGCGTGTTCTTAATTTGGAAAATCGTCTCACTTCTCTTGAGAATCAACATGCCTCGATGGATCTCTCCTTCACCAGTTTCTATGGTGAATGGAAACACTTTCGGAGAAGTCAAGAGTAAGACAAAGACGAAGATGGCGATCATGGAGATGATGAGGATGATGAGGATGGTGGTGATATGGACCCCTAGATTAGTTCGCATCTCATAGCATATCATATTATCTAGTTTTCTTGTTATGCACCTATTTTTAGCTTTTGAACTATGTTTATTTCCTATGTCATGTTTTTAGGAATTGAGTTTGGATTTTTTATTTTATGCTTTGGATTCATGAACTTAATATATTATGTTGTTTGCTTTGATTTAATTGCTATTTTATTTCTCATTGGATTATGCCTATTTTGATCTAACAAAAAGGGGGAGATGGTATCAAAGTAGAGCCAATTTTGAAACTTTGCAACTTAGTTGTTAAAAACCTATCTTAAATTGAGGGGGAGTAAGTTTTACAAAGTTTTCAAAACTTAAAAAAATTATATTTGGTTTTGTTATATCAAAAAGGGAGAGATTGTAAAACCAAGACTCTGATTTTGATATAACAAATATTTCGAGGACTAATTTGAAAAGAAGATAAATTTTTTAAGTCCTCAAACTTCCCAAAATTGACAAGCAAAATGTTTAAGTCAAAACTCAAGGTCCCATAATTTTTTCTAAGTGTTTTCCAAGCCAAAACAATAATTTCTGACTAGCCATTTCGATACACCCCTTAAGTGTTTCGAAACGATTTGAAACTGTCAACTGTAGGCTCGAAACGAGAGAACTTGTATCGATACGGTAGAATCGAAACTGTCTCACTCGTTTTGGTACGAGTTTTGAAAGTTGGTTTAAAAAACATGATTGTTCCTTGTTATAACCGTTTTATTGAAAGTTAGTTAAGCGTATCGATGCGCATTAGGTGCGTTTCGATACGAGTTTTCACAGTTTCAAAATGTTTCGATGCGGCCTTGTCCTATTTTGAAACGAGCTCTTTCAGTTTCGAAATGACCACGATCGTTTCGATACGGTCTCTTAAATGCTCCCAATGGCTCTTTCTGTTTTTTCTTTGTTTCGATATAGGTGATGTCGTTTCGGTACGGGTAGTTGCAGAACAACATTAATGGTGGGAAGATGAAGTCCTAGCGGCTATATTTATGATGTCAATGTTCCGTGTAAAAGAGTCTATCGCAATTGAGTGCAAGTGTACACGTCGCAAGTAATAAAGTGATACTAGAGTATCGGATATCGTCTCCACAGGGACTGGGCTAACCCTTTCCTTCGCTATCTACACAAGGGGAAAAGAATAGATTAAGATATTGTCACGAAAATAATAAAGAATACTGGAAAATAAAAGTAGAGAAATTAAGATAGAGAGAATGGGCTGGTATTGAATTGCTCAGTAGTGCAGGTATTGCAGATTTTAGGAAATCCAGTTCTGTCGTCGCGCCCGTCGTGGACAGCACCTGTCACGGCGGCAGTCCGTTGGTCGTCGCGGCAGCAAACACACCAACTCAGTACGTTCAAGTTTGGCAAGAATCCTATATCTGCCTTGGCCTATCCCTAGGTCCAAGTCTGTCGATGATCACGTCTTTGATGATACCTCCCGGCGTGAATCGAAGGATGAACACCGATGTGTATGAATTCTTCTTTAGCCACTTAACCTCGCCCTATCCCTAGGAACGAGATAGTTCAACTATAAACTAGAGAACTTGCTCTTATTTCTTTCGTATACTTAACTCTCCCGATGCTAAGTAAATAGATAACCTCACAATGCTCTCTCGATGCTCTTGCAAGATATTAATAACCAAAATAAGAGAACTTGAAGTTTATTTTATTGAATTGAAAATTCCTAAAACAAAACAACCCTTGCAACTACTTTACAAATCAACCCGTGGCCCTAGGGGGTTTTAGAACATGTCGACGGCGGGTAAACGGCGGAGGGTTTTTGGTTGTCGGTTATGGGGTAATCGGCTATGGGTTATGGAGTATGATATCCCTAGGTTAAAATACATGCCCTTATATGAGCTTTTGGGCTTAAGTTATCTAAGGTAACAAGGATTACAACTTTAATTAAAAGTATGATTCTAATAAAGACTTAATCTTCAAGGATCCTACTTTTCAGCCGTCCTCCTTGTTTCTTAGGATTTTCTCTCCTTGAGCTTTGGCTTGACATATCTTTTGATCCGGGGCTTGGAAAAATATATGGTTTTCACACGACAGAAGAGCATAATTTTCTCTATCTATCGAGGTCCACTTTGCTTTTTCTCTCCGCAAAACTGCTGTCACCATGCTGTCACGGCAAAACCATGGCAGCATCGTCCTCTTTGTCTGCTTGTCCAGTTCAGCTCTTCTGCTTATCTGCCCTGCGCCTGCCTTCACCGTCTATGACGGCGGAAACCTGCCAAAAACAGTCATTTTTAGTAGAATTTGTGCCTTTTATATATTTGTGATGTTTTGCTGTAAACTGACCTAAATGCAATGAAATGGTGCTTGAATGCAGCAGAAATATGGGTTAAAAGGGTGTAAATAATAGAACTTTTACACACTCAACACACCCCTAAACTCAAGTTTTTGCTTTCCCTCAAGCAACTAAGAACTAAAAGAAAAGAAATTTTTGTTTTGGCTTTCAAACAGTGAGCTGTCCCTTACCCGTCGTTCGTTCTCTGTGGCGGCAGCAACCTGTCGGATAATTTAGGATCTGTCCGGAATCTCCCTATAGTCCTCGTGCAGTGTGTGCATGCTTGTGAACAGTTATATGCCAAGACTCTCTTAGTTTCACTAGAATATTCAACTCTTAACTCGAATTTTTATGCCAAAGTTTATCTTTTTTTTTGAAGGCACATTTTCATGCTTCTTTGATTTCTTTGTTTTGACTCGATTTCTAAAGTTTTACTAGAGCCAGTTTTAGGCACCTCTAGTTTGCTTCCTAGAGCCGGTTTCGGGCACCTTTAGGTTTTTTGAGTCTCTTTTGCTAAACTTCTTTCCTAGAGCCAGTGTTAGGCACCTCTAGAGGCTATTCAAGTGCTAAGCTTCCTATTTTAGTTTGGCTAAAAGAAATCTAAGCAGTATAACAGTCACAATGGTGTTTAAGTTTTCAGAACTATAGAAAGGCTCTAAACTTCTCCTTAAACTATCCTAAAGATGCTGCCACGACAGAGCTGTCACGACAGGCAAGTTCAGTTCACAATTTTCAGCCAAAATTTTTAATTTTCGTTTTTTTTAAGAAAGGTACTAAGTAAAAGACACAAAATTTAACTAAGATGTACTCCATGAATATGGAGGGTTGCCACCCCCAAACTCGAGGGTTGCATTGCCCTCAATGCAAATGACAAAATAAAAATGAAAACATATGAAGGCAGTACATCACAAAATATATATGGTAGGCAGCAATAAGAAGATAAGAAACTTAAATTTTAATCACTGTCTTCACTGCTGCTGAGGCGGATCTGGCGGCTGGTTCTGGTTCGCGGGGCGGGCTGGGGTGGTTGCTGTACAACCTGAATATCAGAGCTGTTGCCGCTGCTGTCACTGCTGCTGCTGGCCCTTGGCAGAGTTTTCTTATCTGCCATTCTTTTCTACCTCTTTACCAGTGTAAAGTCCTTCGACGGGTTCCTCTGAATAGAGGGTTCATCATCGCTGTCTGCCCAGACGGAGGAGGAAGAGAATCCAGCAACAAAGGCAGCAAGGTCATCCGAGGGCACTGGTCGCTTTGTTCCTCGGGCAGATGTTTCGGCATGGGTGTTGTCGACTGCCGTCGGGGCAGGTGATGGTATGGAGGTGGCAGATGGTATGGAGGCGGCAGGTGATGAAAGGCTTGAGGCTCAGATTCTTTGCCTTTGGAGTATAAATGAAGCCTTGTTCTTCCCACAGATCTCTGGTTGCAAAGGACTGTGGGGGAGTTTCTGCCGGCGAGGAAGTAGAGGCAGCATTGCGGCGAGTTTTTCTGGAAGACATGTTAGTGCAAGGGTTGTGAAAAGTAAATGAAAGCAAATGAGAACTAAAGATGGAGAGCAAGTAAGAAAAGCAGAAGTGAGTGAAAATGAAAATGAAACGAGGTTTTATAGAAAAGAACTTGCTGCCCGTTGAAGCTGTAACGGCAGACGCGAATAACGGGGCGGCTGTCGAGCTTTAGCGTGTCTGATGCATCTGACACACGTTTCCGCGTCTTGTTACGCGTCTGTCACACGTTTCTGCGTCTGTCGTGACAGCATGGTGACATCATGTCTTTTCCGCGTCTGTCATGGTAGCCGTAACGACAGGCTTCAATATTGGGCTTTGTTGGGCTGATGAATGGGTGGTGGGTTGAGTTCACTTCTCCTGTTCTTCTTGGCTCCTTTATTTCCTAAAAACAGTAAACATAAAAACATTATTTGAATAAAATAAACCTCATTTCCTAATAAATAAAAATAAATAAAAATAAAATTTAGGTTAAATTAGGGATGCCTTGTGGGGCAGCTCCTAAGGTAACCACTTCATGTATTCCTGGGGCTTCAGTCCCCTGATAATGCTTGAGGGGTCGTTTCCTGTACTTCTTGAAGTCTATCTGTACCCTCCATCTGGTGATTATTCTCATGGTAGGGGCTCCTTTCTTTCTCTTCCCTTTGTAGTCCATGAAGTCCTCCCTTCTTGGTAATGTTTCTGAGGGCATGAATATATGATTAGAAAAAATCAAATCTACATTCGACCATAAACTTACCTTGTTTTTGTTGAATGTTGTTGTGGTTGAATGTATCCCTTGCTGTCGTGTCTGCTGCTGCGGCAGGCAGTTATTTTGACAGTCCGTTGTCAGGTTACTTTGCAGGTCAATGGGACATTGGTAAGTGCCGTCACTCTCTATACCAAATTCTGTTGACCACTCGTAGATCTCCATCAGTAGAGACTTTAATGATTCTGTGTCCATCGGCGTTGGTTCCTCAAGTACCTGCAATGGAATTGGTGAGTTTTCAAATAATTCAAAAGGTTCGTTTATTACCTGCTCATATTCCATTGGCGAGGCATTGTCATTGGGTAGCTCTTCTAGGTGGTCGTGTGAGTGCCATGACAGGGATGGATGTGTGCAATCTTGGTCAGGCATAATCGAGGTAGTGGGTTGATAATTTGCCTCTGATGTGGTTGTTGCTTCAGCATCAGTTGCTGTCGAGGCGGCAGTTTCTGCCGAGACGGCAGTTTCTGTCGAGGCGGCAATTTCTGCCTCGGAAGTGGTTGCTGCCGTGACATTCTCTTGAATTTCATTCAGCGTTGTCGCGGTGTTGCTCCATTCCGGCTCCTCGATCATTTCCATGGCAAGTTGTTGCTCAGACTTATCATATGTTGGGTATTCCTTCACATGGGCATCCTCGTCATCTTGCCTCAAGATTTCAGGTTCATCTGTAGCATGAATGAGGACTGGTCTGCTCAAGAGTTCATCCATCTTGGCGATACTTGCGTTCGTAGAAGCTGACACTTTTTGAGTGAGTGCCAAGAAGGCTTGCAGTGTGTCTTCTAAGGATTTTGACTCCTCTTGAGGGTGATGACATTGCCAGGGCATGTCGGGTTCTGCAGCGGAACTGTTATGGTATAAAAAATTTTGCGGGTTTTGATCGTACCATAAAAAGTTTTGCTGTTGCGGCATCGACAGTTGCTGCCCCTGTTGCTGTCGTGGCAGCATATCTTTACGGTAATTGCAAGAACTTTCCCACATCAACTCTCGAATGGTTTTTCCTGGCATGTTGATGCCCTTGAACCTGTATTTTCACCTGAGTTTTTTTTTGTTAAAAATAATCATAATAATAATAATAATAATAATAATAATAATAGGATAAATTTTCTATACACAGGCGGTGGAAACTTAAAGTTTCCACAAGCGCCTTAGTTTTAGGGTTTAGAGAGTTAGTTTAGGCTATAGGGTTTAGGGGTTTAAGTGTAGGGGTTTAGAATTTAGGGATAGTTGTTTCAATTTAAGGTTTAGGGTTATAATTTAGGGTTTATAGGTTAAAACCTAAATCCTCACCATATTACCCTAAAAACTAAACCCTACCTATAAACCCTAAACTATAACCCTAAACCTTAAATTGAAACAAATATCCCTAAATTCTAAACCCCTACACCTAAACCCCTAAACCATATACCCTAAACTAACTATCTAAACCCTAAAACTAAGGCGCTTGTGGAAACTTTAAGTTTCCACCGCCAGTGTATAGGATATTAATCCATAATAATAATAATAATAATAATAATAATAATAATAATAATAATAATAAAATAATAAAAAAAAATAAAAGAAAAGTGCAGAAGCTAGGGTAAGAGTGTGTTGCCAGTCCCCGACAACGGCGCCAAAAACTTGTTGCGTGTAAAAGAGTCTATCGCAATTGAGTGCAAGTGTACACGTCGCAAGTAATAAAGTGATACTAGAGTATCGGATATCGTCTCCACAGGGACTGGGCTAACCCTTTCCTTCGCTATCTGCACAAGGGGAAAAGAATAGATTAAGATATTGTCACGAAAATAATAAAGAATACTGGAAAATAAAAGTAGAGAAATTAAGATAGAGAGAATGGGCTGGTATTGAGTTGCTCAGTAGTGCAGGTATTGCAGATTTTAGAAAATCCAGTTCTGTCGTCGCGCCCGTCGCGGACAGCACCTGTCACGGCGGCAGTCCGTTGGTCGTCGCGGCAGCAAACACACCAACTCAGTACGTTCAAGTTTGGCAAGAATCCCAGATCTGCCTTGGCCTATCCCTAGGTCCAAGTCTGTCGATGATCACGTCTTTGATGATACCTCCCGGCGTGAATCGAAGGATGAACACCGATGTATATGAATTCTTCTTTAGCCACTTAACCTCGCCCTATCCCTAGGCACGAGATAGTTCAACTATAAACTAGAGAACTTGCTATTATTTCTTCCGTATACTTAACTCTCCCGATGGTAAGTAAATAGATAACCTCACAATACTCTCCCGATGCTCTTGCAAGATATTAATAACCAAAATAAGAGAACTTGCTCTTATTTCTTTCGTATACTTAACTCTCCTGATGCTAAGTAAATAGATAACCTCACAATACTCTCCCGATGCTCTTGCAAGATATTAATAACCAAAATAAGAGAACTTGAAGTTTATTTTATTGAACTGAAAATTCCTAAAACAAAACAACCCTTGCAACTACTTTACAAATCAACCCGTGGCCCTAGGGGGTTTTAGAACATGTCGACGGCGGGTAAACGGCGGAGGGTTTTTGGTTGTCGGTTATGGGGTAATTGTCTATGGGTTATGGAGTATGATATCCCTAGGTTAAAATACATGCCCTTATATAAGCTTTTGGGCTTAAGTTATCTAAGGTAACAAGGATTACAACTTTAATTAAAAGTATGATTCTAATAAAGACTTAATCTTCAAGGATCCTACTTTTCAGCCGTCCTCCTTGTTTCTTGGGATTTTCTCTCATTGAGCTTTGGCTTGACATATCTTTTGATCCGGGGCTTGGAAAAATATATGGTTTTCACACGACAGACGAGCATAATTTTCTCTATCTATCGAGGTCCACTTTGCTTTTTCTCTCCACAAAACTGTTGTCACGGCAGAACCATGGCAGCATCGTCCTCTTTGTCTGCTTGTCCAGTTCAGCTCTTCTGCTTATCTGCCCTGCGCCTGCCTTCACCGTCTACGACGGCAGAAACCTGCCAAAAACAGTCATTTTTAGTAGAATTTGTGCCTTTTATATATTTGTGATGTTTTGCTGTAAACTGACCTAAATGCAATGAAATGGTGCTTGAATGCAACAGAAATATGGGTTAAAAGGGTGTAAATAATAAAACTTTTACACACTCAACAGTCAACCACCCAAACAGCTAGAAATCAATGAGAAGGTATAAAAGAAAGCATTTAGAGCACCATCAACAACTATTGAACCTACAAGAATCATCCAAGCATCAAATTCAAACCCTTGTGCTATTTATTGTCAAATTCTTGTACCCAACTCAATTGAGTGTTTCGTTCTTATTTGTATTGCGAGTTTAGGGAGTGAAAAATTGTAATTGGGTAAACAAATCATCCTTTGAGAGAAATTTGTAAGGTTTACCACTTTCTCTATTGTAAAGAGTGTTTCAAATTAAGTTTTGGGTAGAAAGATTAATTTTCTTTGTAAGGTTTCTTCTTCATCCAAGAAAAGGGAAAGAATCAATAGTGGATTGATTGAAAATCCTTAGTGGGAGCTAAGGTAGTGGATGTAGAGTTCATTAGAGAATTTGAACCACTATAAGTCTCTTGTGCCAATTTTTTATTCATCATTTTCTCTCCATTCATAATTTTAATTGCCAATTCACCCCTCTTAACCAATTACAGTGTTTGATCAACTCAACAAAATATATATATATATATATATATATATATATATATTCCTCAATTTGTAAACTTTTAGTTTACCAAAGTATGTGATTCAATTGTACATGTGTGGTACAAATTTCTTTGATACTTGAAAATACAATGTCCACCAAAAATTGTTCCTCTAAATAGAAATATATTTAGCTCTTTTAGAGCTTTCAATGGAAATTATTCTTTTAGTGGCAATATATAACTCTTCTAGAGCTTTCAACTAACTTTTTGGCTACTTATATTCACACTGACTTATTTCATATGTCAATTAATAACACATGTTATCTATAATTCCCAAAGAAATATTTTGCGAACTTATATTGCTCACTTAAAATTTCCACGTCTAGTTGTGACGATATTATTACCATTAACGGTAATTATTATAATATTCAGAATTCTGCACTTTTCATAATGTAGTTTCTATCAAGAACTTATTGCTCTTTTGGAGCATCAATATTTTCAGTACTTTAAGATATAGTACTCACATTTTTCCCTTGCATTTAAATGAGAAAATATATCTTATACTTCTGCTAGGCATAAATCGTTACCATGAATCACATTTGATAAGTAATCATGTTAAACAAAATAAATAAATATCGTAATATATAAATATAAATATAAATGTGTAAAGTAAATAAGCATAAAACAAAATAAATAAAAAGATAAATAATTCTTTTCAAGGTTATGAGAATAATTAGAAGATAACTTATTTCCTTCAAGGGTTATAAGAAAATCAACAATGTTCAAATGAGTTGGACCAACAACGTCCAAATGAGTTGGAACAATATCATTTTCGTCATTTTCGCAACCAAAATTTACTTTTATTTTTCCATTTATTATTCAATGATTGTTGATTTTTTCATCGTACGATAAGTACGAGACCAATGATTTATAAAATCACATTGGTAATAAAAAGGATTTCACTTCCTTAGAATAATCTTTATCACTCTTGTCATCCTTATAACCTCACTACCGGTGGATAGAAGTATTTTTAAAATGACCATATTTTTCATGTTTATATTCATGGCATCGACCACGACGACAACTTCTAATGTGGCTTTTATTCTTTTCATAATATAATTTCACATTCACTTTAGGGAATGGAGTGGAGCCAGTGGGCCTTTAAAAATCTTTAAAAATTTTATTAACATATCCTTATCATTGATACTCAATAATTTGGATCATAACGAAGTTATGTCACCAACTGAATAGTGATTTACAATGTTTGCATTCACTTCAGGGAATGAAATATATCCAATAATCGCATGGAAAAAACATCATGCTTGCATTCACTTCAGGGAATTCCTCCCATAAAACTTTTTGGATCAAAACAAATTTCCGTAACTTGAAGTTGGGAGAATTCAATAGTCGAATTTTCCGACGTAGAAGAATTATTGCTTTGGAGCAAAATCACCATGATTAATCACACTTTAAAATCGTAGTTTAAAAAATAAAAATAAAGTTAGAATTTGTCGATATTGGATTCCTCTCGAAGATAGTAGATACATAGTAAATAACCAAGACAGCTTCTCATAAGAATCTCGTCTCTTTCCCAGCTATTATATCATGTAAAACTCAAAACATGGTTAAAAAATATCAACTTTTACCAATAGAATATCATAAAATATTAATATTTAATTATAAACTAAATAAATAGAGAAATCTCATTAAACTTACATCAATGGTGTTCACACACAGTTTTAATTGAGAAGTTATTGGTATGACAACATTTAATAAAAAAACACCAATTGTCCATGGTTAAATTGAATTTAAAGTAAATATAGACTAAACTGAATAAAATAAAAAAATAAGGAACCATATGCAAGATTATCCTTTTACATGAAAAATAGGCGCTCATGCACATAGTCTGACATGTTTTCTTTTACTTTTAATTCAATATTTATAAGTTAAATGTTATTTAACGAATTTAAAATATATAAATAATTTCAAATAAAAGAATTTAATTTGAAATTGAAGATTTGAAAGAAAACCTGAATGCTAAAATGACTGAGTACAATATTTAACTATTTTTGTTAATATTTAAACTAAATAACGTGAATGTTATTGCTTTTGGTTCAAACACGTCAAACGTAGATCAATAAAGGCAGTAATTTAAAATTATGTAATTTATACTGAACATGGTCTCTCCATCTATGTCAATTTGTGTTTTGTTTTGTGAGAAGACACAAATTCATCTATATCCAATGCTTGAATACAATCAAATATACTCTCAAGCTTTTCAAAAAAAAATAAATAAATTAGAAACCAAGTTAAAATATAAAGAGAAAGACAATAAGTAATTTTAAAAAAATAAGGAAAAACTTATCTTTGGTTCATCCTAGAATCAAATTCTTTCCAATAACTTTTTTTAGATTCGAATGATGAAGACCTCAGTTGATTAGAGTCTCGTGTTGATGATGTGTTGTGAATAAAATAACGAAGAACAATAGCAAGAACAATGAACAAGAGAAAGAGAGAGATTCATATTATTCTCAATAGAGACTTGTATAAGAAGTACATAATCATCTATTTATATGCATAAGAAGTACATAATACATTAAACTCTAATTAATGTAGATAATATTCCTAATAATAAAGTAAGTCAAATTTCATTTATAAAGTTCTTATCATGATAGACCACGTATATAAATATTCATAACAGAAATGTCATTTTTTTCAATTTTGATTTAGCTAAAAATATAAAATAAATATATTGATTTATTTGTTAGTATTATTTTTATTAGTATTAGTTCGATTATAATATTATTTAATAAAATGATTTTTAATAAAAGGAACTCCCTGGAAAGCAGGAGAAATTATAACAAATTTTTACAATATGCTATTTAAACTTATTAAATTTTAACACTGATAGGGACCATTTATATAACCAATCAAAAGTTTAATGATTATTTTAAAATTTCAGTGACAAAAACATTTTTTTACATAACTAAGTGACCTCTGATATACTTTACCCAAAAAAATGCTCGTTTGGAATTTGAGAGGTAGGGATTTTTTTTATAAAAAGGGTAAAGTACACTAGTGGTCACCGAACTTTCAGGGCGCGTTCATTTTGGCCATCGAACTTTTAAAAATTTTATTTGGGTCATCCAACTTTTAGTCCGCTTTCATTTTAGTCCCTCTCGTTAAAAATGCTGATGTGACACATTATCTTCTTCTTCAACTTCTTTCTTCTTCTTTTTCCTTCTTTTTTTCTCTCTGTTTTCGTTGTTACAACTCAACTTTTCTAGCTTAGAAAAATCATTAGCAACTGCGGTTAGACTCAAACTGGCATCTGCAAAAAACAATGATCCGTTATTCTCTTTTTTCTCAGGCTTTTTTTGGGCTGTGTAGTGTAACTTGAAAGATGTAAGCACATTTTCGGCTCTGTCACGCATTTTGCCATGCATCTAGAACAAATTAAACTACCTCGTTAACATGCCTAACATTTGTTCACTTCTACAATATTTTTATATTAAAAAAATTAAGAAAATGATATTTCCTTTCGCATAACATAAACCAATTTAAATTTAATTATACTATAATCAGTTCTACATCATTTTTTCCCATGCATCAAAAATAATCTAAACTACCTTAGTAACATGTCTAACATTTGATCTTTTCTATAGCAATTCTTTTTTTCTTTTGAAAAATTTAAAAAAATCCTTTTACATAAACTAATTTAATGATACTATAATCAGTCATGCCACATCTTTTCTCCTGGTGTGAGAACAATTTAAAGTACCTCATTATTCATTAACATGTTTAACACTTGGTCGCTTCTACATATCTTTAAAAAATTCAAATAATAATCCTTTAATCAATTGTTGCATTCACGGTGACATGTAACAAGGAATTAGAAGGGAACTCCACTTAGTATTGATAACGTTGTTGATGCGTAGGAACCTGTAACAACAAAAAACGGAGTAAGAAAAAACAGGGGAAAAAGAAGAAAGAGGTTGAAGAAGAAGATAACGTGTCATGACAATGTTTTTAACGGAAGTTAACAGGGCGACTAAAATGAAAGCGGATTAAAAGTTGAGTAATCCAAATAAAATTTTTAAAAGTTCGGTGACTAAAATAAATACACCCTAAAAATTCAATGACTAAAATAAGCGCGCCCTAAAAACTCGATGATCACTTGCGTATTTTACCCTTATAAAAAATAGGAAATCTTATTGATTATAAAGCTCAAGTAAAAACTATGTATAGGAGTGACAAAACGTTTTTCAGTAGAACATGCTTGAGATATTGAAACAGAAATGCTATATTCCAAAAGATTTGGTTTGACTTTTAAGGCTAACATATTTTTCTATGGTTAGAATAATGAATAGTTTAATTTTTTAAATATGAATATGTTAGTTTTATTAAAAGATAAAAACTCAAAATACAATGAATGTTTACAACGTAAAAAAATTGATCTAGACATATTTTTAAAATCACAAAAATTAAACTATTCTAGATCATAAACAGAATTATAGGAAGTAAAGGTCAAAATCTTAACTTAAGGGTCCAAAACAAAATAGATACAAACAACACCAGCGCTCGACGATGAAAGGGAAAAGACCACAACAAACAACATTAAAAAATACATAATACAATGATAAGGCACATTGACAACACATTCATTATTCATTACCACAACTCAATCGCGAAAAAGAACGATAATTGTGAGCTCGTATCCAAATCCAATTTGAGGATCCAAAACAGAAAAACAACAGGATAATTAAAAGAGCACCATCTTGATCAATTGTGGTGACGTCAAATTCAACCCTGATATAAAATTAAATAAATAAAAAAACGGCCAAACGATCAAATAAAAAAACGTGCCAACAAGCAAATGATATGTACTAAAAGGTAGAAAAAATGTGACACAAGGACATAATTACCGAGTTTTTAAGAAATAAAGAATAAATAAAGGGAAGGAAAACATCATCGATGGTCGGCAACTAACACTAAAATTGATGCAGCCGCCGGTCATATAAAAATAAAAATAAGAAAGAATGAAATAATTATAGTTAAATTATTTGAATAACTTAAAAGGGTAAATCACCGAAGATACCACCGAACTATATGTGTTGCATCGTCTATACCAGCAAACATTTAATTTCATCAATTTTGACATTAAACTTATGTTCTAAATTTAATTATACCACTAAACTATTAATTTGATAACGAAACAATGATGTGGTGACGGTTATTGACGTGGACACCGCATTAAAATGACGTCATTTTAGTGTGCGTATTTTGATGCCAAAAGCTAAGCTATTGAGCCAATATAATATAATAATTTAATTTGAACCATCTATTTGAATAGACTAAAATTTCAAACATAATATTTTAATGAAATTTTCAAATCCTGTTTTATTAAATTTAAATCATATCAGCTCGTTGCTTTTAACCTTTTTATTAAATGAAAATATATTTCGATTTATGAATGCTTATAGCTGCGTAAATTATGTTTTGTTATTTGTTCCATATCGTGAGGCATAGAGAGGAAACTCAATTCAAATCCATTTTAAGTTAGGTTTAATGACGTGACTAAGTGAAACGTGATATATTAATATATTAAATGCTGATAAAATTTTGTATTTAATGCCATTAATATTAGATTATATCAGCTTTACTTTGAATGGTGTGGCATCTTTTGGGTTCAAAAGTCATATACTCCCTCTGTCCCGCTAAAACTGTCACATGTTGACTTTTTTTGGTCAAATTTTTTCAACTTTGACCTTTTATAATTTAAAATTTATTATTGATAAAAATATGAAAAAATATATTTTAAAAACTTTGAATCAACTAGTTTTTAAATATATTTTTTATAATCTTTAATTAATTAAAATATTTAAATAAATTATAGTCAAAGTTGAAAAATTTTGACAAAAAAAAGTCAACATGTGACAGTTTTAGTGGGACAGAGGGAGTAATTATTATGGGTGACCAAAATTTAAGTTTTAGTTGTGACTGGGAAGGAAACTGAATTTTGATTTTTTGGACCTAATACTGGTTTAGTAGGACTATTTTAGCTAATGTTTTGGTGGATGTAGACTTAGAGTTTTTTATTTTACTTTTTTTTATGTAGGAATATTATGAGTTGACATATTTTAAGACTTCAACCTTCAAGCCTACAATATTCTGACATTATTATTTAATATTATTATTGGTGGTTGGAATTTCTCAAATTTTCTTAATCGTAGACCAATTGAATGGGTACCTGGTACTGGTACCGGTTCCAACTAGTACCGAGATCAGTTCCTAAAATCTGGTACTCGGTCTGACCGAGACCGAAATTGGTACCAGTTTTCAAGAACTGGTGACTACCGGGACCGGGACCAATTTTGGACAAATTGACCGGGTACCCGTTCTTGCCCACCTCTAATAATTATACATGGTTAGTGCATTAAATATTAATTTTATTAGATAAAATTTATATTTTAAGCACTAACTATATATAATTTTATGAACCATCAGTGAATCAAATAATTACGCAACATAAACAATTAAAAAAATTCACTTTACTTTCAACATGTTTGAGTTACTGAAATTGCATAGTATTATGTACCACCCATACATCAAATATAAATCCTATATATTTAATCCATAAATGATGTATAATTTCATACACTGTGAACCAAATGATGACACTAAAAAAAATTAAACTAAATTCACCTTACATGTCATCATTTAACTCAAAGTTAAACCATATATTTAAATACTTAAACTAAATTCACTCATTTTCATTTTTAACATCATTTGAATCACAAAATATACATAAATTATATATTGTCAATGTATCAAATATAACTCTTGTATATTTAATGCAAAGACGATATATAATTTTATACACTGTGAACCTAATAATAACACACGGTGATTAAACAAAATGTAAATAAAATATTTCATTTAATAGTGGCAAACAAATAGAATTGGATCAAAGGGGAGCAGTTCATCAAAGCAGTCATTATCGAAGAGGGCTAAAGAGAGAATAGTGAACTGTAAAAAGCTGCCTACTTTAATCAACATTGATAAAAATGGAAATAATTAATTCAATAATTTTTTAGAACGTGCCCAAATGAAGCCTACTCAGCCACTACGCATAATGTTTTTATTAGTATTCAAAGATGCGGTCCTTAGTTGGGAGCATCCCACTTACTTTTCGTCAGTATATAAAGGTTAAACACAAGTACCTAAATTCACTGACATTCCAATCAATCGGCTCAAGATAAAAGCAACATGTCTGAGACTCCAGGTAAGTCTTTAAGTTTACGAGTTGTTCTTTTTTTTGGCTGGGATTTTATTTATGTATGTTTGATCGTAGCACTTACAATGTGATAATTTGCCAGCAAAGAAATCGTGGCCGGAGTTGGTGGGCACAAAGGGAGAGAGTGCCAAGGAAACGATAGAGAAGGAGAATTCGAATTTGAAAGTCGTTGTGTTGCAGGATGGAAGTGCAACCACCAAGGACTTGAGGCCCGACCGAGTCCGGGTTTTTGTCGATGAAAACAAGCTGGTTGTTCGTGCTCCTACCATCGGCTAAATTATGATCCTTTTGTGTGCTTATGAATTGTGATGGGAGTAATAAATGAGAGGCGTAATGAATAATGTAATGACTATTTGCTATTGTTATGTTGATGAGCACTGTTGTGATGAAGTCTTGTTTTTCATTTATAAAACTATCTTAAAATTTAGGAGAATTACTATTATATCATATATAAAGCTAACAATATCAAAAGCAAATTAGTAGTTTAAGTTAAACCAGAGGTGTTGTTATGGGATGATAACTAAGTTAGAAACTCTGACTCATAAACACATAACAGTTAATGTTTTATTATTTGTCCCACAACGTGCAGTAAAGATAGGTGAGTGCTACAAAAACTTATAAAAGAAATCTGAGCAACAACGTAGAACTCACTTACCTGGGCGGGGCGTATGGGCGATCAAGGAGGCCCATGGCCTAGGTTGGCGGCTTACATTGCACCTGGTGAGTGCGCCAGCTTAACATCTCCCCAAGTGGGAGAGTGTACGTCATAATTTGTGGTCGAGGGGGCCTGCGTTCGCGCGGCCCCTACCCAATTTAGTATTTCAAATTTTGTGATTGTGTATTTTTTGTTTACGTTATGTTCCTCTAGTCGCATTTTACTTTGGTAATTTGATTTTCACATTCTAAAAATAACAACCTTGGTGTTCTAGATTCGTTTCTAGCACTCGTATTAATTACTGCCATGTATTATTGATCCTACTTTAACATAGTAACATGTAATTTGGGGTTATGATTTGATTACTTCTAACGTAACAAATATTATATATGATAGGTGATGACTGACCTATCTTATTGTTGGATAGTAAATGTTAGGTTTTTTGTGATTATTTTTAAGACTTGTTGAATATATATATATATAAATCATTATGCGAAATCATATTTATTCGGAACCTGCTGAAGAGATAGGCTTTATTGGTGGATTTGGTTAGACAATGTAGGATGAAAAGTCATTACTTTTTTTTTAATTAATTTATTTGCTTTTCTGAATTTGTTTTACTGTGGAAGCCATGAAAATTACTCAATGACCACCAGCCATCTTTTCTTCCCTTAAGAAGTTTTATTTGATTGATTGTTCAAGCACAAGAAAACTGTTTTCAGTAAATTTGGAGTATATTTGAAGTTAAGCATGTGAAGAACTGGAGAAACTAATAGCAGAAGTAAATCAGAAAGTAGAGATGAAAGGGGTGGGCCCTAAAACATCTATTTTATTTCCAAAATTAAAGATACCGCACTTGATCAAATTATATCTGGGTTGATTCTTTTTGGAAGCTGGGATTCAGTTTAAGAATTAATGACTTATTTGAACTGAAATATTTTGACAGCCAAGAACTCGTAGCTAAAGTTGGTGGGCACAAAGGGAGAACAGATGCTTTTATCTTATATCGCCAGAATCCATTCATTAGGGAACAAACCCGAAGCTCGAAGTCTTAACTAGCAGTTGCCATTGCCAAGTCTCATAAACACACAACTATTGATTATGATCTGTTATTTGTCCCACATCGTGCAGCATAAGGTGGTGAGTGCTGAGACAACCTATAAAAGGAATGTGAGCAGCAACGTAATACTCACTTACCTGGACGGGGCACATGGGCGATCAAGGAGGCCCATGGCCTAGGTTGGCGGCTCACATTGCACTTGGTGAGGGCGCCAGCTTAACATCTCCCCAAGTGGGAGAATGTACGTCATAATTTGTGAAAGAGGGGGCCTGCGTTCGCGCGGCCCCTACTTAGCATAGTATTTCAAATATTGTTAATCCATGAAAATAGTTTACTCTCAATTGAACTCTTTCAATATTAAATTGGAAGGTGTTAATGTGGAAAAAATGTAAAACTCTCTCAATTGAGCTCTTTTAATATTAAATTGATAAAATATCAATGTGAATTTAAAATGATAATTTTATCCCACAAGTTAAATTTTGTTTTTTTAATTAAAACGAAGGTAGATAAAGAAATGTGAACAACTAGACAATTAAGAAATGTGAACAACTAGACAATTAAGAAATGTGAACAACTAGACAATTAAGAGTAGTATTTATTATGAGTAGTCTTATATTACCATCATTAAATAATATTATGAAATCAAATTAGTTTTTATCATTTTAGAATTTTACACTAAATTATTTGAACCAAGCACACCCTCTTAATTTGTGAACGTAGACGTTTTTAATGCATTAAATATAAGTATATACGCGAGATGGAGAGAATCCCAGGAGCGGCAGGGCAACGCGGAGCTTTCAATCCCAGGAATGCACCGGAGAAGGAGCAAGATGCAGCGAAGACAACATAATTGGATTGGACTGTGTTTGTCGACAACTTAAGCAGAAGGATTCAGAGATCAGCTCTGAGAGAACTATTTAGTCACCATGGAAAGGTGCTAAGGGTCTTCATTCCTACAATAAACATGAGGAATCGTTACAAAGAGAACACTTTTGCTTTTGTGACAGTAGCGGAGCGAGGAGATATGGAGAGAATCATCAAAAACATGGACAACTTTCCAATTGATGGGAAGAGAGTGAGTTTCCGAAGCAAAATATCCTAACCCAAGAATCCATCAGCCTTGGGGTGGTAAGGAAAGGTTCGTTGGCACTAGACCTAACGCTAATGGGTTGGGAAGAAACCCGAACAACTCCGGAGCTAGAAGGAATATGAACTACTATCGGATGAAGGTGGATGGTAGAACCTTTAAAGAAGTGCTCATGAGAGAGCAACACACGGGACCAGAAAAGGCAGGTCGGAATGCAGAACATGTAGATGACAGGGGTACCATGGCAGAAAGAGAGGGCTTTTTAGATGTGAAATTACCGAAAGAAGATACAGACTGGATGAAACAATGCCTTGTTGGCGTACTAAAGCAAACTTTCGAGATTGGTTTTGTTCAACAAGCCCTGGATCACGAAGGGATTGAGGTGAAGATCTCAAAGTGGGGAATGGAAAGCGAAGTATACATTTTGAAATTCAGTTCAATCGAATCCATGGAGGCCCAATGGCAAACAAAAAATGAAGCAATCTGGTATTGGTTTGAATTCATTGATCCTTTACTTTTGAAAGGCGTCCTTCACCAGATTTTCTCAGTTCTTCTATATGGAGTTCCTCTTATGTGCTGGCATGAAGATTTCTTCAAAGCATTGGGAAATAAATGGGGTGAAGTAGTCTGCTTGGATAGATCAATTAGGAATAAGGACAGATTTGATATAGCCAGACTGTGGATTAGAGCAGCAAGTCAGTCGGTGTTTCCGCAAATGATCAGAGTAACCTCTCTTGGCCACAATTATAGTATTAAAATTGTGGTGGGCAATCTTCCAGAGGATCCATGCATCATTGGCAGCTTTGAAGAGGAAGGAAACCAGGAAAATCCTAGAAACTTCGGCGAATTTGCAGAGGAAGGAATCCAGGATAATGTCTGGGCAGATTCACTATTCGGTAATGGAGGCGCATCATCGCCGGCGGTTGAGGTTCGTTGGAGACAAGTCGACAATTTTGGGGACGTGTCCCCACGTACTCAAAACGCCTCGAGAGCCAAACCGGGATTAAATGAAGATAAAGACGACCCCAATCCTATAAGAGGAAACGTTTCCACTCCTTTAGGAGAAAACATTCCCGACGTGCATGGGGCTTTCAATGATCGGGCTTCACAAAATCCGAGGGACTCACACATCGAAAATAACTGCAATATTATCCCGTCCTCGTCAGATGGGGTGATAGCCAATTCCCTGTCTGTTGGATTAAATGAATTTAACAGTGATGGATTTGGGCCGTTCATAAGGAGAGACTCGGGCCTGGGAAGAATTAACACTGGGCCACTATTGAATCATACTCTAGACTCAAGGGTAATGATCTTGGAGAACCAAGTAAACAATTTACAGCATTCTAGACAACACGGGGTGGGGTCAGATATCCCCATCTCAATTGAACCAAAGAACTCTTCTAATCAAATGGTCGGTATGGTTCCAGACAGTTTAGAAGGTTACCGTCAAACGAATGCAGCATCAATAGGGCTAAGTGGAGAAGAACATGAAGTTAGACAAGTCATCAGAAAAATGAACAATCCCTTTGGGTGCCTCAATCCAAACATTAGGCGAGCATTGAGAAGGGCAGTGAGAGATTCCTTAGAATACTGGGAAGAAGAAGGTGTTGTCCGAGATGCAAGTAAAGGCAGATCAAAGGATGATGAGGCGGTCCGATCCGAAGCAGAAGAAGTGTGGCGGGTAAGTCAATTACTGGAGCTATCGTTCAAAGGGGGGAAATTGGCAGTCGTTAAGAAGATTATTGAATTAGAGAAGGAATTGAGAAGTGATGCTTAAGGGCATTACGGTTTCACCAGGAATTGAGGAGCACTAAAAGATGTCTATGAATTTATCGATCATTTCGTGGAATATTCGGGGTATTAGGAAAGCTAAAAAAATCAGAGCGGTTAGGGAACTGATCAGGAAAAATAAACCAGGAATTTGCTTCTTCCAAGAAACCAAACTGGAAGACTTAAACAAAATTTTGGTGAAGAAAATTTGGAACTATAGCCATGTTGACTTTGCAGTCTCACCAGTAGTGGGTTCAGCAGGGGGACTTCTCACATTATGGAACACGGATTTTTTTCCAGGAAATTGATATCACCAACAAACCAAGATACATAGCTCTCGAAGGAAGACTGAAACCTGGGGATTTCTACTGTGGTCTAATAAATATCTATGGGCCTTCTGTTGATGCTGAAAAAGGCGTTTTTTTTGGAGAACTTCTCAATTTCATCAAAAATCGCAAGATCCCCTGGTGCATAGGGGGAGATTTCAACGTTTTCTTGAGCTCGGAAGAAAAACTGGGTTTTTCGTGGAACCAGTCCCAAGTAGATCTCTTCAATTCCTTTGTTTTCGAGGCGGGTCTCATGGATATTCCTCTCTACGGGGGAAAATTCACATGGTGTAATAATAGAGACCCACCAACATTCTTCAGATTGGACCGGTTTCTAATTTCTGAAGATTTTTACAATGCGTTCCCCAGAATTATTCAAAATTTACTCTACAAATCTCTATCCGATCATAACACAATCTCGTTGGTTGAAGATAAAGAGAACTTGGGGCCAAGACCTTTTCGTTGTTTCAATTACTGGCTTGAAGAAGAGAATTTTAAGGGAGCCATAATCGACGGTATCAGTGATCTAAAATTGAGGAAACCTGGGCTCAAAATTGGAAGTATTCTGAAAGAAGCAAAAGAAACGGCCAGGAACTGGGTGAAAACTAACAGTAAATCCCGCGCCTCAATTGACAGCATCGAAAAAAAGATTTCTAATTTGGAAGAATTGCTACAAAAAGGCAAATCAGCACCGACAAAGCTTCACAAATTGAGGGAAACGCTATAGAAAGAATATCGAATTGAAGAAAATAGTTGGCATCAAAAATCCAGAGTTAAGTGGTTTTTGGAGGGGGACAAGAACACTCGATTCTTCCACTCGACCGCGTCAGAGAGAATGAGAAGCAATATGATTAGCAGATTAGAGATAGATGGAATCGTACTGCAAGAACCAAAAGAAATCAAGATTGTTGTGTGTAATCATTTCAAACAAGCTTATAATTCGACAAATGCACTGGAACTGGAAAAGATGAGTTTAGATTTCGCCAAATCAGCCCTGAACTAGCAAGAGATTTGGAGCGTAAGTTTTCAGAAGAAGAGGTTTAGTTGGCTCTATCGTTGGCTGATGGCAACAAAGCGCCAGGTCCTGATGGCTTCAATCTGAATTTCATCAAGAAATTCTGGAGCGAATTAAAAGAGGTGATTCTTAATTTTTTTTGAAGATACTTATGAAGGAAAGACATGGGAGTCCGGGATTAATCACACTTTCATCACCTTAATCCCCAAGGTATTAAACTCCTCTTTATTGAGTGAATACAGACCAATCAGCCTCGTTGGTGGAATTTACAAGCTTTTCTCGAAGGTTTTGGCAAGAAGGTTGCGAACGACAATGGATCTTCTTGTGGGGGAAAGCCAATTTGCCTTCATTCCGAGAAGGCAGATTTTGGATTGTTCGCTTATCGCGAATGAAGCAATTGAATTTTGGAGGAAGAGTAGGAGGAAAGGCGTGGCATTCAAAATAGACTTTCAAAAGGCCTATGATACAGTAAACTGGGATTTCATGTTGCGTATTCTACAGGAGTGTGGTTTTGGTCCGAAATGGTGCAATTGGATATCAATGTGTGTTTCCACTGCTTCCATATCAGTATTAGTAAATGGTTCGCCGACAGAATCCTTCCCGATTTCCAGAGGACTCAGACAGGGCTTCTCATTATCACCTTTGTTATTCAACCTCGTTGGAGAGGCCTTGAATTTAATGATCAAAAAAGTTGTTAATTGTGGACTATTCTCGGATTGTGTATTAGGGAAGAAGGAAGAGGCTATCGAAATCACCCATCTCCAATTCGCGGACGACTTGATCATCTTTTGCGGAGGAGAGGCAAGACAAGTTCAGAATGCTAAAAGATTACTCAGAGTTTATGAGCTTGCATCGGGACCCAAGCTTAATGTGAAAAAGAGTAAGTTATTTGGCATCAATGTTAACAATGATACACTTTCTGATTGGGCCAAAGCGATCGAATGCCAGGTTGGAAAGCTACCTACTAATTACTTAGGACTACCGCTTGGAGCTCGCAGGAACTCGACGGTCATTTGGGAGCCGATTATCAACAGATTTTCAAGGTGGCTCGAAGGGTGGAAGGCGAATTTGCTATCTGCAGGAGGTAAATTAATTTTAATAAAAATACATCCTATGCAACTTACCTATCTATTTCATGTCCCTATTTTGCATGCCTACTTCGGTGATGGCTCAATTGAATAGACTTATGGCGAGATTTTTTTGGGGTGGTGACTCTACTAAAAACTGTATATATTGGATTAATTGGGAAGCTGCTTGTTCTTCATTTTCGTGTGGAGGGCTTGGAATATGTAACCTTTCAATAACCAACAGAACATTATTAGGAAAGTGGTTTTGGAGATTTGGAAATGAGCAAGAATGCCTCTGGAGAAGGGTCATTACAACCCTTACGCCCCAGTCAAATTCAAACATGCTAATTCTAAACTCGGGAAGGAACAGTACGTCATGGGTGTGGAACGGAATAGTAAAATCGGTTTTCGCAAATGACAAGGTGGGACTCGGCATTAGACAGAATATGAAGATTCAAGTGGGAAATGGGAAGAGGATCAAATTATTGATTGATAATTGGCTCGGCAGTGGTGCTATTAGAGATTTATACCCTCGGATTTACGCTCTAGCTCAAAAAAGGATGGTGTCATAGCCGACTTTGGATCTAAAATCGGGTCAAACTGGGAATGAAATATACCACTTAGGAGGCCTCTTTTCGATTGGGAGATTGAATAGTGGAATACATTGATGGATACTTTACACAACTTTATCTCAAGCAATCTGGAAGAAGATTGGCTGATGTGGAAAGGTTCAAGTGATGGGATTTATTCTTCAAAATCAGCAAAAGAAGTTATAAACTGTGATGGTGTGGAGAATCCGTTTTGGAAGAAGGTAATTTGGAGAGGCGTTTCACCACCAAAGGTGGAAATTTTTCTGTGGAAAATTATGTGGGGAAGGGTACCGGTCATCGCAGAACTACAGAAAAGGGGGGTAACGTCATGCGTTAATTCTCTATGCCCACTATGTAAGATCTCCCCTGAGACGGTAAATCATCTCTTCTTCTCATGTCATATTACATGGCAAATATGGATGCATTTCTGTAATCTCATTGGTATCTCGACGGTGCTGCATGGGGAAGCCATTGCTTTCGCGGAGATGTGGGGAGAACAATGTAGAAATATGAACAGGGTTTGGTGGGACATCGTCTTGTCTGCTGCAATTTGGACAATATGGTTAATGAGGAGCGAAATCATATTCAAAGAGAAAACTGCTGATGTTTCTCAAATGATTTTTCTGATCAAATGGCGTACAACAACCTGGCTAAAGGCTAAGAACATGGACAGTGATTTAACTATCGAAAATATAGTCATGGACTTGTCATTGGCAGCAAACTTAAATAAGAATTCTCACAAAAAGGGTGCTAAAGTTGATCAACCAAGATGGAAACCTCCCCCTAGGCTTCTTAAAGTTGAACGTAGATGGTGCATTGAATTTACAGAGACACAAGGGTGGAATCGGGGGACTAATGAGAGACACAAAGGGTGCGGTTTTACTGAGCTTTTCAGAACCTTTTGGGGAGGAGCCTCCGACAGTAGTGGAACTCATGGCGATAAAGCATGGCATCCATTTCTTCCTAGCTTCCACTTGGAGTGACAAACATAGGTTAATAGTCAAATCATATTGTAAAACAGCTGTGGAATGGATTAACGGGTTAACAGTTGCACCCCCCAACCTTGTTGCATCTAATCAAGGACCTATCTCAGATAATCAAAGACAGAGGAATCATTGTTCAATTCACCTACAGAGGCTGCAACTCGGAGGCGGACAAGTTAGCTAGATTGGGAATCGGTTAACTATAAAGACAGGAGGACACTGATACATTCACTTTCTTGATAATCCGTAGGTTGTGTATGAGGCAATCAAGGAGGACAATATCTATTTTAATTTATATGTAAGCAAGTAATGAACACTCTTTTTCCTCCAATAGGTTTTTAGGGAGGTTTTTTAATGAGGCTGTTACCTTGCCGACTTTTATTACAGATAAATATACCTTTCAAAAAAATATAAGTATATACAATATTCAATACCTAAATTTATACTGTGACAATAAATCATCCATTTACAACTCATAAAAACCCTTAAAACAAATGTAATTAATATACCCCTGGTCCAATTGGTAAATAACTTGGCATTGCTTAAGCATGTCTCGAGTTCGTGGCGTTGTGTATGCAGAAAATTATACTGAGTGAGTCACCTACCAAAATCAGGTATGCGACGCATGTCGGTCCAAATTAGTTAGGGCGTAGCCCTGAAAACCAAAAGAGCAACCAAAAAATATACCTTTTAACAATGAATACATTTGTTAACATTGGCATTACATGAACCCAGCAAGTGGTCCTAGTGAAAAAGTAAATGATGTACATCCTCAAAGACCCAAATTCAAACATCTTTCTTCTGCAAGGTGTATTTGTTTTGTCAAATAATTAAACATATGTATGAACAAATACCTTAAAACTATTAAAAAAATAGTAGCGTTACATACACTATTTTTGAGTTGACATATAAATTTGTACTAAGTTTATTGGTTTAAGCTGTATAGCAGGCATTCTAAATATCGTAATTGTTTAAATATTCATGTGGCGTTATATACTCTAGTGTTAACGAGGGTATGCAAGTGATTGGAAGAAAAAATGACTAAATTGTTATATTTTTAAATATGAAGAGTTAAATTTATTAAATTATTTTGAATTTAGATTAAATTTATAAAATATAAAACTTTAAAGACTAAAATTGTCATTATACCCAAATGAAACAGCAACATTAACGATAGATTGACCCAAATATAACCATAATATTAATTACTATTAAAAAATCATATATTAATTGAGTAACTCAAATGTAACTTTTAATAATTAGGTGACCTCAAATGTTACCATACCCATAATTAAATGACTTCTGCTATAATTTATCATAACATCGGTTGTCGAATCAATTTTAAGATAATAATATAATGGACAAAAATCTTTTGTCCTTTTTCGGTGTCCCTTTCTATGTCCCAACACTAAATATTTAAATTCTAAGCCCCAACTTTAAATTCTAAACCCTAAACCCTAAAAATATATTTTACCTCTAATTTCCTAAACCTTAACCTTTGACCCTAAATCCAAGGCAAAATGGATCTTGCATTAGATGCACAAAAAACAAGAAAATTTAAAATTTGTTCTCTCAAATTAAGAAAAAAATGTTAAAAAGATTATGATAAATCAAACAGAAAAAAAATGTAGAAAGAAAAAGCAATACAAGAACAACATGGAAGTACACTTTGATTTTTTTTTCTTCTAAAAAGGTGTTTGTGTCTTCAATTGATAATCAAGAATATCAAAGTATATTGCCTCCTGCTTAAATTGATAAATCTAAACAAAATTGTTATATCCTCTATTTAAAGTAGAGAAATGGCACGCAATGATAGGAACCTTTGACCTAGGAACAAATATTCCCCGCAGCCCTAGAAAGCATGGGTGGTTGGATGATGATCCTCCGGACGGTGGCGGCGCAACCCGCCTGGATGGTTCTGCACCTGCTAGTGCTTCCACTCCCTCGTATAAAGATTCTCTCATGAAAGACAATATGAAGAACAAGCAAGACGTAGAAGAAATTTTTGAAGACAACGATATTGAGATTCAAGAGGGAGATGTCACCCGCTCTCTTGTCGATGGCATTATCTCCATTGATTTCTCGGATCGTGTCCAAACACTGGCGAAAAAGAGTCTGGATCGAACATTGGTAGTGAAGCTTTTAGGTCGTAGGATCGGTTACACCACTCTGTGCACCAAAATCTATGAATTATGGAAACCTAAGCAGGCTATCCGGTTAATGGACATTGAGAACGATTACTTTCTTGTGACCTTTAGGCTGCGATCGAATTACCTTAAAGTTTTAGCCGAGGGTCCCTGTACTATCTTTGGTCATTACCTCACTGTCGAACAGTGGTCGCCTGACTTCACGACAGCCACTCCTTATCTGACTGAGGTGATTGTCTGGATAGGTCTCCCCGGATTACATGTGACTCTCTACAAGAAAAGCATAATTGAAGAAATCGGTGAGTCTATTGGGCCAGTGATTAAGCTTGACTACCAAACGGAGTGGGGAAGACGTGGCCGCTTCGCTCGAATGGCTTTCTCGATCGATCTATCAAAGTCGCTCGTCTCAAAGATTATTGTAAATGGGAATGTCCAGTTAATTGAGTATGAGTCCCTCCCGGTGATATGTTTCCACTGCGGCAAATATGGACATTCTCAGGAAAATTGTCCGAAAAAGTGTTCTGAAAACCAAAAAGATAGTTCTAATACAGATCAAGATTCATCGAAGCTTTTTGAAACGCATGCTCAAGACCCTGCCCCACTTCAGGATGCCATTCAAAATAAAGATGCTAACTCTGATGGAACATTTGGTCCTTGGATGGTGGCCGAACGACGTCCACGCCGAAGCAAGAAAGCACAGAGTGATCCAAAAAAGCTTATGTTCATGCCGATCCAAGGTTCGCGTTTTAACCCAATTTTTGCAGTGAACACAGAGGATATACATGCCTCGCATGTAGGGAACACTATCCCACCTCCCTTACGTTCCCAAAGACTCCCAAGCCCCCAGTCCTGGCGTCCCTTAAAGCTAAGAACAAAAAAAAGATGATTGCAGTAAGCAAGACAACCAAAGCTACTACAGTCCGAAAACCTCTCATAGTCAATCTCTCTGACTTTCCAGTGTTGTCTAGATTTATCTCTAAGGCTTCTAGCTCACTCTCTAATCTGTCTTCATACCAGGAATCAACCTTTGACAATACAAGACACTCAACCACTATTACGAAAGAAAACGCCGACCCCAACATGGTGCACATACCTCCTGACGCTAATGTGCCTACAAATCAGGTTGGTCTATCTTTAATGGGAGACCCCCCCACACACACATTTCCAAGGATTCAGGAGGTCAATCTGACCCAACGATCAAGTCACAGATAGATTCCAGGAACTCTACTATTGTAGTTGATGATGTTAGTCATTGCTCGGATGGGGATCGTGTAATGGCAATGCTGGAATAATTTTGTTTCTTCCATATTATTATTTTTTATGGATTTAAAAATCTTCAGTTGGAATGTACAGGGTTGCGGCGACTCTCGTTTTCTACCTGCAACCAAACAATTCTTAAGGGATAACAAACCTGATGTGGTGGTTTTTGTCGAACCTCGGATAAGTGGCAGGCGAGCCGACTCAGTGATTTCATCCTTGGGCTTCCCACATTCTCATCGTGTTAAAGCAGTTGGGTATTCCGTCATAATTTAGGTTGCTTGGTGAGACACAGTTATTGTAATGGTTACTATCACGCATTTTCAATTCATCCACTTTCGTATTACCAATAAAAGGGAGGGATCTTCTCTTCTTGCAACTACAATGTATGCTTCTCCCTCACCTTCGGGTCGAAAGCTTCTTTGGCCTCATTTATGTCATCTTGCTTCGTCCATTCGAAGTCTATGGATTATTTTTGGTGATTTTAACGTGACTCTCAGTCTAGCTGATCGTAAGGGTTGCGCTCTATCTTCGAAACGTGCACAACTTTTCAAAATTTTATTTTTGACAATGGCTTGCGGAACATGGGTTTTAATGGTCCGGGTTTTACTTGGTCAAGGGGTCTAGCTCCTGTTTGCTTGGATCGTTTCATCTGCAATAGTTATTTTGATGAAGCTTTTCCAGTATCTATGGTTCATCATCTTCTACGCATGTGATCTAATCATCGTCCCATAATGTTACAGATTGGTAATGTGCTTCGTATCTCTCCAACCAGCCTTTTTCGTTATTTCTCGAGATGGCTCTCCCACGATGATTTTCCACGAATGGTTGCAGACAATTGGATTCTGGGTACCACTGTCTCTGAGACTATTTGTAGCTTTACGGCTGCCGCTGCAATATGGAACAAAACAATATTCGGATATTTGGGTACCAAAAAGTGAATGATCATGGCTCGGCTTCATGGTATTCAAAGAGCTCTCTACTCTTGCCCATCTCGTTTCTTTTCTATCTAGAAGTTGATCTGTTAATTGAGTTGGAACATCTCCTGGATCAAGAAGAACTTTTATGGAGACAAAAATCACGCTCGGATTGGATTGCACAAGGCGACCGTAACACGCGTTATTTCCATTGGTGTGCTATTTCTCGGAGACAACGTAAGAAAATTTTGTTCCACCAACTTCATGATGGGACATGGTGTGATGACAAGTCGGTCCTCATGAAGGAAGCAGATAGTTTCTTTCACAATCTATTTGCGGATAACGAACCTGTTATGGGATCATTCCCATCACTGGCAACTTTCCGAATATCCCTCATGAGCTAATGCAAAACCTAGATTCTATCCCTTCCATGTCTGAAATTCATAGTGCTCTAAAGGACATGACCCCTTTGAAATCACTAGGATGGGATGGGTTGCATGTGGAATTCTTTCAACGGCAATGGTCTATAGTGAGTTCTCAGATAGCGTCAATAATTCAAGGCATTTTTCGGGGAGATTTATTGGAACTAGATTTAAACAGGACGACTCTTGTGCTTTTTCCAAAAGGTGATAGCCCGACAATTTTTGCAGATTTTTGGCCTATAAGCCTTTGCACGGTATTGTACAAGCTTCTTTCCAAGGTAATTGTGCGTCGTTTTGAGCCTATTTTTCCTCTTCTTATCGGGCAAAATCAGTCTAGCTTTATCTTCGAAAGAAAAATTATTGAAAATGTGATAATAAATCAAGAAATCATTCACTTTATGCGTTTGTCTAAACACAAAGATGGTTGGATGGCGATCAAAGTCGACCTCGAAAAAGCTTTTGATCGAGTAAGATGTGACTTCATCTCTGGCTCTCTAATAGATGCAAGGTTCCCACCAAACATTCAACGTATTATCATGAATTATGTTACGTCCTCCAGCTTTCAAATTCAGTGGAATGGAGGGCTCTCTCGACCTTTTTGGCCAGGCCGAGGCATTCGCCAAGGCGACCCACTCTCGCCATATCTCTTCGGCATTACACCAAGCACAAATTCATGCAATAAATCATTAATTTTAATATATGTCTTATTGTTTTCTACATTTATTTTTTTTAAAATTTTACATATATAATCATCAAATTATTCTTTAATTTAATTTAAAATTTTCAATTAAATTATTATATATATGTTAAATTATATTTAAAAATAAAAAAATTAAATTATAATAAAATTTTATTGAACGAATCCAAAACCTCAATTAAATTATTATATATTTTTTAATTTCACATATATAATTATCGAATTAATAATTTTAATTTATTATATATTTTTCTACATTTATTTTTTTTGAATAAATATAAATACAACACAAATCACAAGATAAATTAATTTAAATTATGTTTGTGAGTTTAGATTCGCTAAATGAATTTTAATATCACACAAATCACAAGATAAATTCATTTGAATTATGTTTGTGAGTTTGGATTCGATAAATGAAATTTTATTATATTTTAAAATTTTTATTTTAGAATATAATTTAACATATATATAATAATTTAATTGAGATTTATTAATTAAATTTAAAAAACAATTTGATGATTATATATGTGTAGTTAAAAAATGAATGTATAAAACAATAAGACATATATTAAAATTAGTGATTTAAAGCATAAACTTATGCTCGGTGTAGTGGCTAAGCTATTTGTAACGCCCCGGGTTTAGGGTCTGGGAGTTTGGACCGGGACCGGGACCCGGGAAAGATTTGTAAATTGAGTTTTGGGATTCGAGTTGACTTTAAATGAAAATGGTTTCATAAAAGAATTTTAAAATGTTAAATTGAGTTTTTAAGGATAAATGAAAATAAATTAAGGCAAGAGGGGATTTTAGTTAAAAAGGGAGTTTTAAAATAAAAGGGGAAAATAAAATAAGATTATTTCAACAACAAAAAAGAAAGACATCCACTTTCTTCTTCACCTTTTCAAACCTTTTTCACGTCAAAAACTCCCAAAGCTAAGTCATCATCCATTTTCACCAATCTCCACCATTTTCAAGGTTTCAAAGAGGTAAATAACTTGGTTTTATTCTTCTCTTCTTTTCGATCTTGTTTTTGACATTTTCTTTTCAAAGTTTTGAAGATTTCTCAAGATTCCTCATTTTGGGTAAAATAGGTTTTTGAAGGGTTTAAGCAAGCTTTTGGTAAATGACGTTTTGGGTAGGTTATAACCTAAGTGTTGGGGGTTCATAAGTGTTTACATGGTGGGTTAAACCTAAAATCCCGAAATGGAATAAATGAGTAAAAATTTGAGTTAGGGAAATAAGGGTTTTGGGTTGTTTATGGTTGGAAATGGTTTCTAAAGGGTTTATGGATGTATGTTGAGGGTTTTGAAGCTTTCGGGTATGTTTTGGATGATGATCTGATTTAGTAATAGCTGGATTTTCGTTGAAGATAGGTTTTGTCTACTTCCGGGTTTGAATCGGGAAATATGAGTTGTGGAATAATTGCTATATTGATAACAATGGGGCTTTGTGTTTGGAAAGTGTGTTAATCTTCTTCTTTGGTTTAGTTTGAATCGATTGAATAGAGTTTGGGGATTTTAGACGTGTTACCGGAAGTCACGGAAGCTTAAGAGGGAGTTCGACTAGTGTGGCGTGTTACCGGTGAGTGGAAATGTTTATGAGAGTTTATGTTGAGCTTGAAAGGCCAACCTAAGCTCGAGAGTAAGTATTTATTGGTTACGTTTTACTTTTCTGGAATTTTATATTTCAATCTTGTTATAAAGTGTTGATATGAGATGAATGTGTGTATTTGATTATTGAGTGTGGTATTGTTATGTTGGTTTATATGATGTTGAGTATTGGCAAATATGAGAGTCTTACAGGGTATAACTGTTCGACTATAGGATTAGAGTGCACTTGTAAAATTCGCGTGTGGCCCTAGTGATGTAAGATGCCATTAGGGAGGAGTATGATGATGTAAGATGCCACCGGAAGCTTTATTGTCAGACTTCGGTGATGTCAGATGCCATCGTGAGTCTTGTTGTTCTTATTAGATTCGGTGATGTGAGATGCCATCGAATCCAATCCGTGTATTTGAGTAATATAACCATAGTTGCCATTATACTCTTGTGTTGGAAGGTTGAATGTTGCATGTTTATTGTTGAGAGTTATGCCATGTTGTTTATGTGTTGATGCATTGCTTTATGTAAGATGCCAAGCACATGTAAGATTGTTGATAATCATGTTGAAGGAATTTCATGCTTGTGGTTTGTTTTCAATCTATAAATGGTTTTACTAAAAATGCAATTTTGTTGTAGTGGTTTTGAGCACCACTCACTAAGATTTATGCTTACGCGCTCCTTTCCAACAATGCAGATCGTTAGCGATCCATGAAGCAAAGGAAGGCGAGGGAAAGGCTCCGGTGATCGTAGCTTAAACTCAAGTATGAATTTTAAGTTGTAATAAATTTAGCAATGGGAATACTTGCACCTTGTGTTAGGGAGGTTGTTGTAAACTACCATGAGTTTGACCATGTTGCTACATGTTTTAAATGTTGAAACCACGCTATGTTGAGGCTTGTTTTGGCTTTTGGTTAAATGTCATATGTTTTGGACTTGCTGGTAATTGAGTTTAAGTGTTTTTTTAGCTTTTAAGTTTGAGATCCATGCTTGTGTGTATGCATGTTTGAAACATGTTCTTAGGGTGTCTTGCCTCTAGAATGTTCACTCAATATGTTGTCATGTGATTTGTGCTCTTTCGGGGTAAGTTGGAAATGTTTGGGGATGCCAAAATGTTTTTTCGGGCCAATTTGTGCCCAGGCATTTTGAAACACCTCGTATGGTTTCGGAACGGCCAGGCTTTTGGGCCACCCGTATCGGAACAAGATGGTGCCGTTTCGGTATGTTTTGCCTCTAGAGACTTCCGTTTCGAAACTAAGAGGATCCTTCTAGAACGGCCTAGTTATACTTTTTACTGAGAGCCTGCGTTTCGAAACGGGCAACCCATGTTTCGAAACACAGGCAATTAAAGTGGTTAAAAGGCATCTTTGAAGGTTCTCAAATGTTACGTTGTATTCTCTAATGCTTGTATGCTTCCTAAGTGAGTTTGTATGTCTCGTTTGTGTTGGTCTTGCCTTGTGTTCTTGAAAAATGACTAATAAACTATTTGGTAAGGTTTAAATTACCTTTATGCTTCTATTTTGATGTGGTAATGCAATTCGTGACCATTTGGCTCCAATTGGACATTCGATTGATGTCCACTTGAGACGTTGTTCTTCCGATGTGACCCTTAACACCATAGGACCGTTAAATTGCATTTAGACAAGATAAATTTTAATCTAGGGTTGTTAATCGGAGGGAAATTCTTAGATTTTTCTCCGGTTATCCTTGTGTGACTCTCCCGATTCGGTCTTGTGACTAGACCGGATCGAGGGGTTACATTTGGTGGTATCAGAGCCTCGGTTACGAGGTTCCCCGCAAAGGTAAGTCAGGTACGTTGTTTCCGTGTATGTTTGTCTGATTTGCACGGTCTTTGTGAGCATGACTTTGTGTTTCTGCTGATGTTTGAAGGTTGGTTAAGCATTCCTATTGCTAGGTATTATTATGGAAAGGTGGTTTTGATTTAAAAGAGCTTAACATACGGATCCCTACCCTTGTTGACCCAATGTTTATCTCGTGATTTGTGTTTGTTGTTTTATATTGTTTTATTGTTATGGTGAGAACGAGAGGTCAACTTAAAGCGAGTGACTAGGCACCCAAGATTGCGCCTCTTCCTTCTCTTGCTCCCGATGGTAATGGGGCGAATGTCGGAGGTAATGCACCTCAGGGGGTGCCAATGTTGTAGGTGATGGTAATGGGCCTCAGGTTGGCCAGGGTCAGGCTGGTGTGGACATAGCCCAGTTACTTCATACTTCAGCCGGAGCTTTTCAGACAGTTGTTGCTAGTCTTCATACTGCAGCACCACCTCAGGGTGCGGGGACAAGTTTTCCCCTTGAGCGACTTTGTAGCTTAGGCGGAGTCGAGTTTCGTGGTATGTCTCTCGAGAGTTCAGAGGCATGGCTTGAGTGTACTACACTTATCTTGGGTCAGATGGAGTGCTCGGATACTCGTAAGTTGGATTGTATCGTCTCGTTGCTTCACGGAGATGCGTGTGCTTGGTGGACCATAGTTATCTTAGGTATGCCCGAGGGAGAGGTTACTTGGGAGTTCTTCTGTAATGCGTTCTGCAAGAAGTACCTTGGTGCTCACTATCAAGACGAGAATAAGAGAGAATTCATAGCTTTAGTGCAAGGTAGTATGTCTGTATTCGAGTATGAGGTACAGTTTGTGCGCTTGAGTTAGTATGCTTCAGAGTTGGTTCGCATTGAGAGGGAAAGGTGCGAACGGTTCCGTTACGAATTTGTTACGGAGGTAAAGACCTACATGCTTGGTTTTAGTTACACAAAGTTCGATGCCTTGGTCTCTAGGGCCAAGGACATTAAGTGAAGTCTAAGTTTGGTTGCTCGATCGGGTGGATCTAGTTTAGGGAAAAGGTTTTTCGAGTGGGAGCAAGACCGTAACAAGAGGCACAAGGATAGAAGGCACCAACCAGACTTTAGGCGTGGAGGTGGTAAGATAGGACGAGGCCATCAGGGCCGAGGTTTTGTTGATCGGACACCTAAGTGTGCTAGATGTGGGAGGAACCATTCTAGAGAGTGTTAGGGTACTTTTTGTGCTTGTTGAAACTGTGTATCTCAGGCACATTTGAGGCGTGAGTGTCCCCATCCGGCTAGGGATGGTTAGGCACCTGCTAGAGCTGTTGAGTATCAGAGAGGTCGTGGGTGCGGTCGAGGTAACTTATAGTCAAAGAATGTGGCTCATGTTGTCGTAGTACAACCCGGGGGAGGTGGACCAGCTAGGGTTTATGCACAGCGTGAGGCTGGGAATGAAACCGATGTGATCGCCGGTAATTTTGTGTTATAGTCCTTATCTTTGCTTTCGTTGATTGATTCTGGCTCGACGCATTCATACATTTTGGGTGAGCATGCAAGATCCTTAGGTTTACCTTTTGAGTTGTTAGATATAGGTATGAATGTTATGAGTTCTTTTGGCAAGACATTTGTAGTTAGGAAGGTGTTCAGGAGATGACCCTTGATGTTTCAGGGTCGCGTGTTTCTCGTTGACATAATGGAGTTGCCTTTTTATGGTTTCGATGTAATTTTGGGTATAGATTGGCTTGTGGAGCATAAAGCTAGGATAGATTTTGAGACTAAAAGAGTTTCTTTTAGGCTTTCTGATGACTACGAGGTAGTGGTAGTTGGCGAGAACTTTAAGTTCTTGTCTAATGTTGTTTCAACTTTAGAGGCTCGGAAGATGATGGGTTCGGGTTGTCAAGCTTACTTAGCCTATGTAATGAATCCGAATATGAGTGAAGTTAGACCGCAAGATATCAGAACAGTTTGTGACTTCCCGAGTGTTTTCCCAGAAGAATTGTCTTGTTTGCCTCCAGATAAAGATGTTGAGTTTGCTATTGAGACATATTCAGATTTTGCTCTCGTATCGATTGCTCCGTATATAATGGCACCTAAAGAGTTGAAAGAGTTGAAGACATACCTTCAGGAACTGTCAGATAGAGGTTTTATTAGGCCTAGTATTTCACCTTGGGGTTATAACACCCCTCACCCAGATTAGGGCAAGGAGCGTTATATTAACTTAAACAGAAATTCGTATTAACACAGCACAGCGGAAGGGGTTAACTTATTACAAATTCGTGTAACATTTTTTTTTATTTTTTTTAAAACATCTCTTTCGAATACCATATACATACAAGGCTATATTATACACAACAGTACTATTCGGCCAATTATACAAATCTATTTTTCCATTCTAAAATGTTATCAATTGTATACAATGACCAATTCGTATGAATCATACCTTTAAATTTCTAAGTTCAATAATTAAAACTAACTTAAATTAACATCGTACACATCCTATTGAAATGAATGCTATACGTATAGGTCCAATTCGATTAACTTACCAACTATGTTTCAATTGCAATTCTATCCAATTATAATCGATTATTAACTTCCCAATTTAATTAATCGAATACATACATTCCATCCAAATCATACATAGCCAAACATACATCATACTTATATAAAATTAAGCATCATAGTTGGTTCATACAATCCATAGCATTTAGTTTCCCTTTTTCAAAATAAACGGGGTATCAAAGGCTAAAACCTAATGGTTGCCTATACAAAATGAGACTATCCACAAAAAGAATCAAGCCCTACATATATATACGGGCGATCTATACCCCACATTTACCCCCTTACTTACATAACAAAATATAGGGAAACATATATAAAGTTTATATAGAACCAAAATAGTAGTTCATAAACATGACTAACAAGCCGAACTGCACTAGCATGCCAAACGCTAAGCCACCCACCATGAGTATGACAAAGATAGGGAAAATCATACTTAATCTGAGTACGGTAAAGTCTCGGGTTGAGGTTGACGATGCTAGAACCTGAAATTTAGGGGAAGGCAGGAAGGTTCGAGTGGTAAGTACATTTCGTACTTAGTGAGGAAACCCTATTCTATCCGGTTTCCAATTAACATTGTGATCAAACGAATTTAATCTCACTTTGCACATTAATTCATTCGAATAAGCCAAGCAAAATAATCAACATTGTTATCAAAAATCAAGCATCAGCCATTAGAACATTTACACAAAGGAATCAAACAAATTTCAATCGAATGAATTAAGTAAATTAGGCCATATTATTATTCATATCATATATCAATCATTCGATCATATAGGCAAGGAATTCAAGCAATTTCCATTCGAACACATGCCACCAAATATACATTTTTCATAAATTATTTGCACATACAAGCCATGAAACCTAAATTAGCCTCTAAATACCATATCATCACAATCAAGGCTCATAGCATATCAAGCATATCAAGATCACCAAATTTAGCATGTCATTCGAATACTTCTATAAGTAATTTCATTAATTTCCTTCAAATTTCAGATTTCAATTCTTTAATTGTTCTTTTAATCAAATTGCAATGCCTTGGATAGTATAGTTTGATAGGTAATCAAGTCACATATAACAGAGGTTGTGAATCAAATTCACCATGTTAAGGTACCACGTACCAATTCGTATCACATATAACATATTATAATGTCCGCAGACATTAAACAAGTAGGTACACTTACGTACCACAATATCGAGTACACTAACGTACCGATTTTCTTATTGAGCTCAGACTCTAGGCTAGCCGTACTACCTAAACAGACTGTACACACCAAGGACTTTGCATTTAAGTCTTTAATTTAATCAGATACATAATCAATCGAATTTCAGAATTTCTTAATTAATCCTTTCGATTAATTACTTATAATTTCGATTCCATGAACATATTAACTTACACGATCATATAACACTTATGCATGCTCAATTCGCATACTTCAAATCAATTCTCATATAATCTCTTGTTAACATCACATAAGTCAGAATCATATTTCGTAATTCAACATTCAATTGAACCAATCAAGTTTAAGCATATATGAGATAGTCATCATATTCGCATCTCATAATCCAAAATCATAATATTCACACATTGCTTATCACAACAACCATAATCAGCATAGTTAAGTTCATAATTAACCAACACCATTATCAATTGGTCAGTTTCAGAATCAAGCATAACAAACACTAAGTCAAACATAATCTCATACATATCAATGTCACAACACAAGCAATCAATCAATTTCCCATTTTCCTACTTCCCTTACTAGATCGAATAATTAATTAGTCAATTTCATGCTTATTATACCAAGAAAATCAGAATGAAATAGTTGGAACTCTAATTCCAACTCTAAGGATTCGTTTCACTCACAATTCGCCGAGCTAATTTGTAATCCGTATGCCTTTCGCCCGATCCGAAGCCGATCCCGGAGTAGCCTCTTCTTCTACCCTTTCGCTTCTAAGATCTAAGGCACTCAATACAAACAAATAACACTTTTTCAGAATGCAATTCATGCAATTTAAGACTGAATTTCTCAATTTATTCAAAACAGTCCCTGAATTATTTTAATCTAATTCGATTAGTTTCTAAATACTCTAATTCTTTCAATTAACTCTTTAATCCTACAAATTGACCACCAATTTCACTAAATTTTATACCCTTCAATATAAGGCTCGACTTAATAATTCTTCATACGCTTCAATTTTACCAATTTTATAACTTTTAAATCCTAATTTCACATATTTCCAGTTTTGTTCATTTCTGACCACCTATATTGATTTATTTCGTATTCTCTGTATACAGATCCAAATCATACACCGTTTGTTCCTAAATTCAGTTTACATACTCAATTTTAACATATCAAAAATTCAGATCAAAACTCTTAGCAGATTAATTTCTATGATTTTTCAAAGTTCACTGTCCAGCTAGGAGCATTACTGGACAGTTTTGCATGCTGTTCGAAATGGGTTTCCAGATTTTACCACAGTCATCAAAACTCCTTTTTACAATTTTTCTACCATTTTAGTCATGTCAAGGTAGAACATATCAAAATTTCATCACTAAACTCTTACTAGTGAATTTTCTACATTTTTTTAAAGTTCACTGTCCATCTAAGAACAGTGCAGGACAGTTTTACATGATGTTCGTATTAAGCTTCCATATTTCACTACAATGATCAAAACTCAGATTTATAATTTTTCTACCACTTTAGACATGTCAAAGTAGAACCTATCAAAAATTCATCACGAAATTCCCACTAATTAATTTTCTATAATTTTCTAAAGTTGTATGTTCTTATAACTACCAAATCTGTCCATTTTTGCTCTTACATGTTCATAAACTTTTATCCTCTAAAATTTCTTAAGGTTTCTTATGATCTTAAAATTTTCCAGCAGCATAACCTTTAGTATCATCACTTTCATGATTTTCTAAAGGCATTAAAACCATTAATCTATTAAAGATTTTAACATATTCGAATAATAGAGAGCTTGAGCTACTTACTTCCGATTTTTCCTTGAATTTTCTAGACCAATTTCAATGCCATGCAAGCCTTTTCTCTCCTTCACCGTGTACTCTTCCACTCTCTCAATTTTCTTGAGTTTTGTTAGTGTGTGTGAATGTATGGTTTACTTAGCTAGAATGGTTGAGTAACCGGTGGAGGGAAGGTGTGCAATGATGAGAATTGACACAAAGTCAATATCTCATATTGATTGAAAGTCTATTTTGCCCCTAACTATTCCATCAATTTTATTTTAAACAATGGCAAATCAAGAATGTTAAACTTTAACATGCAACTCTTTTCTTTTACTTTATATTCGGTTTGGTCACTAGACGAAATAACCGGATTCTTCTTGAACATTTCTTTAAAATTTAATTTGGTCCACATTGAACTTATTCCCAATTCAATAATTTAGGAAATTAATCTAATAAGTCATCTAATTATTTAATTAAACCCCTAATCTTCTAGGCTAATTTTTAGGATGTTACATTTCTCCCCCCCTTAAAGAAAGAATTCGTCCCCGAATTCTTACCTAAATCGAACAAATAAGGGTATTGGTTTCGCATTGTTTCCTCAGGTTCCCATGTTGCCTCTTCCATCTTGTGATTTCTCCACAAGACTTTAACCAGTGCAACATTTTTGTTCCGGAGTCTTTTAATTTCCCTATCTAGAATCTGAACCGGTTCCTCTTCATAGGACAAATCAGGATTCAGTTCTACCTCTTCCGGCTCTAAGATGTGAGAGGGATCGGATCTATACTTTCTGAGCATTGACACATGAAAGACATTGTGAATTTTATCGAACTCACTAGGAAGTGCAAGTCGATAAGCCACTGGGCCAATTCTTTCAGTGATTTCAAAAGGTCCAATAAAGCGAGGACTGAGCTTTCCTCTCTTTCCGAACCGAAATACTTTCTTCCATGGAGAGACTTTAAGAAAGACTTTGTCTCCCACATTATGTTGGACATCTCTTCGTTTCAGATCAGCATAGGCTTTCTGTCTATCGAAGGCCTGCTTTAGACGAGAATGAATGATTTGGACTTCTTCTTCTGTTTCTCTAAGCAATTGGGGTCCCAAAACTTTATTTTCACCAAGTTCGGACCAACACAAAGGTGTTCTGCATTTTTTGCCATACAATGCTTCAAAAGGAGCCATCTGAATAGACGACTGATAGCTATTGTTGTAGGCAAATTCAACTAAGGGTAGGGATTTCTCCCAATTCTTCCCAAAGTCAATTATGCAAGCTCTAAGCATATCTTCAAGAATCTGAATCACTCGTTCAGACTGACCGTCACTTTGCGGATGAAAAGCGGTGCTTAGATTCAAGCTCTCTGTAAGGTTCTCCAAAATCTAGAAGTAAATCTTGGATCACGATCAGAGACAATGGAGATAGGAATTCCATGAAGCCGGATTATTTCCTGAATGTACAGATTGGCCAAGGTCTCCAAGCTGTAATTAATACGAATAGGAATGAAATGTGCCGATTTGGTGAATCGGTCAACAATCACCCAAATAGCATCATATTTTCTGGGAGAACAAGGAAGACCAGTCACGAAGTCCATAGTAATTCGTTCCCATTTCCACTGTGGCAGTACAAGTGGTTGGAGTAGTCCAGTGGGAACTCTATGTTCAGCTTTGACTTTCTGACAATTTAGACATCTAGATACGAAATCATTGATAGCCGCTTTCATACCAGACCACCAATACAAAGATTTGAGATCTTTATACATCTTAACCGATCCAGGATGGACCGAAAAAGAACTCTGGTGTGCTTCTTCCAGAAGATCTCTTTTCAAATTTTCATCATTTGGAATACAGATTCTATCCTTGAAGTAAAGAAGACCGTTTGTGTGAATACGGAATTCTTCACCAGACTTTGTATCCAGTTTGGAGATAATATCCTGAAGTTCTGGATCAGCTTTCTGGAGATTTTCAATCCTTGAGATTAAACTGGATTGAATTTGAAGTTCGGACAGAAATCCTTGCTTCTGATATACTCGAAGATGAGCATTGATAGCAGTTGGAGCTACAAGAATAAAATACCACTTTCTAATCAGAACTTTTATTATAACAGTTTATAATTTTTTTTTTAAGATTCAAAGATTAGAGACTTTACCCAATGTCGGTTTACGACTCAAGGCGTCAGCAACCACATTGGCTTTTCCTGGATGATAGTCAATGACTAAATCATAGTCTTTCAACAACTCCATCCATCTGCGTTGTCTCAAATTCAGATCTTTTTGAGTTAGGAGATACTTTAGGCTCTTGTGATCAGTGAACAGATAACACTTTTCACCGTACAAGTAGTGTCTCCAGATTTTGAGAGCAAACACAATTGCAGCAAGTTCAAGATCATGCGTTGGATAGTTCAATTCATGAGATTTCAATTGGCGTGAAGCATAAGCAATCACATTATCACCTTGCATTAGAACACATCTAAGACCCGCATGTGAAGCATCACTGTACACAGTATAATCCTTGCCCGGTTCTGGTTGGATCAAAACTGGGGCATGAGTCAAGGCTGCTTTAAGTTGGTCAAAGCTTCTCTGTTGCTTTTCAGACCATTCAAATGGTTGATCTTTACGAAGAAGTTTAGTCAAAGGTAAGGCTATAGAGGAAAATCCTTTGACAAACCTTCTGTAATAACCAGCAAGACCAAGAAAACTCCTTATTTCACTGACATTTCTGGGAGGTCGCCAATCCATGATTGACTGAATTTTCTTCGGATCAACTTTAATTCCTTCTACAGAAATTACATGACCAAGGAAAAAGACTTCCGATAACCAGAACTCGCATTTGGAAAATTTTGCGAATAACTGGCGTTCCCGGAGAGTTTGCAAGACAATGCGGAGATGATCAGCATGTTCTTCTTTGTTGCGAGAATAGATCAAAATGTCATCAATGAAGACGACGACAAATTTATCAAGATAGGGCTTGAATACTCTGTTCATGAGATCCATGAATGCTGTCGGGGCATTTGTCAATCCGAAAGGCATTACCAGAAATTCATAGTGGCCATAACGAGTTCGGAAGGTTGTCTTGGACACATCCTCCTCTTTGACTCTCATTTGATAGTATCCAGATCACAGATCGATCTTTGAGAATACCGAAGCATCCCTAAGTTGATCAAATAGATCTTCTATTCTTGGGAGCGGATATCGGTTCTTGATTGTAATCTTGTTCAATTGACGGTAGTCAATGCAAAGACGGATTGCTCCATCTTTCTTCTTTACAAACAGAACAGGTGCACCCCAGGGAGAAGTGCTGGGTCGAATGAAACCCTTGTCCTGAAGTTCTTGAAGTTGCTTTTGCAATTCTTTCAATTCAAGAGGTGCCATCCGGTACGGAGTGATAGACACTGGATTTGAGCCAGGCTGTACTTCAATCCCGAATTCAACTTCTCTAGTCGGAGGAAGACTAGGTAGTTCCTCGGGAAACACATCAATGAATTCAGAAACAACAGGCATTTCAGACATTCCAAATTCAATTTGATCCCGTAAGACCATGGATGCAAAAATAGAAGTGGGCTTTTTATCAATTAGGAGTATGGATTCTTTTCCTAAACCCTGAAGATACAATCTTTTATTCTGACAATCTACCCAAGCTTCATGTTTACTTAACCAATCTAAACCCAGAATTAGATCAAATTCACAGGAGGGTAATATGTAGAGATCAATAAGAAATGGCAAATTGCTAATATGCAATGAACAATTTCTACATATTAGGTTAATGTTCGAAGTTCCTCCTAAAGGGTTTGAAACTATCAGACTTGTTTTCACATTTTCAGGTTCTAATTTCAACCTTTTTACAACAGATAGGCAGGTGAATGAATGAGTAGATCCCGAATCTATTAAGGCATAAACAGGATGTGAGTTTAGCTCAACAGTACCTGCAATCACTTCAGGAGACTCTTCATCATCTCTACCACGAATGTGGTAAACTCTGGCAGGTGCTCGAGATTCCTGATGAGTGGTAGCATTAGAATGAGTACCCTTGCCTTTCTTCTGATAACTCGGCTGGGCTGACTTGGCATTCCTATTCCGATTAGAGGATGTCGGACTAGGAACCACAGTATTACGAGCTGGCATAGGTCCAAGCTTTTGAGGACAGTCTTTAATGTAGTGACCATCGCCACCACAAGCATAGCAGAGATTTGCTTGAAGTCTGCACTGACCTCGATGTGGTTTCTGACAGAACTTGCAAGGAGACATCTTTTCAGAATTTCCCGTACTATTAACAGACATAGTCGGTACTGAGGATCTGATCACTGCAGCTGGTTTAGAAGTATAATTGCTCCTCGGAGCAGAAGTGAAATTAGAAGACCCTTCTTTCTGAAATTTGGGCTTCTTGAACTGCCATTGAGACTTGTCGTCTCGTTTCTGCTTTTTGTCAGGCTTATTGCCCCCTTTTCGCTTTTCAGCAGCTTTCATTCTAGCTTCGGTTGCAATAGCCCGATTAACAAGATTCTGGAAATCATTGATTCCCAAAGCGGTGAAAATTGGACTCAATTCATCATTCATGCCTTCAATGAACATTCGACACTTATCAGTTTCAGTTTTGATGTACTCTGCACCGTATTTGCAATACTTGCAAAAGTCTGCAACGTACTGCTCAATGGGACGGTTGGCTTGTTTAAGGTGCAAGAACTTCTTTCTTCTTTCAGCCAAGTACTGTTCACTGATGTACTTCTTTTTGAACTCTTCGAGGAAGAATTCCCATGTCACCAGTTCATCCGGAACAGTAAGAGTAGTGGTTTCCCACCAATTCATAGCCTCGTCAGCTAACAGGGCCACAGCACACTCCAATTTGTGGTCATCGGAGCATTGTAATTGTCTGGTTACCACCTTGGTGGTGTTTTCAAGCCAATACTCTGCATCTTCTGGTCTTTCTTCATTAGCACCAGTAAAAGTATAAGCTCGATGCTGAGAAAGCTTATCTATCGGAGCTCTGCTAGGTGCAGCAGGGACAGAAACAGTAGGTTGCTCTTGTTTCAGATTTGTCAGAAGTTGATTAAACATCTCCTTCATGCTGAGGAGACACTCTCTTTGAGCAGACTGGACCATAGGGTTTTCAGGTGGAGGTTGTTCATTATCCTGAACAGGTTCTTTGTCAGATTGCTCAATATTCTGAACGGGTTCAGTGACTTGAGCAGGCTTTTTAGCAATTTGCTCGGAAGTCTGAGCAGGCTCTTTGTTTCTCTCCTTTCTCGGAGTTTCAGTTTGAGCAGGAGAATTATCACCCAATCTCACACTTTCACCTTCGCTCGAAGATTCGTGCGAGCTCCCATTCTTTGGGTCTTTTGGGTCCGTCATATTCTATCATTCAGTTAAACACAGAAGGTCAGAAAGCTCAGTACAGATATCTTGTCATACAATACATGGGTGGCAAACCTAAATGATGCAGATGTATGCAGACTCGATTAAAGTTTTTAGGACTTAACCTAAAAAGCTCTGATACCAATTTATATAACACCTCTCACCCAGATTAGGGCAATGAGCGTTATATTAACTTAAACAGAAATTCGTATTAACACAGCACAGCGGAAGGGGTTAACTTATTACAAATTCGTGTAACATTTTTTTTTATTTTTTTTTAAAACATCTCTTTCGAATACCATATACATACAAGGCTATATTATACACAACAGTACTATTCGGCCAATTATACAAATCTATTTTTCCATTCTAAAATGTTATCAATTGTATACAATGACCAATTCGTATGAATCATACCTTTAAATTTCTAAGTTCAATAACTAAAACTAACTTAAATTAACATCGTACACATCCTATTGAAATGAATGCTATACGTATAGGTCCAATTCGATTAACTTACCAACTATGTTTCAATTGCAATTCTATCCAATTATAATCGATTATTAACTTCCCAATTTAATTAATCGAATACATACATTCCATCCAAATCATTCATAGCCAAACATACATCATACTTATATAAAATTAAGCATCATAGTTGGTTCATACAATCCATAGCATTTAGTTTCCCCTTTTCAAAATAAACGGGGTATCAAAGGCTAAAACCTAATGGTTGCCTATACAAAAAGAGACTATCCACAAAAAGAATCAAGCCCTACATATATATACGGGCGATCTATACCCCACATTTACCCCCTTACTTACATAACAAAATATAGGGAAACATATATAAAGTTTATATAGAACCAAAATAGTAGTTCATAAACATGACTAACAAGCCGAACTGCACTAGCATGCCAAACGCTAAGCCACCCACCATGAGTATGACAAAGATAGGGAAAATCATACTTAATCTGAGTACGGTAAAGTCTCGGGTTGAGGTTGACGATGCTAGAACCTGAAATTTAGGGGAAGGCAGGAAGGTTCGAGTGGTAAGTACATTTCGTACTTAGTGAGGAAACCCTATTCTATCCGGTTTCCAATTAACATTGTGATCAAACGAATTTAATCTCACTTTGCACATTAATTCATTCGAATAAGCCAAGCAAAATAATCAACATTGTTATAAAAAATCAAGCATCAGCCATTCGAACATTTACACAAAGGAATCAAACAAATTTCAATCGAATGAATTAAGTAAATTAGGCCATATTATTATTCATATCATATATCAATCATTCGGTCATATAGGCAAGGAATTCAAGCAATTTCCATTCGAACACATGCCACCAAATATACATTTTTCATAAATTATTTGCACATACAAGCCATGAAACCTAAATTAGCCTCTAAATACCATATCATCACAATCAAGGCTCATAGCATATCAAGCATATCAAGATCACCAAATTTAGCATGACATTCGAATACTTCTATAAGTAATTTCATTAATTTCCTTCAAATTTCAGATTTCAATTCTTTAATTGTTCTTTTAATCAAATTGCAATGCCTTGGATAGTATAGTTTGATAGGTAATCAAGTCACATATAACAGAGGTTGTGAATCAAATTCACCATGTTAAGGTACCACGTACCAATTCGTATCACATATAACATATTATAATGTCCGCAGACATTAAACAAGTAGGTACACTTACGTACCACAATATCGAGTACACTAACGTACCGATTTTCTTATTGAGCTCAGACTCTAGGCTAGCCGTACTACCTAAACAGACTGTACACACCAAGGACTTTGCATTTAAGTCTTTAATTTAATCAGATACATAATCAATCGAATTTCAGAATTTCTTAATTAATCCTTTCGATTAATTACTTATAATTTCGATTCCATGAACATATTAACTTACACGATCATATAACACTTATGCATGCTCAATTCGCATACTTCAAATCAATTCTCATATAATCTCATGTTAACATCACATAAGTCAGAATCATATTTCATAATTCAACATTCAATTGAACCAATCAAGTTTAAGCATATATGAGATAGTCATCATATTCACATCTCATAATCCAAAATCATAATATTCACACATTGCTTATCACAACAACCATAATCAGCATAGTTAAGTTCATAATTAACCAACACCATTATCAATTGGTCAGTTTCAGAATCAAGCATAACAAACACTAAGTCAAACATAATCTCATACATATCAATGTCACAACACAAGCAATCAATCAATTTCCCATTTTCCTTCTTCCCTTACTAGATCGAATAATTAATTAGTCAATTTCATGCCTATTATACCAAGAAAATCAGAATGAAATAGTTGGAACTCTAATTCCAACTCTAAGGATTCGTTTCACTCACAATTCGTCGAGCTAATTTGTAATCCGTATGCCTTTCGCCCGATCCGAAGCCGATCCCGGAGTAGCCTCTTCTTCTACCCTTTCGCTTCTAAGATCTAAGGCACTCAATACAAACAAATAACACTTTTTCAGAATGCAATTCATGCAATTTAAGACTGAATTTCTCAATTTATTCAAAACAGTCCCTGAATTATTTTAATCTAATTCGATTAGTTTCTAAATACTCTAATTCTTTCAATTAACTCTTTAATCCTACAAATTGACCACCAATTTCACTAAATTTCATACCCTTCAATATAAGGCTCGACTTAATAATACTTCATACGCTTCAATTTTACCAATTTTATAACTTTTAAATCCTAATTTCACATATTTCCAGTTTTGTTCATTTCTGACCACCTATATTGATTTATTTCGTATTCTCTGTATACAGCTCCAAATCATACACCGTTTGTTCCTAAATTCAGTTTACATACCCAATTTTAACATATCAAAAATTCATATCAAAACTCTTAGTAGATTAATTTCTATGATTTTTCAAAGTTCACTATCTAGCTAGGAGCATTACTGGACAGTTTTGCATGCTGTTCGAAATGGGTTTCCAGATTTTACCACAGTCATCAAAACTCCTTTTTACAATTTTTCTACCATTTTAGTCATGTCAAGGTAGAACATATCAAAATTTCATCACTAAACTCTTACTAGTGAATTTTCTACATTTTTTTAAAGTTCACTGTCCATCTAAGAACAGTGCAGGACAGTTTTACATGCTGTTCGTATTAAGCTTCCATATTTCACTACAATGATCAAAACTCAGATTTATAATTTTTCTACCACTTTAGACATGTCAAAGTAGAACCTATCAAAAATTTATCACGAAATTCCCACTAATTAATTTTCTATAATTTTCTAAAGTTGTATGTTCTTATAACTACCAAATCTGTCCATTTTTGCTCTTACATGTTCATAAACTTTTATCCTCTAAAATTTCTTAAGGTTTCTTATGATCTTAAAATTTTCCAGCAGCATAACCTTTAGTATCATCACTTTCATGATTTTCTAAAGGCATTAAAACCATTAATCTATTAAAGATTTTAACATATTCGAATAATAGAGAGCTTAAGCTACTTACTTCCCATTTTTCCTTGAATTTTCTAGACTAATTTCAATGCCATGCAAGCCTTTTCTCTCCTTCACCGTGCACTCTTCCACTCTCTCAATTTTCTTGAGTTTTGTTAGTGTGTGTGAATGTATGGTTTACTTAGCTAGAATGGTTGAGTAACCGGTGGAGGGAAGGTGTGCAATGATGAGAATTGACACAAAGTCAATATCTCATATTGATTGAAAGTCTATTTTGCCCCTAACTATTCCATCAATTTTATTTTAAACAATGGCAAATCAAGAATGTTAAACTTTAACATGCAACTCTTTTCTTTTACTTTATATTCGGTTTGGTCACTAGACGAAATAACCGGATTCTTCTTGAACATTTCTTTAAAATTTAATTTGGTCCACATTGAACTTATTCCCAATTCAATAATTTAGGAAATTAATCTAATAAGTCATCTAATTATTTAATTAAACCCCTAATCTTCTAGGCTAATTTTTAGGATATTACAGGGGTGCTCCGGTCTTGTTTGTGAAGAAGAAAGATGACAGTATGAGGATGTGCATAGATTATAGACAGTTGAAAAAGGTAACAGTGAAGAACAAGTATCCTTTGCCGCGGATTGATGATTTGCTTGATCAGTTGAGAGGTACTTCAGTGTTTTCGAAGATTGATTTGAGATCTGGGTACTATCAGTTGAAGGTAAAAGATGTGGACATACCGAAGATAGCTTTTCGTACACAATATGGACACTACGAGTTTTTTGTAATGCCCTTCGGTTTGACTAATGCCCCAGTTGCATTTATGGACATGATGAACTGGGTGTTTCACGAGTTTTTGGATAGGTTTGTAGTAATGTTCATAGATGACATTTTAGTGTACTCCGGGACTGAGGAAGAACATGATGAGCATTTGCGATTAGTGCTACAGACCTTGCTTGAAAATCAGTTGTATGTCAAGTTGAGCAAATGTGAGTTTTAGATTAGGGAAGTAGTCTTCCTAGGTCATGTGATCTAAGCCGATGGGATTAGTGTGGATCCCAAGAAGATATAAGCAATAGTGGATTGGAAACAATCAAAGTTGGTGACTGAAATCCGTACTTTCCTAGGCTTGGCGGGGTATTATCGAAGGTTTGTTGAGGGATTCTCGAAGATTGCGGCACCTTTGACTAAATTGCTTCAGAAAAATGTTTCGTATGAGTGGATAGGTGCAAGGCAACAAGAGTTTTAGAAGTTGAAGAAAGCATTGACAGAAGCTCCTATCTTGATTCAGCCTGAACCATGGAAAGAGTTTGTGATCTACAGCGATGCATCATATGTAGGTTTAGGTTGTGTGCTTATGCAAGAAGGAAGAGTTGTAGCTTATGCCTCGAGACAATTAAAGGTTTACGAGAAGAATTACCCCACCCATGACATAGAGTTAGCGATCGTGGTCTTTGCTTTGAATATTTGGAGACATCACCTTTATGGTGAGAAATGCACAGTCTACACCGACCACAAGAGTTTGAAATATTTGATGACTCAGAGGGAGTTGAATCTTAGACATCGTAGGTGATTAGAGCTTCTTAAAGACTATGACCTCACAATAGAGTACCATCCGAGTAAAGCAAATGTAGTAGCCGATGCTTTGAGTAGAAAAGTGGCAGTCGAGTTGTGAGCTATGTTTACAAGATTGAGTGTGTCACGGGATGGTGGTTTGATAGCCGAGCTACAGGTTAAACCTTCGTTAGCTCAGTTGATCCGAGAGAAACAGTTGCAAGACAGATCTTTGGCACCTCACGTGCAAGATATAGCTGAGGGTAAACCCACAGTTTTATGCTTTGGCGAGAACGGGATCTTGTGTTTTAAAAATAGAGTAGTTATTCCAGAAGATGTCGAGTTGAGACGTACTAATTTGAATGAAGCTCATAACAGTCCTTTTTCTATGCATCCAGGTAGTACGAAGATGTACCATGGGTTGAAAGATGAATACTTCTGGATTGGGTTGAAGAAAGATGTGGCCGAGTATGTGAGTAGATGTATGGTTTGCCAGCGTATTAAGGTCGAGCATCAGTTTTCTTCAGGTCTGTTACAGCCGTTGAAGATTCTGGAATGGAAGTGAGAACGGATTACCATGGATTTTGTGTCAGGTTTACCGTTGACTCCTTCGAAGAAGAATTCAGTATAGGTAATAGTTGACAGATTCACTAAGTGTGCCCATTTCACACATGTTCATACTACTTACACCTTAGACAAGTTGGCCGAGTTGTATATCAGTGAGATTGTGAGACTGCATGGTGTACCGAAGTATATTATGTTAGACCGAGATTCGAGATTTACAGCTAGATTTTGGGAATGTTTGCATCGTGCCTTGGAAACTTGGTTGAACTTCAGTACTTCGTCTCACAAGCAGTCAGATGTTCAGTCAGAGAGAGTTATTCAGGTGTTAGATGACATGTTGAGGTGTTGCATCATCGACTTTTAGGGTTTATGGGAGAAGCACCTACCGCTAGTAGAGTTTGCATACAATAACAATTATCAAGCTAGTATTCAGATGGCACCGTATGAAGCTCTGTATGGTAGGAAATGTAGAACACATGTTTGTTGGGTCGAGGCCGGACATAAGCTTGTACCTATGCCAGACTTGCTTAAGGGCACTACCGAGAAGGTAAAACTAATTTGTGATCGCTTGAAGGTAGCTTCAGACAGACAGAAATCATTTGCAGACTTGAAGAGAAAAGAGATTGAGTATGTTATTGGCGACAAAGTGTTCTTGAAGGTTTCCCCGTGGAAAAAGGTAATGAGGTTTGGTAGGAAGGGAAAGTTAAGTTCGAGATTCATTGGTCCTTACGAGGTAGTTGAGAGGATTGGTCTTGTTGCATATAGGTTGAGATTGCCATCCGAACTTGAGAAGATTCATGATAAGTTCCATGTTTCGATGCTCCGAAAGTATAGATCAGATCCATCTCATGTTATGCCAGTGGAAGAGATTGAATTGAATCCGGATTTGTCGTATAATGAAGAACCAGTCAAGATTCTAGCTATTGATAGCAATGTACTTCGGGGTAGGGCCATAGAGTTGGTGAAGGTCTTGTGGAGACATCGAGGTGTGGAAGAAGCCACTTGGGAGAGAAAAGCGGACATGGAAGAGCAGTTTCCGTATCTCTTCACATCAGGTAAATTTCGAGGACGAAATTCCTTAAGTAGGGGAGAGTTGTAACACCTCGACTTTAGGGTCTAGGAGTTTGGACTGGACCCGGGAAAGGTTTGTAAATTGAGTTTTGGGGTTCGGGTTGACTTTAAATGAAAATGGTCTCATAAAAGAGTTTTAAAATGTTAAATTGAGTTTTTAGGGATAAATGAAAATAAATTAAGGCAAGATGGGATTTTTGTTAAAAGGGGAGTTTTAAAATAAAATGGGAAAAATAAAATAGATTATTTCAAAAAAAGAAAGACATCCACTTTCTTCTCCCCCTTTTCAAACCCTTTTCACGTCAAAAACTCCCAAAGCCAAGCCACCATCCATTTTCACCAATCTCCACCATTTTCAAGGTTTCATAGAGGTAAATAACTTAGTTTTATTCTTCTCTTCATTCCAATCTTGTTTTTGACATTTTCTTTTCAAAGTTTTGAAGATTTCTCAAGATTCCTCATTTTGGGTAAAATGGGTTTTTGAAGGGTTTAAGCAAGCTTTTGGTAAATGACGTTTTGGGTAGGTTATAACCTAAGTGTTGGGGGTTCATAAGTGTTTAAATGGTGGGTTAAACTTAAAATCCCGAAATGGAATAAATGGGTAAAAATTTGAGTTAGGGAAATATGGGTTTTGGGTTGTTTATGGTTGGAAATGGTTCCTAAAGGGTTTGTGGATGTATGTTGAGGGTTTTGAAGCTTTCGGGTATGTTTTGGATGATGATTTGATTTAGTAATAGCTGGATTTTCGTTGAAGATGGGTTTTGTCTACTTCCGGGTTTGAATCGGGAAATATGTGTTGTAGGATAATTGCTATATTGATAACAGTGGGTTTTTGTGTTTGGAAAGTGTGTTAATCTTCTTCTTTGGTCTGGTTTGAATCAACGGAATCGAGTTTGGGGATTTTGGACGTGTTACCAAACGTCACGAAAGCTTAAGAGGGAGTTCGACTAGTGTGGCATGTTACTAGTAAGTGGAAATGTTTATGAGAGTTTAGATTGAGCTTGAAAGGCCAACCTAAGCTTGAGAGTAAGTATTTATTGGTTACGTTTTACTTTTTCGGAATTTTATATTTCAATCTTGTTATGATTTGTTGATATGAGATGAATGTATGTATTTGATTATTGAATGTGGTATTGTTATGTTGGTTCATATGATGTTGAGTATTGGCAAATATGAGAGTCTTACCGGATATAATTGGTCGACCATAGGATTAGAGTGCACTTGTAAAATTCGCGCATGGCCCTAGTGATGTAAAATGCCATTAGGGAGGAGTACGATGATGTAAGATGCCACCGGAAGCTTTATCGTTAGACCTTGGTGATGTAAGATGCCATCGTGAGTCTTGTTTTTCTTATTAGATTCGGTGATGTGAGATGCCATTGAATCCAATCCGCTTATCCGAGTAATGTAACCTTAGTTGCCATTATACTCTTGTGTTGGAAGGTTGAATGTTGCATGTTTATTGCTGAGAGTTATGCTATGTTGTTTAAGTGTTGATGCATTTTTTGATGTAAGATGCCAAACACATGTAAGATTGTTGATAATCATGTTGAAGGAACTTCATGCTTGTGGTTTGTTTTCAATCTAAAAATGGTTTTTCTAAAACTGCATTGTTGTTATTGTGGTTTTGAGCACCACTCACTAAGCTTTATGCTTATACGCTCATTTCCAACAATGCAGATCGTTAGCGATTCGGGAAGCAAAGGAAGGCGAGGGAAAGGCTCTGGTGATCGTAGCTTAAGCTCAAGTATGAATTTTAAGTTGTAATAAATTTAGCAATGGGAATACTTGCACCTTGTGTTAGGGAGGTTGTTGTAAACTCCCATGAGTTTGACCATGTTGCTACATGTTTTAAATGTTGAAACCATGCTATGTTGAGGCTTGTTTTGGCTTTTGGTTAAATGTCATATGTTTTGGACTTGTTGGTGTTTGAGTTTAAGTGTTTTTTTTAGCTTTTAAGTTTGAGATCCATGCTTGTGTGTATGCATGTTTGAAACTTGTTCTTAGGGTGTTTTGCCTCTAAAATGTTTGCTCAATAATGTTGACATGTGATTTGTGCTCTTTCGGGGTAAGTTTGGGAATGTTTGGGGATGCCAAAATGCATTTTTGGGCTAATCTGTGCCCAGGCATTTCGAAACACCTGGTATGGTTTTGGAACGACCAGGCTTTTGGCTCACCCGTATCGGAATGGGGTGGGGCCGTTTCGGTACGTTTTGCCTCTGCAGACTTCCATTTCGAAACCAAGAGGAGCCGTTTCGGAACGGCCTAATTTTACTTTTTGTTGAGAGCCCTTGTTTCGAAATGGGCAACCCCTGTTTCGAAACATAGGCAGTTAAAGTGGTTAAAAGGAATCTTTGAAGGTTCCCAAATGTTACGTTTTAGTCCCTAATGCTTGTATACTTCCTAAGTGAGTTCGTATATCTTGTTTGTGTTGGTCTTGCCTTGTGTGCTTGAAAAATGACTAATAAACTATTTAGTAAGGTTTAAATTACCTTTATACCCCTATTTTAATGTGGTTTTGCAAAATGGTCCTTCGTGACTGTTTGGCTCCAATTGGACATCCGATTGATGTCCGATTGAGACGTTGTTCTTCCGTTGTGACCCTTAACATCATATGACCGTTAAATTGCATTTAGACAAGATGAATTTTAATCTAGGGTTGTTAATCGGAGAGAAATTCTCGGATCTTTTTTTCAATTATCCTCGTGTGACTCTCCCGATTCAGTCTTGCGACTAGACCAGATCGAGGGGGTTACACCATTGCTTCTCCCCTGCCTTACTTGGGTTCAAATCCCACTAGTCGCATGATGGAGAAATTTTGTTTTTCTCCTCTAAATAGGTGGTGACACGTGTCACCACTTGATTGGGGGAGGAAAATAAATTTATTAAATCAAATATAAATAATTAAAATCCTCCAATAAGGTGTTGACACGTGTCACCGTCTAATTAAATAATTAATTTATTTTATTAATTTAAAATTAGGACTTAATTGAAAGAATGTGTAAATAACAGAGACCAAATGTGTAATTATACTCTCTTTTTTAACTGCCACGTCACCCTGCCGTTAGAATCTAACGGCAGGTGAACAAATTGAGTCCAAATTAATAGTATGGTGGCTTAATTGCTTCAAAAAAAGTAAGATGGTCAAATCGCGACTTTACCAACAGTATGATGATCATTTTTGTAGTTTACCCAAAAATATAATCCAATAACTTAAATCTCCCCACTCAAAAACTCATAACCCAAACTCGAAACACAAATCTAAATACTGAAATTCGGATATTTATGTTGATAATCTAATAATTTGATTTTTTACGCAAGAAAACATAATTATATATCATTTTGGCATATGATTCTCATAATTTACCAAAACAATAGTCATTTTATTGATTGAATGTGCCATATAAGACAAAGAAGTGGCATGTCAATAACACATTTGAAAAGAGCAACTGATAGGACGACTCATAACCCGAATCCGAGACACAAATTTAAATACTAAAATTCGGGTCGTTACGGTAATAATCTAATAATTTAATTTTTTTACCCAAGAAAACTTAATTATATATTATTTTGGCACCAAATTCTCATTATTCACCAAAACAATAGTTATTTTATTGATTGAATGTGTCACATAAGACAAAGAAGTGTCATGTCAATAGCACATTTGAAAAGAACAACTGATAGGACGTGACTCTCAGTGGCGGAGCCACATGTACTTTAGAGGGATTAATTGACCTCACTTGATTTGTTATGATATATAATTTTTAAAGAGTTAAATGAAGTTTTTAAGGAGTTAATGTACTATTTTTTATGAAAATATTAGAATTGACCTCACTTAATTTATTTGGGTATGGGGTCAATAATATTTATATTGTAGTGATATGAACATCCTCGTACTCTAAAGTCTACTCTAACCCTACTATACGATAATCTTAACTCTGCCACTGGTGCCTCCAACTTTCATGACACATCGGCCACTAAATAGGTATTATTCTATTCGATAAAGTGAAAGGTGTGGTTGAAAATGCACGCCTTTCATGACTTATTAAAAATAGAAATTGAGTTTTATAGTTTTTGTTTTAGAGTTTTAGATTTTTGTGTTCTATAATTTATGATTTGTTTGAGTGGTTTTTGTTTTTGGTTTTAGTTTATAAGACTTAGAGCGCTTATGATTATTTCAAATTTTATTCACATATTAATTAAATGAATATGAATGATTTCTTTTGGTAGAAAAAATGAATATATATTACAAAGATGTCTTAAGAACGTTTTAATTTGAATAAAGTTTGCATTAAAAATATCATATATAAATGAATTGTTTAAAAATTATAGTCCGATATTGAGCGATGCTAATAAAATTAGACATTTTTCTTGTTGTGACCTAGATTTTTATAACTTCTATATCTTTTAGAATGTTTGCACTTTTCTATAATATTTATATCACTATAAATTCAAATAATCTTTTGGATCTCTACACAATGAAAGATCCGGCGAAAACTTGTATAGGTCATCCACGTATCTCCTATAACCAATGTAGACATATGAACATATCCCCCCAAAAAATTATTTACCTTTAATATATATAAATTTTATTTAAAAAATTAAATATATATTTATCTTACACTTTTTAAATATTTACGTTTACCTCCAGCCTTCAATCATGGCTCTGTCACTTATAGCTGGAAGGCAAGACAACTTATGGTTTGAAATAATATGCAATCGCATTATGTGTCTAGTAAATTCACGTGGTATAAATTGGTCATTATACCTTTTAAAGATCATGTTATCTTTGTAACCCGAAAACTATATTTTCTAGGATAAAATTTTTGAACCAACTACGAATTTAATTCCATAACATTGACTTCTAAATTTGCCATAAATTAATTAAATCGACAGTCCTATAGTATTTCCAAATTAAAAGTTTGTTATGCCTCTGCCAAAGCGCTCAAAGTCTACAAATGACCGTGGCTCTTCGCTCACTCTAGAATAGGTAAACCACTACATTTTTTATTTTTATTTTTTTTTTTTTTTGGGGGGGGGGGGCACCAACGCCTTCAGAGCTAATCAGTTTCGAAAGAACTCTTTCATCTACTACGTTCCGAGTCTCCATTCTACTTCCTCGCATGCGAAGCGCCACGGCCCCTGGAGTCGTTGTCCCCAAACTACTCTCTACAAGACAACCATCAAATTCCCAGGCCTAACAGTTGAACTAGCACCTACCAGTTAATTTGTAGTCATCATTAGGCCAGACGTTGTCCCGTCAAACATCATTCACTCTGTAGCTCTAAAAAATAAAAACTCTAAAACCGAGGGCAAAGGGGATGACAGTTCTACATTGACACCTCTCTCTCTCACACACAACTCTGATTATCAGCCTCTCTACACTGCTTGCGGCTCTCGGTTCCAAGTCAATCAGGGGTAAGTCGCACGACTCAACGAACAACCATAGTCTATTGTGGTTCTTGGCCCGTCTCACAATAAGTGAACCACTAATTTTTGCCCCCAAATTTCCCTTCGACTACCATCTCCACTTCCTTGTTTCTCTTCACCATAAAAGAACTGTCATATGATATTTTCATAAAAAAATTATTTCCACAGAGAGTTTTCATAAAACATCATTCTTTTTAATCTATTTTGTTAAATAATCTCTTATTTTATTTCTCTAGACATATATTATTTTTATATATATGAACAAGAAAAAACATTGACGTGTTATTTAGTTTAGTTCAATTTGTCATTATCACTAGTATAATATATATAAACGAGGATATGAAATTGAGTATATTTAAGCGTTTGATATTTTTTTATTTATAAGAAAATAAGTATTTAAGTAATATAAATATCGTATTAAATTGTATATTTGAAGAAGAAGAAAAACCTATCTCTTACATTTTTTTTAAAATGACTTTCCCGTGAGGGAGCAAAAATTTTAGGGTAAAGTACACAGATGGTCACTAAACTATACCCGAAAAAACAAAATGGTAACCAAACTTTCAAAAATCACAAAATAGCAATTAAACTTTATGTTTTATAACAAAACGGTAACTAAAGGTTAAATTGCGTTAAGTTTCCGTTAAAACTTTAGTATAATAACACATTTAGTTCTTCAATTTTATACAGTCAATCAATTTAGTCTTAATTTAAAACAATTCACTAAATTTAGCCCTCGTTAATTACACATTCTTTCAATTTGGTCATTAAAGCAAAATTTCAAAGTATGGTAACATGATAAATAATTACAATTAAATTTTTATTGGAACTCGAAAACTCGACTCGACTTGGCTCGAATCGAAAAAATTTCAAATAAAGTTTGAGTTGTAAAATATGACGTGTCAACTCGAATAACTCAAATTTTTTTTACTCGACTCGATCGAACGCTCACCTCTATCTTAAGATATGACGTGTCAACTCGAATAACTTGAAATATTCAAATATTTTAAATCAATTTTCTTTTAAATCGAATATTTTTTTAAAAAATAGAGCATTTGATGTTTCATATTTAAATCACATCGAATATTTAATACCTACTTTAAATATTCGATTTAATTTAAAAATATTCAATTTAAAATAAAAAAAATTGATTTGAAGTTTTCATTGGTATTCGCCTGAACGATAGTTCGGGTTTGGTACATCACCTTCCGGTTCAAATTTATCATGTTCTCCCTTTAAAACTGCGTGATGTTAGATTTTCAGATGTTACAATGATCTGATATACAAATTTAAAGCATGGCAGTGCGGATTGGAATTCTCTATGTCGTGTCTGGATTCGGTGGAAGTGTACTCTCCTCTTTATTTATCCGAAACAACATCTCTGTTGGTGCATCCGGTGCTCTTTTCAGATATTCGAATATTTTAAATTAATTTTTTTAAATCTAATATTTTTAAATTAAATCGAATATTTAAAGTAGTTATTAAATATTCGATGTGATTTAAATATGAAACATTAAATGCTCTATTTTAAAAAAAAAAATATTCCATTTAAAAGAAAAATTGATTTAAAATATTCGAATATTTCGAGTTATTCGAGTTGACACGTCATATCTTAAGATAGAGGTGAGCGTTCGATCGAGTCGAGTAAACAAATTTTGAGTTATTCGAGTTGACACGTCATATTTTACAACTCAAACTTTATTTGAAATTTTTTCGATTCGAGCCAAGTCGAGTCGAGTTTTTGAGTTCCTATAAAAATTTAATTGTAATTATTTATCATGTTATCATACTTTGAAATTTTGCTTTAATGACCAAATTGAAAGAATGTGTAATTAACGAGGGCTAAATTTAGTGAATTGTTTCAAATTAAGACTAAATTAGTCGACTATATAAAATTGAAGGACTAAATATGTTATTATACCAAAGTTTTACGGAAACTTAACGCAATTTAATGTCTAGTTATTGTTTTGTTATAAAACATAAAGTTTAATTGCTATTTTGTGATTTTTAAAAATTTGGTTACCATTTTGTTTTTTTGGGTATAGTTTAGTGACCATCTGTGTACTTTACCCAAAATTTTAGTATGGTAGGTAGGGATGTAAAAACAGGTAATCGGACAGGTTTCAGGTCGGGTTCTGTCAGGTCGGGTAAAATCAGATACAGGTCATTTCAGGTAAAAAAAAATTTTTTTTGACTCGACTCGGGTCGGGTGCGGGTCCATTGCAGTCGAGTAATTTGCAGGTCGGGTCCATTTCAGGTCGGGTCAATTTTCAGGTCGGGTCCATTTCAGGTCAAACTCGTTGCAGATCGGGTAAAAACGGGTCGGGTAAAATCAGTTAATTGGCAGGTAAATTGCAGGTCGGGTAAATTTCAGGTCGGGTTCATTTCAGTTCGGGTTCATTTCAGGTCAGATTCATTTCAGGTCGGGTTCATTTCAGGTCGGATAATTTCAGGTCGTCGGGTTCATTTCAGTTCGAGTTAATTCAGGTTCACCAGAAATGAACAATTTTGAATAAAAAACAAAGTTTTATGGACTATAGTGAAAATAATAATACTCCCTCCGTCCCAGTAAAACTATCACATGTTGACATTTTTCTGGTCAAATTTTTTCAACTTTGACTATAATTTATTTAAATATTTTAATTAATTAAAAATTATAAAAAATATATTTAAAAACTAGTTGATTCAAGGTTTTTAAAATATATTTTTTTATATTTTTATCAATAATAAATTTTAAATTATAAGAGGTCAAAGTTGAAAAAATTTGACCCAAAAAAGTCAACATGTGACAGTTTTAGTGGGACAGAGAGAGTAATAAATAAGAGCTAATTTGGACTAAAATAAAGTTTTATGGAGTATAATAGGCTCAATTTTGAATAAAAATAAAGTTTTATGGACTATAGTGAAAAAAATAATAAATAAGAGTTAATTTGAAGTAAAAATAAAGTTTTAAGGACTCAATTGAATTGAATTAAAACTTAAAGGACTTGAATAAAAAACTTATATAATATAAAGGGCTTTATTTATAATTTACCCCAAATTGAAATTCAATTTGGGAATTGGGCGGTTTCAAAATAAATTTTTTCGCCCATATATATTATAATTTAATATTATTTATTAATTATTATAATATAATATAACTTATTAATTATTATAATAACTTTATAAGTATAAATATATGTGATTATGTGTATATATATGTATTTTTATGTATTCACATGTATATAAATTACAATATATAATTATATATTATACAAACATGTATGTATTTATGTATATGTAATGTATTATACATAAATACATGTATATGTATATACATAATACATACTATGATACTAACAACATACATGTATATATACATGTGTGTGTATATATATATATTAAATTATTAATACATTATACATATAACATATCATACATAATAATGAATACATATTATACAAATATACGTATGTTAATATATAATATATATTGTACATGTATATATATGTATATATGTGTGTATATATGTATATAAATACATAAATATACATATAAAATATATGTATATAAACATATACATAAATATATGTATTTATAAAATTATAAAATATATGTATTTATATACATAAATTGAATTGAACTCAATTGAATTGAACTAAAACTTAAAGGACTTAAATGAAAAACATCTAAAATTTAAAGGGCCACAAAATATTTAGCCCATCTAAAATTCAAAGGGCTACAAAATATTTAGCCCATCTAAAATTTTTAGCCCAAAGCCCAACAATTAATAATTATTATTAATTATTATATTTAGCCCATCTAAGATATTTAGTCCAAAGCCCAACAATTAATAATTATTATTTATTATTGATATTATTAATTATTATAAATGGGTGGTAGGATATGAGCCCAAAGGCCCAAGGCCCAAACTATTACTAATTATTATTTATTATTAATTATTATATTATAAATACATTATATAACTTATAATTATATATATATATATATATATATATATATATATTATATTTATACATTATAGGTTTTAGGGCCCATCTAAAATAAATGGGTGGTAGGATATGCGCCCAAAGGCTCAAGGCCCAAACTATAACTAATTATTATTTATTATTAATTATTCTATTATAAATACATTACATAACTTATAAGTTATAAGTTTATATATATATATATATATATATATATATATATATTATATTTATACATTATAGGTTTTAGGGGCCATCTCAAATAAATGGGTGGTGGGATATGAGCCCAAAGGCCCAAGGCCCAAACTATTACTAATTATTATTTATTATTAATTATTATATTATAAATACATTATATAACTTATAAGTTATAAGTTTATATATATATATATATATATATATATATATATATATATATATTATTTATGCATTATAGGTTTTAGGGGGCTATCTAAAATAAATGAGTGGTGGGATATGAGCCCAAAGGCCCAAGGCCCAAACTATTACTAATTATTATTTATTATTATTTATTATATTATAAATACATTATATAAGTTATAAGTTTATATATATATATATATATATATATATATATATATATATATATATATATACATTATAGGTTTTAAGGGCCCATCTAAAATAAATGGGTGGTGGGATAAGAGCTCAAAGGCCCAAGGCCCAAACTATTACTAATTAATATTTATTATTATTAATTATTATATAAATTATAAGTTATAAGTTTATATATATATATATATATATATTATATTTATACATTATAGGTTTTAGGGCCCATCTAAAATAAATGGGTGGTGGGATATGAGCCCAAAGGCCCAAGGCCCAAACTATTACTAATTATTATTTATTATTATATTATAAATACATTATATAACTTATAAGTTATAAGTTTATATATATATATATATATATATATATATATATATATATATATATATATATTATTTATACATTATAGGTTTTAGGGGCCCATCTCAAATAAATGGGTGGTGGGATATGAGCCCAAAAGCCCAAAGCCCAAACTATTACTAATTATTATTTATTATTAATTATTATATTATAAATACATTATATAAATTATAAGTTATAAGTTTATATAATATATATATATATATATATATATTATATTTATACATTATAGGTTTTAGGGGCCCATCTCAAATAAATGGGTGGTGGGATATGAGCCCAAAGGCCCAAGGCCCAAACTATTACTAATTATTATTTATTATTAATTATTATATTATAAATACATTATATAACTTATAAGTTTATATATATATATATATATATATATTATTTATACATTATACGTTTTAGGGGGCTATCTAAAATAAATGGGTGGTGGGATATGAGCCCAAATGCCCAAGGCCCAAACTATTACTAATTATTATTTATTATATTATAAATACATTATATAAGTTATAAGTTATAAGTTTATATATATATATATATATATATATATATATATTATATTTATACATTATAGGTTTTAGGGGCCCCATCTAAAATAAATGGGTGGTGGGATAAGAGCCCAAAGGCTCAAGGCCCAAACAATTACTAATTAATATTTATTATTAATTATTATATAAATTATAAGTTATAAGTTTATATATATATATATATATATGGATTAATATCATATACACTGGCGGTGGAAAGTTTTTATTTCCACAAGCGCCTCAATTATAGGGTTTAAGGTTAGTGTTTAGGGTTTAGAGTTTAGGGGTTTTAGTGTAAAGGTTTAGAATTTAGGGTTCATGTTTAGAATTTAGGAATTAGGGTTAGAATTTAGGGTTTAGGGTTAGGGTTTAGTTTTAGGGTAATATGGGTGGGGATTTAGGTTTTAACCTATAAACCCTAAATTTTAACCCTAAACCTAAAATTCTATCAACAATCTCTAAATTCAAAACTACTACACTTATACCCCTAAATTTTAAACCCTAAATAAAGTCCCTAACCCCTAAAACTAAGGCGCTTGTGTAAAAAAGTTTCCACAAGCGCTTGTGTATAGAACAATTACCCTATATATATATATATATACTATTTATACATTATAGGTTTTAGGGGGCTATCTAAAATAAATGGGTGGTGGGATATGAGCCCAAAGACCCAAGGCCCAAACTATTACTAATTATTATTTATTATATTATAAATACATTATATAAGTTATAAGTTTATATATATATATATATATATATATATATATATATATATATATATATATATATATATATATACATACTATTTTTAAATTATAGGTTTTATGGGCGCATCTAAAATAAATGGGTGGTGGGATAAGAGCCCAAAGGCCCAAGGCCCAAACTATTACTAATTAATATTTATTATTAATTATTATATAAATTATAAGTTATAAGTTTATATATATATATATATATATATATATATATTTATAAATTATAGGTTCTAGGGGCCCATCTAAAATAAATGGGTGGTGGGATATGAGCCCAAAGGCCCAAGGCCCAAACTATTACTAATTATTATTCATTATTCATTATTATATTATAAATACTTATAAGTATATATATATATATATATATATATATATATATATATATATATATATATATATATATATATATATATATATACATTATAGGTTTTAGGGGCCCATCTCAAATAAATGGGTGGTGGGATATGAGCCTAAAGGCCCAAGGCCCAAACTATTACTAATTATTATTTATTATTAATTATTATATTATAAATACATTATATAACTTATAAGTTATAAGTTTATATATATATATATATTATGCATTATAGGTTTAAGGGGGCTATCTAAAATAAATGAGTGGTGGGATATGAGCTCAAAGGCCCAAGGCCCAAACTATTACTAATTATTATTATTTATTATATTATAAATACATTATATAAGTTATAAGTTTATATATATATATATATATATATATATATATATATACATTATAGGTTTTAAGGGCCCATCTAAAATAAATGGGTGGTAGGATAAGAGCCAAAGGCCCAAGGCCCAAACTATTACTAATTAATATTTATTATTAATTATTATATAAATTATAAGTTATAAGTTTATATATATATATTATATTTATACATTATAGGTTTTAGGGCCCATCTAAAATAAATGGGTGGTGGGATATGAGCCCAAAGGCCCAAGGCCCAAACTATTACTAATTATTATTTATTATATTATAAATACATTATATAACTTATAAGTTATAAGTTTATATATATATATATATATATATATATATATATATATATATTATTTATACATTATAGGTTTTAGGGGCCCATCTCAAATAAATGAGTGGTGGGATATGAGCCCAAAGGCCCAAGGCCCAAACTATTACTAATTATTATTTATTATTAATTATTATATTATAAATACATTATATAAATTATAAGTTATAAGTTTATATAATATATATATATATATATATATATATATATATATATATATATTATATTTATACATTATAGGTTTTAGGGGCCCATCTCAAATAAATGGGTGGTGGGATATGAGCCCAAAGGCCCAAAGCCCAAACTATTACTAATTATTATTTATTATTAATTATTATATTATAAATACATTATATAACTTATAAGTTTATATATATATATATATATATATATATATATATATATATATATATATATATATATATATATATATATATATATATATATATATATATACATTATAGGTTTTAGGGGGCTATCTAAAATAAATGGGTGGTGGGATATGAGCCCAAAGGCCCAAGGCCCAAACTATTACTAATTATTATTTATTATATTATAAATACATTATATAAGTTATAAGTTATAAGTTATATATATATATATATATATATATATATATATATTATATTTATACATTATATGTTTTAGGGGCCCATCTAAAATAAATGGGTAGTGGGATAAGAGCCTAAAGGCTCAAGGCCCAAACTATTACTAATTAATATTTATTATTAATTATTATATAAATTATAAGTTATAAGTTTATATATATATATATATATATACATTATAGGTTTTAGGGGGCTATCTAAAATAAATGGTTGGTGGGATATGAGCCCAAAGACCCAAGGCCCAAACTATTACTAATTATTATTTATTATATTATAAATACATTATATAAGTTATATATATATATATATATATATATATATATATATATACTATTTTTACATTATAGGTTTTAGGGGCGCATCTAAAATAAATGGGTGGTGGGATAAGAGCCCAAAGGCCCAAGGCCCAAACTATTACTAATTAATATTTATTATTAATTATTATATAAATTATAAGTTATAAGTTTATATATATATATATATATATATATATATATTATATTTATAAATTATAGGTTCTAGGGGCCCATCTAAAATAAATGGGTGGTGGGATATGAGCCCAAAGGCCCAAGGCCCAAACTATTACTAATTATTATTCATTATTAATTATTATATTATAAATACATTATATAAGTTATAAGTTATAAGTATATATATATATATATATTATATTTATACATTATAGGTTTTAGGGGCCCATCTCAAATAAATGGGTGTTGGGATATGAGCCTAAAGGCCCAAGGCCCAAACTATTACTAATTATTATTTATTATTAATTATTATATTATAAGTACATTATATAAATTATAAGTTATAAGTTTATATAATATATATATATTATATTTATACATTATAGGTTTTAGGGGCCATCTCAAATAAATGGGTGGTGAGATATGAGCCCAAAGGCCCAAGGCCCAAACTATTACTAATTATTATTAATTATTAATTATTATATAATGTAATATATATATATATATATATATATATATATATATATATATATATATACATAATAGGTTTTAGGGGCTCATCTCAAATAAATGGGTGGTGGGATATGAGCCCAAAGGCCCAAGCCCCAAAGCATTACTAATTATTATTTATTATTAATTATTATATTATAAATACATTATATAACTTATAAGTTATAAGTCCCAAACTATTACTAATTATTATTAATTATTAATTATTATATAATGTAATATATATATATATATATATATATTATATTTATACATTATAGGTTTTAGAGGCCCATCTCAAATAAATGGGTGGTTGGATATGAGCCTAAAGGCCCAAGGCCCAAACTATTGCTAATTATTATTTATTATTAATTATTATATTATAAATACATTATATAAATTATAAGTTATAAGTTTATATAATATATATATATATATATATATATATATATATATATATTATACTTATACATTATAGGTTTTAGGGGCCCATCTCAAATAAATGGGTGGTGGGATATGAGCCCAAAGGCCCAAGGCCAAAACATTTACTAATTATTATTTATTATTAATTATTATATAATGTAATATATATATATATATATATATATACACATTATAGGTTTTAGGGGCCCATCTCAAATAAATGAGTGGTGGGATATGAGCCCAAAGGCCCAAAGGCCCAAGGCCCAAAGTATTACTAATTATTATTTATTATTAATTATTATATTATAAATACATTATATAACTTATAAGTTATAAGTTTATATATATATATATATATATATTATTTATACATTATAGGTTTTAGGGGCCCATCTCAAATAAATGGGTGGTGTGATATGAGCCCAAAGGCACAAGGCCCAAACTATTACTAATTATTATTTATTATTAATTATTATATTATAAATACATTATATAACTTATAAGTTATAAGTTTATATATATATATATATATATTATATTTATACATTATAGGTTTTAGGGGCCCATCTCAAATAAATGGGTGGTGGGATATGAGCCCAAAGACCCAAGGCCCAAACTATTACTAATTATTATTTATTATTAAATACATTATAGGTTTTAGGGGCTCATCTCAAATAAATGGGTGGTGGGATATGAGCCCAAAGGCGCAAGGCCCAAACTATTACTAATTATTATTTATTATTTATTATTATATTATAAATACATTATATAAATTATAAGTTTATATATATATATATATATATATATATATATATATATTTGTATTATTTATACATTATAGGTTTTAGGGGCCATCTCAAATAAATGGGTGGTGGGATATGAGCCCAAAGGCCCAAGGCCCAAACCATTACTAATTATTATTTATTATTAATTATTATATTATAAATACATTATATAACTTATAAATTATAAGTTTATATATATATATATTATATTATATTATATTTATACATTATAGGTTTTAGGGGTCCATCTCAAATAAATGGGTGGTGGGATATAAGCCCAAAGGCCCAAGGCCCAAACTATTACTAATTATTATTTATTATTATATTATAAATACATTATATAACTTATAACTTATAAGTTTATATATATATATATATATATATATATATATATATATATATATATATATACATTATTTATACATTATAGGTTTTAGGGGTCCATCTAAAATACATTATATAATTGAAAGACAATTGTTTCACATGTTATATAAGTATAATAACGTTAACTTTATGTTAAATATAATACTAACTTATATTTTGTATTTATTTTAATTTTATGAACATAATAAAGTTTATGGACATAATAAAGTTAACATAATATATATTATATAATAAAGCATAATAAGTTTAATATATTATATTATCTATATATTACTAATATATTTTATACTTAGTAAAAATTATGACAAATCTTTTAAGTATATAATTTTATTATGCATAATATATATTTTTATACTTAAACAAATTTCTAAGTATATAATTTTATTACACATAATGAAGTTACAAATTAAGACAAATTTCTAAGTATAATGGAAGATAAAATTTTTCTAAGTAATGAAATTAACATAATCTACTAAAAAATCATTAAGTTTATAATGAACAGTTTACACTTTAAATTATTTAACATTTTTAGCCAGGCCTACATTAGTTCAGGTCAACAACAGTTCAGGTTCAAAACAGGTCGGGTCCATTAACAGGTCGGGTTCAAAACATGTCGGGTAAAATCGGATCTCAGGTCGATTCAGTCGGATAATATCAGGTAATTTGCCAGGTCGGTCTCGGGTTCGGGTTCGTTTCAGTCGGATGCAGGTCGGGTTTCAGGTCAAAATTAACAGGTCAGATTCGGGTTCGGGTCGTTTTCAGTCGGACGCAGATCGGGTTCGGTTGCTACAGTAACAGGTTCAACTCGGGTTCGGGTCAGCAACAGTCAGTTACAGTTCGGGTTCGAATCATCAAATTCTCGGGTCAAATCAAGTTCTGACTCGAGCAGGTTTCAGGCAGGTTTTCAGGTCCTGACTTGTTTTTACAATGTAAATGGTAGGAGGTTTAAGACAAAAGGATGTCAGAGAAATTTCCAGGCTTTGCATGGAACCAATTGATGCGATTGCAGTTTGGTCGTCGAAACCATGTCGGCTATGTTGGTTAGCCTTTACGTAGTTCACATGCCTGGCCGTGTTGAAAGACTGGCTCCATTTTGACTTCAATAATTCCTCACGGATACCAAACAAACAAGAAAATGGAAGCTGATTGGTCAGCAAACGCAAAAAACATTTCTCTATTATAATAATATTAACACATTATTGATTGCTGTTAAGTCCATATCTTCTTTGACCGGACCAGCTTCGTACATCTTTGTCATCTCATGATATATTGTACATCTGTTTTTACTGTTTGTGACTGCATCTCCCAACAATATTCGAATTGAATTCTTTTTTGTGAAAATGTAATGTGTCCTATGAACATTTGAATCTAATTTGATTTTGAACATAGTTAGGGACAAACACCCCTCAATCGGAATGATAATAGACTTTAGCTTTCAGCTCAAGAGATGAATTCATTTGACTAAGCTCGACTAAACTCTTTTATCTAATGAAAAACAAATTCAATTTTACGTTCAACTTCGAACTCATTGTTCTCACTGATAATCGAATCAAATTCGAATAACTCAGAGCACATATGCCTATATCAGTAGACAGCAGAATTCAGTAGAATATATTCCAATTGGAGGCGTGTTGCAGACAAAGAGATAAATGCAGCCCCACAAACCCTGAATAGCTCGTATAAGCCGTAAATAAGTCCAAAGTACCCAACACACAGATTCAGTTCATCAACCCTTTTCAAGCATTGATTGCCATGAAAGATCAAACAGTTGTTTCTTACAATTTAAACCCCAAATCTACAGCCAGCATCAAAATCCTAAAAAAGCTAAGAAATCCAACCTTCTGAAGCCAAATTTAAAAGGAAAATGAAAAAGAAACTGCTCCCATATAGATATATCCATGCAAACCAATTAGCCAACCATTGGACCGAACATCGAAAGACTTGACACAACAATTTCCCTATGTTGCAGATTGTAATGGTAATCTTGGGTGGTTATGCTCACCTTCATAGGTGACAATAAGCATGGATGGCTCTTCCAAGCACCTCTCCACATGCTTCCTTGCAGGGCAACCTCTCATGGTGCTACATTTATAATAACCCCTGCACCAGTTGAGAACAAATCACAACACATTCCACTTACATGCACATCGAATTCATATATCGAATCACGGTCTTTATACAATGATATTACCTAGGGTGAGGCGAGCCCTTGATCGGCTTCTGCCCGTATTTCCTCCATGAATAATCATCAGGAGGAATGTCAGCAAGCTTGTTACTGATTGCAGGCACCTTGATTGACCTCTTCACTCTATGTTTCCTGTCCAATACAGCGCTATCAGTTTAAGTACAAAGTGGGAAAACAAAAGTAGATCAAATAAGAGAGAAAACTAGAATGTAACCTCTTTTTAGAGCAATGGCATCTACCAATAGGTCCACTACTTGCACATTTGACACTCCCATCTTCTTCTACCTTACCATAACACTTCTTCTTGTGTTGGGAGCAGCCTTGATCCGACGACCGATTCGGTCCGATTAAATGGAAGGCACTCCCACCACCAGTACCATGATTCAAGTTAGCTACACTTCCATCTATGCTCAAGGAAGAAATGAAAGACCTAGTAGATGACATGGTAGGTGTGCAGCTAGAGCCATCAAAGTTCAAGTTAATCCCACTACTACTACTTCTCTTCCTAAACATCATCATTTCAGCTTGTTGTTTCATTTGCTGTTGTTTTTGGAGGAAAAGATAGTGCCCCAAAAGAGGGTTCTTCCCGTTCGAACTCAATTCGAGAGATGGTTCCACTAAACAGAGAGATTTCTGAGCATGTGAACTCAGTTCTTGGACATTAGAGTGTGGAGTTTCCAAGAGGTTGGTCTGAGGAAAAGGGGTTTGTGGTTTCCTTAGCCTCCTCACTCTTGCATGTCCCAAACCAGAGCTCAGAAGGGAAACTACTCTTTTGAACCGAAAAACAGCTTCCCCGGTTTCAGACATTAAATTTCTGAAATTAACCTGGTTTTGAGGCTGAGACAAAATATTCAAAACTCTATGGGAACTCTCTATTGCTGCTTTGTTAGCTGCCTCAACCTCCTCCATATTACCCCAAAGAAAGAAAGCAAATTACCTAAACTAAAACATACACTGGAAACAGCAAAACTGGTAAAACATCAGATCTTTAAGCAATAAAAAAAACATCCCATGGGAGCACAGGTCAACCCAACAGGGAGTTCTGCAACATAATTTTAATGGAAAAATTAGCTAAAAAAGGCCGATTCTTTTGGTTTCTTCCAAAACAGAGAAGGCCAATAAGATCAGAGACTGAATGAAAGCAGAAAACAGTTGCTATCATTAGGAGAAAACAAAGAGAAAATTACCAAAAAAAGAAGAGACCTTGTTGGACTTCACAGACGGCTATGACAAAACAAAGCTGCCATTTTTTTCTTTCCTTTCTACTTGCTCATAGAAACAAATAAAATAGAATTGTAGGGAGAGAAACTGAACTCAAACTAAGAAAATTTTCATAAATAAAGAGAAAGGTGATGATTTCAATGAGTAGCAAAACAGAAGAGAACAAAGAGAAGGGGGTGAGGAAAATGAAACTGCCATCCTTGTCACAGATTTGAAGGTGGGGTCCCCAGCAAAGACCTTGGGTTTATTCGTTTTCCTTTTGCCATTTCTGGCTTTTTAGTCTTTTAATGAGAAATTAAACTATTAAGTTCTTCAGTACTCTTTCTTTCTTACATAAGACTACCATTTTCAGCTACCAGTTTTTACTTCATTCCATAACCAGGTGTGCTACTGCTTTCACGTTTCTTTCTTTGTCTTTTACCTTAAATTGTTTTGTTTTTGTTTTACCGTTTATATTCATTTGACTGAGTATTTTTTTTAGAATTTTATTGGGAAAAATATTACTCTATAAATAATTTAGAAAAATACCCTCATTCAGGCTATGGGTAAACTTATGTTTTACAAAATGAGAATTTCAAAATTTAGTTTTGTAAAACGAGAGTTCAAACTTAATAAATTAACATTTTTTCTTACCTATCCACTTAATACGGAACTCGCGTTTTGTAAAAGAGAGTTTTAAACTCGTGTTTTGCAAAACGGAAATTTGTCCTATGTAATCTGAATGTGGTATATTTTTTTCAAATGTTATTTAAAGAGGGTGTTTTTCCCAATAAAATCTCAAAAGGGAATATTTAGCCAAATGTGCCTAAAATTCATAACTCTCTTCTTCAATAATATAATTTTTCAGTAGAAATCTCTGTCTTCTTTTTGTTATCTCTATTTATGTTTTTTTTTTTGAAAATTATCTCTATTTATGTTTTAACATTAAAAAAATTAAGTTTAAAATTTAAAGTATTAGATAAAAGTATATTTTTTAGAGTTTAAGTATAAGACTTAAAACTTATAATTTAATTTTTTAGCGTTAAAACATAAAAATTGCGAAAAAACAACATATGATTTTATTCATAACTTTTAAAGTTCAAATTCACATTTAATCTTGTATATATTTAATATTTGAGTTATCTCTTTAATTATATTTATTGTGTTTAAAGTTCAAACCTACCTTAAATGCAAATTACATTCCATACTTGTTAATCAAGAGTTAGGGACTTTGACATATGCAATTTTTTCACAATTAATAAATAGATGGTAATTTAATAAGTTCTTATATTTGTTGCAGAGACAGAGTATATTTTATGTACTATCAACGAATTAAATGGTATACGTCGTCATAAAATTTTAAAATTAAAGTTATTTAACTTATTTTAAACGATGTGTAATAATTTTATCCATGACGCAACCTCAACATTTAAGAAATATAAATATCGCTATATTACAGACAAAAATACAAATCTATTTAATATTATTTAGTGAGATTCAATATTTTTTTTACCTAAATTGCATTTAATTGCATCTGAATTGCATCCATGATGCAACCTAAAAATGCATTGTTCCTCCGATCATTGAGAAAGCGAAGGCCAATTCAAGCAATTTTAGTTTTGCATTGAAAATTATTTCTCTTTAGTATCTTCTTATTGATTTATTTTTTATTTAAACTTCAGAAACTTTTATTTTTATTTTCAATTTTTTTTGATCAAACAATTTCCAAATTATATATACTTTTTGAAAATTAAATTATATACTCATGCATTATAACAAAATAACTAATCAAAAATATTTAAATAAATCTTGAAAAATATTTTCAATGAATTTAAAATAAATATTTCTAAATAATAAGGTTTTAGATCTTATTGTTATTGATATACTATTACACTGAAAAGAGAATTAAGCATAAATAATTAGTGGCAAACTGGCAGTAAAGTTGGTAAAGCATGAAGTAATTCACAAAAAGGATAAGCACTTAATGCATCCATCCCTAATCCCACTTTTATATCCAAAGTTTTAACTTTTAGGATGTAACTTTAACCCCCAAAAAGCAATTCATAGTTATAGAAGAAGCAAGAATTTTCCAAGATGTAACTTTAACCCCAAAAAAGATTTAATATTGGAACTTATACGTTACTTTTATAGATTTTTACTAATATTATATACACTAATAATGATCCTCGTTGGTGTCGATTTTGAGCGACACTAAATAAGGAGGTAGAGACGGCGGCCGACGGTAGGGTGTGGAGTCGAAAAAATGTAGTTCACTCGCTGAAAGACGAACCGAAAACTACAAAGAACCATAGTTAGTCGCTGGAGTAGGTGATTCACAGCTGGTTAACTTAGACCCGGGAGCTGCAGTAGACGTTGAGATAGTCAAAGCTAATTTGAGAAAAGAGAGGAAGAGATGGGTCACGATAGCCCTTGTAGAGAATTGAGGGAGCCACCCATTTGTCTTCGATCTTGTTGGTATTTATATTTCATTGGCACTGTAGGTGGAGCGATAGCTGATGAGACCGTGTCAGGCCTAGTGATAGCTAGTGACGGGCTGGCAAGTGGTAGCTCGACTTATCAGGCTGCGAGCTCAGTCAAACTTAATGGTTGCCTTGTTCTAGTGCACTGACCGAGCGTGGTGATCATTTGGTGTTGATAGATCCGAAGGTATAGAAGTGTATGTGCTCTGTGATGCATGGAGCATAACGCGGGGAATGGGGATGATGGTCCAAAGGTTAGGAGCTCCAGAGGCTCTACCACGAGACTTACGGGATAAACCTTCAAGAGAATGTCGAAGTATAGTGTGGAGGCGATTTCTCCAGGGCGGGGTTTTTTAAAAAAATTTGAAGAAGGTTCAAAAATCTTATATCGCAATTAAATTTAGTTCAATTGATATTATCTTCGACACAATACATAAAAAGACGAAGATCAAATATGTTTATATGTTTAATATCTTTTATTTTATGAAGAGAAAAATGCATTTGAATAGCATAAATATTATATTAAATTATAGAAGCAAATAGTAAACGCATTATAATCATAGATTTCATTATCATCTCATAACCTTTTGAAAGTCTGTTGTATGGTGAAATGGTCACATTTTTTCCTTCTTTCAATGCACATTAGGTTATCTTTAACGAGATAATAATTTTTTTGAAAGTCTGTTTCGTGTTTAACTAATACTTTTTTTTTAATTTAACCTATTTTAAAAAAAAAAAAGTTCACCTTAGACTTTATTCTTGAACTTTTAAATCTACTACTATTGTAAAAAATATTTTAATTTAACTTATTTAATTCTTTTATTTAACTCAAATTTTATTTCATTTAATTTGAAATTAAATCAAAATAATAAAATAAAACTTATTAACTTAAAATTCGATCGAGAATGTTCAACTGTACCATAAACGTTGAGATGTAGCGGCGTGCGAACAAAATCCCATTTCAGAAGAATCTAACTATTTCTGTTTATATAAATTTGGGTTTAAGAACAAGAGCTTCACTCTTAAACAATAAACATGCCATTTTCCTTGATAAAGGAAAAAAATAAAGCAGCAGTTTGTCTCAACTTATACCCACCAAAAACATCGTGTCAATCTGTCCCCTTTATCGGCCGAATATTTTCCCGCCAACACCCTTGGCTTTTTCAAATAGTTAATAGCGAGGGAAAGTAAAAGAAAGAGTATTGTTGGGATTTCACAACCTTTTTTTTGTATGGGCACATGGACTTTTTTTAACAAGAAAAAGAAATCTAAAGGGAGATAAAGCGAACAAGTGTCTTGGGATCTGAGATGACTGACGAGTGAGAGCTTTTAAGGTGGAACATGCATGATTAGAGTTTGCTAGCTAAATAAATTCTCTCTTTTTGCATGGTGTTTGGTTTGGCCTCTTTCCACCTTTTATGAGCTTCGCCACTCACCAGTGAAACGAGACGAGAATCCGTGGGAGAGAAAAGCCTTGTCTGTCTCCCACCTAATCAAAAAATTTAAACAAAAGCTACTGTTCTGTTCCTCTTTTAAAACATATTAGTGACTCAGATTTGATGGGTTAATCAAATATTTTGTCTATTTGTTCATAATAATGTCTGCATGAAATGTATGATTAGGAATAAATTTGAACAGCCACGTTCTCATTCAACCTCCTCATACTCTTTCACTTTTTCGAATTTGTGATTAAAGCTTTCTTTAAAAACAATAAACAGTGCCAACGTACGAGTCTCTGAAATACCTTTGCAGTGGCCGAGGGAAGAGCCCACCTCACAACTTAGTGGAGGTTAGGGGCGTAAACGAGCCGAGTTAAACTCGAATAGTATTGAATTCGACTCAGCTCGTTAAGATTTCAAGTCGAGTTCGACCTCGAGTAATTTTTGACGAGCTTGAGAAATCTGAGCTCGACTCGGCTCATTAAGAACTCGAGTCGAGTTCAAACTTAATTCGAGTCTAATTAAGTCAAGTGTTGACCGATCTTTGTCCATGATTCGAGTAGCTCGCGATCATTTGCGTCTCATTTAAAACTCCATTAGGGAAAAAAAATTTGATACACTAGTTGTGTAAGCTTAAGCTTGTTAATTTTAGGGCTTAGGGTTTAAGTTGTTATGTTTAGGATTTAAATTTTAAGGTTTATGACTTCTATTTAGGGTTTATGTTTTAGGAGTTAAGGTTTAGGAATTTAGATTTAAAAAATAAAAAATTAGTATTCGAGTAGCTCGTGAGCTTTTCAAGTTGGATATCAAGTAGCTCGGCTCGGCTCGTTAAAAACTCGAGTCCAATTCAAGCTCGAGTTGAGTCTAATCGAACCGAGTTAAACTTGAATAGCTCACGATTTGTCTCATCTCATTTACAACAGTACGTCACTTGTGCCTCAAGGTTTTACAAACTTCAATCGGCAAAGGGATTGATTCATAATTACTAAAGACAGGACGTTTAAAAGGGGGTTTATCAATATGAACTCAGAGTTCGAAAGAGAAGGTATTGAAATTGACTACACATTCACAGTTCACACTGGTGTACAGGGAATATGCAGTTGTGTGGCGGGGCAGAAAAGAAAAAGGAGTTCCGGCATTTGGCCCACCCTTCTGCAGTAGCCAGTGGGCAAACGTTTGAACGAGGTGTTTCCTAGGGGTTGGCAATTACTCCATGCCACGCTTCAATTAATGAGATTATCAAATGATGCAGATGTAGTATCGTGTAGTACTCAACTTCCAATGGGTCTACACTCTACATCCTGGAGCAGAGATATGGTCCACCGCCTACTCTGCTTTTCCACAGGTTTTATCCAAAGGGAAAACATAATTATACTTGCACAGTCGTGAGCTTAATCCATAGAATGTGAATCAGAAAATAAGGAATGTAATGTTCGCATCTTTTAATTTTCCGGGAAAATTTCGATAATCCAAGAACTTTCAAATAAATTCTCTAAGAATTCATCGAGTCCCCTCACGTTTGCTCAAAACCATTTGTATGTTAACCTCCAAATCAAGCTAGTGTTTCCTTCCCCTTCCTTTCTTCGCTGGCTGTGCTTCCATCTGCTCTTTCCCTGTAATTTCTGACATGTCCACTGCATCATATGGAAGAATGCTAATTAGTTAAAAAAAATCCAGATATATGCACTGTTAAATAATTAAGGATATGTAACAAAAGGCAGATAAACTAAAAAGAACCACCACTGGATTCTCAGAATTTATTCAGTTAGATTATTGATTATGCATTTTATGTATGCCAATGAAACTCCAAGCCACTTCTCTACCGCTTTAAATTTAAGATTTTAAAAGAAGGATTACTTGCAGGCATATGGACATCCTAGCAAAAGTCATTGGCTACATAATATATCATGTTTCTTTCCTTATTGAGCTCTTACAGACTTATGTTTGGATAGCATGCTTTTAATTGCCACGTGATCTTCATAAATAATGATGATATGTGTGTGCACACTGATAAGTTATTCTTGTTACAAAGACATGTAAAACAATACCATCAGGTCCCCGAGCCATCAAAGTGAAGAATATATTGTTCAGCTTCTCCATCTTCTTTGCTTCTTGTGCTTGATCTGTCTTGAACTTGAGGCACTGATAACATGTAAAACAGTCCACATGAGCAAACCCCATAGCATATAGCTTAAAAGTAGAGTAACACCAAGTCAAGATATCATACATGATATGATACACCCCATTTTAAACTCTCAAAGTTACAACCAATCAGTTATTTTCTTTTATAATCCAAAGGCAAAAAGTAGAAGGTTAAACCAGAAAACCTCAACTGATTACATGTACACTAGTTATGAGTATCATATTTCCTGAGATGATATATGATTGGAAAGAAAGAGAAGGAGACAGAAGCAGGAGTCAAGATTTAATTGTCACTGCCTGATATATAATATTAGTCCAACAAGAGGATTATCCTACTTTTATAAGTGATCCCAATTCCCACAACTAATTTGAGCCTTTAAAATAGTCCAGAAGCTATTAGCTGATAGGCGCAGGCTCCAATTAGGCTCTTAAACATTCAACTTGAGACATCAAAGCAGCAGATCTACTGTATCCTTTACCATATGTCCATATCCAATCATAGCCCACACAGCACATTGGACCTTAGGACTACAATTATGCTCTTGCATCATTTAAGCTTGAGATATTTGGGTCAAAATGAACAGTTGACCCTTTTCTGCCATCATATCCTCAATCCTCAAATTCTAACACAAACCTTTCAATCACGCAAAGTTTTAAGGATATATGTACTTCAGATAACCAATCATCCAATGATACATAGTTCAGATATAAATAACTGACAGGTTTAAATTCCTATACTTTTATCGCCTTTAAATTCACGGTTTCAAGTAGACTAAAATTTGTGGGCTTAAGAAATACTTAAGCTTATCTGAACACAGCTGAGCAATTCAGATTTCATGGAAAGAAAGGATAACCATAAAGGATTTTTCAAGATCTCAAAACAAGGAAAGACTCAAGAGCCACATGCCATGTTTTACTCCTATAATAGATAATTTCAACATAACACCAAACTATTAGCCCTTCACCAGTTAATGCTACCCTCATTGAAACAGATCCCTAAAGATCTTTGAATGCAATTTCCCTAGCCTTCACTTTCCTGCCAAGAGTTCAAAGAAAACTAACAAACATAGCATATAGGCACTAGCTAAATTCACTCATGCATTATCACTACTTATGAAATAGTCAAATGTCTAATAGCATCTGTAATTTGGGGCCATAAATGGAGAAAATAATCAGTTTATTTGCTATTTCTTATGTATATTTTAAATAACTTGCCTCAAGAAAATTTAGGAAACTAAGAAGCTATGTCACTCTAACTCTTCATTTTTCTTGAAGTACTTGTGCCTGACAATTGTCTCCAATGCATATCCAGACATGACTATGGGGATATGGCCCTCCAAATACCAAGAAAAAAATGAGCATACCCATGTAGGAAACATGTCTAATCTCACAAACATTCAAGTCCACAAGAAATTTTACAAAGGGGCCAGACCAGGTCCATAAGGCTATTTCAAGAAACCTATGTGTCTTCCATTATATTTGATCAAGAGTTTTGCCTCTTTCTTTCTCCCTCAACAACATCACCATGTCATCAAATTTCTTTAGTCTTTTTTTTTGTAAGCCATATTTTTATCCAGTCTGTTAACACTTTAAAAGAATTTTCACCTTACAACAACTTCAGAAACTAAGAGACAACAACAAAACAGAGAAGTAGAAATAGGAAATCACTGCTGCAACAATTCCTCAGGAATGCTAGAAAGAATACAAATACAATCTCAAGCACGTTATCCACATAAAGCATATGAGCAAATCCTTTTGATGTAAACAGATTTTCAGATTTGGGCACATTTTTTTTCAATTAATCCCAAATCCAACCTAATTCTTAGGGAATAAACATCAATTAACACTTCACCAATACAATTGAATCAAACAAAGGCTACCACATAAACAATTAGGGATATTCAATTCATACCTCTTTGTTATCAGTAACCTTCAAAACCAATTTGCCATCACAATGTCGGTACTTCATGCAATACCGCGTCTAGATCCCCCGATCCAAATCCAGAAAAATAAGCCCAAAAGAAGTGGTAAAAATCATATTTGATATTTAGAGAATGTCTAATTGTGAAGCAGCGCAGAACTTCCTTTATCTATATTAATATCAAAGACTAAATACGGAAGGCGACAGAGCAAAAGAGGGAGAGTAAAGTTAACATACAGATTCAGGATCGGCCCGGAACAACTGCACAGTTCTCTCGACGAACTCGTCCCACGATGTTATATAAACCATTGAGTCGTCAATCGAAGAAGAACCAAATTTCAATGAGATTCTGCAAGCGGATCGTCGTCACACTTAAAAGGCAAAGCAGAGTTTTCCTCTATTGATTTTTCCCTTTTTTGGGGGATTGGAATGGCCGGTTTTATGATATACAAATATGGATTAAGTTTTAAAAAGTACCATTAAATTATTATTATTTTCTACTACAACAAACTATCAAAATTTATAAAAATAAATCGTTGTTATTGACAATTAGCGGATAGCGGATTGCATTAGCTAATAGCTGATTGTATTAGCTGATTTGACTAGCGGATTGTATTAGCTGATCACTTGATTGTATAAAAGTGTTTGGTAAAATTAACTGATAGCTGATAGCTGTTAGATTATTTAAACAAGCAAAATGACATATAATGACATGATTATATTCAATACTTGTTTGAATAGTTTATTAGTTATCAATATTTTGTATCTAATTAATATTAATTAGATATATAAAATTATTTTTAATATAAATTTTCTAAACATATTCGAATAATTTATATATTAATTTATTATTTATATAATTATTTTAATATAAATTAGTTAATTAATAAATTTAAATACACGTATAAATATGTGATAATAAAAAGAAAAAAGTAAATAAGATTAGCTTATAAATAGGGCGAGAAAATATTTAATTTAAGTTATTTTGAGATTTTTGGTAACTAGTAGGGGTAAAAGAGTCTTTACAACTCTAATATCAAACCTCTAATCTCAAAAAGCTCCTATAATGAGCTTTTTCAAAATTAGCGGTTTCACCCCAATCCGCTCTTTCAATCCGTTATTCACCAAACAACAATATTAGCAGATTTGACTTATCAAACCTCTAATTATGCCTAAAACCTCTCATTTTTGCCCAAACCTCTCTTTACCAAACATGGCCAATGCTAAATTTTAAACTTTGTTACAAAATAATGATTGTTACATTAACTATCGTTAGTTGTTTTTTTGAAAAAATATCTTGTGGTATTTTATTGAAAAATAAGAGAAAAAATAAAGAAAAGAATCTCGAAAAGACAATCCAGCAAAGAATTACAAAGAGAGCAAAGAAATAAAAATCAAAACAACAACATCATTGAAAATCAGAGAATTAAAAGTCCAACTAAAACCATAATACCACCATTGAAGCTCAAGAAACTTATGAAAATCAAGAGAAGCTAGAGCAGAGCTTGTGAGAGAGATCAGGGTCCTCTAAACAAAAGGAGAGAATAAACACACCCAATCAGAAGAAAACAAATATCGTGATTACGGAGGCACGATAAAGTGACAATCTTCAGCAACACAATCAAGGACTCGGGGAGGAGCATCTTCCGCCCAAAATTTATCAGCGACATGAAAAGAATCTCATGAGGTTATTGTGTGAGCAGCGTGGTTCCCCGCTTTGGTAACAAAACCAATACGACAGAAACTAAAACGTCGTGATAGTACCTTTGCATCCCATATGAACGGACGAAGCTCGGAAAAATCTTCTATTGTCGAATCTAATTTTATAAT